>JAYRBT010000001.1:65249163-65270264 GCA_036023395.1 Myiotriccus ornatus | reverse complement strand
ATAGGACTTGTGCTCAAGTCCCTTCACCAGCCTGGTTGCTCTTCTCTGGACCTGCTCCAGCACCTCAATGTCTTTCCCGAACTGAAGGGCTCATAGTCACATAGATTCAGTTTCTGATTGAAGGCATTCTTCTCATTTAACTTGAAGAAAACTTGTTTGTTGATAACCAGGATTCAATTATCATTTCAATAAAAGGTAAAGGAAGAAAAAGAGCACAATTTATAGTATAGTCATCATTTGCGCTTCCTAATGTTAAACATCTTTCTATTTCTTAATCATATGGCCTTTTCTGCTTTTGCTGTTTCAACCCTCATGAGAAATTCAAAGTTGAAACAAGCTTAAAAACGTATAACAAATTGCCTTCTTGTTCAATCCAAACCTGACAATTTGTTTGGATCTTTGACATGAGCTTCTCACATTTATGCAAAATAAGTTAGAGAGATTTTCAAGTCACAGAGAAATTAAGTAAGCATCTTGTGCTTACTTTGTATACATGGAAATACGCATCATCAGACAAAAAAAAAAGGAAAATAAAGCAGATCAAATGCCCATAGATTAAGTACCCTGCTGTAACTATTGATGTGTATTTTTAAAAGCTTTTATTTCTATTTTCTATTTGAAAGTATCTTAAAAGTGTAACTTACAAAGCTAGAATTCCTGCCCATAATAGATTTAGTAACACCTTTCTAATTAGTGAATTCATTGCTACACTGCATAATCAGCTTTTTGAACATATGCATTATAGTAAAAGAAAAAAACCCAACTCAGTAGTAACATAGATGTCCAATTAAAGTCTTGATTAACTTTATAACAATAATACAATATCATTATACTTTCATAAATTAGAAGTCAAATTAGATATATATCAAGTAATGCTCTTGTACCTTTACAAAAGGGTGCATGTTTAATTTAAAGAAAAATGACATTAATTTCTTAAGTAGGGGGTGTCATGTAAACTCTATACAAAAATATAAACCAAATATTTCAACATTTCAGCAGTATTAAGTGAAGGTTTCAAAGAAAGCTATAATATATAATATATGCATATATTTACATATATATATGTAATATAAATGACATGCAGTAACATCAAATTGATGTGAGCAATGACAATTGAGATTATCTATAACAGATAGGCTGACCCATCCAAGTTGAGTCCCACTGCTCCTGTTTTGTCAGCAGGCACCTTTTACCATCTGCTTTACTTACACTGGCTCAATCTTTTCTATTATTATATAACAGAGATACGGCCAGATGGCAATTTGGATCCAAAATGCAGTTTGAGAATCCCAGAATTTTCAAGCTCAGATTAAAAACTCAGATTAGGTTTACAAGACTCTAAAAGAGGACAGTAATAATAGCTAAATCTGCAGTTTGTATGGATATTTATAGGTAAGAAAACAAAGACTGCCTTCCATATGTCAGAATTTTATATATCATACCAAAATAACTTAATGAAATGTTCACGGGCTAAATAGGGCCAAAAGAAAAAGTCTTAAAGACAATCTTAAAAAAGTTTTATATATCACTACTAGGAACAAAACTCCTCTTACTCCACAAAAATAACCCTACAATATCATTGCTCTGTAGGTATTCCAAAAATTGTTTGGAGAATATATTGCATAGTATCATCTCAGAAATTGAGTGAATAACAAAGTATTTACCTTAAAATCATCAGATAATAATCAAACTGTCATCTAAAAGACTGTACCTTGAAGTTTAGGCTCAAAAAGGCATATGATCATAAAAGAAAGACTGTATATACCACAGCAAGACTGTGTCAAAAGCCCAGTACATACCTGTATCCCTACATGGCTGGCAATTTACTTAAAAATGTAGGTAATATGTTTTTGTCCACTCTTGCTTTTTTCCTCAAGAGAGCATACATTTCTAAAAATTGATATGCTTTCTATTATGTTTATATGGCACTTCATATGTAGGATATAAGGAAGATGGGAGCCCCTGGTGGTCTAGTGGTTAAGGTGCGGCGCTGTCACCGCCGAGACGCAGGTTCGATTCCTGGTCAGGGCCACTCCCCGGGCAGATGGAGCCCGTTAGCCCTATAAGGCAATCCATCTACGTCCTCAGGACCTCACTGCCACCGTCCAAGCCCCCGGCAGATGAACCTCAGGATTAAAGGGTGGGCTCAGTTCCGCGCACACTGTAACTCACCTAAAAAATCCAATGCGCAGGCTGGAAGGTGTAAAAGACCTTCCCCGGTTCTTCGTTTGCGAAGACTGGCCATTATAAGGAAGATCCCCTCACATGGGATATATCACATAAGTAAAATGAAGCCTGTTTAAGGAGAACATAAAGCATTTTATAAACAATTTCTTCAAAAAGAAAGTTATTATCCTGGAAATCTGAATCAAATTATAGTAATAAAATATCTATTAGCTTTTTTTTTTTCTCATCCTTTTCACAGTTTGCGTTGCAAAACATGCATTCTGCCTTATTCTTGGAGAAAGCATTTGGATTTTTCCCCCAATGCTTTTGGCTCATGCAGAAATCTTTGGGAGAAATTTTGTTGTTATTTGGATTATTTGGAAGGGTTACAGAGCAGAAACCGTGAGTTAGCTAAAAGCAATGGGATTCTAGTGAATAAGATATCACATCAGTATCCTAATCATTTCACAGCCTAAAGACAACTGCAGTGAGGCCAACAAAAGAACAAGTAGAGCCTGCCAATAAGCCAGATGCTACTGTTGGAAAAGAAATTTCTATGGTTTAACATCTGGACACTGTGAATAGCTTTAAGAAATGAAGGAAGAACTATCCCACACTGAGATACAGAGAATGTTTTTCAAAATATGTATCATTAGCAAATTCTTTTATTAAAAAAATATCATTTCAAGGTATTTACTTTGTGGTTGAATTAGATTAAAAAGAGAAGGAATGTAGAAACTTATCCTCTATATTTTAAAGCAGCCCTTGTACTATTTTGAGTTATCAAGAGTGGTTGATAGGAGACTTGTAATTAATATGGTAGCTAATGTGTGGGTATCATCTTGATTTTATTTGACCTTAAAGGAAGCCTTAGTTGCAAGCATGGTTTTACTTGAAATATTGTGCAGCCTGTACAGGTCATCTGAAGACTGGTTTTTCCTAGAAGTCCCATTGGATGCAAGCTTTATCCATGCAAAGGTGTTGACTAAACCAGTAAGTAAATGCATGGTGCACAAGCTAATTTTGATTCATCTTTCTCTAAGGACTGTAGCTTGAAGACTTTTCACCTGGAAGATGTAGGAAGAGAGAGAATAAGATTTTGGGCCTAAAGATGGACATTACATTGCATTGGCCATCTTCTCCAGCACAAAGAAGAAGGACATGATTTTCTTCAATAGGGTACTTGTATATTTGACACTTTCCAGTGTATTGAAAGAACAGTTCAGACAAATTGGCACAGGCTTTCTGTTACCAAAGCAGACACTTTAAATAAAACTTTTACAGAAACGTGAAATCCTAACAAACCACAAATTTGACCTGATAGAGGAAAAGTTCTAACATGAAGTCCTTAACTAACTTCTAATTAACTATTAATTTATTATGGGGAGCAGAATAGTGGTAATGGACAATGTTATGAAATCCTGGTATAGATAAAGTCACAGTCTATTTTCATTGTTATTATGGCATCACCAACATTACCTTGATGTCTTAGGGTACACAAACCTTGAGTTATAGCTCTTATGTTGCTAGTTTTATCTATATACTACTACTACCTGTGTTCTAAAAAATCATATAAAAGATATGTTTTTAAAATTATGCATTAATTTTTTGCATAAAGAAGGTGCCTGATGAAGCAAACTGCCACAATAACTTTTTTTCAAATGGCTAGAAATGTAACTGGTAAATGGATGCCTATTTTCCAAATAAGAGTTTTATAAAATACTGACCAGCAAAAAGAAAATTTACTACAGTTCAGGAATAATACCCATAGCCTTTATTTTTATATTGTAATCACTGTTTCAGTTTTCCGTAATTTTTTTTCTCCCTTGGGTGATATTTCATAGCCACTGACCTTAGAACCAGTCGCTATATATTAGCTGCCTTTTTTTTTTTCTAGTGCAACATACACGATTTCATGTATCCTGCAGTGCGTTTGAGAAGCATAAAATCAAATGGAAGAATAGGAAAATGGTTTCCAAATGCTGAAAGAAGCTGAATAAATTCAAAAGCCTCAAACCTTAAATGGGCTGCAGCAGCTGATATATCCTGTGCTCAGAAATTTCTGGTTTAGGTCACAGAATCAAGTGATCCTCTTGTAAGACTATTGCTAGATGTTCAGTAATAGAGGAAACAAAAAGTTAAACATCTAGCTTCTTAAAAAATTATCTTTATTATGAATAATACTTTAGGATATGTAACCCTATGTCAGACCACTGAATTGTGCTTTGCTGTTAAGATGATATAATCCCAGTCCTATAATTCTTGACCTTGGTTATAATACACCTTAGGGGAGGAATCTGACTATCCTTTATGAGGCAATTGTCTACTAGTCAAATTTTAGACTTATGCTGCATTTGTGGCTTTTAATTCAATTATATCTTCATTAAAGCCTCTCTGAAGTACCTGTGTTAGACTGGAAAGACCAAGTAAGAACCACAACATGCTACTTGTCTATGTATGGAAGAAAATGCAACCATTACAATATTATAATTTCTTTAAGATTTGTTGTTGCATGAAACCATGTTTTGATGTACACTGTTTATTGTATTTTAATTTCATAATTGATCACACATTTTTTAATGGAATTAATTTTTATTAATTTACTTCTAAATGTTACTTCCATTTTGTAGGCTCTGCCATTTGCAGCAGATGAGTAAATATACTTACATGACTTTGAAACTACCCTATTTCTGACTGCAGTTTTGTTACTCCTGTGAATGACTTTCACAACAGGAACGCAGGCCAATTTAAAGTCCAGGCACCAAGCAATTTGAGATCCACCAGCTTTATGCAGTAATATAATTATTCCCTCCGAGGCTCTTAATTGTATTCATCACACCATGATTTCTGCACAAATTAAGCATGCATTTACTGCTATATATAACTTGCTTTGCAGTTAACATCCTGGAAACAAATTTCAAGGAGATAGAATCTTGAACTTAGTCATCCCATGAAATCACTAGTTTCACTGCTCAGAAAAGTCACTTAGACTGTAAGGTCATTATATTTTTACATTGCCAAATCATTTACAGAGAAGCAGTGAGAAAAAAAAAGAGCGTGATAAAAAGATCAGCAAACTTATACAAATATTTTGTTCAGGCTTTAAATGTTAAAGCCCCTAGTATAAATGTCTTTAGATATATTTTTAAGACGCAAACCAAAGAATTAACATTATAAAAAACCTTGCAGATTGCAGAAGACAAAATCTCCGAAATTTCATGATTTATGATTGATATCACATATAGATATGTGTGCACATAAGCACATGTGTGTGTGCCATTCTGACCTTTTACTTTGCTGATTTTATAACAAATTCCATATTTCTACAGAGCATTTTAAATTAAAAAAAAAAAAAAACAAACAACAAACCAGCTTATAATGTTTCACATAATTGTCCAAATAATAAATTACAACCAACATATTATTTTTAGGAAATAATTCAATGTAGAATACATTTGTGTGTACAGTTGAGCTTCCCTTTATAAGAATATATCTAATCTGCTAGCCAGGTAATTTTGAAATATGCAAGTTCTTGCAGTTACATCACAGAAATATTGGTCTATGTGAAATCAGAATAACCAGTGTATTTTTTTCTTGTAAACTATTTCTTGGGGGTGGGATAGCAGGATGGAAAGGAGAACAAAGTGCTATGCCTGTCTCAAAAACCAAAATATATATGTGGGCCTAGACATCTCTTTTTTACTTCATTGTAAATTGTTTTCTTTCTGTGGAAATTTCTCTGTACCTGCAATTGTACAAGACAGTCATCAAGAAAAGATGAAGAAAGAGAATGCAGAGCTTATGATCCATCTCCACCTTTCCATACTCCTTCTTCTGGGATTTTAAATTAGAGTGCTATTTTGACATGTCTGTAAATTACTGTATAAATTGTCCAGTATCCCACAGAGTTAAGAATCAAGATTTAGCAAGCTTCAAAGTTGTTGTGGATAGCAGAAATATCGAGAGTTAATGACAGAGTTAAGGGCTAGAAACAATAACAAAAAATGAAAAAAAAAAAAAAAAGAAAAAGTGATTCTCTGTGATTTTAATTGACCTTTACATATTGAAGGCCAAACCAGACAACAATGCTGAAGTGTGACGGACTAGTGAGCATCAGTAAAATAATACTGGTCTAATATGATCAAGGTAGTGACTCTTCAATCCTTGTAACATTATTTTCTCGTTTCCATCTTTTCCTCTTCTTTTTTCCTTTATTATGTCTGACATGTTTACTGAGTCCATAACCTCCTATAAACTCTTTCAGGGTTTATTCTATTTGTAGTTAATGAAATTGTAAAGACTAATGGTTAGAGTTGAATATTTGCTTAGTCATTCGACGTTCCACCAAAATAATGAAAATATCAAATGTGTTCATAATCAACATAGCTTTCAGCAAAGGCTTGGCTTGGCCTTGGTGTGTGATTAAGACCAAAGTCTACAGTCACATGAATAATTTCTACTTTCAGGAAGAAGCCTTAATCTCCAGATGTCAATGAAAAACATGTATTGACTAATAAAATTAAACTGGATATTGCCGTGTATAATGTGATCAGAATTGTACTGATATACTGAGAGATCAGACATCTCATCTCACCATGCATATATGACAGTTTAGAATATTTCTGAATTTGTTGCATACATGAGGGATAACCTTTGTTAGAAAACTACTTGGGAAAATTCTATTGAAGATCTATAAGACATTTGCGTGACTGAGGTCCTAAATTTGAAATTTCAATAGCCTACTGGGAGCACCTCCTTCACAATTAATATACCTAAGAATTATAACATGGGAACAGCATGGAAGTGACTTGGAATGTTATATCATGGCCAAGGGACCCTTTAATTTAATGATCTCTTTTAGTTGCTGTTCAAATGTGTGAATCCTCTACCCTTGAGTCTGATATGAGCATTCTCTCTGAGCATTGCATAGTGTGAATGAGCAGGTAGTATTTCTATATTTACATTGCAGAAATGGTCCTTCAAAATTCATATAAGATACTAGGCTTACTGCCACCAATAAATAAAAAAATATTAATCCCTAAGCATAGAGAAAAATCAGCAACAAATTTTGGCCAAAATATAACAACCAATGAGCAAAAGTCTATTGTCAATGAATACTGCTAGCCCTTCCAGGTCCCCAAATGAAGCTTCTTCCTCAATAAACCTCAGCTCTTCGCATGCATCTGTTCAATATGAACGGCTTCACAAAAATTGGAGAAGGCCAAAACCTTCAGATTATTCTTGAACATGAAGGGAGAGAGCTACAGAAACATTATGGAAAATTAAGCAATAGCATTCTCTTTGATCCTGTCATAGGAGTTGGAATTATCTTCTGATTAACTGGAAGGATTGGTGGGATTGGGAAAAAACCCTTTCCTGAGTGCATTGCTCGAAGTGTTTTGAGCCTTAGAAGTCAGGAGCAGCACTCTAGTGTACTCCTGGGAAGAGGACATGGACAGTGAATTTGTAAACCAGTTTCTTTATATGCCCTAAAAAACATTATCTGAAATATACTGGAACTCACTTTTATTTTTCTCTCTCAGAACAACATCTTCCAGATAAATCTTGAGCTGATAGTGAGGCACATTATAATAATCCAGTGGAACATGGCCTATCAGATTCTGTTTCTAAGAATGAACAACAGACTCAGTTACTGATGCTGGTTTTTTACATAAAACAACTAGGAGTATTCCTTGACACCGAAACAGCAAGATTTGGCAAATGACCATGAGCCAGGAGGTGTTGCAGGAGACTTTCTTACTCAGAAAGGGAAAAGTAGTGGCAATGCCCAGTTTTTTTCCTTAGGATCCTATCTTACAATAGTAACACATGAATGTTTTCTAAACTCCAGTCTTTCCAGATCCAAGTATTTTCCTTGATTTCTGCATTCCTTGTTGAAGGAGATTTTGCCCGTTTACTAACATGGTACAAATGAAATTCAAACATCCATGAATATATATTTCTTGGTTACCTGGATTCTGAGCTCAAACACTTTGTAAGCCATTACTGGCTTGCTTAAGGTACTGGCACTTCTGGCCAGACCTTCCAATTCGGATAAAGGGTTATGTTTAACTCCAACAATTTAGAGTACTTCAAACCTTATCACAGGCTTTTCACGTCACTGTTTAATATATGTTCATGTAGCAAAATGAAGACAAGATTGTAACATATTCAGTAAATCTGTTTTCCCAATCTAATAATAGCATTTCAGGCATGGTGCCCAAGCTTTGACATCTACTACTGGCCAAAATACAGGCTCCCTGTTCCATGTATAATATTATCCAATTGCTGCTATGTGCTAAGCAAATGCCCTCATTTTCATTTATTTTGTTGCCCTTGTTAAGTAGATAATACCAGAACACTGTTATTTTGCTCATTTGGCAGTTTATCTATGGGGAGAAAATTAGACTTCTTTTTATTTTAAATGCCCTGAGTACCTAAAAAAAAAGAAATTAAAATCTTAGTTTTACTTGTATATTAAAATCACTTTGGATCACATCTCTTGAACAGTCCAGTCCGCAGAGTCAGTCACTGAGTCATTGGTAGATATCGTAGTCCAGTCACTGAGGCTGATAGATTTCAGCAGCCACCAAACAACAGAACTACTGGCTTTTTCACACACGCCTATAAATGTAGCTACCCATTTGTCACCTAATCAGTGTAGACTTTATCTCATCAATAACAGCAATTTAAAGTCAGTTACTTTTAACATAAAGTATGTATGTATGGCAGAAGTTCTGAGCAATCAGACAAAGCAGTACAATTAATGTAATAAAAAGCTTCCATAGGAAGGCTGTTGTATGTTTCCCTCTTAATCAACTGTAAAATTATGAAGGAATTACAGGCACTATAAAGTCATATCAGAAATATGTCACAGACATTTTCTTTGTTATTAAATGAAATTCCCTATTTGTATGAAATAAAAAGTAACGTGAAAGATAAGTAATTTTCTTAGGTGTTTCTGACTTTTTCCTTTTCAGTTTTGAGGAATGAAAATCCAGCTTTCATGCTGCTGTTTTTCTCATACCTGCATTTTGACATTAAAATAATAGAGCCAATGAAGTGAACATATTTCTAAATTTATGTCACACATATCACTCTGTCAGTTAGTAATTGACATAATGACAAAGTGGCCAGGGAAAACATAGGTGGAAAAAAAGGGATTTGAACAAACAGGATGTGCAAAAGAAGTAGTGGGGAAAGTCTGCATACCCTCAGTGGCATGACTAGCTGTATTCCCATTGTATTGCTTAAAAAAAAATCAAATATTCTAGGTCTTGTGGGTATGAGGTGAGTTTGATAAACAGAAACCTTCTAATTTTCTAGTTCCAAAGAAAGGTCTGTCAAGGTTAATGCTGAAGGTTCCTGAAGAATTTTGATTGGCACTGAGCAATAGTTTGAAAAGTATAACTGAAGAAAATGAAACAATAGGCCACAGAAATATCAAGGGAACTGAGATTATTAGCAGTGTTCATACAGCATTGTACACCATGGCATCCTGGACATGAATATTCATGTTGCTACACTTACATATGCACAAAAGCCTTAAAAAGTTCCCTGAGATATTATCATACTGTAACTATTAATCCCAGTTACTATGTCCTGAAAAGAATAATGTCTGGGACTACACAAAAGGCAACTTTTACTAGCAATACTTGGTTTACATAGGAAACTTGTTTATTTGCATGCACTGTTTTGAACCCTGACATGAGGGCATGAAAGGTGTTTAATTGTATCCTACAGTTGTTCTACATAATTTATATTCATATTGTGTTCAATTCTCTTCCGTCCCAAAACAATGATCCTGCCCATAATTCCTGCCAGAACTGTGCTAATCCCTATTACATCCTGGATTGTAACTGGGCACTGTTAAAAATATTTTGCAGCATATTAGAAGCCAAAATGTATGAATGATTTTGTGATTATGTTTGAGTCTGAGCTCTGGCTCTGCTTGATCTATAAATAAACAACAGGTACATTCACAGTTCTAATGAAGATATGCATGGATGTACACAGCTGTAATTGGTTCTTAACTGGTTATTTGGGTATTGTTTTAAAATTAGCTCTCTGTTTGTTTGTTGCTGCTGCTTTTGTTTTGTTTGTTTTGTTTGTTCTGTTTTGTTTTGTTTTGGGTCACTCTTCTCAAAAAGAATCTGATAGAGGAGCTAGCCATTAGCAATGTCAACCTGTAGATCATTGATTGATTCCTGCCCTCTTTTATTTAAAAGCATGGTTACAGACAGAAAATACTGGTTGGTTAGAAACCTGTTTCAGGAAAACTCAGTCTATAGCAGGAATAGTATAATCTCTAGAAAGGAGAGGGAGCTCAGAATTATCCCTGCACTTTGCAGTTCCTAATGGCTATTCTCTAGGTGACTTCAGTAATGTACTTCCTGGTTTTCATTTTAGCAGGCATTTTAAGCACACTGTTGAATATATTAAAAACATCACTACTTGGCTTATATAATCTAACACTTTTGTTCATGATTGTGTGCAAAAATGACAGAGTTTGGGATTTATAATTATTATATATATAGACTCATGGAACTATATATAGATTCATATAGACTCACTGCATATGTGAGAGTCCTATTACTGATGATTTCCAAATGCATTGCAAAAATATATGATGTAAAATTACAAATCCTTATGAAAATATTTTAGCCAATGCTGAAATATATCACATATAGATCTTCAGAACACTGAATTAAATAAAAAGCAGTTAGAGGATGGAAAGGTCTCCAGTTTCATTTCTTTGTCTATATAAAACATAGTCCCTCCCAAATTATCCAAATTGATATTCATAAATACTATGTAGCTACTTTAAAAAGGTGTGTGTGTTTACATAGCTGACATAATATATATTTATTTATAGTTGAAGAAGCCCAGGAATTCTTCATTATAAAATAATATTTATAATCTTATTTGTAATATAACCCTGCATTATTTGAAAGAAATTTCAATAGAAAATACAATTTAGTTCTACACAATAATCCAAGTCCAACAATACACACATGAAAGACCCATTACAATTTTCTCCTACTTGCCTCATTAGGTTCAATGTGCAAAAGAGATCAATGACTTCAAGGTGAATTGACAAAATGTGTATTTTATCTTTTGCTTGTGCCCTGTCTTAAACAGAGTAAAAGATTTAGTTTATATTTATTTTCTGAAGCATTTCTACTTTCATTTCTCTAAGTATTACCACATTCAGCTGCTTTCACACTCTGTTTCACCAGCAATCTGTTAGTGATCTTTTCCTTTCATCTCTCCACATACATATCCTAATGAAATCATTATGGCTGAACTGTTGGTTTTCATCCTCCCTTATTCCTGCAGTATATGGTGGTAATGATCTCTGTTCATTTTGATACACTGACATTACAACTGTCCTTTTCATCCCCCCAAACATTTTTTTGTGTATTTAAATAAATATATTTAATTATTCAAATCACACAACTGTACAATCTCACTTGATGAGAAAACATTTGATTATCAGATTCTGACATGGCTGCTAACATTTGTTTTGTTGTGTAAATTACGAGTTGTTAAACAATAATACCCTGAATTGCTGTATGATAAAGGAAAAAAAATGAGAAAAAGAAAAAAAGGTTTAAGGATGATCGAGAAGGTTTTTCTATTAAAGGGAAAGATGCATCTCATTTTGCATCTTCTTGAATTATAATCCATTGTCATCTGCATTATCTTACATCTTTAACTTAGAGGACAATAAGTATTTCACTACGAATTTATTTCACTTTTAGTCTTAGGACTTAACAGAAATATGGAAGTCCTACCAAAGCAAGTATTGTAAAAATTGTGGTGGTAGCTATGATCTTCTCTTTTTGTCTCTCTTTCTTTGCCCCTTCTTCTCTTAATCTCCTTTCTTATTGTTTTGGGTAACTTGGAACTAAATGGGTTGGATTTTGCTAAATTCAATGGGTTAGGATATGCTAAGTCAATGTTATGTGGAATGCTTTGTTTTGTTGTATGTTATCCTTAAAACTTTTGCCAAGTTCTCTTATTTCCTAAAGTTTACCAATAAAGTACCTCCTGAGAAAACATGTGCAGCATTTTTCCTTTGTGCTGTCTCTCTCAAGGTGTTAAAAGAACAGAAGACTCTTCTCATGTGTTCATAGGGTGAATATTGTTGGAGTCTTGTATATTTTTAAAAATATATATAAATATATATATAATATATATATGGTTTATATTTACACATATATATATAATTTTATATATATATATTTTTTAAATTTTACTCCTGTGGTGAGCTTGTAGCTCAAGATTTAGGGTCTTACAGAAGCTCATGGAACACTTTCACCTCTTAAATGTGCACAGATTTTCTCCTTACCTGCTCCTTCATAAAAGCCAGAACTTGATGTCTTGAAGATCAAAAGCCCTCAAAGCTCACAGTTTGAACATCATTGACACAGGTCACTCTTACTTTCACATTTTAGCTATCTTAATATCACAGACACTACGTACTTAGATTAGCTCAATTTCTAGTATTACATTTGCCCAATGGTACTCCTACCTTAAAGAGGTTCCTCTGGAAAGTGACACATTAAAATATAAATTTGAAACATTTTTTCTAACACATTTTGAAATAAACTATGTGTTTGAGCTTTCCTTAAGTGTAAAACTTGTAGTTTATGCTTGAAGAAACTAAGTATCAAGAGATTTGTGAAAAAATAGTAAGCTGTAGTTAAACTCAGTGAGCCAGTAAGAGCAGATAGATAATGGAAAGTTTGGGTTTTCTAATTTACCATATTAGGTTTTACCTTTTGCATTTGGATCTATCTAAAAAGCAGGTTCAAAAATCTGAGCATGGATTTTCATTTTTTATTTAAATGCAAACATAATTCCCCTGACAATGGAAATATTAAGGAATAATGGATATGCATAGGATCTTCACAGGCCACACACTAGAAAATTGCATCCTGTGCATAAGTAAAGAGGAGAACAATAAATGCAAAAAAAAAAAAAAAAAAAAGCTTAAATAGTAGGAGGTGTCAGGTGAGAATAGAATATATGAACATGGAGAGGTGCATGGGGAAGCTCCTCTCGTTTCAGACTCAGTTTTCTCAAAATGTTAAGTACTACTGTCTACTGTATAGAAGAAAGAGAATTAAATCAGTGTTTGCAATTCAAGGGTCTTACTTTCTCATATTCGTACTTTGTGTGAGAGATACCCATTTTTCAGAGATCAGGAAGACATTCACGTAAGAATGATGTCTGTTTTATTCTGAAAGTGAGAAAAGGTTTCATCAGTACCTGAATTTATGCTAGAGTTCTACAAAGAAATAAAACTTATTCACTGAGTAGTACATTTTTGTAATTGAAATTGCTTCCTGAATAGATTACTATTCCATGTGAGTAAGTGGAACAGATCCAGGACTATGTTATTTTACTATGAATCAGAGAAAGACTCAGAAGCTTTGTAGCTTTGAAGCATCATCATATTTTAATAAGAGAAATCTGGTGAGAGGATTAGAAGAGAATGAGTAACAAAGGCAAAATAGAGTGCACTGGAAAGAAAATATGTTTGTGTTTGAATATTACGAAGTATTTTATGTGTATGTCAAAAAACCCCTAACCAAAACATTATTTTTCTCCTTTATGCAAAGAGTAGGATGGTACATCCTGTAAATAAACTGATCTCTGTTTTTGTTTGAGGTCAGAGATTTAAACATAATGGACCTATGAATGATCTATATATATTATATATGTTTTTATACATAGGCCAAGATAAATATATAGATGATATTTCTATTTTATTTCTGATTTAGGTATCGTTCTGTGTTATCATCTAAGCAAAAGGCATTATATCATCTAAACTCTGGGAACGACATGATAAGAGCATTGTTGATCAAAACAAAATACTTTGCTGTATTTTCACTAAAGGGTATGAATCTCTCAGTGATATAATTCATACAGAGTACCTCTCAGATATATGCCTCCTAGATAAATTATTTCTTTCAATCTTTCCTGTTTCTATGTTTTCCCATTTAAGCCTTACTTTTACTCATATCTATGGAACATTTGGAGTAGAATCCTTTCCCACATCTGACATTTATAAAATACATGAGAAGAAGTTACTGTGAGAGAAAGCGCCTGCCTAAATGAGTGGATGGCAAGTGACTTTAAAAGTGACCTAAATATTTGACCATTATTTATTTATTTATTTGACCTTTGTTCAAACAAATCATTCTCTTCAGCTCTTTTCTACTGTTTTTATTTCTGTACACACATGGTTTTGATTCAATCCTGCATTTCCTGCATATTAATAATGTGCTTTATTTCTGGAATTTATGTTCCATTTCAATGCATGCATACAAATAAACTTCTCTTACTTCCAAAATTACATACCCACACACTCCATTTCTACAGTCCCTGGAAGTAAATGTTTAAAACGAGATGAGTTAAGTCCCTTTGGTAAATGACAGCTGAATTGAACTCTTGCACATTCACAGGGAAGATGGAATTGAGATTCAAGAAAAGTCAACTACAGTTGCACAAATATTTTAATTTCTGAAAGCTCTCTTCTCCTGTGTTCATCAATTTGTTCTCCCCCTATGCAGACATAAGGTTTGCATTCAGTTAATTTTAATTTCTGTGTGAGTCTTTTAATCTGGCAGATGTTTGAACTTCCTCTACCAAAAAAGCTCACAGTTCTCTAAACCAACATGTTTTAAATTACTTGCAATCAATAGTGTAAAGTGATGAACACAGTGCTCTTTGCTCAATGGATTTCTTGAATTTTTTGTTACAGTATAGAACTCAGAAATGTAGTGATCATGGAACCTTCCTCTTGATTTTACACCAATAAATCACTGTGATATTAATTGTCTTCAGCAGAGGTACTTCCAAAGGTATTCCTGAAATGTTTAAAGAAAAAGCATGTTTCCATTGGTGAACACTATAATAGGGAATTCCTGATGAACTCAAGTTGTTAAAAACCTGGCTTCAAGTCTCTCTGAAACTATTCAGTCTGAAATAACCTTAAATTACCCTTTTTTTACTTACCAGTTAGGATGTATTCTCTTTTTTTCCTCTTTTCCCTTTCCCATTCCCCTTTTCTTTGAAATTATATGAGTTCATCTTGCTTGAGTAAAGGTCATCAAAGTCCATCACAGGGTCGAGGAACAGGGTTGTTTGTTTTTTTCGTTTTGTTTGGTTTTGTTTTGTTTTTAAAATTTAATTTTTGCATTTCCTCTTTACTGTAAATTCCTGATTATTTTCCATACACTAAAGAGAAGGAGACTGGTTTTCATTCCTTATGTATCCTAGAGTACTTTAAAATTAGAACAACACTAATATTTTCCTAATTGTGGAAATTGCTTTGGCCACACAAAAGGTGACTTCAACTAAATTAGTATGAATTTCATTTATTTAAATTGGCTCAACCCTGTCATGGGATACCCCTCAATCATTTTGGGATTTCTTTCTATCAGTTTAGATTTCATTTCTAAATTTTTGTTATCGGTTTGATGACTTTATTCTTACTCCTTCTGATATTGCAGCCTTTGATCTCATTGAATATTTGCTCATCAAGGTATAGTTTTATTCGAGTATAGTCTGTTTTGAAACACTGATATCTTCTTATATTGACTCTTTAACACCTGAAATAGATTTGTAGAAGGTGGATATGTAAGTAACTCTACCGTAAACAAGGATATAAAGAAAAATTATTTACTCTATGTGTAATGACCTCTTCCTTTCTAATTACTTCCTTCTGCCTCAGTGGACAGAAGTTACTATGGAACTTAAAATGTTTTCCTTGACCATCCCACGTCTACTTTATATGAAACGAAGCACATGCCCCTGACAGTTTTTAAATAGATTTTACAGTTTTTAATGTCTTCTGCTTTGATATCAGGGCATTCTTGTTAAGTTTCTTTATGTTTTGTAACCCTTTCCTAAAGTGTACTGTCTAAACTTAGGTTGAGGCCCTTTCCTGAATATGTTGAATGTAGACATACTGTCCTTTGTGATATTCTCTTACTCCTTAAATTAAATACAGTTCAAAAATATCAGTTTTGCTTTTTCCTTTGTTAGTTAGTTTTTGGTTGGTGTTTTTTTGTTTGTTTGGCTTGTTTTTTTTTGTTTGTTTGGGTTTTTTTTGGGTTTTTTTTTGTGAAAGTAGTTGTTTAGGAAATAAATTATTTATGTTAGTTCAGAAATGTGATTTTTTTAAGTCTTATTCCACTTGCGTATTTGACCAAGCACTATTCAGACAGACGAAGCAATCCAGTTCTACAGACAGTCCCATAATGGTCTTCATAGAATGGTCTTCTATGTCTTGGCTGATAAATTGATCTCTTTTTCCAATTAATACCATATTCATTGTCAGAATTTTGGTGAGATCTTAAGGGACAAGTCAAAGGCCAAGATCTGGAATTGATTTTCATTTTTGGGTCATGCTCATAGAAATTACAAAAATTGCTACTTGGTAATAGCGTAAAATTATTTCCCACACTTTCATCTGTCATTTCATAAGGAATGACAGTCTTCTTAGAACTGTCAACTGAACAATTGCTCAAAGTATTAGAAAGTAGAGGGAATAACAGGAGCAGTCTAGTGCTTTGCTTTTTTTTTTCCTTTTCTTTCATGGCCATTAGGAGTTCCTTTGGGCTTCTGATCTGGAAATGAATAAGTGAAAAGTCTTTGCAAACTAGGCTCTTGTAAGTCTAGTAAGTCTTAATGGGAACACAGTCTCATTAAATATTCTCTACTTCCTTCTGGAAGTATAGACTGTATTTGGGTATGTTGGGGTTTTTTTCTATAACGAAGACATAAGCCAGAACTAGCACTTCCATTTCTTTTCTGCAGTGAAAGGCCATGTCGAAAGACGAAGATAATACCCATCTTTTCTCTCATAAAAGTTATGAAGATAAAACGCAAGGGGAAGGATACAATTAAAAAACCTGCTGTGTTTGTGGTAGGATGTGTGGCTTGCAGTACTTCCAGTGCATTTCTATCCTAGTGCCTTTTTCATGGGAAACATGAAAATTATCAAATTTACAAGTAATATGTCTACCTGTTTTATCAAATAAGTAACTTTAGGACTAAACACTTGGAAAAAAAATGCCTGCAACCCTTGATCTGATGTTACAGTTTTCTTTTCAATTATATAATCACTGGATTTTACATTAGATTCCAATTCTTGAGTGTCTTATGATTATTGGCTCAATTTTTATTAATGAATTTATTCTGAGTCCCTAACACACTCTAGAATTCCAAGAAAACTCTGTTACCCACCTAAGCTATATGAAACCTACAGGCCCTATAGAATTTCTAAAGCTTGTCGTATCTCTTCAGAGGTTTAGAGATCAGTCATTACTATTTAGGTTGTTGTCCCCAGACATGACATAAATACCTTCTCAGTCCGCTCCTTCCCCTTCCAGTTTCTCTTCCCAGAAAAGAGAGAATTCTCTTTCTGGACCCACCACTTCTCTTGTCTCTGAATTGCTCTCACTTTAGAAGTTGTCTTTTTACGTTAAAGGGCACTCATGTGAGACTGGTGAAGTCTCTAGCTCTTTCAGGCTGTGATCCAGCAATTCTCTTGGCTGGAAGTTCACATCTTTCCCCTGTACACTGTTGGAAGAAGATACAGCATTACATTAATTAATTTTACTTGAATTAGAAAAAAATCTAATTAAATAAGCAATTGATAACTTGATTACTTTTCATTGTTGAAACTTCTAAGTTCTTCTTAAGGTCTAACTTTTGCTGAGTGCATTGCTGAGATGATGGGTCTCCTGGTGCTCGCTTTAAGATGTAGGTTAAAAGAAAAGAATAAGAATACAATGCTGATAAAAGCCAAATGAAGGATATTAAAAAAATCAGCTTCTAATATAAATAAACAAATCTTCAGGGAATAAAAAACAGAACAGAAAGTCTTCTTTGATATAAACCAACATACTTTCGGTGTAGAAGACTTTTTGGTAAACAGTTTAGGAAGAGAGTCATAGAACAGCTAGCCTTTTAACTAATACTATTTAATGTCATTGTTAACAAAGAATCTTTGATCTTCTAATTACTTTAAAGTAGGACAGATTAATTTGATTTAAATTCACTGATTTAAATGAACAATTTTAATCAGCAAGCTGAAAAACGTGAATTAAAAAGTGACTTTATTTTTTTCTTTTTACTACTTAGCAATTTTACTAAAGAAAGACTGAGTCATTGTTTTCTAAAATTTCATATTTTTAATTGCCTTTTAAGATAAACAATACCTACATATATTTAAAAAGAACAAACTTAACAACAAAGAGACTACTATCTTTAGATACTGTGCTGAATTGATTGTTTCTGACAATTTCATCCTTGAAGAACTTAAAACTAATTTATCTTGGTTTCTCACATATAATTTTCTTAATAAACTGGAAAAGCCTTCTTGCTTTCTCAAACCAAATTTGACTTTTACGAAAGGCTGTAATGACAGGGCAAGAAATAAGGGATGCAAACTGAGAGTAAGTTTAGACAGGACATAAGGAAGAAATTTTTTTACCATGAATGTGGTGAGGCACTGGAACTGGTTGTCTAAAGAAGTTGTAGATTCCCCATCACGGCAAATGTTGAAGGTCAGGTTGGATGGGTCTTTCAGCTTACTGGCCTGGTGGAAGATGTCCCTGCCCACGGTGTGGGCATTGAACTAAGTAAGCTTTAAGGTCCCTTCCAACTCAACCATTCGATGATTCTATGATTATTATGCCCATAAAAGTAAATTCTTTTGTAGAATTGAATCACCAGCATAAATGTTGATCATCTTGTGACCAAATATATAACAGTTGAAAATACAAGTTAGCAATTTCAAAATTGCTTGCATTTTTGCTGCTTTGATTATTATCATTATAAAATAGCTTTTTCATAGCACTGAAATTTACTAATATCTGTATATAAATATATATTTATAAACATACAATTGAACAAGTGAAATACCTTTCCCCTTTCTTCCAAATATGGAAGTATTTTAAAAGGACAGGAAATCCTAGCTAATATGAAAAAGATTGATTTCTTAACTTTGTAAATAGATTTTAAATCCTCTATAAAGATGTTTATCTGTATTTTAGCTGTGTTCACCTACTTTAGAAGCATAACTCTCTCACTTTCCCTTTCACAACTGTCATCTTCTTACTTAACTCTGCCAGCTACCATGCCAACACCAAGTCTGAGTCAGTTGAAAGAAACAGCAGTTTTTCATTGACACTAATATTCTGAAGAAGGTGATCTGGTCCCTATGTTCAGTGTGTGCTGTTCTATTGGTGTACAGAGCACAGAGGAAAGGGGTTGGCCTGATCTGATCATCTGGTAACTCAGCAGTTCTCTCTGACTTGATGCTGGGCACATAATTGCTGATGAAATGTTGTTGGTGAAACACAGTATGTCTATGCCAGGCTCTGATGGGACTCCCAGACTTGGAAGTGGAAATACGAATTCCAGATTGTGTCCTCATTTCATGCATTCGAAGACATATCTAATAGACCATGGAATGTATTTGTGGAGAACTTTCAATTGGCTGGCTATTAAAAGCAACCCGCAATGCAGTCACATAGTGTCCTTTTTTTTTTTTTTTTTTTTAACTTACAGCTATATATCCAGGGGTTCTGGTTTCTGCTGCTAAGATATGTTTAAATTGTTACTATGGTTCTCATTCTTCTTGCCATTAAGAAAATTGATAGGCCAGTGTGAAGAGCATTCATTGGTCAGAGATATGGACTTAACAGTTTGACTCTTCAGTGCTTCATGCTTGTGTCTTAGGCAGCCTAAATTACATCAACACCTAAAGACCCAACAGGGCAAGGTCAGCTGCTGAGCAGTGGGAAAACTATAGACTTTGAGAAATTACTTCTGTGACTGAGTAATGAGTCTTGGATTATGCAACCTGGCAACTGCCATGAGTACTATATTAATTGAAAAGGAAAACCCTTAGAGTCGTTATAGAGGCATAAAAGCTGGCATTAGAGAGTGGTGAATCAAGCAGTAGCCTTTATGAATAGATACTGCGGTGTTTTAAAATAATGATCAAAAGCACTATAGCTAGTAGCACTATAACAGCACTCTTTATGGATAAGAAGCATTACTCTGCTAAGAATTTTTTATAGTTCTGAATCTACCACGCTTTGTTGTAAGTGGCCCTCTGTAAAAGACTTTATGTTAACATCAGTATTTTATGCGGTACTACCTTTGCTGTGAAGCCAGTGTCTCCATTCATTTCTATTTACCATATTTTGATATGTGTAACCCTAGGCAGATCCAAACAAAAGGATTTGAGTGACCTTTTATGGTTTTATGATGTAAATTGTGATCTAGAAAATCACTTCCAAGATTTTACTAAAAGTACTTGTCAAAATTTGCTAGGTGTCATTTCAAATGATTCTCTAGGATCCTTGAATTCTCTTCTGAGGCATGTGCATAGGGAATAGGACTTTGTCACCTAATGGGTAAATTGCTTAACTATGAGAATGGAGACCTACAATCTATTTTACGCCTATTTTCATCCATGGACTCTTACTATAAAACACATTTTGGGTTTTAGCAGCCACTCACCTGCAATTTACAAATTACTCGATTGGATCTGGCCTTCATTAAATTCATAGCTTTAGCAATTATTGTGAATCTATCAATCACTGAAAAGGTAAAGTAATGTTATTTAATGTCGTATAAAGTACATACCATGCAGATATTTCTTCTCTGAGATTTCTGTGGTTCTACAGTATTTCTTCCTACAGAGAACCATTTTAAATACAGCTGATGTAAAGGAAGTTGTGACATATAGCCTTTAGATTATGATTTTAGGAACATATGTTTATATGGTCATAGTATTATGTTCATGCATTATGCTACAAATGAGGAGCCCCTGGTGGTCTAGTGGTAAAGACGCGGCGCTGTCACTGCCGAGACCCGGGTTCGATTCCTGGTCAGGGCCA
>JAYRBT010000001.1:65227875-65249063 GCA_036023395.1 Myiotriccus ornatus | reverse complement strand
AAAGGGTGGGCTCAGTTCTGCGCACACTGTAACTCACCTAAAAAATCCAATGCGCAGGCTGGAAGGTGTAAAGACCTCCCCAAGTTCTTCGTTCGCGAAGTCTGGCCATTATTATTATATATGCTACAAATGACAGCGGGAAACACTAGGCATTCTGCATTATGTTGGCACATAACCAGCCATTTGGTCCACTTTATTTTTTCCCACTCTTCTTTTTAAAAGATTGAAAAACCTTTTAATTCAAGATCTTCTGATAATACTGCAGTGATAGATGTCATTTAAAAGATAGATAGCTGTGGATTTGGCAACATGCTACCTATATTTACAGAGTAAATATATAATGTATTGAAGACTTCTGGAATTCTGCTGTCATCAATGAACTTGACAGGCAAGAAACACTATATTAAATGGAGAAAGGCTATTTTAAAATCTGTTTAATTGCCACAATGGGAATAAATCACAAGGGTTCAAAAGAGTATGACAGGTTGACCTCTTTTGAAGCTTTAACTGTTTCAGGAAAGAAGACCATTTATGGATTCACATTCACCTCATCTTGATTCCTTTAACTGATGCTTGCCTATTGGTTGTACTATCACTAGGAATTCCTGCTGAAGCATGTACAGGCTAATTTCTGTTGACAGCATTAACAAAACTCTACTTCCTCTGGATCAACTAGTGAATAGTTGAAGGTAACAATGCCATTTCTCCCACATCCTTTTCCATCCTCAGATTCATTCAATTAACATCTTTGTTTTTTTTGTACTTTAGGAAAACACAATAAAATCAAATATAAAATACAATTCAGTAAACACTTCCCTAGCTCACTTTATTAATTTCTTATGGCCATGGTGCTCATATTTCAATGCAATATGTTTTTGCTATGCTACCTGTGTCAGAAAATATGAGCAGAATATGAGCTTAAGACAGTTTTAGTACTATTTTAAAAAGGTCTTTGCTGGTCTTTTTAGATATAAAATAACTTTTTACATAGAGATATATATAGTTTCTTTAAAATATTTCTAAAATACTGTATTTGTTGAAATTGTTCGAATGAATACAACTAAATATACTGAATGTGATTCATGTCAGTAAAAGTATTTTGCTAAAAAATGATGCAAAATTTGTCTAGTATCATATCTTCTCACAAAATTCAATACTGGGAATGCTGTTTTCTGCATCCATTAAGACACTGCAGTAACTTTCCGTTTACAAGCCCGTATGGTACAAATCACATAGTTCTCTGACATTAGAGGACTCTCTGATATCAGGCAGAATGAGATATGAAATGTCAAACCTCTTCATCCAGTTCAAGCTAGTTTAAAGTGCAAAAACACTTGGGATACTGATTTCTGTATTGCTTGTAAATCTTGACAGTTTATTTCAGTGAGATGGTGTCTTGAATTTCTAGGGTTATCAACACAAATTTTCTATTCCTTATCTTTCTTTGTTCATAGAACATACTTCAGATACATTAGAACCTCATTTCACCCTCAAAATAAAATTGAATGATGACTGTGATTATAATGCACAATGCTGGACTTAACAAAGTTCAGAGAGTCTTCAAATTAAACCTTTAGCAAGATGATTAATATTGTCAGCTGTGGAAATATCCTAGAACCTTACTCACTGTCCCCAGATGAGGCTCTTGCCTAAAGAGCTGATCTAGAAAATGAGTCACTAAGCCATGGAAACATATTTTCGTATCATGGAATTCCCTGAAAATATCTATGACAATATTTTTTGTTGGAAAGGTGCTGTGACAGCATTTAGGTATGTTCTAACTGAGGGAGATTCCTCAGAAGATAAAATGTTCTTCTTTACTCTTCCGTGTAGATAAGGAATTCCTCTAGCTCTATTTAAAAAGAAGGATTATTTTAGATTTTCTTATGACATAAATTTTCCACTACTTTTCCACACAAAGTAGATATTAAAAAGGTCTTGGCAGTACTGAAGCATCTAAAAGATAATGTTTTTTTTTAAAAAAAGTTAATTTAGGCAAGTGGTGACAGTATATAGATAGCAGATACAACTTACTTAAGAAACACTTTTTAATTTTTCATTTTACTTCCATTGAATTTCAGTTTCAAAACTTCAGAAATCCTACTCACTACGATTTCTAAATAATCAGATTTCAAAGGCAGAAATATATACCAATATCAAACCAATAAGTAAATAATCCCAAAATAAAATAAGAGAAAAAAATAAAACACAGCATATTCAAAAAGATTTGCTTTTCAAGAATATGCCTCTATTTTCTGGTTGCTTTTCAGTCTTGGAACTGCCTCCTTTAACAATTTTCTATTTTCTATTTACATCAGAGGAGAGAATTTGTTTTGGAATGTTGTTTTTACAGTTATAAGACATAACCAAAAGGTTAGCGTCATGAAGATAAAACTATTTAAATAAGACTGTTTCATACTTGAGTTTTTACAGTCACAGATTCCCTTTTTTTGTTCTTATGTTGTGATTCACATTTCTACAGAGTAATGCATAGCTTTTGAAAATATGTCTTTACTCATGGGAAAAAGGAAAAACAAACACTGACTCACTGGTATTTACTAGGCAAGGAAAATGATATCTGGAAACTTTGACATAAATTTTCAAAACATACTTGAGTATTTTCTTCTACGCATAACTAATTTAAGTTGTTGGTTTTGCAACAATTACTCTGTACATACACAAAGTTAATCAAAACATTTAACATCAGAATTTTAACTTCAGAAGCTGTTTCAGTGAACTGAACTGGCTACCTGATCTATGAAATCTGGAAAGGGAAATTCCTAGCATGTACACTAGGAGCTGACCCATCCCATTAACAAGAACCTAATGCTTTAACCTGCTGCTTAAATACAAGGAGTGTATAACCCCTAGCAGTGTGAGGCTGCTTCCATTTGGTGACTTGCCTCTGCTGAAAAGGTCTGCAGTGACCTTTTCTTTAGGCTGTACTAGTGTAATCTTGTGCTATAGTGCATGAGAACATGTAGGACAGTGAACACAGAAAGCAATAGGAGAGAAGGTGTTAGGATATCCAACTCCTGTCTGGTGTGGGAGGCTTCAGAAGGATGCCTATTGAAAGTACTATTGTGAGAGGATGAGTATACTGAGAGGAATGAGACTTAACAGTGCATGTATTCAAAAGCAGAAATTGTGATGAAGTATAAATAGGAGAGAAATATCTGGAACTGCAGGAAAGAACAAGTTTCCAAGCTTCTAGGATGTAATAAGCTCTTTTCCTCATGTAACTAAGGAAGAGGATTGCTATATCACTGAATGTTTCACGGAGGCTTGTGGCAAGTCATATGTAATTGTATTTTTTCTTCCTGTATTCTGAAGTCCTTCACTGAGTCCCCTACATTGTCCAAGGTCATAGATCTTATACAGCAGCTACCTGAGTTTCTGAATTTACAGCTGAATTGTGTTATAAGAATAGGTGTTTCCATCATCAGTTTCTCACATCAGTTGACATACTTTCCAAGTGTGGGCCAAATGAGGAAAACAAAAGAATTGTAACTTTTTTGGCTCTTAGTAGCCTAACCATGACATGAGCAAAATAAATACACAAAGACGTGCACACAATTTAGATTAGTAGATTTCTTTTTCATATCTGAGAAATTCTAGACTGTATAATCACACCAAACATACTATCCCTATGGTTTGTAGAAGTATTTGAGCATGCTGGTCTTTTCCTGGCTAAATTTTTGTGACGCTAGTGACTGTTTGAGCCTCTAAAGTAAGTGAAAGCATGAAAGAACATGCATATATTTGTGGGGCATTTGGTTCAAACAGGAGTTGTTGCCAAAGATGCAGACTGCATGCCAGGCAGAATTTGAATCACATGAATTCAGGAGGGAAATCAAAGGGCTGAATGCTTGCTGAATGGGGCTTATGTATGTGTGAGGGAGAGACAGGTAGAATAACACAAAAATACTGAGAGAAAGCGAGCAAGGAAACTCTAGAAATATCCACAGAAACAGGAGTTATTCTGCAATGGAATAGTCTGGAATGGTAGCCTGTATCCTTCATTCTGATTTATCACTTCTGTCTAGTCTTTGCTAAAAACTTGTGTGAGCCTTGTACAGTGATACTGACAGAACGTTGAAGAAGATTGCTTTTGAAAAGAGAGTGGTAAGAAGAAGATCAGACACCTGAGCATGGTGCCTAAGCAAAACTAAGTTCTTCATTTGAGGATAGCAGATGATCTGCTTGAAAATGGCACTGAGGATGAGGAAAGATATCTCAGGAAATCTCAGATGGCATTGCCCAGCAACATTTAGGTAACGGGACAATTCCTTTGGTCTTTGGTCCTGTTGATTTAAGTACATAAAACTAGAGAGCAATTTGAAATAGTTTATATATCTGGAATTGTGGTCTTGCCAGGTACCTATGTGAAGTCAAAAGCCTTGATATAGTTTTGCAGCAAATAGAAAGAAAATGGACAATAAGAAATCTTCTATAATATCCTCTGATGTGACATAACTTTCTAAGAGAAAAGATAGGGATAAATTACTAAGGGAGATGTTCTAAAAATTTCTGACACATATCCTTTTTGGACTCAAGGTAGGATGACGATGCAGCTGAAATACTCAGTAAAATGAGCGACACAGTGGAGTACACCACGACACCATAGCCCAGAACTAGGAATTGGTTGTAAGGCAGTTGATGTTTCTCTGTGCTCATGTTTATGATTAGTGCACCATGTTTCTCCTTGTTGGGCCCTTGTACATTTAATGGAAGTTATTTTGCACCATCATGTTCACATATTTAAAAATGTCATTACATATTATTAGCTGTATTGATTATATGTAGCCAGCTGCATTCAGATTTTTGTTTTCCACTGATGTTTTCTACTATTTATCCATTAGCAAGTGCAAGTAGAACTCCTCCCCTGCCTTTATAAGCCTTAACTTTACTAGGTCAGAGCCCCAGGGCTTTGTGAGGAAACAGTCTGGGGGTTTTATAAACCAAATAACCTCAAGCTGTTCAATAAAATGTTTAAAATGTAAGTACTGTACCACTAGTGTCATTAGGACCTCAAATGTGTAGCTCTGTGGCTATCCTATTTCTAATACAATATGAAATTATAGACGTTTCAACATAATATTGATTTATGAGACCTACCAATAAAATAACATATGCAGATGGTTTCTAGAATGCACTTGGAGCACCTCAGAAAGATTCTCACAGTAAGCGGCACCTTTGCATAGTGGGATAAACTCCAGAGACAAGTGTGTTACATTAGTATCAGTGTCAAGCTGACATTTCAGGGTCAGTGAATAAATATCCCGAAGCCCAAGTGTTTATTTTTTAGAAATTTTTTATATAATGACCTTGACTTTAGGTTGGTTTTTAGGTATGCATATGACCTCCATCCAAATCACAGTTTGCAGTGATTTACTTCAGAAATATCATTCCTGCCTTATTAAAATTAATTAATCAAAGCTTGATACAGTGTTTCTTCTTTCCCATTTGTGCTTTTATTCTTTCTCTTGTGTTGATGAATAAAGGACTTTGAATTTGATTAAAGCACATGCACCCACACATACACACATATATATTCATCTGTATATATAGGATTTATTTCCCTGTTCTCCAGTTTGTAACCATATGATACATAAAAGTGTATAAAAGTAAGGAAGACCCAGTTCACTATCAAACCTGTTGGTAATTTTTCATGTATGTCCAGAGACATATATATGAATATATATGAATTTCATTCCTGCTTTTCAGGATGAAAGCAACTATACAAAGAGATTGTTTTAGAATTTGCCCTAGCAGAGTTGCCATGAAACATATGTCTGGCCATAGAAGATACAGGGATGCAGTCACCAAACCCTAGAGGTCTACAGACTATGATAATCTTGTTTGCCTTTATGCTTGTAAGGAGAGTTTTCCACTGTTTTCCTGAAGGCAGAACCCCATTCTTCAGTGGCAATGAAAAATAATCCCTCTATTGGAACTTCCAACAGGACACAAGGAAATGGAATGAAGCTGAATCAGAGGATGTTTAGGTTGGACATTAGGAAAAGATACTTCACCGAGAGGATGATCAGTCACTTGAACAGGGTCCCCAGGAACATGATCATCACACTAAGCCTGTCAGAGTTCACAGAAGTCTGGACAAAACTCTCAGTTATATGATTTAGTTTTATGCTGTCCTGTGAGGAGCAACGACTTGGACTCAATGATCCTTATAGGTCCCTTCCATCTTGATATGTTCTGTGATGCTATTCTATGATTCTAAGTCATAGAAATTGAAGTTTTCAATATAAAATGAACTAAAATCTACTTGCAGCTGTTACTAAGGTAGATATGTGCACGGTAAATGCAGTATCAGCAGCTGTGTAGCTATTATTCAACAGCATTCTTAAAAGATGTGTTTTTGTGATGATTGGGGTAGGGTCTGGGTAACGGGGGAATTGACAGATGATAATTATTAATTATTCACAGGAATCTGGCTACTACTTATTTTATCTCTGTATTGTGATTGAGAAAGTTGGCTGCCTATCTGAGTTGGGTTCTTTGCATTTTTATAAAGCTACTGTTAACACTGCTAGTTTAGAAAACATAATAGTGCTTATGAAAAGAAGACAGACCAATCATGTTATAAGATGAATATCTTTGTTTCTACACTGAACAGAATGCATGGAATAATCCAAACAGAAGCAGTTTAAGATATACCATACTGTCAGTCCATTAGGATCATAGTCAGGTCTGATTATGAAGAACATGTTTGTCATGGATAAGATCCTTTTAAATTACAGACAAGGATCTGGACCTACACCCTCTGTTGCTTATTCATCATATTAAAGCTGTACTGTGTAGACTTTCCCCCATCTACCTGTATCAGGAACAGGAAGAAGGATAATTGGACTCTCGTATCTTCTAATTCCTCTGAATGATTTTGGTAAAGGGGACAAGGCAGAGCAGGTATAATATATCCTGGAATCATCTGGCCACTTGACTCAATGGATTGATTCAATAAGACATACACATAAGAGAGAATGCAGCCTATGTGTGTACACAACGACCTTGGCTGCTGCACTGACAGCAGTACAGCTGTATTACTGCACTGTCAGCCAGGGATAGAAATACGTTTCTCAGTAGCTTTCCACTGGCTTGATGATTTCTTTCTATGTTCCATTTTGCAATACCAAACATGCCATATAAAGACATTTTCATGCTGCATCATAAATTATCTGATTTAACCCCTAGGCTGAAACCTTGGTCCTTTAAAATCTGTGGTATTTTCCCAGGATTTCAGCTGCCCTGCAATTTCATTTTGATATCTATTTAAGACATGTTTCATGGCCAGTTTTTCTTTTGTTTTCATGGATTTGTGATGCATGAAATTTTCGAGTTGAAATTTAATAGATTTAAGAATTCTGCTATTTTATTTTTTTATAGTGGGTTTTTTCAATTAATATCTTGAAAAACTGACTTTTTAATTTCAACTTGCATTTTAACTTATTACATAGTAACAATTTGGGTTCTGTGAGACTGATACAGACGAATGAATTTCCAAGAAGAGAAAATTACAGATATGCATTACTCCCCTTTTTTTCCTTTCTATGTATGTAGACCCATAAAAATATCCCTAAGGATGTCCTTAAGTACTTTACTGGTTCTACTTAATTGTCACTGATTAGTTCCATACGTTTCAGCATTTGAATCCAATATAGGATAAAGGTTTTGCAACTGGTATTTCTGTTCTGTGTCAAACATGAGAGCTAAGAGCAAGTTTTAAATAGGTTAATCTACCTACTTTTATTATGGTTGATACTTTTAAACATCAAAGGCTTTAGCCTTTAGCTCCCTGGATAACTGCTTTTATTTGCAACAGGTATCTAATTCTTCATGTTATGAGTCTATCTACTTTCCTACTTTCTCAGTGATGGTTACTGGTGAATTGAACTGGAATATTTGGCTCTCAACTGCCTTTTAAACATTGGTAAATAGTTACTTCACAAAAGCTCTCCTATTTATCCACCTTTTCAGATGGGAAAACACTTTTCTCAGAATTGATGACTACTTATTTTTCAGCTAAAGTAAATACAGATCTATATCTCTTTTCATTTGTGCAAGAAGCTGACACATTCTGTCACAACATAGCATGAGTAAATGGGAAAGTGACAGCTTCCTGGCAAAATTTTAAAGAGATAAACATCTATTTTTGTTTAAACAGCTTCTAAAAAAAATGGATAGAAGCTTTCCAAGCTAAAAAGCTGTGGAATATATGAATGTTGCACACTGGAAAATGAATGCACAAGATCCTAATACTTCTTAATTCCCTTACAGTCTTCACTGTATTTGTCCATTACTTAGTATGAAAAGTTTAAGTAATGTACAAGCATTATTAGCTTAGGTATGTGAAACCATACAGGAAACACTGCATTTTCTTATTTTTCAAAAGAAAAGATATCCAAATTAAGAAACCTCAAACAACCTCTTCTAAGCAGAAATGTATTTTTGGATAGCTGCACACTGTATTGGCTTTATTTGGAAAGGTTTTGGTAGTGGGGGAAGGGGTGTAGACATTTGGATTCTGTGAGAATAGATCAGGAGCTGCCTCCATGTTGGGCGGAGCCCTCTTCAGCCAGCTCCAAAATGGACATGCCATTGCCCAAAACAGCCAGTCAGTAATGCTGGTGGTGCTTCTGTGAAAACATTTACGAAAGGGTAAAAACTGAAGTATGGCAGTTGTGAGAGAGGAGTGATAACATGTGAGAGAAAGAACCCTGCAGACACACAGGTCAGTGAAGAAGGAGAGGGAGGAGGTGCTCCAGGCATGGGTGCAGATTACCCACCAGCCCATGGTGAAGACCCTAGTGAGGCAGGTTATGTCCCAGCAGCCCATGGAGGTCTCCGGTGGAGCAGGCATCCAGTTGCAGCTGTCATGCTGAAGCAGGTGGATATACCCTGAAAGGAGTCCATGCTGGAGCAAGCTATGGTCTGTGGAGAGGAAACCATGCAGGAACAGGTTTTCTAGCATGAACTGTGGGAACCTACTTCGGAGTAGTCCATTCCTGAAGGACTGCAGCCCATGGGAAGGACCCTCATTGCAGCAGTTTGTGAGTGACTGTCTCCCATGGGAGGGACCCCAGACTGGAGTAGGGGAAGAGTGTGAGAAGGGAATGGCAGAGAGGAAGTATTATGGATTGACTGCAATCTCCACTTCCCCTCCCCCTGTGTGGCTCTGGAGGAGGAGGCAGGAGAGTCAGGAGTGACAATGAATCTGGGGAAAAGGGAGAGTGGAGATAAAGCGGAGGTAAGATTACAGATTTTAGTACCCATGGATTCAAAATAACTTGGACAGCTGTTGGATTCTTTTTGCTTAAAATTAAAAGGAGGATGAATATAAGAAGTTTTTTTTACTGTATTTCTGAATGTAGAATTCAGAAACAGTAAGGAGAAAAAAAGAACAGATAAATGAAAAAGAAATCTTATAAGGAAGATAACTATGTGTCCAGAAAAATAAATGTGAATGTGAGACTGGGTAAAGGATACATTTGGAGAAGACATAGAGCAGCCTAGAAAAGGTCAGAGAAAAGATTACGCTGTTGTGTGAAAGGAAAGCAGGAAAGACATTTGTCGAGGAAAGGACACCAGAATTTGAAAGGTTCACACGTAAGGGAGAACTGGAACAAAAATGAAATGCTTGGAGTGGGGAAAAACACTAAAATCAAAAGAAAGATAAAGATCTGAATAAAGAAAGAAAAAACACTGTATAATCTTTAAGGTCCTTTCCAACCCAAACCTTTCTATGATTCTATAATCTAGTAAAAAATCACAGAGTTAAGTGGTGTGAGAAAACAATGAGATAATACACAGTTGTTTTGGCTTATGCTGCTGGGTTTATATGTTTCATATAGCCTTACAAAGCTAAAAGGAGAATGTTTACAGGGATTATTGTCCAGGACCTGTGTGCATTTTCTTTCATTTAGAACACTAGATATCTCGGAAGTTGACATGCTTCTGTTTAGCTGTTGGCCAACACCTCTAACCATGAAAGTGATTTCATTAGCTCTGTTTTGCAAAAGGGGAAATTGAGGTAGGGATTAATTTTTTTCCTGGGGCTTCAGTGCAGTCACAGTGATAAAGCCAGAATAACCCTATTCTAAATCTAACACTGAAATTTTAGACTCAAGATGCTCTCATTTTGCTTGTGTGGTTCTTGAAATATATTGCATTTACACTTGTTGAAATCAGTGTAGGAGCTCGCTGAAGGAGAACTGGTCTTCGATTTAACTATAGTATATCTTCAATTTCCATCAGTGTTTCTCACTTAACAGTAGAGGACAACTCTTCAGCAAGCATCTGCAGTGTCAGTAATTCCATTAACAAAGAAGCCACTGTATTATCAACATACTGTAGCTTCATTTTAATGTGTCATTTGCACTTCAAAGTCACATAACTTTTATTATGGTAAATCAATTAAAACTATTTCTCATGATAATTTATCTTCTACAGAGTTTATCATCTCAGAGAATGCAATATTTCCCAATTTAACTTCCAAGACAAAAGTGATGTAATTTGAATGCCTTTTACTGAGCTTGTTAAGCATAAAGATCACAGAAATTTCAAACCCTGAAAGATAACTGTTTCATCTATGTGATAAAATGGAAGTCACATTTTAGTAGCTTACTGGAGGTAGAAGGAGACAGTATGCTAATTAGTAATATAACCTCATTTACTCATTTGGTATGTCTCTTGTTTTAAATGATAGTCTGTCTAGAATAGATATCCAGCTTGATACAAATACGAAGAGGAAATCGAGTGAAACTACTGTATATTCAATAAAGCTGTGTGTAGCATTCATTTGGTTATGCTTTTCTTTGAGTTTTTTTAATCCAGGAATCACCTTGAAATAAAGCAAACATTTTCAAAGATCTTGCAGTGAAGAACAGAGTTCATATAGAAAAATTCCCATTCAGAAGGGAGAGATGGGTCAGATCCTCAATTAACACAAATTGTCAAAACTCCAGGGAAGTCAGGAGAAAATGTACATTCAGGAGCTGGAAATCTGCTGATGTACAAGTGTTAAAAATACTTAAAACCATGAAAAAACAACAAAACTTGTAAAATCCAGTCAGTGTACAACCTCTATCCACTTGAAATCTTGAAGAACAAATATGAGATGAAAAGTTCATCTGTGTCTTTAGTGAATATATTTGAGTATGACTGTTTCTTTAGTGGCAGAAGGCTTGATTCTTGTATGCTTTTTCTTTCAAATGTGCTTCGGGCACCTGCCCCCTGACTTGTACTGTGATTTGTGCTCTTGGCTATTCAAAAGGTTTTTGAAAATGTTGACAGTCACTAATTCCTGTCTCTTCTTCATCTGAAAGTGCTGGCTTCACACATTACATTATGAGTAAAACTAACAAATGAGAAAATAATAACCCTTGACTCTCTTAAAAAGAGACCATGCAAGTGTACACAGAGAAATAGCAAAAATAGTCCCAACAGCCAGTCAGGCTTCCAGTCCCCTTTCTTTGTCACTGCACTAGCAGTAAATTATTGCAGCACCTAAGCCCCAGACTTTGCTCAGGGAAAGGGAGGGGAAGGCAGAGCTTTTACCAGGCAATGTGTGTCATTTGTTGGCCTGTGCCTCATGCCCCATTGTTCACGCACACTCGCGCATGGCAGTTCAGGTAACTGGGAAGGAACACTGGGCTGCTCTTTGAGCTACAGCGTAATACATAGGAACTATTTAGAGGTTTCACACAAATTTAAAACCCTTGACTTGCCTTTTTTTTTGATCTCTGTTTCTGAAAGTGAAGTATGAGGAGGTGCTTCTACCACAGGTGGAATCTATGCTTATATATCACATGGGAGGATGCTTCTCTGAAGTTACTATTCAGCACCCTGGAAGACTAAAAGGCTGAAAGTAATCTGTCTTAGTTACTCTATAGCACTTTTACTGGGGGAAAAAAAATAATTCTGTGTCTTACTATGCTGCCTTGCTCATAAAAATACAGCAATATCTTATCATTTCACTCTTTTGACCATAAGATCTGGAGATCTGAAGGTCTAACAACATGAAAGGGATGATGAATATATGTATATAAAAAGGAAATTTAGACTGAAAATCTACCGTAATGGTGTGATCTATTGGTCTACATTAGAGTGTCCCAAGGGAGGGGAAAGAAGTTCCATTAAATAATGGAAAAACACATCTCCTGAGGACCAGAACATATGGGAACTAAATACAGGAAAACTGAACAGATTTTATCTAAGCTAGAACTGGCCACTTTCTCCTGCCATTACCATATTCCCAAAGGAGCAGCAGAACAGATATACAACATTTTCCTACAATTTGTATTTGTATGGCATAAATAGTATGAAGTATATTCTAAAATAATTTTCCTTGATAATGATTATTTGTTACTATGCAAAGTAACTGGTTTAACAGTAGGAATATTGTCCTTAAATTAATAATTTCATGTTATGGCCATTCAAGGAAGCAAAGAATGAGCTGTTCTTTTATATAAATACCCTGAAAAGGGATTGCTGAAGAATCATGTATTTAGGACTTGAATTTGCACAAACTTAAGGGAGTTTTCTATTGACTTCACTGGCAACAGTCAAAATTTCATTTTCTCAGGATATGCTGAGGCCTTTCTGGGATTGGCTGTATTTGACGTTACTCAATATATGGAAGAAAACACTTAGTATCTTATTGACAAAATCCATTTGGTCTAGGCCTACTCATTGCTGAAGTCATTACTCTCCTACTAACATTTTGAGAACAGAATTACATTTTTAAGGACCCAAATATCCCTTTCTTTGTGTTTGGTTTAGTCATCTGCACTTTTGAAAATGAGAATAGAATCTTGCTCTATCAGTGCTTTTGGGCTTACAATGCAATGGTTCTTCCTTTGCTTTGATAAAAAGGGAGTCTCATCAACATCATATATTTCAGCTATTGGAGAGACAAAGACCCATTTATGGAAGGTTACTTATAAGAATTCTTTTTTCATACACTAGAATTATGCATCAAGACGTTTGGACTATAATGCAAAAAGCTGCCTAGCTATTATATTACCACCTGAATGTGTTATTAAAATGTTACTGGAGTGCTGCACTTTGATGGTTTCATGCAGTCAGAATCCAACGAACAGCATTTTAGAATCCCTTCTTTGCATTACTATTTTTAAGGGTATTGATTTTTTTCTAATAGCCTTTCTGAACAGTTTCTTGGGTTCAGTGATGTTTCTTTATTCCCTAATTACAGAAAGCTTACTGAAGATAATACTTTTTTGAAAGAATTTTCTTTCTCAGTTTAGTTTTGTTTTGATATGCTCACGTTTATGTAAATAAAGATCTGTTTACTCAGTTTCAATATACAATAGTCTTAAATCAGAGAAAGCTCATAATAAATATGAAACTAGAACATTCCTTTTTGTAAACACATCTGCAAGCCTGACTGCATCTCACTAAGCATTTTATAGGTTCATTACACTACTTGGCTCACATTGAAGTCACCTCAAATTTTATTTTTATTTTTTTCTAACCAACATATAAATAAACTTTGGCTTCTGTTTAGACTGGAAAAGATCCAGTATCTGCTTATAATCTACAGATTCAGGAAAACATAATGGTTATTACTGGTAGTAGGGCATTTCTCTACACCTGCATGTCACATTCTAAACTTTACTGGGGTCAGCACAGGCATCACTTACTAGAACTTCATCGTGTGTTTTATGTAGAGACATGAAGCTTAAATAACTGTCTTTCACTTGTGTAAATGTGAAAAGTTTGGAGCAAACTTAACTGATGGGCATAAATATATAACCAGTTGGTTATATACATATATATATATATGAATATATAACCGAATCACAACGGATGGTTTCAAAACGTCCAGTTCCTATAGTTTGACCAAGAGTCCAGATAACAATTATAACAATTGCTTGTTTATTTCAGTTCTTTTTTTCCCCACTTTACAGCTTAGGTGCTTTTGAAGAGTTTAATCATTAGCTGCTGAAGAACTGGTTTAAGAAGTTGTTTAGAACAACCTATTTGATCTTTAAGATCCTTTCCAAACCAAGCCATTCGATGGTTCCATGATTCTGTGTACAGCGCTTAAGAGTACATTGAGGCATTCTTGAGATTGCACGATCAGTTTAATGAGAAAAGTATACTATTTACTGAAGGATATTAGACTTAAAGATTATATTCTTCTTTTACCAGGATGCCATACTTTGCAAACCCATTATCTTCTGCACAAACTCACCATCTGCAACAATGGCAATGTCAAGTCCATCAATGACAATACCTGTATTGTAGATCACAAGATTCTCGCATGGATAAAAAACAGTTAATGCCTTATCAACTTGAACAGAATGTTACTTGTTATTTAAATATAGAATGTTATTTAAATTTTATTACATTTTTAATATTAATATTGATTAGTTGTATGCAGCTATCTAAGATAGCAGCAATGTTTGGAGGACAGTGTTAAAAGAATTGTATTTTGCAAGACTAATATTGGAACTTAGCTACTTGGTCAGCTGGATTGGAAAATTTTAATTCATCAGTGTGGAGTGTTGTAAAAAGTCAATATACATAAGATCAATCACGTCCTACTTTTGTTTGGTTGCATGTAGAACTGTCTGAAAGCTTAAAAAAATACACAAATAATTTACTTAATCTTGGCACTGCTTGTAAATCTTCAAGTAATAATTGTTTATTAAATATTTACTTGAGGTGAAAATTAGACTTCAGGAATTGAAAAAAGATTCAAAGATGCTTGGATCTGTAAGGCTTTTCTTCTTTAAATCTGAACTTTAAACCAGTCTCTTGAGATTCATCTTGTTTCCATGAGCCCTAGGGAATAGCAGGAAATTCATACATATTTAATATTAGTCAAATCAACCAATGCAGTAACCATGCTAAAAGAACAATTATGCAGACTATTTATGTAAATATGGAGTAGAACTTACGTGTTTTTATTTAGAAAATTGGAAAGACTTGTAAATTATTTAATTTAAGAAGACATGCTTTCAAGTGATTTTGAACAATTTACCTGCAATACATATATCATAGAAAAATATTTTAATATATTTGTATTTTCATATTAGTTTCAACCATAACTAGGTTAGGACTAGTATAATCTTCAGAGAACTAAATTGCTTTGTCTTTTACGGAAAATACATACAAATATCTGTTTGTAGAAAGAATTTATTTAACATTTTATTTAACAAACTTTTTTTAAACTACAGAAATGTGTAAAAATCATTTAACTTCATTTTCCTAATAATAAAATAACAGTATTTTTACTGCACATCAGAACTTTAAAAACTCTGCAAATATGTTTTATATTTTCCTGATCTAATCTAATGATGGAGAATGACCCGTATTTTAAGGAGACCGGAAACCAGTCTCCGGTAATCTTCCATCCCCTAGATATGCTTCTAGAGTAACAGTAAAAGGTATTCACAAAAAGCATGAATTCACCCTTTCAAAAACTACTTTCTTGTTTTAGTGTCATAGTTAATCCTCAATTATTCATGTTTCTTGTGAAGACTGTTATTAGTTAAGAAACTCGTGCATTTAGAGACATTTGTACTGAAACATGGTGAAGAAACAATGTCAAGAACTAGGGTCACAGAGCAACCTTTTGGAGTCTCAGTGCTATTCAAAAACTTAATTCTGAGAAGGGTCAGGGAGTTCTTATTAATTTAAGTCAGTTCAGAACTTTACAACCATTCTATCCATTACTTTCCTGCAAAAAGGAGATAACTGACTTGGCAGTAAACAAGTCTTCTATGTCAAAATGTGGGTTTTTTTATAATCAATTGATTTGACAAAGCCATTTCAGGGGCTTATTCTGGCCAGGTGTGGTTATGGTTGAAACCATAGACATCTAGACTCTTTCACAGCCACTTTTCTGATTCATTTGATAGGTATGTCAAGTATAAAATGTACTTTAGTCTAAAAATGAAGCTTTTCATTGACTGCAAGGCAAGCCAGGATGACTAGCTCACCTAGTCACTCGGGTAACTCCAGTGGTAATGTCTGCAGTGTAGACACCTGTATTTACCCCTGCTAACTCTCCATGCAATTACACCTCAGCTTCTCTAGATCTGTACTGTTGTATTAGCTACTTGACTTTGGGTTGATCCCAGAATGATGAAGTTGGCCTAAAAAAAACCAAACAACTAACAAACTAAATTGAGGATGAGTATGGTTTCAGCTTGAACTCTGCCTTTACAGTTTCAAGCCATTTGACTGGCAAGGCTAGTCAAAACTGTGCAAAAGTTCTTAACAGTATACTGTGCAAAAACATGGCCAAAGGATATGGATACCTGGAATTAGGTCCTTCAATTAAAAAACCCAACTTAAAAACTGATAATCTTAAAATGTAAGTGTGCAGAGCTGGTACTTCTTTTGAGAGGTGCACACATATGGCTGAAATCCCACCAGATTTCTGAAACTAGTTCTTTTCACATCTAATCAGAAGTGTGTAAGCTATAAAAGCTTCCTAGAAAAACTCCATGGGCAGTTAAGTAGAATGGGGTTTACTAAACAGTGCAAGCATAACTGCTTTCATTTAAGAGGTCAGAAAAAGAGAATCAACTTTTATTTTCATATAAAAGCTCAGTGATCAGAATATTTAGCTGAGTTTCAATCCCTCTATGTCAAGGGAGATTTTGTCCTAGTTCCTGTTTTGGAGTACTGCACTACTAACATAGGGAAAAGGGAAACAAAAAAGAAAAGGAAGTAATTCTCTTGTTCTTTTAAGAAATTATCTTTTAGTCTATCTGATTGGGAAGGCATGCATAGAAGTAAGACAATACTCCCAAAATTAAGAAACATAGCTGCATTTACCTTTTTCTGTATCCAGCACAGACAAGCATTTGTATAGGGTGTCAGTAATGAATAGTATAAAAATTCCTTCTTCAGTACTTTTGTATCTGTGCCAATTTTTATTGTTTATAAGATGGAAAAAAAAAAAAAAAAGCCAGTTTCAGCTCCTGGGTTGTATTCATAAACTTCTGGTGTTCGAGAATTAAACTAACAAGTAGCTAATTTCCTCTGTAATTTCAGTGTTTCTCGTAACTCCCACAAACAGAATTACCATTTTTCCATTTATTTTATATAGAATTTGGCTTTGCCTTTTCAGGGAAAACCAAAAGATGTATTTGTACCTGACAGGCATGGTGTTATGAGCCTTGCAACTGATATGCCTGCCTTTACTGCTGTTTTCTGCCTCTGTTCTGACATTCTAGAAAAGCCCATAGTTCTAAAGTGAAATTAGAGAGCAGTATTAATTGAAGATCAGATGGAAGAAATCAATAAAGACATTACTGTATATTAACTGTTACTGTTATCCTAAAAGACACATTGGTTCATCGGCTCATTTCAGGCAGAATTAAAAAAAAAAAAAAGTGATAGATTCCTGAGTAAAACAATATAAAATATGAAACTTCAGTAACCACAAAGAGATACAAGAACAATTTTACCTACTGTGGACGAATGCTTTACACTGTAATCCTGAGAAAGTCATGCAGCAATCCAGATTGGCAATTATAATGATGTGGATTTCCAAACATAATTTAATTATTTCATAGCCAGTTATTTGACATTCATTTTTACATGAACACTCATGAGGTAAGTACTTTTAAAAACAGTATGTAATTTTTTTCATTGTTTATTTCCCAATATTCTAATTTGTTAATTATGAACTGAACTACAGTTCATACTATGGGATATTTTGATTTATAATGCATCTTTAACTTGAATTATATTTAATAGTGTTTTAATTACGTTTTAAATTGATGTAGGGAAAGCAATCCTTAAATCTTTCTTTTCTGATTGGAAGACACTATTCATTAGAAAACTCTGAGAAATACTGTAGGATTCTCAGGATATTTCTGCACAACTTTAGTAATAATTCAGTTTCGTTTTGCAACAAATAAAAAAGCCCAGCATCATTACAGTAGCTTTTGACATTAACTAAAATGATACTAACTTGGTAATTGTATTACAGAAGGCCAGTATTTTGGGTATTTTTGTTTGTTTTAATATAAATTATTAGTCGTGTACCTAAAATGTTGTGTGTATGTAGGCATATATACACTTTGGTGATTTGACTTTGGTTGCCTTCCAGATGCTGACCCAGCTGCTCTTGTACTTCTCCTCCTCCACAGCACAGGGTGAGGGGAAAGGATGGGTCAAGATAAAGACTGAGGATTGCTTACCCATGGCTGTCACAGGCAAAAGATACTCAATTTGGGAAAAATTAATTTAAATTACTACTAATTTATTAATAACATAGTTGGATGGTGAAAAAAAAATAAAGAGAAAAATTAGAAATACCTTTGACTCAGCTCCTTTTTTCTAGATTCATCTTCAGTCCTTCACTTCCTTGACATTCTCACCCTTCAGCATGACACAAGGTGGTGTGGTATGGGGGCTGTGGTCAGTCCATAACAGTTCCTCTCTGCTGCTCCTTCCTCCGTGTGGAGGCCTTCTTCCTTCCCAAGACCACGTTGGCAGGGGGATTGGAACTAGACGACCTTTCTGGTCCCTTCCAAACCAAACCATTCTGTGATTTTTTGTTTTTCCCCAGCTCCAGCTTGGGCCCCTCCATGGGCTGTAGTCTTTCAGGATGAATCGGCTCTACTATGGTTTCTCCCATGGGCTCCAGGGGAATTTCTCCTCTATCTTGTGGAAGACTGTCTCTCCTCCTTCTTCTTTGACCTTGGTGTTTGTAGGGCAGTTTTTCCATACTTTTACCCCTGTTTCTCCTCGGCTGTTCAGCATTTTGCCCTTTCTTAAATATGTTTTCCCTGAATCGCCAGAACCTTGGCTGCAGAGTTCGGCTGTGCCCTGACATGGATCCACTGGAGCTATCTGGAATCATCTGGCACCAGCTCACCTGCTGCTCTCCACTGCCAGCACTCTGACACCTAAACCAAATACAGTACATAAATAAAAATATACCTCAAGATATACAGAATTTTTCTTATTTTCCCATTTGTAAAACAGTAACAAGGTCCACAACAGGGTGGTTGTGGACAGTCAAACCAATCTTCTTTGGCTCTACTTATAGCTGCAGTGCTCATTTGTTCAGCCAGTGCTTAAAGACCAACATTCGAAGCAATTAAAAACTAATGGTCCAGATAGCCACCTTATCTTGCCTTTACACTGGGTATCTGTATTGTATTCATTGTATTGAATGAGTAGACCACAAGAATATGATCTGCAAGTGTTATTGGCAGGTTGAGTTCCTGTCTTTCAAATGGAAGAAACCTCATATTAAAGGTTTCAGGTTCAATCTCTACAGGTGATCTCTGTTTAGGTATATTACATGTGAGAGTAATAGAACGGAATGAAAGGTGATACAAAGAATTTTATTAAAAATGCTCTTGCATATTTATGCAATGTGAATACAGGAGTTTTTAACATACACATTCATCATAGATTCTACCACAGAATGAGAAGCTAATTCTGCAAACACACTAAGGCTATTGAATCATAAATGTTACACTGATGACTAAAGTTTGTGACATCAAACTTCTACCCACGTGTCTTAAATCAGTGTAGTTATATTTTTCAGTTAGGTTGTTATATTAGCATTATTAGCCTCTGTGACCAAATACATAATGATTTTCTGATTTAAAGAAAAACTGCAATAAGGGTAGTAGAATTTATTGCCTATATAGGTTATTGAAAGACAGTTTCAAAAGTTCTTTTTAACTTTTGGGGCTATGCTTGTTTATATATCTAGCTTATGCAACAAAAGTACAAGGGAAAATTAGGATGCACAAAGCTAAAGTAGGCTAGAAATGGCACAAGACCAGCAGAATTTCAAGTAACATCGGTTCCAATGAACAGAAGACCACAGAGATGGGAACATAATTCTGCACTGATAGCAGTGACAGATTTATCACAGAATTTCCCATAATCATGAACCTCTATGTATTTGGTAGCAAATACTCCCTGCCGTATGACTACTGAATATTCTTGAAATGTTCAGTTTTTTGTTGACTGCTGAGGAGTTTTATGTGTGCATTTATCCTTTGAAAGAATATATAGCCTTCTTTTTGCAATCGAATGGACATCATTGGTCTTGAAAAAATCAAAAGGTATTTCAATTGTATGGATACACTATGAGTTTCTTATGGAACTTACTTCACCGTAGCTCACTGTCAGACTGGATTTTAGATACATGGAAATTTAGAGTAGTTTGGGCATCTGTGCAAATTTTAGTTGCCAAATGGTTGAATGCCTCCATAGACAGTGTTAAGCTTGCAGATGACCTAGGATGAATTTTAAGACAAAGTCGAAGTAGTAAATTTTGGAATAAGGCTTAGTTTCTTTTTTGTTTTGTTTTTGTTGTTTGCTTTTGTTTATTTGTTTGTTTATTGTTGTGTTTGGGTGGGGGTTTTAATAGTTTCATTTGTTTTTTTAAAAGCAAGCTTCTTATAGACATAGCTATTAATACAAACGTATTTAAAGTCTTAGGGACCTACACCGAAGTAAAAATACACAAAATAAAACCAGAAAAATAACTTAGACCAGGAATCTGCACCACTGAATCCCAACATTTTCATGGATTTAAACTTCTGTACTGCTTTTCTCAAATTCAGAAGCACATACACACTAGTTTATAGTGGCCCACAACCTGCAGATACACAGGCACATCCCAGCAAACAACCAAACCGTGACATCTCTATACAGTACACATACAGGCTAATAGCGAGACTGAGGTCAGAACAGCTAGGATAGATGGATGTTACAAGTAGGAAAAAAAAAAAAGTGTGGTCTAAGGGAATTCATTCTCAGATCCAAGAAGTTATAATAAATAGCTCTCATGATTTGTTTAACTAAGGCTTTAAATACAGCTAATTGGATAATAAATGAATTAGAGGTGAATCCATAAGTTTTCAAAATCTTCCAGCCTCTGCAGCTAACCATCTACTTTAAACAATCAACAGAAACCCCACATGAGAAAACAAAGTGAATATTTGGATTAGATCACTCTCCTTAGTTCTGTGGTTCCTCAGAGAACTTAAAATTTGTTTTCCTGTACTTTAAAACTGATTCAGATAATACCGATTTTCTCCGCTTTTTTGCTAAAAAAAAAATAAAATGTTAAGACTGGCATAGAATCATAGAATCATAGAATAGATTGGGTTGGAAAAGACCTCCAAGATCATCAAGTCCAACCCCTGATCCAA
>JAYRBT010000001.1:65211115-65227775 GCA_036023395.1 Myiotriccus ornatus | reverse complement strand
GGATGGTGAATCCACCACCTCTCTGGGCAGGCCGTTCCAGTGCCTGATTACCCTCTCTGTAAAGAATTTCTTCCTAAAAAGTCAGAAACTTAGCTTTCCTCATCTAATTTTTTCGTGCACCATTGTCATATAGTGATAAAATTCTTGTTTAAATTTGTGATAATAACTGAAAATTGATTATGAGAAAATACAGGACAAAATACCGTTTGGAGCATTCAATATAGTATGCAAATTATGAATGGTAATTTGGACAGATTGATTAGATTCGAGTAGGTGAAATAGTTTGAGAAATGATGCTTGTCATCTAAGCTTTTTGACAGGTGTCAAATAAACTGAATTTTTTTTTAAGGGATACCTTTTAATCAAAAAAGAATTTTATAGGAATGTTTTTTTTTCTGTTCCCACTGTCCAGTTATGAGCTTGGTGAATTCTGGAATAAACTTTGTCTACTTTTTCTCTTTATTTCCAGACATTGCTCCTGAGTTAGGATCACTTGGTATTTTATTTTAAATAAATATATAGCTATACATATAATTTTTTGAAAATTAATCTTCTGAGAATGAATTAAAAAGAAGTATTTTAAATAAAAACAGGTTTATGAAACTTGAATTCTAAGACATAAATTTATCCCTAGGAGGAAAAAACCAACCTAAAAAAAAAAGGATATAGTAACTTTAAAATACTTCAGGAAGTTTCAGCCATCCAACCTCTGTAATGTCAAAGTGAAAAACTTTGATAAAATTCTCAAACTCCTGGAGAATGTATCCACAAACACATAGTCAATCATTGCTATTATGTTAAATATAGTGAAAGAGTCATAATTTGCCTGGTAAATTACAATATGGTATGGATTGCACTGTAAACTTGCATATTCATAATTATATATTTTAAGAGATAAAGCAAACCATCCACTTATAAATTGACATTCCTCTCACATAGATATGATACAAAGACATATTTACAAACACATGTATGACTGTTAAGTCAGTTTCCAGAGATTTTAGAGTCGTGATGTAGATATATTTCACCAAATATGTAGGTGTTAAGAAATAAATATTAGTGGAAGCTTTGATCAATGGAAATGTTCACACTCAAAAAATAATGAAGAAAATTTAAAACTCACAAATGTACCTGTTGTCTTTGTTTTCATTTCCCCCCCACCTTGTTTTATTTGTTTGTCGTGTTTTTTGTTTTGTTTTCTAATTTGTGGGATTTTTTGTGGTTTTGTTTTGTTTTTAAGTATTTCACCTTAGTGAATACAATATTTTCTATAGTTCTAAGTTTGTCTATGTGGTACAGGGTGAACATATTAAGAAACAACAATGTCTGTGTATCTATCTGTCTACATTTGTTCTCATGCTCGTAATGTTTTAGTGCCTGAAAGTAAGATCTGTTTAGAAATTGGCAATTAAGAAAAGTGAATCTGACCACTGTCCTTTATTATCCAAGCCTAAAGCAGTGCAAGATTTAAGCACAAGGCAATATTAAGTAAGCTTGCATTTAAATAAACCATGGCAGTAGATCTTTTTTCCTAGCTCGTTTCCCTTCACCCATTATATTCTATTGTACACCAAAGTCTGCTTTTGTTTGCAGTATGCTTGGATAAGTTTCAAATTTAGCAAAGTAGTGTATAAGAAGAATGGAAGTTTGGGGCCTACAGAATCAATATGCTGATAGCTGAGGATATAAGGCACAGTCCATTTTTGGCAAATACTTATGTATCTGCATGCATATGACTTGAACTCCCATGCATAGGATTTGTTGAATCAGTGAATATGGAAAAAAGGAAATAATAAGTTGTGTCTGCAATTAGACAAGGAATATTACATTAAAACAAATAGGGAACCTAATGAAGTCCCTGGCAAGGTGTTCCCACTCTCTGCCTCAATATGACTGTCTCTGTATTCTCTTTCTCTTCCCTTTCTGTCCCTACTAGAGGTGTCACTGCTCTCAACTCACCACTAGTCATCCTTCTTTTACTTAAACACACAATCTTTCTCCTATTACATTCCTGTAATGTAGGAGGGTGTCAAGTTGGGGGTCAAAAATATTAATTAGACAGACAAATTATATAACATGTTCCTTCTATCTTCTATTCTCTCTGGGCTCCACAAAGAGCGTATAGAGATGCTGTGGAATCAAACAGGACAAACGAACTGTTTGGTTGGTTTTGTGTTTAAATGAAGAGTTACTTAAAAGATGGGGAGACTACTCTTGGCTTATAGAGTGGGCAAGAAGCATTTGCAGTAGTGATTTTAGGAAACCAATTTAAAATCTAATATCATGTTTGCAAGTGTTTGACTACCAAACTTTAGTCTTACTTCACAGATATTTACAGGTTGCCCAGGGACTTTGTGGAGGCTCATCCTCGGATACTTAAAAAACCATCTGGACAGAGTCCTGGGCAACTGTCTTTAGATGGCCCTGCCTGAGAAGGTGGTTGGACCAGTTGGCCTGCAGTTGACCAGTTGGTCCCGTTCTGTGATTCTGTGATACATTTTTTGTTTGTAAATACACTAAATATAATTGCCATAATCATACTTCTAAATTATTCTCTGGTAATTTTATCATTCTAAAAAAAATCTTTACTTGCAAGAATTTGTAAATCATTACAGGAATTCATTTTTAGTCTGGTCATTTAAGTATGCAGTGTATGCAGCAAAAACCTAGAATGAAGCTATTGACATCTACTACTTTAACTTAATAACTTTTGAAATCACTTGATTTTATATTTGTGCTTTCAGTACTGTGGGACAACCTCCTTGAAAAGAGTCACTGTCTTAAAAGAGAAACGATTTTTACCTTCTAACTCCAGTTATTAATCAGTGCAAAATTCTTAGTTACGGATGAAACTTCTTATCATGATATCATAATGCTGCTCTTGAAATGTAGTTTTCATTTTAAGATACTGATAACAGGAACTAGATAAGAAACTTTACTTTGCCTTCCAGCATTAGAAAATATCTTGCACTGCTAATCAATTATCTCTTTGCTTTTAAAATAACTCTACTTTGTGAATAATAGGATTCTGTATATGAATATACAATGTTCCCTTGTTTGCACGTGTATGTGTGTAAATGAGTATGTATGTATGTATTCTGTTCTTTTTTGTGAATGTAAGGCAGAGTTTTAAGTTTCTGTTCTCTAGGAGAAGGTATCTTTTTCCTTTCTTATGGAAACCAAGATGATATCTGATGTAAAAATAAGTTTCACAGATGAATGAGGATTTCAGGCATACAGTTAACATTTTTTTAATATTTATTTTTTAATGCTATATTGAAATTAGTATGTAGTTAAACAATAAACAAGTCTGTTCACATACTTAAATGTAATTTTAGTATTAAATATAGTATTTGGAAAGCTTTTTTCATTATAGTTAGATGAGGAGAATAAAAGCACTGTATTGTACATCTTTTATATCAAGAATTGTAATTATGTAGACAAACAGTTCCAACAGTAGGGGTTTTTTTCATATAAATGCTTAAAAACTCTAATCAGATCAACAGTAATGTAGTCATATCATAAGAGGTAATTTTTTTTTGAAAATGAGACCTCTTCCTAATTTAGGAAGGAATAAAAAAAAAACCCATCAATTAAAAAATCTACCAGCCATGGGATTAAGATCAAATTTCTCATAATTTTTAAAAATATAAATTTCTATGCCAAAGTCATTAATCTGACAATTTGTGCATCTCTGGCCTAGGTTTGTCACCTCTCCTGTAGAACTGCAACCAGCCTATGCTCTGATAAAAATTCCCCGTTTTTCATAAACAACGTAAGTTTTTAAAAAGTAATATAAGTTTTTCAAAATCACTTCTGAAAACAGTTTTTCCATAATATGAATAGGAGCTGAAGGAAATCAGAAAGGGGAAAAGCGCCACCTATTGATCGTGGCTCGCAATCTTACTCCTTGCTGTTTGGTACCTGTTGTGGCTGTGTTTAATGAGCATAGCCGGCATTTTAGATGCACATATCTGTTATACTTTTCAATATTTTCAGGCTGCATGCTGAAGCGTTTGAGGAATATATATTAAAACATAACTAAAGTCAAATGAATATTTTACACAGTAGTAATCCTGTAACAGAAACACAAACTCTTCTCTCTTTCTTTTCTATTTTTCCTTCCTTCCTTCCTTCCTTCCTTCCTTCCTTCCTTCCTTCCTTCCCTCCTTCCCTCCCTCCCTCTCTCCTTCCCTCCCTCCTTCCTTCCTTCCCTCCCTCCTTCCTTCCTTCCTTCCCTCCCTCCTTCCTTCCTTCCTTCCTTCCTTCCTTCCCTCCTTCCCTCCTTCCCTCCCTCCACTCCATCTCTGTCCTCTCTCCTCCTCCTCTCTCCCCCCTCTCCTATCTCCCTTATATCTCTTTTCTCTCTTTAAAATTAGCTTTCTTTTGTAAGGTACAGAGGACTTGGGAAACATCTTTAACAGAAATTTTGTTACAATTTGTGGACCTTGAGTCTATACAGATTGCAATACATTCTCAGTTGGTAGAGAACTTTGCTGAATAGACAAGCTCCTATATCTTTCAGAATTTAAGTGATAAATGGTTAATTTTTCCTTAGATGGGGGTGGGGATTGATACAGATATCACAAAGTTGGCAAGGAAACAATTCTGATTTTGTTTCAAAGATTATTGTATAGTTTTTACCATCTGGTTTTAGAATATTTCAAATCCTACCGAGATTTCTGGAATTTGACATATTTTTTTTTTCAAATGGGCATTATTGATGTACATATTGTGACTTTTAAATCACTGGGTTTAATAATGAATAGTTCATTGACTGCTGGTTCAATGAATTGTGTGGAAATTCATGGACCATACAGGCAAAGAGAAAAGGTAAATGTTATTATTTCAAACGAAGATTTTATGTCTTAGTGGCATTGTGAAAGATTGACCTTCACATGAGATATTGCTGTTCTTGCATTACCACCCTGATATCAATAGAAAACTGCTTTTAATCTACACAAAGGGTTCTGTTATCCTCTCAGTGCATGGGGGATTATCATGCTTAACTCTCCGGAACATCAAGAGGCAAATAGACCCCACAGTCTCTGTTGCTGTGAAGCATTTTTTTGGACATATTTCACATGAGTTTAAATGGATGTTTCGAAAAGTTCTGTGGTTTGTTTTTGTGTGTGTGTGTTTTACTTTGTTTTAAACTAGGAAGTTGACTTTCTGTTGTAAACTTGTACAAGAACACTACTGTATTTGATATGTGGCAAGTAAGGATTTACTGAGTTCTCAGTATTAGTAAATAGATTAAAATATTCATGATCATCTCAGTTGACCATATGATCTCTTATCAGTAATTCTCATTGTAGAGGCTACGTAATTTGTATTGCAATGGAATTGTAAATGTGATATTTATATAGGAATCTGACAGAGATTTACAAATAAATCATTTACAAAGAAAAATAGGCAACAATGACAAAATATTTGTTTATCAGCATTTATCTTCATAATCTGCAATTCTGACGATACTCTTCATTGCTAACATTATATTGCATATTTGTCTTTTACATTCCCAAATCAATAAGATAACCGTGGGTATTATGTTCCTATATCTATAGACACACACACATACATGCACATATATGCATGTATGTGTGTGTACTGTGTCCACTCAGTGAAAACTTTTAAATATTAAAAAGAAGTATTGCATCCCATATTTCTTCTATTCTTACAAGACAAGAATGACAGTATTAAGATGCACATTCAGGATAGCACTCTTTCTACTTTGAACGCTGTCAAGAACAAAGTGCTTTACAGACTTAAAATAAATCTAGGTACTAATCCATTGAATTTCTGACAACAGGAGCCCAAGGTTTCCATGCACTTAGCTGAGTACTGCATAAGAGCTTGTGCATTATTTATGTCCACTAATGGTGTTGCAATGCTCTTTGTGTGAAGCAGTGACAGTGCAATCTACTAAGATAGCTGCTGCTGTGGACAAAGCCATACATTTTCCTGGGCTTGAATTTTTGACAGAATACTCTATTAATGCCAATTCTGCTTAAGTAAATGCTGAACAGGGGTCAGTTCCTCCCCCCATTCCCCTTATTATTTAAGAAAACAGAGCCATAAAAGTGAAAATGATGTTCTGGGCTTTGCTGAATTTTGCAACACAATAGTAGCTGATAAAGGTCACTCGGCTTTTTTGTCTACTTTTATGATTTTGTGTGATGGTCCACAGACTAAATAGGAAAGCTCTTAGCATTGGAGAAGGGAGGTGCTATTAATTCCAGTTTCATTGCCATTATACTCTTCAGTGGATCAATAGAATTAAATGAGCTGAGATATTAGGAAAATATTGTGAAGAGAAGTAGGGTGTTATTATTTGACCAAGGTTAGGATGAATAGAAAATAAAGAACCATTTATACTGGGATGTCAATAAATCATAGAACCCATATATAAAATGGAGTAGGGCATAACAATCATAAGCATTCAAATGACTATAATATCTTTCTTTTTTAAAAATACGTTAATGTTTGGCTGGCAATTTAAAGGGCCACTGCAAATTTTTTTTAAACTGGATTTAAAAAAAAAAAAAGAAAAATTCTGTTTGTATTTAAAGAGTCCTGTTTAAATTGAGTAATCTTAATTTTATAATAATTCTTTAAAAATGGCTGTCTTTTTACTTGTTTCTTAACCATTAGGACCTGGAAGTTCTGATAGGGATATGGCTGAGACCTACATACCTGTGTTTTCCTGTTTGTACTGCCTGCTGCCTCTGCAATTTCCATTTCAGCCTTTCTGTTGCTGCTCCAAGGAAATGCTTTTCTTGAGAGCTTGTAAAACATTGCATACATCAAATAAATCTGCAGAAATGACTAACCCAAAGGACATGAAGCAGCTCCTTTGGAGTCAGCATACACAGATGCCTGTGGGAGATAGACAAAGGACTTTCAGGTATTTGAGGAGGGAAAAAAAAAGGAAAAAGAAGAACAGAGATTAACACATTTGTCTTTATTCCCTCTCAGAATCCACAGTATTAACAGCAACAGTTCTCACTGTCTGAGGAACTCAGTGACTGTAAAGCAAGCTTCTTTCATTGTTTCCCCTCTGCGAATAGGAGAACTAAGATTATATACAGGTGAAGTTTTCTTGTAATAGACCTAAAGGCAGAAGTGAAGTCTTTTTACTAGCCTAGTGGTTACTTATAAGTAATGTATTTCAGCTAGAACTGAATTCAAAATTATATAATTAAAAAAGAAATCAACAACAAATCAGGTTAATGTGTAATAATTTGAGTTAAAACTGACAAATTGTAGGTTCAAAGTTTTTGTTCAACACTAGAATGATTCTATTTACTTTTCATGAGTCTAGTTTGATAAACTTAATCACCCTTAAAACTGTTGAAACTGATGAAAATCTTCTCGTATTCTTTGTGACCATAATTTTTTTTTAACCCAGACTATTCAGTTAATTTTTCACTCTTTCTGTCTGTCCTGCCTCTCCTTTGTGACACTGTCTGCAGAGATATTTTGAAATATTGATTACGCTTTTTCCCCCTTTTTTCCACTGTTTAGCGTACCTCTTTTAGTAACTCATTTTTCCTCTTCAAGGTCTTCTTCTACCTCTGCCATGATGGTAGTTTCACTATCCTGCTTGTGAGTGGGGTAATATCTTTAATTTACTTCCAGGAGGTATCTAAATTTGCACGCTCTTCTTGCACATCAACTCTGATTCATGGTTCATGGTATGTCTCCTCAAAACCAGAATGCTTTTCAGACATCAATTTGTCTCACCAGAAATTTTTAGATCTTTGCTAGTCTTGCCCTATCACATTAAATACCATCTCTTAACTTTTCAAGACCATTCTTAAGCTACCCCTGACCTATATTCACTTCACATTAAGCACAGTTTAAAGCACTAATCTTTGAGCAGTGTCTGACATGTGCCATCACTGTCCATTTGTCATTTTTCTTTTAATCATAAATCTTTGTAAGACATGCATTTTATGTACATGTAGAAACATATGTAAGCCTACCTGCAGTCTCTTTGCTTCTCTCCCTTAAAATTCGGATGTCATTTCCTTGGACACTGGGGAGAGGAAAGACAAAAAAAACAAGTGTTCTAGATAGCACTTATGTCAAACATATATTTGGTATCTTTAGCTATTCTCTCATCACCTCCCTGTTCTTAGCTTTTGTTTCTTAACTCTTATGACAGCCTTATACAGAGATCAGGCACTGTGTATTTGTTTCCCCTTTGGGTGAAACTTTTCTTTTCTTTGACTGCCAGCTCTGAATGCTTATAGTGGAACATCTCATCTAAGACTGAACTAATCAATGGGGAAAAATAAACCTGATTTATCTGATCTGTTTTTGTTATCTGTGTTTTGATGGAATGCACCACACTAAAATGATTTATTTTAGTGGTCTGTGTTTGGTACAATTCTGTGTCTATTTCTCTGAACCAGTGGAGAAAATACTGTCGAGATAGAGTCCTGAAACAGGCAATTATAATCATAGTGAGTAGTGGGAAAAGTGTAGAAGGCCTACAAACTTCTCAAATAGCATAGAAACAGGCCATGCTTCCTGTAAAAGATGAAGTTCAAAGGTCACTCCTGAGAGACAAAGATTAAATCATCTCTCTATTTAAGCTTTTATATAATTTAGTTTTCAATCTGTATTTTGAATTATGGCACTGAAAATCTGAAGTAGTTCAACAGCCTTGCAAGGATTTTAGGTAGGAGTTGTGTCTGCTGTACATGCCTGGCCTTATAGAGATGGATATATGCCTGTCAGCAGTGTTGTAAATTTCTATAGATATATTTTCCTGATTTCAGTGAACAATTTGCATATGTTCAGAAGCTGATCCCTTATATGTAGAATAAAAGGAAGTATAAGCAAACTTATTCAGTGTTACTCTACAGCAACTTCTTTATCTGTGCCAGAAAGTCTGACATAAACTCTGTTTATAATAATGATAAAAATTTCAGCTTAAAGCCTGAAGCGTGTGTGGGTTTTTTTTTTCTGTGTTTTTTGTTAGTTTGTTTGTTTGGTTTTGTGTGTGCCTTTTTTTTTTTTAGGTTTTTTTTTTTTTTTGTAATTTGAAAAGCTGGTTGAGCAGATGATTTTAGTTATAAAAGTGTCAAGGGAAGTTACTAGTGGTTTCAAAAAGTTGTACTCTCACAGCTAAAATATTTCAAACCTTTAAGAACTCCATTCAGTTACAGATATTTTTAGCTTCTGCAGAAAATAATCTATGGAAATTTGCTGTGTAACCAGACAGCTGATTAAGAAAGAAGGAATAAGTAGTAGAAGTGTAAGTTACCATCAACAGCATATGTTTATTTCTACTAGGAATCTTTCTACCAGGAATCTCTAACTTCTACCAGTATGCATTTCTACTGTGGCTGACAAATGGTGTGAGAGCTAACAAACCTTTTTGGACTGACTTTGATGCTTCTGTCACTACCAAAGAGCAAGGTTTTTTCCCACACATACTTATGTAGCACAACCTTGTATGACACCACCTGAATCCGCTGAGCATCTGTGCCCCTAACTTCAGGCCTAACAGGTCAGGAGGAAGGTCTGCTACAACTTGGTGCACACTTTTGAATCACAGAATATTCTGAATTGGAAGGGACCCACAAGGATCCTTGAGTCCAACCTTTAAGTGAATGGCCCATACAGGGATAAAACCCACAACCTTGGTGTTCTTAGCACCATGCTCTGACCAGCTGAGCTAATCACACTCCTTAACATCTCTGTCTCCTCTTTCACAGTTGAATATGCCCCTTCTTGTTATGAAACCTGTGGAGTTAGATGCATGTCATGGCAAGCCACAGTCTGTGTTCCTGAGAAAACTGTGTGGCTAAACCTGTGCCAGTATACTAGTAAATAAAGTGTTCTGTGCAAAGGTTTAAAGAATTTTCTAGTGGTTAATTGTGATTATGTCCCCTGGCACATTTTAAGGTCTGCATCGACATTGTATAGACAATTTTAACATAGCTTTTATTTAGTAATATAGGTATAGTCTTGAGTGCGACTTTAATGAGCAGTAATTCCTATTCTATATATCATATAGAAGAACATAAAGACACACTTCTGGATAAGCAAAAATCATGTAAGCCACTTAGGATAGGTGTAACAACCATATAGAACATTTTCCAAGACCTTTCTTTTAAAAGTTACCTACAGCAAAAGTTGGGCAGAAAATACCAGCCCCAAAGTAAGCAGTTTCTTATAACAGTTTTAAGCAGTTTCTTATAAAAGTTTTTATTTAGGTATTGAATCACAGTACCAAAGATCAGCCATTTATCCTATTTCATAATTCATGTGCTGTGATAATTTGACAGTGATTTTAAGCAGATAAGGGCTAAATTTGTCATGAAAATCACCTGTGATATATTCTGAACTATTTTAACAATTTTCAGGGGAAAAAAAAATTGTTTAAATAGTATAGCACATAGAAAGTGGTCAGTGTATTTGGTTCACAAATATTGTGTTCTGTCTATATGGCTGTGTTTACAGTAGTTTAAAAAAGATGCCTAAAACTATCTTCTGTCACTGAGATTAGCTAACAGTAAATAACTTACACCCATACCTGCCTTTGTCTGCAAGCAGGGTAGCCACTACCACTTGATTGGAATAGTTCCTGTGCAAGGCTTATTCCAGAAATGTATTCAGAATTACAGTAGTTGCATGTAATTTAAAAAAAAATTTATATACACATGAAATTATATGAGCCTGAAGACGTTTTCTACACTGATGTTGTACATCTGGTAGAGCTGAGTGGATCACTGAAGGAGGAGGTTGCCAAGGCCAGAGTAGCTATGACTTCCTACTTAATGGTTGAACAATGAGAATGATTTCAAATAATTTGAGAAGTATAGCACATTATTTAAACCTTTTTCACTTCCCAGAACTGTGTTCCTATCACCAGTCTGTGGGGTGAACTACCGGAATTCTCAATCATTCTGCTGAAGTAAATGAACAACCAGAAATGCAAGAACCAGAGTCATAAGGAGAGAAGGGGGAACAAACCCCAGTTCTACCTCTGGGATGTTAAGATAATGAGGTGAGAGTAGGGATAGTAAAGGCAGAGCACGTGTGGTTAATTTTAGATATGATGTGATTGCTAGAGTAAAAAAAGTCATGAAGCTGGAGATCACATTAAGAAGGATCAGTTCAAAATTTGTAGATGTAAAAATGAATAGTTCTAAGAGTAAAGATGAGAACATGAGAAAAACCTTACAGAATCTGTCCTTGTCCAGATCTAGTCTAGCCTAATCCAGCTTCACATCTAGTTCAGACTAGTCCAGTGTAGCACTTTAATGTGTGTCTGGTCAAAGATGCTGTGTAGGAACAATACAATAGTCTCAGGCCTTTCAGCTATTAATTCTGCTTCCAGAGCACCCACATTTTTTATCTTAAAGGCTTTAGAAGGTACCTCCCTGCTTAGATCAATATAGTGGTTCAACTTCTGCCCATTTTTAAAAACCTACTTTTTCATAACAGAGTTCTTCATAAAATGATTAGTGCCCACTGGTTTGGAGAAGCCTTTATGTTGGTTCAGTAGCAGGTTAACAAGCTGATAAGAAGAAACAATGCTGGGAACAATGACATAGAAAGTAAAGAACAGTGAAGAGATGCCTGATTATAATGTGACACTTTTTATATTGAAATCTTGGCATGTCTCCTAACTCTCCTCTCCCTATGCAGAATAATAAGAGTACAAGCACACAACTTGTTTATGTTACTGAATGTTAGTTTTACTATCAGATTAATTAGTTTAATACTTCAGATATGGAAAACAGAAACAAGAAAGCTGTTGAATATATCTTTAGGTATATAAATACAGATTTGCATTATTTTAAAATTTCTGGCAGAAATCAACACTGCTGGCAAATATATAACAGATGCACCAATGTGCCTTGAGATGAATACATTAAGGACAAAAAAATCATACTTATTCCCATTACAATAACAGTTTGTTTGGATCACCTGCTCTTTCTGGTTGCACCTGTGGCTTGTTCATTTGGTTGCAACATGGGAAAATGCCAAGATCAATACAAGCTGTGGATTCTTTCTCTCTTGTGTGGGTGTTTCTTTTAGTTAATCACTAAATGTTTTTGTGTACAGTCTTTAGATATAGTGAAGAAAAAAATAAAAAAAAGAGAGGCACTAGTGCAATATTAAGGCTTGAGAAAATGAAGCAGCCAAAACCCAGGGAATTCAACTCCGAGCAGTTTTTAAACTTTGTCTCAATTGTACCTTTGAAACATGGTGACGTCTCCTGTATGACTTTTGCTTGTATATCTGTTCAAATTTATTGCTACATACACAGGTAGCTTATGCTGTGCAACCTTTATTCACAAAGAGCTCTTCTCTGCACAAAGTTCTATTGACTTAAGTATTGTGTTTTGAAGAGGGAAGATTCTTCAATAAAACCTATACTGTTTGATCGACTGCCATGATAGGGAGTATAACCTTGTGTTTTCACTTTCAAAGAATCATCTTATGAAGTTTAAACTATGTTCCCTGAAACAGCTGTTTGCTCCTTATTTCTGGAATAGTGACTGTTTTATGGTTTAGAATCACAGAACCGTAAAGGTTGGAAAAGACCTCTAAGATCACTAAGTCCAAACATCAGCCTAGAACCATCACCATTTTCAGTGCTAAACCACTGTCCTCAGGTGCCATATCCCCACATTTTTTGAACAGGGAATCCGCCACTTCCCTGAGCAATGCTTGACAAGCCTTTTTGTGAAGAAATGTTTCACAATATCTAATCTAAACCTCCCCTGTCACGACTTAAGGCCATCTCTAGTCCTGTCACTTGTTACTCCTGCCTTGCTACAACCTCTTTTCAGGTAGTTGTATAGAGCGATAAGGTCTCTCCTCATCCTCCTTTTCTTTAGGCTGTTCGAGAGAGATCTGACCCACACCACACCAGCATGAGGCATTAATGTAAGAGTGTCATCATCTAAGACTTTAGGAAAAACATTGCAAAGTAGTGGGCACTTCCTCAGGGTGAAGAACCTTTGAAAGGCACTAATCTCTAATTATTCAGGGTAGCAGGAGCCTACAGTGGCTATGTTTCCAAGTTACTTTAGTCAGGTTCCTAAAGCCAGTGAAGATTAAACCTAATTTGAGGTTTCCAGATGTCCTGAGAGATCTGTACAGATTCAGATTCAGTATAATTATCTGTGTTATAACTTCTTATGAGTTTTGTTTTACTGAATACATGAAAAGCGTTGTTACGTTTTTCTAGAGAATCCAAACATACCTGTAAAATATCCAAAACCCGTTAGCAAAATATATTAGAAAATATATTTGTAGTCATGCACAATATACTTTGAAAGGATAAATCCTTTGAACAGATTTATTTTAACATGTTTACAAAATGCACTTCAACACATTTGTCTCCAGGGGTTTTTCTGCTTCAGGTGTGGTGGGGGAGGAGTAAATAGTGAGTAGTTAGAAACCATTTCTGATGTTATTTTCCTACTTCAGATTGGGATTGCTTGGTAATAAAATTACACCTGAAAAGGGATTTCCGTATGTTTTAATGTTTTAATTTATCAATGTTTAAAATGTCCAGTGCATTAATGAACGCAGGAGTTTGGGTTTTGTGTAAAGATTTCTGGGGTCATAAAAAATATGAATCAAGATGTTTCCGAAAAAGTTATCAGTTCAGGTGAAGTACTTGATAATGGGCATTTTATGCCAACATTAGGCCAGAGCTTTATTGCTATAACCTTCATGCCAGAGCTGACTCTGATCTATGAAAATGAGGATTCAGCCAGTGTGTAAATATTCTACCCTTCTATGTAACAAACACTAACAGTGTTGCACTAACTTTTTCAAACTGTGGACTGTATCCAAACACATCACTCTGAGCCAATTTCTTATTTATAAGACATAATACTTCTAAAATAGAGGATCACAATTCCTATTGATTAGCTTAAACAGAATGCCTGAAATGGAATCTGAATGACTGGACCTCTTTGCATCTGGTATTACTGACCAAAAGAACATATCCTCTGTTTAGTGAAACACATGGATTTGTGCCCAGTAAAGATAACTGCTATCAGAAAGCTCTTCAGAAGATAAGCTTAGTTTCCTGTGCTGACATTGTTGTCTGACTAAATAGTGAAAAGGGATAGCAGTCCTTGTGATTTCCTTTGAGAATGCTATTGAACTTTAATGTTCACAGGAAGAGTTAAAAGATTGCACTAATGGTATAGCACCATTCATGTACCAGGAATGCTGTTATGAAACTGTAAACTTATAAAAAAGTTCTTCCAACCACCAGAACAACTACTTACAGCTACCTACGGTAGTGATGTGGTATAGTCTGAATATGGACAAACAGTATATCCCTCTCTTGTAAGAGCCTCTTGGAGATTTTACTAATCCCTGGAACATTTTCATGAATATTCTTCTCCTTTAATCTGTTACTGCATTCCCAAAAACTGTGGGTCATAAATTAATAGCAATGTTTTCCAATGTAAAATCTTCAGTCAAGTTCAAAGGTCAAGGCATTCCAATGCCAGAAAAGAAGCATGAGCTTTTACAGATCTTCTGCATTATGGCTTTAATTGAATTTCCAAATTTGTTGACCTTAATAACAAACAACAGTAACCAAAAAAAAAAAAAGTGTAGATAAAAATTAATATTGGAAGGTAGAATAGATAAATACACAGTCAAACTTAAGGTGAACAAACGGGGGGTGCTGTTGTTGGCTTAGTTTTTTTTTTTCACCCTTGAAAGAAGGACTTATTTTTCTCTGGTCTCACAAGATATCAGTTCAAGATTTTTAATTTTGGTGTTTACATTTACATGAAACTATATGAAATCCAAAGCTCAAGAAAGATGTTGAAGAGTCAAAAATAAAGATTAATAATTTTTTTGGCAGATCTTGCTCTGATATTCTTGCATTTGTTCACAAATGATATTCCAGAAGAGTGTACCTAGTTTTTTAGTCATTTACCATAATCCAAATTTTCACTGCTTTACCATCAGAAAAGTTTGTTTTATTTTGACTGTATGTTTTGTCAAGTAGAATTCTTTTAATTAACATATTACATGGAGTGTAGAGTCAGCTCCAGACGTACTGAACCTTGCTTTAAATGGCAGATTACAAGTTACTGAATAACATTTCTCTGGACTGCAGTTTTCGCATTTGTAATCTTTATTTTATTACCATGCATATTTTTTCTGTTGGTTAAGCATAATCTTATGTTCCTATATGTTCTTATGTTCCTATAGAAAAAATAAATGTATGATTAATTTAGTCTTATCAAATTTACAGTGACGAAGAATTTACTGTTACAGAAAGTCCTCTGCTACAGATTGTTTATTGATAATACAAGAAAGGAGGAATGCATTTAAATAATTTGCTTAAATCATCAGAAATATTACATTCTAAGGATAGCCTATCTACTGTGTCATCTGAGTTAGCTGGTTTTTGGTTGTCTTCATGTTTTCAAGAATACTCTGACTTGTTATATCAAGGGCCTAATAATTCCCACTAGTATTTAAAGATGCTTAAAATATCCTGCCTATAACTTTACATAATCCATCTTGATAGACTTACTTTGGCAGGAAACTTTGTTAGAAATGGTCATGCGTTTACTACATTGCTGTTTCATGAGGCTTCCAAGAAAGAATTACAAGTTTGACTGAATCACAACTCCTAGAAGTTTATTTCCATTCTTTTCTGTAGTCTTAACCAATACTTATCCCTCAGAGATGAATAATAAAAGGCAGATGCTTGTTTATTCTGTTTTCTTAGTTTCCTTAGTTTGGCAAATTTAAATTCAGCAGTAGAAAGATAATTCATAAAGAATAATATAACAATTACCACTCTGAAGTCCTCTTTCTCTGCCCTCTCTTCAGTCCATCACTGAATGATATTATTTGAGTTATACAGCTGGGTTATTGGACTCCAAAATAAACTGCTAATTTAATAATGAGGATAGACTAGGTAAAATAGATAGCTACATGGTGGTGCTTTCGTTCTCAGTCCCTTACAGAGTTCTCAGTTTTACAAAGAAAATATTATTCATGGGAAATGACTGCCCATTTTCCTGCTGTTAATTTGCAGTTATTGCTCATCCCAGGCAAGCATAAATATATATATGTATGGGAGAGGCTGTCTTTTTAAAACATAATTGTAGATTTTAATTTTTTTTAATCTTCTTTTTTTATTTATGTGCTGTTTGTCAGAAAATAATCTAAGTTAGCTTTGTTTGTTTGTTTTTTTCTTGTGCAGGTATATGTTTTAAGACTGATAAGTACCTCCAGACAGGGCACAGACCACTGAAAATGTTTATCAGCTGAATATATTTATAGCTTATGATGCCAAATTCAGTGTTAAGTTACAATGTAGAAAGAGGTAGCACCGATTTTTCCTGAATGTTTTAAGGTGACAGCAGTACCTGCGCTATTTGACCACTGCCTTGTTGCATATTAGAATATTGTGCAATTGACGCATATAATATTTTCTACTTTTTTTAAGAAAATGGGATGGTGACTACTCTTCTAGCCACCAGTGGAATTGCAGCAGCTGTTAGAGACCTGACAAGTGGAAGTTAGGTGATAGGTATTAGATAATTGATTAATTGTTAATAGGGAGCCCCTGGTGGTCTAGTGGTTAAGGACGCGGCGCTGTCACCGCCGAGACCCGGGTTCGATTCCTGGTCAG
>JAYRBT010000001.1:65147883-65211000 GCA_036023395.1 Myiotriccus ornatus | reverse complement strand
AAAAAATCCAATGCGCAGGCTGGAAGGTGTAAAGACCTTCCCCGGTTCTTCGTTCGCGAAGACTGGCCATTATATATTATATTATTATTATATTATATATATTATATATATGTTATACTTGTTAATAGTTAAACTTTAATGTTGAATATTAAATGTCAAACATTTAGTTTATAAAGTTCTGCATATTGGGGAAGTCTGAAGTCAACTTCAGTGCTAAGCCTGATTAAAAATAAAGTGAACTATTGGGTCTCTTTGTTTTTATGTTCCTTACATAGGTTTTTATCAATTTTTCACAACTGTATATACACCTATAGAGCTCTGGGTGCTAATCTTGCCTTGTTTGAACAAACAGAAAGATATTGGTTTGTATGTCTCTTTGCATTTAGAAGTTCAAGAACTTTAATTCTTCTATAAACTGTGTTTGGCATAATAAAATAACTACAGACTTCAAAGAGAAATGCTTAGGTGTCATGAGATAGTGAATAATGCCTTCCATTGCAATGTTCTGTGGATGTGGTTAGTGGGCATCCCTCCAGATTCCAGTGCCTGTGTTGAGTAGATGCTTCATGCAGTTCCCTACACTGAGCACCTAATGGTGTCTAAAGATGTCTGACACTGGGCCTCATCAAACAATATAAAGAAACCTAAGCACGCATGAGAACTGGGTATTTATGTTCCTACGCAGAAAATAGGGGGTATTTTATTTCCTTAAGGTCCACTCTTCCTATCCTTTTCAAGCTTCAACATGAGCTAATTCTATCATATTTGGCAACACTGTAGATTATAGGAAGATTATAGGAAGATTATAGGAAGAATCTATCAAATCCAGGCATGTTGAGATCAGGGGAGAACTGTGCACATTATGTTAACCCTAAATGAGTGTTTCCTCTGCTTAATAAAACTAAACTATTTACCAGTTGTTACCCTGATGGAATTAGATGCTCACATTAAACCACATGATGGACAAAAGAGGAATTAGAGATTAAATTCTCTAGAAAAATCCCTTTACAGATTTTATCTTCTGTATGTCATACTCCTCGTGTTTAGTCAAAAATCAGTGAACAAAGTTACGATTGTTATCTTATAAATATATAATACAAACCCCAAAGTTTGCTGGTTTTACTTCTAATTCAAGAATTATTCCAATACACAGTAGCAGCCAGGAGAAAAAAAAAATCAACAAAACTTACAAGAAAATATAATAAAACATAGAATAAATGAACAAGCTTCTGATCACCCTAAGCAACAACCAGGTTAATACCTCCAGCAGCTGTCCTGATCTCTGTGGTTTAAGCTTTTAACTGACTTTAATTAAATAGACTCTTTGGTGTACCAGGATGCATATGACTGGGATATGAATAAAAGAAATAAATAGCAGAGACTGGCATATGGTTGATGGCACATGCATCATATGATTTTTGTAATACCATTTTTTAACCTATTTTAACATTCATGAGCAGTAAAAATCTTAAAACAGAAATAGAATTGTCTCACTGGATTTGGAACTTTGACTGTTAGTGAAGGTTCTTTTTTCTATTATTTTTTTTACATTGCAGAATGTATATTAAAAAAAAAACCCACCACTATAGGCCTTAATTGTCATATGCTCAATCAGCAATGTTTAAGTGGACCCTGTGGACTTTGGTCCAAAACCAAACCAATCAGTTACAAGGTATTTTTCTTTTTTGTTAGATGTTCTCCTGCAATATTTGCATAAATGTAACCATGCTGTCCGTCTTTTAACTTTCACTCAATTAATTATGCTCCCAGCCCCCTGCTGATGGACAAAAATGAGGCTTCATCTGCAAATAGCTTCAGCAGTTTACAGCTTATTAAATGCCAAAATCTAGTTAAGACAATTTGAGAATTCTCTTGTCAGGCATTTCAACATGCCAGTTTTAACACAAAACTCTTATTAAAGAGAAAAAAGTGAGCCCACTACTCCAAGGCCAGGGAGGGTGGGGGGTGGGAAATGTAATAGAATAAACGTAATGGACAGGTAAGAATTCTCTACAAATTATGTATGTGGCATATGTGGCACAGACTAAGTATGTTTTAATTGATTCCCCTAATAATGAAAAACACTGGAAAAGAGTAGCAGTTGACAACAAAATGGCCCTACAAATTGCAAACAGCTTTATTCTACAGTATCCCCTTTTATATTTTTTATAAAAGTCTGAACAGACCTTGGAATAAGCAGATTACATACTAAAGCATACTTAAAAAATAACTTTTCTGTGACTCTTTTAGACAGGTTTTGCATTTTGCATCAAGCATCTGGTGCTTTCCTTTTTCAGTACGTAGTGTTCTGATGTACTTTATACCATGCTGGGTTGATTCTTGATTTAAAACAGAAATAGAAAAGCAGTATGGGATACAGGAAAACTAAAGTGTGCTCCAAAATAAATTCAATACGTGGTTTCGGACTATAACCTTGACCAGATCACTTAACATGCTTGAACCTTAAGTAGTCTCTCTTTAAAACTGGATATAATCAAGAGCTCATTGAAGAATAAATGTTATGCCTGAACATCAGCTTCTCATCTTGAATGAATTATGAAAAGAGGGCTAACAACATTTCTTTTCCATAATGCAAGCTACATTTAATTGTTTCCATTTATTTTTGTTGTTAGCCTATAAATATTTCTTTAGCTGTCTGTTTTTGGTGATATATATATTTGTAAAAATTCCAGACCAAACCAGAGAGAGACAAATGCAAACTTTAAAAATATATTTCAGTGGTGGTTGTGAAGAATATATATATTTTTTTTTCCATGAGGGAAGAGGGGGGAAGGATAATGTCCAAAACAGAAGAAAAAAGGTTTTTTTCCCTAAAAATTTCTCACATATTATCTGGGTTATTGTGACATATTTTGTCATGTTTGTTGTCTCAAATTATAACCTAAAGTGACTGAGCTGAATGTGACATGACGATTCATGACAGAAATGTCAGAAATTAAGATAAAGAAGTATAATTCATGTCCAGTCATATAGCAATTACCAGTTCTCTTACAAAATGCTTATATTTTTCATATTTAATGTAACAGAAAAAATTTACTGTATAATATTGTATCAGATTCCCATCTTATTATCATCTTTAATTTCTGAAAATCTATTTCAAAGTAGTATGCACTTTATATATAAGTGTGTATATATATATAAGTATCTCATCTACCTCATCATGTAGAAGTATAGTGAAATTTAGTGACCAGTACTAAAAGATACAATCCTCAAAAAGCAAACCCAACACTCAGGCGGTTCCGTATGAAATGCCCCTCCTGCATCTGCTCTCTGTAGTCTGAATTCCCACTGTATTAGTGAGAAAGCATAAGCCTTCTCCTTTGCATAAATAAATGCAACTTCAAGCAGATTCTTCTCACAGTCAGAATAGAAGGCACACACGAAATATGTTCCTGTTTTGCATGGTTCTGTTGTTGCCAAACTACCCTGAAGTGTTTAAAATATCAGAAAAGGAGACATAGATAAAAGTTAGAATCAATCTTCCATTATGATATATATCCTTTATTATGTCTCTCAAAGCTGATTGTTTTATGTTTTTTTTATTATTATTATTTTTTTTTTTAATTAGATTGTTTTAGGTTTAGTGGTGGAAGCAAGTACTAAGGACATTTTTTAGAGATAGTAGTGGCCTTACAGCAGACCTGTAGGAGGGTGGCTGATAACCACCTCATCAAAACACTGTAGTGAAAAGATGCAGAAATAGTTGTGGGAGAAGTGGGTAAAAGAGAGACTGAGTCTAACGTGACTGGTAGAGTACCTTCAGGCAACACAATAAAAAACTGGACTCACGATGTAATAAAGAGCGACAGTAAAAGAGTGGGGGTGGAGGTAGTGGTACAGAAGGCTTAGGAGGAAAGATAAAGTAGTCATTTTCCTGACATCTGTGTTAACTCACAACAAGCCTATAGAGGAAAAGTATATTTTTCCACTTTTAAATTTTAGTGGTTTAACATCATGGTGGAGATTATGCCCTGGAGACCAAAGTCCTGTCATCCATGCTATGTAGTGACATTGAGTTCTTCTATATGCATTCCACCTCTTCTCCTTTGGTATTGACATAGATGGACCACTTCTAGGTATGACATGGTAGGTTATGCCCTGCCAATCAGTGTGCCAATTAATGCCAGTTACAGAGATACGTTTTGTGAGATGAATACTCCTGGAACCTATGAATGGCAAAAAATACCAGAGGGCACCACTGGAAATATTAGTGGGTTTGACAAAGTGTAAAATTAGGATTAACTAGAATGCTTGTTAACCTATTTTAGAAATATTTTCAAGATGAAAATGATTTCTGATTAATTTTCTTTGGGTTTTGGGCAAAATTTCAATCAGAATAATGCTTGTGAATAAAATTCATTGAGGTCCATGGAGAGAAATGAATATTGAAATACTTAAAATACTTTTCTGTTGCCAGATATTATGCCCAGTAGTACTTTCTTCCAGATAAAGTGCAGTAGATTTATTTTAAAATAAAATTTAATATGAGTGAGGTAATGTTCAAGTTGGGAAAGTAGGAGGGACAACGTAAAATATAATAAAGGGATTTTTTCCAAAAAAATTCTGAAAGAAAATTGAGAACACATTGCAATTTCTGTTTTATATCATCAAACTTCATGGACAAGACTAAGTGATGCAGGTACAAGCCTTGTCTCAAACTGAAAGAGATGTTTCTCTACCCCATTCTATCTAATTATACCAGTGTATGACATACCATGTTTCTGTAGAGTAAATGATCATTTCTCTTCCTCATTCCTGTTTAGATTTATGAGAGAATTTCTGTGTATTTTTCTGGCAATCCAAGTTCATATGAATACTTTATTTCCCCCAGAATATTTTTATTTCCTTAACATTAGGAGTCAGGTATTACAAGTATTTTAGTAGGTGTGTTCTATTTTTTTTTTTTTTTTTGCATAATTTACTACTGCAGAGCAAAATATGAGCAAAACATTTTAGCTTTGATAATTTTTCTTTTTCTGTAGTCAAAAGTTTATCTTACATATATCACTAGAAGAAATCAGATAAAGTGAAGTCTTTCACTTGGAAAGAAAGAAAATAGGGTTTAGTCCACAATGAGAGGAGTTTTTTTAGTATTTTTTTGCTATTTGAGGATCCCGTAAGCTCTAGGATACAGAAACTGTATGCTATTAGAAACTTATTAATCTAAAAGATATATTTCTCCCTTGTATTTCAATTAGGTACAGTACTGTAGAATTATGTAAACCAGGAAAATGTTTCCACCTGTAGCATGAATGTAACAAACTTGATTGTTATAACAGAAACAGCAATGTTAAAACATATTAGAAGAACAACACATGCTGTATTGCTATTAAGTTCCCCAAATGCTCTTTCTTTAGTGCTGTGACTATAACGTATTCAAAGCAGAAATATATGCTTCATTACTTGTAGAGGTGTTGGCACTTGCTGCTTTATAGCCACCAAGAAATAATAGATTATAAAGAACAAGTATGTGTAAAGGAATGAAAAACAGTAACCAAATATATATGTTTATACACAAATGCAAACCACAATAAGGATACATATACACCTGTTTTAAACATATGTGTGTGCACCATTTATGTAGAAAGCCTTCAGAATGCTGATGTGATTGTTCTTAAATGTCCAGTTTTTTTTAAAGTGTCGAACATGGTAAGGATATAAGATGTAAACACATGTTGATTTTATATTTTGAGCAGCAAAACTGATTAACTACTTTGTGAATATGGTCTGGAGTGGACGATAAAAAACTGAAATTGTTCAGATATTTATTATGCAGCATGCTTTCAAAAAAGGCACCTTTCATTTATAAATCATTATAAACTCGCTAGCTAACTGTAGTTAGGATAAAATATTTTGATTCTGCCTTTCTTAGTACTGAAGTGGAAAGGAATATATATTCTTAGTCAGTGAACGACAGCATTTTCAGCAACTTAGTCTGTTAGCACACAGAATGGCTAACTGAATCCTGTAAAAATCTGGGCAGCCAGCATTATTCTTTGTATTCCTACCCCAATGATTATTGTTTTCCTTTTATGTTAATAACTAACGGAGGACTTCTCAGGAAGGGGCCCCACTTGCAAAGGAATGTCCAAACACAAATACATTGCTGGTCCCACTCTGAGGACCACGCAGTGAGGGGTAACTGAGCAAAAAAAAGAGAGAAGGAGAGGAGGAGGGGAATGAGAGGGAAGGGAAAGGGGAAAGGGAAGGAAAAGAGAAAGGGAAGAGAAAGGGGGAAAGGGAAAAGGGAAAGGAAGAGGGAAAGGGAAACAAAGGCAAACCTAAAGATGAAGGTGAAGGTGACAAAGGAAGGGAAACAGGGAGCATAGAAGGGTGTTGGTAGAATTCTGGGAACAGAAGGTATGAGGGCCTCGTAAGGAGAAATATCAAACAATTATGAAGAAAAGAGAGGGAAAAGTTTTTAGCAAAGAGGTACATAGCAGAAGGTGTAGGTCAAAATGCAGAAATACTCTGAAGCAAGGATTCCTCTACCTGAACTTTAGACAATATAGTGAAGAAGGCACATCTTGTGTGTGATTCATCTGATCTATGTTACATTAGGTTCCTTGATAAGAATTTCTGCAAGAATGTACTTGTTACCATATCAGTTGACCTTCTGAATCAACAGTTTTTTTGAAAACCAGAGATTTTTCAGCTTTACCACAAAACAGCTTTTTTAACTCAGACCTGTGAAATTGTTCAGTGGAGACCTGGACTGAGGCTCTCACAATGCTCTTCACATATGTTTACCCTAAATTCCTCCAGAAATGAGTTCACAGATTTAATGCTTTTAGTCATTTGCAAATAAGCCTGCAGGAAAATACAGTTCATGCTTCTGCACGTCTAGAATGCCTTCATCGAGTGGTCCTTTATTAAGAGTTGTGAATGTGTAATACCCATCTGCTTTCTCAGAAAATCAACAAGTCGAAAAATAACTCATTTTTAGCTCAAACTAACTCCTTCCTACTGTGTTACTGGTATTGTATCATGAGCGATATATCTGAAACTCCTGACTTTGGACATTAGGCTATGCTTAAGATTTTTTTACAGAATCAAATCCTCCTTGGATTTTTGTATTGACCACCAGTTGTGACCACTTCAAAATCTCTAGTATCAAGTCCCTCAGAAATAGATTTTGTTAATGAATTTTGTTCTTTTTCTTATTCTGCTGAAATGGGACTCTTGAAAAAGTATTCTGCAGCCAGGTATGTTAAGAACCATGTTTTTACTCCCTTTTGCCTTTAGTATCACTTCCAGCTATCCAAAAGTTAGAGGCATACAATTCATATCATCCAACTTTAGATGTCTAAAGTAAATATCAGATGTCTAAAGTAAATAATGAGCATAAACGAGTGTCTTTGAAAACTTAGGAATCTATAGCTGGCAATTCAGAATATCCTGAGAGAAATGTCTAAAATACCAGATTTTCCTCTCTGGTGACACTCAGTTATTTTCATTGTTTAAGAGTCAGACCATAGGAGTTTAAGTATGACTTATATTAGGGACCTGATTTTTATAAGTGAACCTCATCTCTAACTCTGTAGCTACAAATACTGCTGTTCCAATTTAGTATACTTTAAACTCATTTTGCAAATAAAAAGAGTCAGATGAGCAAGGCAGCAGATAAGCAGGATCAAAGCAAAGCTGAAGGAATTGCAATTTGGTTTCAGGTTTACATTAATGTTTTTTCTGTCTTTATTCTTTCCAAACAGTCTTTTCTATTTCTCTGATCTTCTTACTTGCTTGTTAGATACTAAGATGTCTTCAGTGGTGTATGACAATTGCAGCTGTAAAAAAGCCTAGTGAAGCATATGTGAATGCAAAGAGTCATCTCAGTGACACTAATATTAAAATATAATGCTAGGGAAGACAAAAATGTGTTACACAATTTTATAATACACTTTGATTTTACATATGTGAATTAAGGACGCTGTGTATAATGAATGTACTGAACACTTTACCTTTAAATTTTCTCTTTTTTTTTTTTTTTGTACTCAAAATGTTTCATCTGCTGAAATCTGAAAAAGAGCTGGGTGCTCAGTGTTCTACTAGACTTTCAGTGAAATATTTCAACATAACATTAAAGGAAGAATGGTACTAGGATAAAAACTGGTGGGGTTTTTTATTATTTTATTTTATTCCAGAGCCCCTATGTGACACCTGTGGCTATATGGACATTTGTTTTCTCTTTCAGAAGTAAATTATTTGAATACTATTTTTATTCAATGTTTTATTATAGTGATTTCAATATAGAAAAATGGATCAAGAGGCAGCCCTGAAAAAGGAATGTTCCTGAGCAGTTCAAATGGTGATAACTCACAGAGCACTGTGTTCAGTGACTGTTTTCATAATACCTGTAACTGTTTCCTGTGCTTATGGAAAAGGGAATCTTTTGCACTTTTTCTAGAACGTGCCAACAGGAAAAAGTCCTCTAGGTTTGATCAAACATGTTTGAGCAGCATGCACAAGTACTTTCCATATTACGAACTGGCATCAGGATCCTCTAAGACAGAAATTACTTTATATGATAGTTCTTTTTAGGTAGTTACACAACTAATTGAAACGTTAAACTTGAGCAGGCTCACTGAACTGAATAATAACTAAAATTAGTGAAAGCATGCCTAGGGCAAAGTATAGCTTCTTGCATCTCTTTTAAATTTCAGTTTGGCTTTTTCTTTTGAAAGTATGAGACCAACAAAATCACATTTGCAAGACTACATAAAATACAGACTTGTGAGACTGCTTTTCCACAGTGCTTTTCCACTGCTTCCTGGTATTTATCACTGACTGGTTACTGAGAAGTTAACTGGGAATCTATTGCTGTCCTGTTCTATTTATGTAAAAAATGTCCCACTTTAAAACATAAACACCTACATCCAGAAAAGGAACTGTTGTGACAATAGCTTATAATGCACATAGGTTAAGAAAAACACGAAAAAGCATATGTTGTAAGTAATTATCAGGCAATTGTAGTAGTAAGTATTTACTCTCAACTGCAGCTTCAAATACACTGATTTTATGCCTTAAGAGCCAGTATAGACAGCTGAAGATTTGGGGAAAAAGTGAAGAAACGCAAAAAAGAAAATGTTATAGCTTCTAAACTCAAAGGGAAACAGTCTACTCGAATTTACAGCTGAACATAAACCAGTGCCTAGGAAAGGATCAAAATGCAGCTGGATTTCAGCATCCAGTGTATGTGGGTATAGATATTTCAGCGAAAGTGAAGTCCAAAAATTAATCTAGTCTCTACTTCATTTTTTTTTTTTTAATCTAGTGACGTTCAAGGGTAGAATACATGCAGTGGCAGTGTTCATTTTTAATCTCAGAGTTCCAGTCATAGTTAGTTGGAGAATGCCTAGAAAACTGACCTTCACTAGAATATTGTTGAGTTTGAGACATAAAGTCATAGAATAGTTTGGGTTGGAAGGAACCTTTAAAGGTTATCTAGTCCTGCAATGAACAGAGACATCTTCAATGAGATCAGGTTGCTCAAAACCCCATCCAACTTGTCCTTGAATGATTCTGGGGATGGGGTATCTACCACAGTGGTTTACAAGGTGAGTTTGTGAGATGCTGAGTATGATCAAAATAAATGAATCCAATGATATTGAAGGGAAATAAATAGATCAGGGAAAACTGCCTAATTTTCTTTATAGGTTCTGTGCCAAAGTAAGAGGTTTAAAGCATGTACCTCCACAAAAAAATATCTGAAGGTGAAGAATCTGATTGAATCCAGTCTTCAGAATCTAATGCTATAGCTTAAATTGAAATCAAGTGTTCGAAGCCAGAATAACAGTGCATCTTGTTGCATGTGCATTCAAGTCACATTGAATAATCCCCTTACCTGATATTGCTGGAGGGCTTCATTTTATCTACAGTAGCAAAAGAAAGGAAAAAGGAAAATTTAGTTATTTCTAAATATTCTAATGAATTTTACTAACAGTTTTAAAGAAAGGTTATGTACTTATTTAATCCTTAAAAAAAACAAAAAAAAGAGAAATGTGATTTTTCAAATGACTTTAGTGAACCATGAGATCAAAACGAGCAGTAGGTGCTGCTGACTTTCTCCATCATTCTGTATTGATCCTTTATTAATTGTTACAGCCATACTCCAGTATGGATAAACCTGCAGTGGAAGGCATCATTGTTGTGCATATGTGGGAATCACTTGAAGATATCATAGACATTTCTTGTGCAAAAGAGAAAGCAGACATATTTTTGCAAGATTTTATTTGTGTGGTCAAATAAATGTTGTTTGCTCAAGTATGAAAGTTCCTTAAGCTTCAGTGCTCCAGAAGCTTGTTTCAATCTCTAGTTTAATCCTGTATTCAGAGCAACATCAAAAGTTTTTATCCTGGGAGATTTTAAAGTTTTATTTTTCTAACCATTTGTTTGCCTATTGGTTAAGAGAAGCTAAATGTAAAATTACTACATTTTAATTAGCAAAATGTAATATCTCTGTACTGGAGATGTAGGATGCCCTTATTCTACTTACTTTCATCAAAAATTGTAGTTATTCAAGAACACATAATTAGCTTGTTTTAATCTTATCATTTTCAGAGGCATACTACAGTAATTGGCTTTCTTTCCTCTCCTTTTTAGTTAGAAGATTGCTAAAGGATCAATGGAGAATACATTTTTCTATTCAGCATCAATTACGGTGACCCTGGGTGTAAATTTATTGATTTTTCTTATTAGGAGATTATCACCAGTAATTCACAGCATGGTGTTTATTAATTAGTAAGGAAAATAAAGATTAATTTGTGAAAAATCTTCCTTTTAAGTTCTGTACCTAGCGTATTCATAGCTATATGAGATCTCCTAATTGTATTCTGCCTTCATGAACTACCATGTATTTCATTCCCTATTCTGTTTATTTTTTCCTGTCATTCTGAAAAAAAGTTGCAGAATTATATCAGCTACAGTTCCGAGGTATAAAAATTGCCCATTTGGGCTATTGACCTGCAGAAGCTGTACAAATCTGCATTTTATGCTCATCATAGCTGCGTTATTCTGAGAGGAAATTAATTGGATGGAACTGAATGCTAAAACCAAAAGCTTCCAAAAAAAAAAAAAAAGAAAAAAAAAAAAAGGAAAAAAGAAAAGGGGAAAATAAGAGTAGGAAGCAGGCACTTATAGAGTTATGTCCTAGGCACAGCTCAACCTTCCTGTTATCCCTGCAGAAGGCATGCCAAGTAGATAGAAGGAAACCAGATTTTTACTTAAGTCTTACTAATCAAAATTATGCAAGGATTAGGAGGAAGAGAGGAAAAATGAGTAGTTTTTTTTTTTATTGGTCTTTTCCCATGTATTTGATTCATCCTCAGTATTTTTTTTAATTAAATAAGGAGTTATCCCAGATAAGACCTGTATTCTGCCTGTCGATGGGGAATCTTGCCACCTCCGTCCATGATACATTAATAAGTGGGTGAACAGAAGTAGATGAAATATTTAAAAGAACATACAATAATTTTTTTCCCTGTGGAGCACATGACTAATAACGCATTTAAGATGTGTGAATAGCATTTGTATTAAAATTTAATACCTCATTTGTAGGGCCCTGTTAAGTTAATACAATTTTATTTATCAAGACAGAATGTGTTGAGAGTATTTATCAACTTGTAGCAACTACAACAAAAAAATTATTTCTGGGTTCAAGAAGAGAGCACAAAAAATCTACTCATTGGTCAGGCTTTGTGTTTCAATTTTCATGTATGGGAAGAACAATAATTTGTAAAAAAAAGATAATATTTTGAATAGGATACACACAAAATCTAGATACCATAGAATTTATCAATAATTTTGGGGTTTGGGTTTTTGTTGTTTTTTTTTTTTTTTTGAGGGGGAAAATTAAATCTCTATCTAGGTCTTTCTACAATGTGAATTGTAATAATAATAATGTGAAGAAATAATTTCAGTGGCAACAATTCAGCTTTTCCAGCAAAGATACAGTATCTTGCTGCAGTTTTGCTTGAGTAAAAGTGCAGCACAAAGGACATATAAGTACAAACAATATTTAATATAGAACAATAAATCTCTATTCATTTGAATAATTGTATGTGAAAACCACTAAAAGACAGTTTTTACAAGTGAGATGTAACGACAACAAATTCAGTCTTGAAGTAGAAACATAGGATCTTACATTTAGCAGCAACAGGGGACATTGCTATAATAAATTTTTATTCTTTTTATCAAGTACTAAGATGGTAATTCAGTCCTGAAGGCAGTGTATGATGTCAGCAGAACCTTCTGGTGGAATCAAATTCCATATGTTATTGAACATGTTAACATTAAGGTTACCGTTGTCTATGTATTTTCCACATTGTATTTTGCTTGGTTTGCTAATCAGAATGAGGTGTTTGTGCAGAGCTCTGAGGGTCAAAGTTAGTCATATTCTATTACATACATCATTACCAACATTATTGATTCTTGAAGTGGATGTTCTTTCTTTTCATTTGAATACATTATTATTATTGATGATTATGTGAAAAGCAAAAGGTAGATGTTGATTTCTGACTAGCTTTATTCATGCGATATAGTCAGTAGAGTTAACATTAAAATCTCCATTAACCTCAACAGTATTAATATTGATGGTTTCATAGAATATAATGATAGATGTTGATTCACAAAGTACATTTTTGTTTTTATAAAATGCACATGGGAATATTATCATATTATAATCTTCATAACTTATCATAGAATCATTAAGGTTGGAAGAGACCCCCAAGATCATCGCATCCAACCTTTGACCAAACATTACCATGACAACTAAACCATAGCACTGAGTGCCACGTCCACTCATTTCTTGAACACTTCCAGGGATGGTGACTCCACCACCTCCCTTGGCATCCCATTCCAATGCTTAATCATCTTTTCAGTGAAAAAAGTCTTCCTGATGTCTAACCTGAACCTCTTCTGGTGCAGCTTAAGACTGTGTCCTCTTGTTCTGTTGGTAGTTGCCTGGGAGAAGAGACCAATCCCTGCTCCACTGTAACCTCCTTTCAGGTAGTTGTAGAGAATGGTGAGGTCTCCCCTGAGCTTTCTCTTCTCCATGCTAAACATGCCCAGGTCCCTCAGCCACTCCTCATGTGACTTTACACCAGCTCCCTTGTCCTTCTCTGTTCTCACTCCAGCATCTCAATGTCTTTGTTGTAGTTAGGGACCCATACTCAAGGTGTGGCTTCACCAGTGCTGAGCACAGGGGGAAAATCCCTGCCCTGGTCCTGCTGGCCACACTATTTCTGATACAAGCCAGGATGCCACTGGCCTTCCTGGCCACCTGGGCACACTGATGGGTCATGTTCTGCCAGCTGTCAACCAGCACCCCCAGGTTCTTTTCCACCAGACAGCTGTCCAGCCACTCATCCCCACTCAGCCACTATAGTGCTGCCTGGGATTGTTATGACCCAAGGGCAGTACTCAGCACTTTGCCTCGCTGAACCTCATGCTGTTGGTCTTGGACCATTGATCTGGACTGTCCAGATCCCTCTACAAAGCCTTCCTACCCTCCAGCAGATTGAGACTCAAGCCTAGGTTGGTGTCATCTGTAAACTTACTGAGGGTACCCTGGATCTCCTCTTCCAGATCATTGATAAAGATATTAAACTGGACTGGCCCCAGTACTGAGCCCAGGAGTGGGGAACTCCCACTAGTGACTGGTCACCAGCTGGATGTAACTTCATTCACCACAACTCTCTGGGCCCAGCCATCCAGACAGTGACCACAGAGTAATGTCTTCAAATGGAAGGGATAGTCAAACACTGGAACAAGACAAGTAACAGAGTGAAATATCTTTTTTTCAGAGGAATAGGCTAAAAAAAATCCGTGTACATGTATTCTTGCTTCAGTTAAGAAAGATGAATTTGATGACTTTATAAATCTTGGGGACCATTCCAAAATGACATCACTAGGAACTGACGTATCCTTTACAGAAATCAGTTTCTAAATCCTCATTAATTCAGTAGTGCTAATGAAGCTTTTAATCCACTTCTTTCTCTTCATTTAGAAATAGCCTAGATTTTTAAACTTCTTACTCTTAGTTGAGAAAATAAGAAATTCAAAATGAATTATGAATTGTTCCTAGACAGTACTCTGTGTGGAACTGCTACACCAAGATGAACAGATGGCATATTTTACAAATCTATTTATTAGGAATAAAGATCTACAAATAGTATTTTCTAAGTGGTAGATAAAAACCAGCATAAATGGTAACCAGAATCTCACTGTAATATTTGCATGTTTAAAATTTGTAATATAAGAAATACTTTATTTCAAGTAAGCATAAAAATGCCCTCAAGTTACTGTAAATGTACAAGTCCTTTGTAGAATCTTCTCAGTGACACTGAAGTCTGATGTTCAAACTGGATCTTCAGAATTAATTCAAATTGGCTTCAAAGACAATGAGAATGGAAGGAATGGATTTTTTTGGTTTTTTGTTTTTTCCTAATCAGGAAGTGTTATACTCTTATATAAAAGGAACACATCACTAATATTAAGAGGATATCACCTAAAAATAAAAAGAAATTTTGTCTTATTCCAATGCAAAGATCAGCATTACAATACTGCAATATTTAGTGGAATATACTGTCATATGCAAAACACTTTTATTCGGGATTAACAATTTTGTAGTAGTTTGGTAGCTTTTTCAAACATAACAGGCTTCTAGAAAATACCAAGTGTCTAAGAATACATGCAGATATTGAATATGTTGCTCTTCTTTCTTTATAAATGACATGAAGATCACATTGGAAAGCAGGAAAATTGGAAAACAGAAGGAGATATGAGAAAAGATGCTTCACTTGATCACTGTCTTTGGAAATATAGATGTAATATTTTATTGTTTCATGTGCAGTAAGTGATTGCAATTAATGTTTTCCTAAAGATGAATGCAGTGTAGATTACACTTACAATTATACAGAACTTCTCAACAGCTTCATCTAGCTCTAAATTAGGAAGCTCATAAAATCAATGACCATAAACTAAAAATACAGATAGTCTGCAAAAAGAGGTAATAAAATCACACAAAAAAGTCTATAAAATTGGGCAGTCTTGAAGAAAGTATTCTTGTAAAAAAAAATCCGCTGAAATATTGAAATATTTTATACTCTTTTCCATCTAAAATTTACATTATTTTAAGTCAAATTCCACTGAATTTAAGAAGTTTAGGCATACTGTGAGGCAAAAGAAAAGACAAATAAATCCACAATGAATCATTTTGTGGACAGAGATATTTAATATGTATAATTATGATGGTTTTCTCCTACTAAACCTCCATTTTAGGATGGAAGATTACTACAGAGCTAATAAAATAATTATTAGAGGTACGTAGGCACTTAACTCATTATTGTCAGCTACAATAAGTGGCTTAAATACCTGTGAGAATCTGGACTGAAGTGGTAAGTTCCTATCAGACCTAATAAAAAAAAAAAACACCTCAGATACATAATTTTTCTGATATTATTTACATTAGTTTGTGTTTAGGAAGAACTAATGTGTTCTTCATCTGATAGCACATGACCTTTTTAAATAAATTTTCCCTGAGATGCCACCATCTAGACCCGCCTCCAACTTAAAGTAGGATTATCAGCAACACTTCTGGCTGGCTCAAAAGGTGGAGATGTGACAACTGCTGTAGGTTATGTCTGCATGAAGTTCATTGAGAAACTTTCCCCAGACAACTGGGCCTTTGGCCAAAATTCCCAGTCTAACTGCACAGGGCAAGTAGTTTGTCCCTGAGATCCCAACATATTTTCTTTTGAAATGAATTAACTCTCCTCATTGTCTTTCTCCTCTGACCCAGCAGCTTCCAGAAGGATTTGAAGTCTGTTCTTATTAAGTCCAGAGATGTAGCCCTGTGCTTATCTTTCCAGCTTTCCTTTAAAGATAGATCAGCTAACAGCCCTAGTTGGTGTCTCTGAGAGTATCTGTGACATCTCTCTAAGCAGTGGATCAGAAGGACCATTACTCCTGTTTGGACTCCCTAGTAATTGAGTTTGGGAAGTTGTCACCCACGTGGCCTAGAGATTTCCAGGACCACTGACATGAGTGTGTGCTGCTCTCTGAGAGCTAGCATAGGTCAAACAGAGTTCAGAACAGCTGCTTTAGATGTTTGGCTGATGTGGTTTAGAACGTAAGAGAATTTAACAGTGAGGGTGTAAACCATTTCAATCAAGTGTCCTCATAGCCAAAAAATGAATGCTTCTGGGCAGTTATTTATTAGAGCAGACTACTAAGCTGTTATGGTTTTAGAGCAAATCATGGTGATCTTTGAACGAAAGTAATGCCATTCAAAAGTTCAAAAATGTCTAAATTTTCTTTCTCTTCTGAAAAGCTGTCTAACGAAGGATTGATACATATACTGTCTCTAAAGATTAAATTGGCACTTAGACAAGAAAAGTATTTTCAGCTAAACAGAGTTCCTAGAAACACAATTCAATATAAAAATAGGTACTATTTTTACTGGTGCCATCAAATTTTGTAAAATGATAATGACCCATGTTTTCACTGTTGAGCTTAGTGATCATTTTGCGGATTGGAGCATAAATCTAGGAAATGTGCTGGATTTATATTTTTATAAAATCTGTTATAATTTAAATAACTGGGGAAAAAGTCTATGAAGAAAATGTTAATGCCTAACTCTTTGGACAAAAATATTCAAGGGTGGTTCCTTCTAGGTATCATCCCTGGAATGTTGTCAAAGTCAGTTCCAGTTTGAATTATCTACTGTACTTGTGCCTGTAATTCAGCATAGACTTGTAGAGGGGTTGCTCTAACATGAACATTAGCCTACACAGAAAAGGATGATTGCTCTTGAATCAGTGGTCTTCACTCTCAGCATTCATTTATGCATTGTTAAGTTGTGTTCCTAACAGGAAATATATTGTGATCAAGAATTTATTGTGTTTTCCAGTAGTTATTGAATAATATTACTTAAATGAAAAAAATGAAATTAAAATTAAATTTAATTTTTAGAAAGTATTTTTGATACACTGTCTGTACAGATATCTGGAAAACCGGGAGCAAAGTAAGAAGGTTTGAGGAAGGAGATATACTGAAAGCCTTTTTTCATACTTCACATGGACTTTATGTGGCTGATTTCCAGTACTGGAACAAAGGTTTGCTTGCCACTTGGGTTTTCCTGTTGGCATTCAAATCCAAGCAGGGGTGGAACAAAAAGAGTAACAGGGGATACCTTTTCTAAAGTTAGTGTTTAAGCATTAGTTTACAGAAGCAACATTTTCTTTCTCTGGAAACATCCTCTGTAGCAACTGCAGCCTACGCAAGGTAGGTCTGATAATTCTATTTTTGGACCTCAATGGATGGGGGTTACCAGTTGGTCTGCAAGTTATATACTTTCTAAGGATTGAGTATCATTAAGATGCAGAAAGTTCTGTCCACTCCTAAAAAAGTTGCCCTGAATAAGCCTGCACCCTGGCATATATGACATTACTTTCTGTTTAATTTAACTCCATCTGAATGTGGTTTTGGCATGGAAAAAGTTAGCCATGATACCTATACTAGGGAAGCTCTTCATGTGAAGGCCACATTAAGACATGAAGAGAAGTCTGCTGGACTTCAAAAAGTAAACCATGATTTAGAAGAAAATGGATGGTATGAAATACCATCATGGGTGTCACGTTTCAAAGATCATTCTTTACTCTTTGAAAATTATTGAAACACAGTCTGGAATTTACACTGATAACATTCCTATTTAGTTTATCCTTTAAAAAATAACTTTGTTGTTTAAGAAGTTTAGGAGTGAGGTGATCTATATATTCACAATTTTTAATAAGACTTTTTAAAAAAAAAGCAAATAAGTTTAGGTGAGTGATTCCTGGCTTGGTTTCCTTTTCACATTTTGATACTCACAGCATTGCCAATAACAGAACATAAACTGTGATTTTAGAGCAGAAATTGGTCTGTACAAAATTCTGCTCTGATAACTTACTCCTCTTTTTCTTTTGAAAAAAATAATGCCCTCAGCTGCATGGGTACTGACATTCCCAGAAAATTGGTTAAAATTGATTGCTTTATCGGAAGTGAAGAATCTTTCCTTATTTTCCTGCCAAAAGAATAGTTTGTAAGAATCTTCATTTTAGCCATCCTCTGGGTCTATTCAGAACTTGCATAAATGAAAAAATAGGAGTTAAGTTATTGTAATGAATAAACTGAAGGTAATCACTGAATTAATGAGGTAGTTGCAAATTAATTAGCTCAATAGAGTCAGACCACTTAAAACAGGACTGATTTTAGCCTACTTTGTTTAAATAAATCTTAGAAATAAGTTGCATCCAAAAACCAAACCAAATAAATAAATAAATTAACTAAAGAACTTTGATGATAATGGATATCTATGGCAAGGACCACATGTTACCGTAATGATTATCTTCATGGCATTAATTTTTGGGAGTTTGGGTTTTTTCAATTGACCTAATTTATTTTCAGTCTCTGTACTTTACATACTATCATTTCCAGAATGAATCTGCTTGAACTGATCTAGGATGTCTCTGAACTTATTTAAAGCATATATTTGAAAGACAGGAGAGTAAAACTTTGCCTTTTACCCACTCAGAGTGTTCCTTTGACTTTTAAGAAACCAAAATAAATGTTTAAAGTAGGATATGTACACTCCCTCAGAGGGAAATACATAAAAAAGGACTGCAGAAACTGAGGCACAAAGGAGAAAAACAATTTATGAATATATGCAAGAGCTTTTCCTTCTTCAAGTAAATTTCATAATATTTAAATGCGCCTTTCAGCAGTAGACTAATTCCATTATCATAATTTATTAACCAGATCTTTTGTTCTGCGTAGTAGTACACTGTGTTTCCATGCTGTGTATTTTTTATCCTGTGACCTAATTTGTGTAAAAGGAAACTCTTATAACTCCCTTGTTGTAATGAATAAAATGTTAATGAAAAACTACAGAGAAATCCCCTTTGCATTAGGTCCTTATTCCCAGGAACATCATCATAAATTTGTTTGCCTGGTTCTGACAATGGTAGTGATGTTCAAGATGTGGAGAAGCAATAGTTACACTAAATGGTTCTGATGGAAAAGTTAAAGATATTCAAGGCACTGTCATCAGGGATGGGCTATTGGAATTTATCTTTTGGAAGAGGAACCTGATGGATTTGGCCACAATCCAGTTGGGTTTTTTTTAAAACATTTGTTATCTGCGTTGATAACTGCACTATGAGACACCTTTTCAGAAAATGTAAATTAAAAAAAGAGTTGAAAAGAAAGTTTTTTTCTTCGGTGCATGGAAAATTGTAGATTAGTGCGCTTCTCCACTGCAAATTGGTTATTTTATTGAATAATTACTGACAATGACAGCATGCTAGAAGTATTAACGTTAAAGAATATAAATCATTTTGTGTTTGCAGTGATTATAGATAACTTGTTAGTAAGTACAATATTTATTTCATTAGAAATTGCCCAGTTCTGTTACTCTTTACAGACTAGATGGAATGGTACATCATATATTCATAATTCTATTCCACTTAAATAATTCAACTTTTATTGAGAAACAAAATATGCATTAGCTATAAATTGTATTCTGACTACTCTATCAATATTAGTACAGAAATTTGAAAGTGTGTATGTTCATTATAAATTGTACTAATTTACAGTCTCACTGTCTGACACTTCTGGATTTGCTTCAGACAGCTCTTTGGAACTGAGGCAAACTCCAGTCCTGAGGCACTCATATGCCTAAATATCAGAGAATTTGTCATTTACCCTTCCCTGTAGATGAACAAACTAATTTTAGCATAAATACATTCTTTCTTTACAAAGGTCTGACTTGCAGGTCGTGTCACTTGCATTGCTGATGTAATCATAAGAATACACGTGCAATTGTCTTAACACATTCTAAGGTTTTTATTTTTAAATGAATATTCCTTAAATTTTTCCAAGATGGAGAATTACGGCCATTAAGATTATCCATTCAGGCAGATATAAAAGTTTCTATGAGAAAAACTGTGTAAAAGCCCTTATCAGTTTTTGTATGGTAGTATTTCATGTTCCTGGTCTTTGTGTTAGATGAGAAGTACTTCAAACATAATAAGCACAATAAGTGACAAAATGGATCAGCTTGCAGGCAGCTGTTTTCCTGCTTCTGTTCTTCGCAGTACAACATGACTTCAGTGGGTCATGGGTTTGCTTACTCAGCACAAGTGACTGATCCTGTTCTTCTAAAATAGCTGTGTTGACACTCTTTTCAGGAAAAATGGTAGGGGAATTTTAGCTTTTACTCTGTATAACCTTTTGTTCATGAATCTCTTTTCACAATGACAGTCAAACAGTAGGTATACAACACATCATACTTCTAAAATACAAATATATTTGAAATTTATAATAAAATAAATATTAACATAAACATATTATTTTTATGCTGTCATGAACTTTAACTGCATATATTTATACAACCAAATTATATTCCATTCATATATTTATAGAACCAAATTATATTCCATCCAACTTTTCTGCCAAATTCTTTCCTCAGATTGGAATCATAATAAGTATAAAACATAGGTGGGTCATGGTTTAACCCCAGCTTGGAACTAAGTACTATGGAGATGTTTATTCACTCCCTCCCACACTGGTAAGGAGAGCTGGAAAGAAAAGGTAAATCTGGTGGGTTGAGATAAGGGTTTAATTTTGTAATAGAAACAAAAAATAATAACAACAACAATAGTAATAGCAATGATAAGGAGAGGAAGAGAGCATAGCAAAGCTCAGCAGAAACAAACGATAGACAATACCATTGCTCACCACACACTGATCAAAACCCAGCCATCTGCAAACAGCAATCAGAGCCTCCCAGACAGTTTATAAACACTCCCCAGTTTATATACTGGACATGACATCCTGTGGTATGAATATCTCTGGCAAGTTCAGGTCAGCTGTCCTGACTGTGCTCCCTCACAGCTTCTTGTGCACCTCCTCACTTGCACAGCACGAGACACTGAAAAGTCCTCGAATTAGGGTTAAGCACTACTGAGCTGCAGCCAAGACACGGGTGTGTTATCAACATTATTCTCTTGTTAAATCCAAAAAACACTACACTATAGCAGCTCTTAAGAAGAAGAGAAACTCAAATGAATCCGGGACAAGGTGTTATATGAAAATGTGTAAAAAAGAATTCTCTTCATCTGCCTATGAAATCAAAACACTCTTATTGATTCAATATCTATTAAAAACCTGTGTTGGATCAAGAGAAGTGTTCATCACACCATCAGAGGAGAAGAGATATCACAACAGTGATATGTATCCAAAACCTGTTTGTCCAGTCAGACTACCCCTCCCATAGCTACTCAGATACCCCCTTCATGAAAGTGCTTAGATTGTTGGGACTGATATGTTAGAAAAATAATTCAGATACTTAGCTAGTGATTTACACCAAGGTCAGCAAAAATTGTAGAACAAAGCTGAAATGCAAAAATGAAATGAGGTTTCATTTCAGCAAAAATTGCAGTCCTGAGGCCTTAACTAGCCTTTTATTTTTTTTCACCTGAAAGACCACAGCACTTTGAAAAGCACTTCAGAAGTCTTCTGGGCTTCTTCTTGTGCTTCAGTTTATTCTTGATTTTGAGAGCTCGATGACTTGAGCTCAGCCCTGGTTTCTTCCTGCTGGATCATAGACTCAGTTTGATAAATACTGTCAGGGCTGGAGTTTGGCTTCCACAAAGAGGAGCAGCAATTTCTCGTTTCCTTATGATTTAGAATAACAGAGGGAAGTCCACCTTTTACCGGTAATTTTGTGTAGGAACATTCACTTGGAACTGGGGAGTTATAGGATCAGTTTACTTCCTTGTTTGGAGGGTTCCAGCCTTTACCTTATGCCTACTTGGAGACTGTCCTTTGTCTAGAATAGCTGACAGGTTCCCCATGAAAGCCATGTGAAAGATTAATTCTTAACTAAATATAAGGCATAAAGCAATCTGAAGGGGAGGAAGGGTAGAGTTTGTGCTGTGATCCAGTTTCCAAAATCTGCAACACAGCAGAAACTGATAGTTTATGGTGTTTAAGTACATGCAGATTAAAACTTCTGGAATTTTTTTTTTTTTTTTTTTACTGTCCCTATTTATTCTGGCTTGTTTAAGAGAGAGCAGAGAATTTTGCTGGGGTCAACTGTGCAAGAGGAAGTTCAGACTGTACATAAGGAAAAGGTCCTTGACTGAGAGAGTGGCTGACAACTAGAACAGCCTCCACAGGGAAGTGGTCATGGCACAAAGCCTGTCAGAGTTCACAGAGTATCTGAATGATGTTCTTAGTCATATGGTTTTACGTAGTAATGTGAGGATCAGGGAGTTGCACTCAATGATTCTTACAGGTCCCTTCCATCAAGATATTCTATGATGTAGCTGAAAAAGTAATAATTAATAGAATTTGAACTGGGTTAATGTTATTGCCATGAAATTACTGACGTGATAACATAGGATAATTTAATAGTATTCTATTAAAAAAAAAAAAAATCCAAAGGTTAATTTTCTTCATTTGAGTCTGCTAGAATAAGCCTTTTTTAATCTGGGACTTCACCTTCTACTTTTGGTGTGAGTACTGCCTGTATACCTTACAGAGATAGAAATGCACCTACTAGTTGTAGGAAAAAATGAATATTAAAACAAATAATTCCTATGGCATAAGTTTTGATTAACTACTATGATACTGCAGATAAAGAAATTGTGCAGGATGCAATTAGTTTTTTAACTATCCTGAACTGACAAGTCAGTCAGATCCTTCCAATTCAAACCATTCTTTAAGTCGATTCAATTTTTTCTGAAAATCATTTGGTGTTTTGCTTCCATTTGCAGCTATTGGAAGACTGTATCACTTCTGATGGCTAATAGGCTTTACCTAACTTCCAAAACAGCTTTACGTGGTGGACTGATCCTGGTTGCACACCAGGTGACCATCAAGTCACTTTATTACTCCCCCTTCCTTAGCTGGACATGGGAGACAAAAATGTATCTAATGGCTTGTGGGTGGTACCAAAAGCTTGAATGCAAACCAAATACACCCTGTTTAAAATTCATGCATACTCACTAATTCTTGCGTCAAGAACTTGCCACTAATTCTTGTGGCAAGGCTTTATCATAAACAGCTTCCCTCCACTGATTTTTGTGTCCATTTCCATTAGCCTGCATGCACAAAACTAGAACATACATTTTTCTGCATTCACTTTATTTGAACTACACAAACCAAACTTTCTGTTTTCTTGTAGTCAGATTTTAGTTAGACCTATTCAGTTACACTGTTTTTAAAGAACCTGTGTTAAACAAAAATCCCAGAAAAATCCTCACTAGTATAATTTATGAATAAATTATTCTCTGTCTTCATTGAAAACTTTTTTGGTGCATTCTGAGTTTATATAATACACCTAGGTCTCTATGGCTATGTCTCCAGCATTAAAAATATCTCCCTCAAGAAATAAGCCCTTATGTGCAGACTAAGGGTTCAGGGCTAACCCATTCTAGACTGGATTTTGTAAGTCCACAGTGAATATTCTTTAACACACTGTATATCTTTATTCTTTTGTTGTTTGGGGGTGGGGTGGTGCATTTTTCACCTCAAAGCACCTGGGTATTATGGTTATGTCATTGTCAACAAGATTAATGCTTTCAAAAGGGAATACTGAAGACATGTCACATGCCACAAGAACTGATATGAAGGCATATAAAGTGCTTGGTAGTGCTGTTGTGACAGAAAGAAGGAGCATGTATAACAAAAGCAGAGCTAAACTTGGTGGTCTTACTCTGTAACAGTTCCAGAGAACAGTTTCTTAAGTGAGCTGAAAATATCTTAGCTCTTCATTGTCCAGACTCTCATCTCTTTTTGAGACAACCTATTTTATGCTAAGCCATAGACCATGTATTTTGTGATGTAGGTGAGCTTTATCAGCTGATGAACTTACTTCTTATAGCAGTCCTTCTTGCTATTAGTCTCTAAATACTTTGAACTCTTCCATTCCATTTCTATTACTCCAATCTGATTTGTCATTATTTCCTGCCACATGATATTCTGCTCCTATATCAGCAATATTTCTCAGCTTTATACTATTGGCACATTTCATTAGGAAGCTCTTAGTTAATATTGCAATGAAATGCACATCAAAGTATATGTCAGCCTGTCTGCAGCCTGGCATTTTAAAGCTTGCTCTACCTCATCACATTAAGGATGTTCTGTTTCACTGTTGTTTCAAATGCCTTGCTGACTCCTGTGGTATTTCTGGCTTGAAAGTGTGACATGGCCTCATGGGGACACATTTACTGTGCTGGAATGTGCCTGTGTAGATTTGGCATAGTTACATATTCACCTTCAACATTATCAGTTAATCCTTTACCTCCACATTGTCCATCACTGCCATTTCTCTAAGCTGAGGTAATCCATTTGTCTTTGCACCATACCTAACTTTAAGTTCTAACTCACGTTTTCTGCAAAGTGAACAGGTTTTCTGACTTCTTTTGGTTTTTTATCATGCAATGCTGTTTTTTCTTTTTCTCCAAAGATTTAATTCAGTTTAAGTGTTTTGCTGTTACGTCTGGCTGATTACAGTCCTACAAGGTTGTCTATTTTTCATTTTTGGAAATGAAAATATTAATTACAGTTCTGCATTTATTCAGCCTTCTAATTTAAGCAAAACTAACACCTAACTATGAATACAAGATTTTATGGCTGGTTTCTCTGTAATGTCCTTTCTCCTTATGAAAGCAGTTTAAAATAGCATCAGTGTCTGTTGGTTTAGCAATTATTTACTGAAGAAATGTTGGCTATTGTCTCCAGATTACCTGAACGCTACTGTCATTCATAGCATGTATTTTAGTTCTCTCTTCAGACTTTCACTGTTCATTATACCATTAAGATTTACTGCTACCTCAATAACTTTACCTTTATTGCTCCCTGATGTGGACACAGCAGATTTTTGATAGCTGTGTTTCAGTTCTGCCTAATATTTCACCAATTTTTTGGTTTCACTATAATCAAGATGGTTCTGTAGTATTAATTTTGCTGCAATACTGTGTAAGTAACAAGTTTAAGAAAGATAATGTAATGGAAAGATAACATTAAGGAAAGATGAAATTTATTAAGTTTAGTATTTGTAAACTTTATTTTTCTATTTGAAAATGTGCATAGTCTCCTACTTGTCTTACTCATTTTACATTAATATGCCATTCTTTTACTACATTTTTATCAAAAATAAAAGAAAATAAGCTTCCTTCTCCTGAAAACTTTTCAACTATTAGAACTTCCATGGAGCAATTAAAGATTTTCTTTCCCTTTAACAGAAACTTTACTTTCAAAACCATGTATGTGTTAGTTTAACCTTGGTACATATGCTTAGCTAGAGGCTAAGGAAAGAGAGGTTCACTATTAAATGACTCATTAATCAGCTTTAAATCTGATGAATAATACTTTACAACCTCTTTGACATATGGTAGGGTCTGCAGCAAGTTTGGCATAATGGTTTCACTTAATAAACACCTGATTAGCATTGTTTAACAGGTTTGGATTGCATGAAAACAGTAAAATGGCCACAGTCTATCTAGTTAATTCCTCATTAGCAGCCTTACATTCACCATGTTTGACAGACTGTATACCAGCTTTGACACAAGGTGACCTCTTGCATCGGCCCGTTCATCACCTTCAGTCAGTCATAAATGGAGTCAGTATAAATGTCAATATGAATGTGCCATCACCAGAGATTTTTGAGAATTAGAATCCATCTGGTATCATAAAGGTTATTTTTTCCAACCTTATCATTACAGACTTGATGAAATTATATTGAGTAACAGGTAAAAATGTAAGGAGATAAAGCTGCAGTAAAATGTCTGGGTGGAGATTTTTATTTAATAGATGTTGTAAAAGCTTAAAAATTGCAGTATGTAATTCATGTCAGAAAGTAGAGAAAACATAGCTTATAAATGCACTGTTCTTAATTTTAAACAATTATGAAAATATTTAGTCAAAAGCTTTGGGGAATTGTTTGTTACTTTAATTCGGATAAATGAATTTCTAAAATATATTCACTTCTTTCTTTGAAGGGTGATTAGAGTTTGACAGCTCATTCACTTTATTTTCTCCTGGGGGGGCTTATCCAGGAGCTAATCACATCCAGTTCTTGTATGGGGACAAGAAGATAATTTTAACTCAAGTGGAGAATCTGACCTAGTCATTCTCCAATATGAATTCATACCATCCTCCATCTAACAAAGCATAATGTAGTATCAGCCAGTGTAGTGGTAATAGAAGATTAGTCACCATCATGTGACACAAATTACATCTACAAGGTAAAATATCCCCCACAGATTTACTGATTGAAAGTCCTGTGAATTTGGTGTATGGGAAAATCCCAGTACTAGTTTTTATCATGAAAACTCAGATTAAAAAGTCTGACATCCTTTAGAAGTTATTTCTGAACTAAACAGCCTTCTCAAATGTCTGTGTAGAAACCTAGAACAGCTGTTTGTAAACTAAAATGGGGAGAAAATAATATGCGATGCAGGAAATAAAGATGAACTCCGTGTTGTCTTACGAAGATTTCTTGTGTTCTCTGATGAGGTTCTCTGTGCTCCAGAAAAAGCCTGGAGATTCAGTACATAAGATCATGTTGTCCAGACTTAGTGTACACAATTTTCTTACACAACAGTGATTGCTTCAGCCCTAAGGAGCTTCAGTATCATCAATAATCTTCAGGAATTCTGCCTAACTAAAAGAGACAGTGTCAAGAATGGTCACTAAATTCTGCTTGTCTTTGTCCACATGATTATTTTAATTAATTTGATTGAGATTAATTATCTTAGTAAGGTGGTTATCTTCCCCCTCTACTTTGCCCTGTTTAGGTGGCATTTGGAATGCTGTATCTAGTTCTGGGTCCCCAGTTCAGGAAAGAGAAAGAAATTGCTGGAGAGTAATTCCTCCAGTGGAGAGCTACAAAGATGATTAAGGCACTAAATCATCTCTGTTATGAGGAAAGACTGAGGGAGCTGGCCCGTTTAGCCTGAAGATGACTGAGATGGGATCTTATCAATGCATACAAATACCTTAAGGGAGTGCATCAAGAAGATGGGACCAGACTCTTTTCTGTCATGCCCACCAATGGGATAATGGTCAATGGGCACAAACTGAAACCAAGGAAGTTCCATCTGAATTTGAATGAGCACTGGAATGGGTTGCCCAGAGTTTGCGGAGTCTCCTTCCCTGGAGATATTCAAAACCTGTCTGGACACAATCCTATACAACCTGCTCCTATGTAAACATGCTTTACCAGGGGTTTGGGACAAGATACTCTCCAGACATTCCTTACAATGCCAACCACTCTTTGTTTCTATGATTCTTCAGAGGGCTGGCCTTTCAATTTAGCAGTTTAAATGTGGGATTTATTACTATTTAGCAATCAAAGTGAAATTACTCAAAAACTCATATATAAATATATATAAAAATCCATTAAAATATCCAGAACAAAAAAACGTGGAGCACTCAGACATTTATGCCTTTGGAAGGACTCTGTAAGACAACTTTCCTGCAGTGCTAGCAAGAGAGCAAAGAAAGTTGCTGTGCCTATAGAAATATTGTTGAACACAGCCTTATGATTTAAGCAATTGTTTTTGACAGGTCACAGTAATATACAAGTCACTTGAGGCATAAGTTCATTTTGTCATGTCCAGTTTATATACATCAGACAAGAAGCTGACCTACAAACCCCACATTTCAATGGGATTTGCTGATTTCCACCAGCTGAGGACTGGAACACTGATTTTTAAGGCTGGTTTGTGATTGTGTTTAGAAATGACAAAGGTTAATTCAACGATGTAATTTTAAGGGCAGAGATTTGATCTGACCTAGTAAAAGTTATATATTAAAGGGGATGTGCTCTTTATGAGACTTATTTTACTATCACAATCGGTGGAATCCAAGGTCCTTTTGAGTACACCTCTTAGTTATAGTAAAGATGTAAGCTCACAATGGAGTATCCAAGTTGCCCTTTAGGTGGAGAGAGATGAAGCAATTGAAACTCCCTGAGTAGACTATTTGTGCAGTTGGTAAAAGAAGGTGATTATGTGCTCATCACCCAGAATTTAAACTTGCTCAAAAACTAAGTATTCCATTAAAAGTTGGTTTTATGCAATTGCTATGTTTTTAGAATTTTTCAGTTTAATTTTCCCACAGCCAAAAAAATTGTAATGAAAAACTCTTAAAAAGTAGTTTCCATAAATTTATGAATTTTAATGTACATACATTCATTAATATAATGTATTTTATTATTATTATAAGTAAATTTACAAATGAAAGTTCTTAGTTTTAGTCTTACTCTTGCTCACATTTCTATTTCCTCTTCTTTTTCCCATGCTAGTGTAGAAAACTAAGTAAAATAGGAAAACAGACTGAATTAAATATTCAGTTTGGATTTTGTACCACATATCAAAAGTTCAGAGGTTTTAAAATAGTTTGGGGAAGAATTTCTTAAATTATGTTTTATTTTCATTTTTTCATACTTTATGTGTTTCATTGTCTGCTCATCAATAGGAGAAACCACCATGGCATTATTATACCTGAAAATAATTACATTCACATGTAACTGTCACTACAAACGATAATATTTGCATAGCTGATTAAATCATATCTATCTAAATTAATAAATCACACAATTAGTTAGCAACATGTTCCCATTTACACTAGCACTGAATTCTACAAGTGGTTGTAAGAATAACACTGCTTTTCTGTACTGCAGGCCATATAAGCATTTCACTATAGATAAATGCATTATCTTAAAAACACCTGTGAAAGGAAAATAGAAAATCTTAACTATTGTCTAAACCTTACACCAGGAGCTGTTTGCTGTTGAGGCAGAAAGGTTTAAAATAACCTTTTTTGGACGTTTATTTTGTGTGATTTTTCCAACAAAATTTAAGTGTGATTTTTATATCCATATTTTCTTTCTTAATATCAGTTCTCTAGTATTTTTCCAAAATAGACAGGAATAACAGAAAGTGAATTAAAATCTTTGGCCCAGATACATTTAACATTTTAATTCTCATTACTCAAGCATTTTGGCTTCCCTGAGATGCAGTTGTTGCATGCAAACATATTCATAAAAAAGGAAATCCTAATGGTCTTCTGTTTCTTCAATCAAGCATGAATAGAATGGAGAGAAAGTATTAGCAAATACTAATATGAATAAAATCACCTTTTTTTTGGTATTCCTCTTAAAAACTAACAAGTATGAAAATTCTTCACACATATAAATTGATTTTGCCATCCCGATATTCCTTTACATCTACTATTTTCCTATCATTAGCATATGGAATTCAATTTCTCTCCACTCCTTCCAGATTAGCCAAGGTATAAGCTTGTTGCACAAGTCTAGCTGTGTCATTCTTCTTTTACATATCCACAGGGTATTCTTCTGTGTGTTTTGTGTTTGGATCTTGATTTTAGTTTTAGTTTGGGCTGTGTAGTTTTTTTTTTTAATTTCCCTGCCATTGCTTATTTCCTCTTCTAGTCCTTCCTCTAACCAACTTTTCTTTTAAAAGTTCTTGTTTTACCACAGTCTTCAAAGGAGATAACTTATTAAACATTGAGTAGCTGCTGTTCCAGCACTTATCAAAAGCACGTTTAAAAGGTTTTTTTTTCATTTTTTTTTGTTTGTTTATGCCTTTTATTTTAAAAGGTAATTGTTGTGATGTTAAACTTCCAACAACAAAATAATACCCATCAATTTAATGCTTAAAGAAAATATGGATAGTTAGGTTTACAAAATTTATGTCTTGTAAGTACCAGGAGTGACTTCCAGTGCAGAAATAGGTTTTGAAATTGTTCAAAACTTTTTGGATTTTCAATTTCCACACCTTGTCCTTATCACTGATTCATCAGTTTTGCAAGAATTCAGTTTTACAGAATATTTATATATAACATAATCAACATTTAATAAAAATAGAATTCATGTTCTTACTGATGTGACATCTTTTCTTCTATGAAGTCCATAGTCATCCATATTGAACCCAAAACATGTAGGAAGACATAGGTAGAAGTATATTAAATCTGACAAATGACCTCCCATGTGCAAAGGAGGAAATAAAGATTCATTCTCCATGTTTGTGAGATCATTTTGATGAAGGGAAGGCTAATTGAAGATGACATATATTCTAAATCTAATTCAAATCAGCATTTTTACATGAAGACTCATCACATTTCCAATGCAACACTCTACCATAAAACAGCTTAGTAAAGACATTGTGAGTTTGATTCTGGACTTTTTTTAAATGCTTCAACAGAACTGACATCTTTAGTAGTAATGAATTTTCAATCTTAGTACCAACGAGGTGTTTGTGGTATTTCATATCTCCTATAAGAACATGCTATTGGAGTGAATCCAGAGGAGGGCCATGAAGGTTATTAGTGAGATGGAGCACCTCTCCTATGAAGACAGGCTGGGAGAGCTGTGATTATTCAGCATGGAGAAGAGAGGGGTCCAGGGAGACCTCATTGCAGCCTTCCAGTACCTAAAAGGGCCTACAAGAAAGCTGGAGAGGGACTATTGGCTAGGGCATGTAGTGACAGGACAGAGGCTAATAGCTTTAAGCTTAAAAGAGACTAGGTTTAAATTAGATATTAGGAATAAAGAGGGTCATGAGGCAGTTTAGAGGTTGCTCAGAGAAGTTGTGGATGCCTCATCTCTGGGAGTGTTCAAGATCAGGTTGGATGGGGCTCTGAGCAACCTGGTCTAGTGAAAGGTGTCCCTGCCCACAGCAGAGGGGTTGGAAGAAACTAATATGTGATTAGGTTTAGCAAACATGTAGGAAAAGTTATTACAGGATTTCTTCCTGTAATAACAAATCACCTTAAAATTATAAAAATGTTAAAGTATAGACTTTTTCTCTGACATTCACAAAGTAATCATATTTAGGGACAAATGGTATTTTTTTCTTTAACAATGAGAAAGAGTAGCATTATGTCCTGCTGCTTCTCAATTTAAATGGTAAAAAATTTTCTTTGAGATCATTATTACTGACACTAACTTAGTAATTCAGCTCTATCAGAAGATTCACATCATTTTACACTATTAATTTTGCTTTGTTAATACCACAGATTACACCTTGTGGATGTAATACATACTATGAAAAATCATGACCATTTCTCACAGAAAGATGAAATTGCATTTTGAAGACATATATGAAATTATGGTATAAAACTCCATGTAACTTTGTGCAGGGAGTGAACAGGACAGAACATTCAGGAGATTTGCTGCCTGAATGCATAGGTAATACTTCTCAACCATTTTAATTAAATTTAGATGCAAACATTTTTATACAATGAAGGATGGTGTAAACATAGCTGAAAATACGATATTTTTATTTAAAATACTTGATTTCAATTCACAAGGGCCATTCAGCCTTCCCTCCATCACTAAAAAAAAACCCACCAAAATTCAGGTTTCTCTACCATAGCAATGTTTTAGAGGTAGATGAGTACTAACATGCAGAAATGTTGTTATTCTTGTGGAATTTTTCCCTTGAAAATTCTAACACTTTAAAACTGCACTGTAAATTTTCACAAATTTATCATTCATACATTGACAATAAAGCTGACAGTAGCAATTAGAAGATCTGATTTACCATTTCAGACATTAGACAGCACCACAGAAAAAAGTACTGCTTAAATGTTAAAGGAAGATTGCTTTTCATGGAATGGCCTCTTCAACATTGTGAAAATCGTCTGTGACTGTAGCCTTACCAAAATTATTTAGAAAAAAAAAAAACAAAATAAGAATGAGAAAGACAAAAAGTAAAAAAATGGGCAATTAAGCCCACACTTTTCCAGATGTGAATGTTGACTATAATGGGACTATTGGCCAGAAAAAGGGGTTACAAGCCTTAGTGAAGCAATCAACAACCATGAAGACTGCAGGGAGGTGAGGTATTATTGACATATGCCATCATCCATTTGCATTTGAAAAAGATGATCTTCATCTGGTGGGTGCCTAGTAACTGATGTGAAATATTACTTTCCCATTGCAATCTCAAGTACCATAGAATGCCATAGAATTATATATATATTATATGCCATGTGAAGATCTGAGATTATGCTTTTGGGTCTCGAAACAGTGTTATTTTCTTCTTCATTTTTAATTGTCATTATCCTTTATGCAGGGGTACTCTTTAAATTAAATAGAAGAATAAATAAAATGCAACTTTATTTCCTAAAAGTGGAAAAAGAGCACAGATATATCTAAGTCAGATAAGCATGTTTGAAAAAAAACCTAAACAAAACCCAAGATTTTTTTCCTTAAACAAACAGTAGTCTTTGCTTAAAAAATTATGGTGCTTGACTTCTGGATCTCATCATGTCTTAGCCTCAGCTTAGCCTCTGCAATGTGCTTCCATTCATGCTGAACAAATTAAATGAAAAGAAACACCATTTAGTGGATAGGAACTGGAAAAAAAAAAAATTAAAAATGCACCCAGGTAGTTTACTTGTGTAGATATTTTTCTGCATAATAACTTACAACTTCTGTCACCTTTCCAATCTAGTATTAGCAACTTTGGATAAAAGAAGAGCAAAATGAAGACTGTAGTGCATAACTCCGGTTCTGTTGCTTGTAATGATTGTGTTCTTCTTTTAAGGCTTCATTTATTCTTGACAGAAACAATTATGTGGAATTATGTGGAATAATTATATCTAAAGCAGGTGGTATGCAGTGTTCAAATTGGAAAGTACAGAGCATTGTTTGACTGCTACCTAGAATATCTCTGACATTGAATAAAAGTTTATATCAGCAGGCAACAATATTACACCTTTGTAATTTATTATTTAGTTCAAATATCACAGTATTCACAGTTTAACTAAACAATAAGCAGAAGTAATCCAAGCATAACTCCGAAGCTAGAGTGTACTTTAGACTGAGGTGCGTGCTCTTACCTGTAGAAAAATAATTAAGACATTAAACAATCACCATGTATATATACAAGTGTACTAGAAATAGTTTATTTTGGAATTTAAAAAAAAAAAAAAAGTTCATTGCACCACCCTATTTTTATCCATTGTTATTTCACAACTTTTCATGTGTTTTAACTGTAATAATGGCACATGGAATCATTGAAATGTAAAAACAAAGAACTGTCCCAAAAGTAATGCTAGTGCTAAGTAATTTATTAAAATAATAGAATGGCTTAGGTTAAAAGGAACCTTAAAGATCATATAGCTCCAATCCCACTGCCATGGGCAGGGGCACCTTTCACTAAACTAGGTTGCTCAGAACCCCATCCAACCTGGCCTTAAACACTTCCAGGGATGAGGCATCCACAACTTCTCTGAGCAACCTGTTGAAGTGCCTCATGACACTCACAGTTCTTAGAATTCTTCTTAATATCTAATTCTTCTTAATATCTAATCTAAACCTACCCTCTTTCAGTTTAAAGCCACTATCCTGTCATTACATGCCCTTTTTTAAAGTCCCCCCCCCAGCTTTCTTGTAGACTCACTTTGGATACTGGAAGTCCCCCAGGAACCTGCTCTTTTTCCAGGCTGAACAACCCCAACCCCCAGCCATTCTTAAAAGGTGAAGTGTTCCAGTACTCTGATCATCCTTTGTACTTGCCCCAGCAGGTCCATGTAGTTCCTGTGTCTGGAACCCCAGAGTTGGACGCAGTGCACCAGGTAGGGTTCCACAAGGATGGAGTGGATCTGAAGAATCATCTCCCTTGGTTTGCTGGTTACATTTCTTTGGATGAAGCCCAGGATACAGATGGCTTTTTCAGCTGCAGGTGTGCACTGCCAAGACATATTAAGCTTCTCATCCAAAGGCCCCAAGTCCTTCTCCACAGGGCTGCTCTCAATCCATTCTCTGCCCAGCCTGTATCTGTCTTCAGGATTGCCCCAAATCACATGAAGAACTTCACACTTGGCTTTCATGAGGTTTACATAAGTCCACCTCTTAAGCCTGACAAGATTGGTCTGGATGGCATCCTTTCTTTTCAGTATGGCGACCACATCACATAGCTTGGTGGTATCAGCAAACTTGCTGAAGGTGCACTCAATCCCGCTGTCCATGTCATCAGCAAACATATCCAACAGCTTCAGTCCCAGTACCGACCCCTGTGGCACACAGGGTCTGGTCTCCACTTGGATATTAAGCTGTTGCCCATAACTTTTTGAGTAAAATCATCCAGCCAATTCTTTATCCACTGAGTGGTCCTGAGTGGTCATCAAATTAATGTCTCTCCAGTTTAAAAACTAGGATATATTGTGGGATAGTGTCAAATGCTTGGCAGAAGTCCAGGTAGATGACATCAGTCACTCTTCCCTCATCCACCCTCTTTTTTAAGGTATGAGGAAACAAAAAGATGGAAGGCTTACTTACATTCACTGGAACTAAATAGTAGCAACCAAATTCATTCTTAATTTAAGGAAGAAAAATTCCATTTTCTTTAACTTTATTGGTGTCATTGCAGTACCAGAAATAATTCCCTTTCTCTTGCATAATGTCACTAAAAGTATAGAAAGAGGAAGTGTTAATAGCTTTTTGATTTCTATCTGTAAAGCAGAAAAGTGGAAATCTCATTTATGAAATTGAATTTTTTTCCTTTATAACATTCCAATAATTTTTTATATTACATGCAAGTTGAATGCTGAATCCTATGGGGAAAAAAAAGGTAAAAGAATCAGTAAAATAAAAATGTTTTTAAAATAGCAAGTAAAATTTTGTAGTTTTACAGAGCCATCTGTGAGATCAGGATAATTAATATCTGTTTTTTGCTAATAAATCAGTTTGAAAGATGATTTCTTACTATTCAGGTGGTCTGTCTGCCAAAACAATAGTCTATGGAAAGTACAAGTTTTAAGTTACATTTTCTCACTACAGAACATCTGTAAGGGTGTTCTAAGGGACGCTTAATTATATTGTTGTTCTTGAAACTTTAATTCATTGCTCAACTTTTCTTTTTTTTTTTTTTTTTTTTTTTTGAGAATTCTAGTCTTATTAAGTCGTTAGATGTAGATTCAAAGACACCAGTGGTCAAGACTACAAAATGTAGGAAATAAAATTCAGAATGAAGTGTTTTCACATCAGTACAGTACCTTTTTGTCACCCAAAATCTAAAAAGAACTGTTTTGAATCAAAAATTGAATGTTGTTTGTACTCCAAATACACTTTTGTGTGCATGTGTGTGTAGTGTTCCTCTTTCCTCCCACATGTGCTCCACCTACATGTCTGTCATCCTGTTCTAGGCAGTATTAAACCTTAGGTCTTTTTTAAAATTGAACTCACAAACACGTAATTGTATTTTAATGTGATGCGTCACACAACATAAAAAAGGCTATAAGTAGTTCCTCCCATGAAGAGTGAAACAATATGAGGAAAATGAATTGCAGCAGTTTGAAAGTGTTGCTGTAGTTCAGATGTGCGTGTTTCTAGCATTAAGATCTTTGACTCCCCACTCTCCTTACACAATGTCAGAGCTTTTAATGTCTTTCATCATTTCTCATAGCTTTTGGTTTCATTACCCTGTCTCTACTTTTGTTTGGTCATTTCCCCATTAAATACTGCAGTAAGCAAGTTTGTTATACTTTTTCTTTAGTCTTGCCTCTCTTGTATTTTTATTACTTTTTCAGGAAGGTGGACAAAAACCAAAAAGGAAAAGCACAGAATTTTAGACTGTATGAAGTGTTAAATAATACCACCATGTTGCGGAAGTGCTTTGAATTGTAGGAATAGCATTAATGAATGCATGCTTTCATTTTATTGTTTTCTTTGGAGGTTACTAGAAGATCATGTCTGCTTCACGTCTTACAGTAGTTTTAGGTTCTAGCTGTTTGCACGGGATAGGAATATATTAAATGAATATTGGGGAAAAAATAGCTTAGTTTCACATTAATAGCAGAATATTTCATTTAAATATCTTGTATTGAGTGATATATTTGACCATATCTGTTTTAATTTTACAGTATATTTCATTTTTAAAATCCATGAAATGCTTTCCTGAATAACAGAATTTATTACAGCAAATTACTACTATATAGTTCTACTAAACTACTGAAATATTATGCCCATCCTGTTTTGAACAAGACTGATCTTTTTTAACCTTCTGCTTCTCTACCTTTTTATTGTAACAATTTATATTGTAATGGCATTTAAAACGTGATATTCACTGTGTAAACAATTAAATATTCACTTCTCATTTAATAACATATTCTGCCATCATTACATGTGCAGACCAGATCAATGTCAGGATATAGTTTTACGGTACTATGGGGAAATATGTTACAGTATGCAAAGTGCTAATTTCCTAACATTGTAATTAAAGTTTCTGAGTGACAAACTTTGGAAATTAGATGTAGGTCTCCAGTGTTTAAGAATGTCTGAATCATTTGCCATCATGCCTGAGTACCTTTTCTCCTCAAAGTATTCACTAAACTGACTCCGGGGGTAAGGGAGCGAGGGAAATTGGTTGTTTATATTTCTTGGCTTTTCCTTTGGTGACTTAGAAGTACTTACATGACATGTCTCAAAGGCAACAAATTTGCTGCCATCTCCTGTGAATGCTACTGAGGGTACATCTACATGTGTTTTAAAGACAGAAAGAAATGGGGAAGATCTACGAGAGCAGAAATAACTATAACTAATAATAAGTTATACCAGAGAAATTCTTTGATACCAGAATACTTATTCTTACTCAGAATAGAGTTTTTGAGCATGGTGCCAATTCTGTCAAACTTGCATGCCAACCAACTAGGAGAGTTCTCTGATTGCTAGGACAATCAATGTTATGTCTAGGAAAGGAAATACTTTATAGTACTACTTTTTAAGATTGTAGCAAGTAAATTATCTTTACATACTTCTGTTGTCAGGGACATCAAAAACATTCATATCCTAGAATGAAAATATGGCCTATAATTTTTTTCACTAGTATTACAGGAAAGAATTATTGCTATTACAGAATTCTTCCATGTACTTAAATGAGGTCAGAATCTCTAGCATCTATTTACAGACAGCAAAATTTATATCTGACTTGTAATGATTTATAAGGATTAGAGGAGGAAGCTTTGGCAGTGGAGCCTCTGTATGCTGATCCTGGCTGGGGGCTTGCTACTTATAAGGCTGTATTGTCTGTTTTGTAAAGCCCTTGCAAATCTGAAACTCCATTCTATTTTAATATTGCCTTAGACTTCAGCATAGAAAATGTATGTCACTGTAAAAAGCTCTCTTGGGGAACTGAATTACAAAACAGAGCTGTACTCATTCTCCAGGAACCACTTACCCAAAACTCTTCAAGTTTTCAGGTTGACTTCCTTTATGAAGTAAAAACTTAAATCTTATTTTCCTAAAAGTTTTTCTTCATTAGTTACTTTGTGTTAGGAACATAGACTGTTCTTATACAAGAAAAACACTATCTTTACTTCATTTGGAGAATTCTGTATTTTCTGAATAGAGAACTTTTAAAAAATTCTGTTAAAGCCTAAAAGGGTTGGGGAAAGTGTTTCTTTGCTGTGCAGTTTTTTTTAATGTTTGCTGTGTGAAGGAAAGAATTGAAAATAGTGAATAAGATACATATTTACAAGTGACATTTCAATTTACAGTCCAAAAAGTTAGGTATGTATAATCAGATACACTTTCACCTCTTTCTAACATAGGTCAGTGTTTTACCATTTACAGGTTCTTACGAGAGACATCAGAATAACTAAATGCTTAACTTGAGGCAGATGACCTTACAGTCTATGGTGGAAAGGAATATTTGAATAAATTCTGTCTAGCTCACTCATGTTTCATCTAGTTTCTCTCTCCTCCCTTTTTAATTTATCCCTCAGCTTCAGGTAATTTCACCCCTTTGTCTGATTTCAACTTGGAACAGTTGATATTTCAACTTAAAAATAGTTTTTAAACAAAATGAAACAAAATTTACTTTGAATTGTTCTGCTTCTAAAAATGCTTTTGAGTACTCAAAGCTTTTTTGAAGTTTCAAAAGAAGGTTTTGTGTACCTGAAGTTTGTTCAGGCTTTTATGTCTGCTATTCCAAAAAGATTGGTTGCCCCTACAAAACCTTGCTTCACTTGATAAAACCCAAAATGAGTTAGGAATGTAAAGAAAGGTGACTGGAGATAATAATTCAAGCTAAAAATCTGTACACCTCATGTCTTGCAAACCAAAAAAAGTACCCTAAAGAACAACTAAGAAGAACTAAAGAGAAAAACAGATTAAAACTTTTAGTGCTCCACTTCCCGAGAAATAAACCACTTCGCGTCCCATCTCCAATTTCACCCTACTCAGCTTTTGGTAGGAGACGAAATCCAAATATTTTAAGGGTTAATTAATGTATTTACTTCAGTGGCATGAAATTTGCCCTTTTTATGTGTCTTGTTTTGTCATAGATGTACATAATTTAGATTTGTGATATTATAAAGTTTGGAGAATATGTAAATCCGTTCATCGATAGCCTTAGGACTCTCCAGGAAAATATAGGGAGAAAAACATTAGGCATTTATAACTTTTTCCCATTCAAGCCCTAGAACAGCCTCTTAACTCTTTCTTAATCTTTAAAATCTCCTGGTAAGATTAACTCTGCTTGTTAGACGAATTCACCTGCAGATGGTTGTAGTGCCTAAGCACTTCTAACATTTAATTTACAGTAAGCATTTTGTAAATTAAATTTCTTTGTGTGCTTTTATCTATTGTGAGGCTTTAGTCTTTAACATACTTCGGTACCAATTTAGCAAGACCTTCATTGTGCAAATTAGTTCTGCATTCCCTAAGAGAAAACTCAAATATTTTCTCATAATATTAAGCTCTATGACATTGGAATTTTTAGTTATAGCTCTTTGTTATGTTTCACATGTTGGAATTACACTGAGGTGAAAAGATATGTTAAACTACAAAACAGCAATGCTTTTAATTTAAAAGGCTTTCCTGTTTCATTACTTTTTTACTCTTCTATGGAGCTACAGAAGACTGGAAATGAAGCTGTAGGAACTGAGTGTTAACTTTATGCATTGTATATTTAGAGTCTTACCATATTTCCATAATGACCATCTGTAGGGGAAAAAAAACAGCCAACAAACTAAAACCATACAGTCTGTACAATAAAAGATCTGTATTCCACACTAAACAGTGGTTTTCAAAAAAAGAATTTTCATTTTGCATTAGAGGTTCTTATTTTGATATATGAATGTGTTTTGGATTTTGCCATTCACTTTTTGCCATTCTGCCACCTGAAATGCACAGCAAGATGATGTGAAGCAGGTTTAGTGAGAAATTAATTTTCAAATGTGTAACAGGGAAAATAGACAATGTCATACAGGATTAAGCAGTTGATACTTCTAATCTGGTATAAACTGCTAAATTACTTTAAACTTTATATAAATAAAACCTAATTTTATTTTCTCTCTTTTATTTTTTAATTTAATTTAATTTTATTTTATTTTATTTTTGATAAGAAATATTAAATGATCAATAGTTTGAACAGTGAAATAAGCACAGTTTGTCTTAGGTAATGCATAAAGAAAGGAAATAAAATGGTTTTTCCTTTTCTTCAGATATCTTAAATATAGTATTTCCATACTTATCTATGTTTATACAGTAGCTAGGCACAAATAAAAAGCATGTATAGTTTGGGTTACATATCACAAATATGTACTTTATATTTCTAAACAATGACAAATAAATCATGGTCACATTGTGTAATAAAGTTTTAATTAATTAAAAAGAAAACACATTGTCATATATTAATTACCAAAAATTTTTTTCTGAATTTTCATCATATTTTTCCATATCCATGATTGCTTTCAAATTTTCTGATTTTAGGGCTTACCTGGATTCAAGTCATCATCTAAATTAATTTAGTTCTTCAAGAAGAACAACCCTAAAAACCAATTAGTAAAACCAGTGCTTTCATGGAAAATAATGTCAACTTTCTCCTTTTTTTTTATAAGTAATTTACCAAATAATTTTTAATTATATTGACATTGAATTACATCTGGAATGCCAAAGAGTTTGCTGTGATCTTGCTGTAACTCAGTCTTACTGCTGCAGCAGCTGCACTTCAAACAGATTTTTGGCTAGTTTTCGTTTGTCCTAAATTTAGAAATCTCCGGTTTGGCATGACAGTGCCAATAGTTTTCTTATAGTGGCTTTCCATATAACTGCATATAGAGTAATGGGTGCAGTTCATATTTTTCCTATGATAGACAGCCATAATAGGAACAGATGAAAAAAGGCCTGTAGGCTGTTTATGAGTAGAAGGCAGTTTTGTTGCACATAAACACTGAAAGTTAGGTGAAAAAGATTCCATTCTTGCTGCTTGAGTGGACAGGACCATGTAGAATAAAGGCTGTCTAAAACAAATAATTTTGATTTGGATAATTTAGATAGGGCTGTTTCCTGAAGGACATGGTGCAGATAGTTGAAGGAGCACCCCATCAATTTATAAATAAGGATCTGCAGTTCTGATTTGTCTGCTTTGTACATTATGTTAAATGAACATGTAAACAGCATCTACAAGAGCTCAGGATTAAGTTTAGGAGTAAGCTAACAACTGATACATGGTGAATTAACAAAGACAAGTTACATGCATTTGGAAGAAAAGGAAGATCAATGACATACTCCATTGAAGAGAATGACAATTAAGATAAATCATATGCTATGCTATTTAGCATATTTTCAACAAAGTATGTTATACACAAACTTACATAATTTTTTTTTCTCTTTGACAGTTTGTGACTGAGTGCTTTGTGAAGCCATGAACACTGTTGGCACAGATTCTCTGTATCTCCCCTGGGTTATTCTTAGTTTTTTTTATCACATTGCTACTAAAGCACTGACACTAAGTGCTGAATATATAACTTGTTTCTAATTAGATACACTCTGTTTGCAAAATCTGTGACAAAAAAAAAAAAAGTGTTTTTCTAAATCTAATCTGGATAAAGCAACTCATTATGAGTAGCATGTGATATGTCTAAAGGTTCTATCAAACAAAAGGAGGTGTTTTCATGCATTCCCCTGGAGCCCTGCTACCCTGATGGTAATTTTAAATTTGAAATATATTATCATTTAAAGAGCCTGAAAGATGTATTAATTCTCTCTACTAAAGTCAACAAATAATTATGAGTGCAGGATTAGATTGATAGATTAGTGGCATGGTAAATTAAAAGTAAAACAGGAAGGGATATATTAAAACAATCTAGCTACTTTGAAATTCTTTATTAATACTCTATTTGGGAATTTTAAAAGGCTGATATTAAAGACACAGTCACAGCATCTGTGGGAATCCAAGTTCAAGAGATTTAAAAATATAGCTTTTTGTTTCCCTCTTGCTATGTGTGATCTCTGGGCTTTTGAATACTTTGGAGGTATCTTCATCAGCTTTTCACTTTGGATCAGGACTGCATTTCTTAAAGGAATATTACACTTATAGGTCTGGTTCAATCCACAGTATAGTATCACCCTACATCATTGTCTTCCTTTAGGATGAAAGTAAACCCAGATAACATGCTAGAGATTAGCCTAGCATGATCCAAACACTAGTGGGTATTTAGCCTGAAGGGCTATTCTAGACATAATTGGAAGTCAAACGTCCCAAGATGTGTACAGAGTTGATGCCAAGTCCTCAGCATCCTCTGTTTTGCTTAGTGATACAGTCTTGTGCCATGCTGTTAGCCTGTAAGTCAGCTTAGGTTCATGGCACAACTGGGGACCTGAGGGAAGGAAGGATGAAACCTACTTCTGGATGCTGATGACCTCTGTTATCCTTGTGGCTTAAACCACTTCAACTGAGGTGCATTTCCAGACATCTTACGTTAGCATTTAAGTGTTATTTGACATTACAGAAGCAAAATTACGTGGTACAAAAACATGATTGGCATCACTGATCAGGATTTCATACAGATGCACTGACCTTTAGTTCCCTTTGCATATTGCTGCTGTTGAGTGCATCTGCCCTGCCTCTCATCACTTCTTGACTGAAAGAATGGGGAGTAAAAGCTCCCAAACGCAAACATTCTGACTTCGGCCCCATGTTTCTTCTTTATGAGTTATGAACGTGTGCAATTACCAAATCTGTATCCATAAATTTGGTTTCTAGACTACGAATAGTTTTTACAGTACTAATAAACTGTGGGATTGACAGAGCAGCTCCTCATTTTATTCAGTCAAAGGGAAGTCTTATTCATTCCCATGATGTGCTGCTGGCAGCTGCTAAAAGAGACATTATCACTTTACCCTTTAGTAGTTTGAGGTAAACTGCAGCAAGGGTATGGTGTGGATTAGCAAAATATGTGGGAGGAAATACAGCACTGCTTAACCAAAATCTTTCTTCTAAGCTCTTGGATGCTAGAAAAAGACTGTGACAAAGAGAGGGTGCGCCTGAAAGGGTTGCTGAATGCTTGAGTGGCAGCTCTCTGTATGACAAGTCTTAGGGGATTGGGTACTTAAATCTTAATTACAAAAAACAATCATCATCAGGTATTAAAATCCTACAGGGAAATTGAAAGACTCAGAGAAGAGATTCCCAATAGCGGAAATCTGCTCTACGCAAATTTAATTGACTCATATTATACAAATAAACCTGATAAATTAAAAAAAAAGTATCTATAAAAAGTTGTTGAGTGATTCTACTATAGACCAGATGCTGTGAAAAAGACAGGGGGTGGGATTTTCAACCTGAAGAAACTCAGTGACTGCTTAATGAAGAGCTCAATGCCACAGCTGACCAACTTTCTTAGAACAATCTGTAATGCAGCTGAAAGCAGAAAATCTTTTAGATAATTCAATGTCAAGCATTTGCAAAATAGAAATTGATACATTTACATGTTATTTAGGGTTTTTATTGCTTCTATGATGAAAGCATGCAATAAAAACATTTTGGAGAAATCTACATTGGTGGAAATGAAAGTGTCTCAAAAATTAAAGAGTGCTTTACTGCAGAGGTGTAATAAAAGAATGGGTTATACTGTCATTCTCTGGAACTCAAGGAGAGTGGCAGTCATTGTCGGTGATGGATTTTGTGGTAGCAGTGAGCAGGAGTGTAAAGCAGGACTCAGTTTGGAGGAAATGATTTTCTAGTTAAACAGTGACCAATTTTAGATCTTTTCAGAAACAATAAGATAGTTCTGTCACACTCAATTCACAGTATAATTAACAACGGTAATTTTTTTCTTTATATTTACTAACCACTTTTGTTACTGTACATGACTGATCCGGTAGGAAAAATAAAGTTTGTAGACTAACCACATAAAAATTTCTGCTTAGAGTGTACTGCATTTGCTCTGTACTTTCTTTATTAACCCTATTGATAACAGCAACAGTCATAGTGAAAAAAACACAGTTGGCTGCTTCTTCGTATTCTTTGAAGAGAAAAAATTCCAAAATAAATTTCTATGGCATGGACAGACATAAAACTTCATGATTCACATGTATCAAGTCATGGTTCAATTCTATGTTTTCTCTAGTGATAGAGGCAGCTTGGACTGTCCTGGTATTTCTACCATGATTCAGAGCTACAGCTGAATTAACTGTTAATATGAGTATGAGGTAAGATGGACTAGGAATGATGAAAGTTATAAATAAAAGCAAACCTTTCTTGGGAGCCCTCCCGTAAAAACTTAATAGAACACAATTCTGAGAACTGTAAATGACTGTGTGGAGCCAGAAGCAAGCATATGAGGGTGGGATAGCTTTGACATTAGTAAAATAAAATAGCATGGAACTACACTCTCAGACTTTATTATTATGCTAGCTTTTCTGAAGCCATTTTAGAAGGGGTCAGGCTGTCTCTGGAGGGTTTTTTCCCTTTCCTCAAAGAAGAAATTCAAATGAGAAACTTAGATAGACTAGTTGGCTAACTTTTGGACACTTGGAGGCAGGAATGATGAATGATTAATACATTAACATTGAAATATTCAATATTTAGTGTATGTCATGTTTCCTTTTAAATATTGGCTGTTGTTGTCTTCACACCTTTTCGTGTATATCAGAGGCTTCAGGAATGCATGATTTAATTCCTTTCAAACTCAGTGAGAACTAAGATTGTGGAATCTGTCAGATCCTTTCTTCTCTGAAAATGCAAATAGACATGACTGAATAGGAAGTAAAGTACTATACTATCAGTCCAACAAGATCGCTGGGTTTTTTTCCTAGCATTTAGTTTATTTTAAATGATCTGATGCTTGTAATAACATAAAAAACCCCAAACAACCAAAACCCTCCCTTACCCTATTTTTGACTGAAGCAAAATAATTATTTTTTTCACAAGCTGTTGTGTAAATCTATAGATTGTTTAGCCATTCTTACCTCCAAACACCCAAATGAAAAAGCGACAAAAAAGTCAAAGCATTTAACACTAGAAAAAATGTTGATAAATGAAATATCTGACATTATAGTTTTGAAAACTGCAGTCATTAAAAAGCCACCTACTGACACAAATTCTGTAAAAAATGTTGGAATTTCACTCTTCAGGGCATCTTTAAAAGTGCATACTAACCATTTATTTATAATGAACATGTAATGTATTATAAAGTAGGCCTGACCAAAGTTTGGAAACAATGGAAGGAGTTTTGGAGAACAAGTAAACAAATAAAATCCTAATCTTTTTTTGGGTGCTTTTTTTTTTCTTTGTAAAATGCAGAGGTAATTCCCAGTTGCAGTGATTACTTAGCCTTTGTTTCATAGTGCAAGCTTTCCTCATAAACTTTTCCTTAAATATACTTACATGAAATTTTTGGAAAGAGTCCATAGTTTTTTGTAAAATAAATCATTACAATTTCTCTCATAAAATAATTAGGGATGGATAGTGAATTTAGACATAATTCTGATCAGTGAATTATTTTCTGCAAAACTGTCCCATCAACTTTCAGTGATAACCAATATGTATGCTTTTACCACTGTGTGTTCTCCATCAGTGCAAAGATGGCTCCGTAGTATTACTGGGTGAAAGCTAAGAATGCATAGGTGATATTTATCTGAAAAACATATAAGCACCTGTTTATAACTTTGCCGTTCATTCCTTACTCTTACAAGTACTGCCCTGATAAATACTTAAAGGCATGAATTGTCTTTTCAAATCCCAACATCTCAGTATGCAACTGACCACACTAAGGATTCCTAATGATCCAATTAAAAATTACCTTATTTAACAGAATTCTTTCCTGTTGTGATTCACGTAAGAAATGTAAAATCAAAATTCTGATCTTGCTGACTAAGAGTGCGTAAGCATTAAAGTTTCTCAGAGGAGGGTATACTACAGAAATATGTCTCTGTCATCCTGTTGTTGGCTTGTTCCCATTCTGTCTGAGCCAGCTAAGAGGACAGGCATTAAAGTAAGAAGAGTCTGTAGCTCTTTGTCACTCTTAGTCATGCTGTATATGGCACCTTCAACCTAACACTAAAAAGTTCTGCTAAGCACTTGATTGACCTCATAGTGTTGCCTCATTGCTAACTTAATAACTTTGCCTGCTTGATAACATTTTTGATGGAAATCTGCCATCAAGAAACTGAATTTCAATGTGATCTAAATAATCTGCAGGGGGTTGTTAGTTTAGAGGAATTTTCGAAATGCAAAGTCAAAGTATGATGCTTTGATCAAACCAAAATGCTTCATTTTGACAGCTCCATTTTTAGTTATTTCATAATGATGATGTATGTGTACGTTATGTTTGATATTATGTTCCTGAAATCTAATACTGGTTATAATACTATAATATTAGAACTTCAGATATAAAATTGTATGAATTAAAATTATAATATTGAAAATAAATGGTTTACTGACTCAAAGTAAACCAAAAATATTGAGTTTCCCTTCAGAAAAGTATGTATCTCACCAGAACTAGAAGAAAATTGGAAGGAAAATGGTTTTCCAATACTAAAATTTTACATAGAATGGAAATGTATAGTGTTTGAATCCTACTATTCTTGATTACACTAGAAAACTCAAATGCTCAATTTTACTCAAACACATTTTAGCTTAACTGAGAAACTTCTAACATAATTCTACTACTGTTACACATTCTGGTACTGTTGTCCAAGAGAAGAGAGGACTATGTTATAGAGAGCCTTGTGCTATATGGGAATGGGAAATGCTTAAAAATCTGAAGAAAGGCAAAGACAGAAATACTGATGCAAGGACCAGGAATATTGTAAGAATCCTTTTACTATTTGCAAAGTATTATTTCCTCTGTGCTTAGGATGGCCACCATTACTCTTTAATATTAACCCTACTCTGAATTTACCCAGGAGGAGTGCCATTTATTGAATCATTGTTAATGTAGTTTACAGCTGATTCTACTTCAAACACGGTCTTCAGCTCTGAAATGGAATGATAAAATGCTTTAAAGTGACTTTGAAAGAGAAGCAGAGATCTATTCTGTCACTGGATTTCCGTCCTAATAGATTTCTTCCTTAGACCTTTTTAACAATAAGAGTTACAAAAGAAAGGTTCTGTTATGTGAATTTCTATTATTATCTTGTTTGTTTGCTTTGCTGACTCTGAAGTGCTGTTTTTCAGGTTGTTGTTTTTTTTTTTGTGGGGGGGGCAGCTGTTTAAAAAAATCTGTTTGCAGTCACAATTAAGAAAATGGTTAAACCTGCTATCAATTAACTTAATTGATTTAAAAAGTTGATGGGCACCTGGAATGGAAGTATTTTGCCTGCAGCTGAGCTGAATACAAGAGTAATTTATTTTAATAATGAATGGTGAAGGAAAAATTGAGCAGAAGTACTTTGTGGGAAACCCTCAGAGGGTTAAAATAAACATGTACTATGGTGGTAATGTTTCTGATAGAGGACAGAGATTTATTAAACATTTTGATATTAGTGCCATAGAATGAGTTTAAATATAATTGGGCAAATACATTTTAGAGTTAAAGAGATCATCTTCCTTAAAACTGAGTCAAATTTAGTGGTGATGTAAAGAGTGGCAGTTTATGCAGTAAGTTTCTGTATCAGTGAAACCCTATTTAATACAGGAAACATCACCTAATTGGTATAGATATGACATTTTGTCAGTGTGCAAATTCTAAAGTGCATATAATTCACTTGACTTGAGATTATGGGGCTGCAGTCAGGGCAGCTCTTCCAGTTCCCACAGCTTGTAGAAATGATTTGCGATAAATTGTGTTTTGAATATCTGGGGACTCATGTTTCATTCAGTTGTGACCAGGAAAGAAAGAGTTGTTTTTAACTGGAGGTGAACCAGAAAGAACATGATTCTAAATTTCTAATGAATGTTGAATTAATGTAATTTGGACCTTTTCTACAAGCAACTCAATTGAGTGGCCATTTTATATCTGGTAAATATAATGTCTTTTTTGTTTGGTTGGTTGTGGTTTGGTGTTTTTTATTATTTACCGTTTGCAGAAGGGAACATTCTGGTTTTGACTGTAACTTCAGGCTGATAATAAAGTCTAAGAACCAGTTAATGAAGGAAGAATTTGAAATCAAATGGGGAAGAGAATATTAAATCCAAATAAGTTGTGATTGAATGTTATCTCTAGTTTAAAGTCCCATAAGAAGGGACTATGGTTCAAGAATTCAAGCTGATTGCATGTCTAAAAATGTGAAAAGGAAAGGAAATGCTCATAATGAAGTGTTATGTAAGCTTAAGTAATTTAGTGGTGAAGTAAATAGTATGGACACTAATAGAAAATTTCCACACATATTAGGAAAGATAAGAAAAGAGTGAGCTCAATTGAAAGTGTATAGTAATACCCTACAAGTACATCGTCACTCTCTCTATTCTAGTACTCTGAAAGCACCTGTGTTTTCCTATATGTGATGTGGTAATACAGTCAGGTAATGTGTGATGGTAATACATCACACATGAAGTCAGTGAAATAAAAGTATATTTAACTAGTATTAACTGCTTCAAAAATGCAGTGTATGGTTTTGTATGTTTTGGGCATTGTTTTACATTTTTCATGTGAGTCACCTTTGAGTGTTTTAGCAACAGAAAGGTGTTCTTTACCATAGCAAATTATGCCTTTTTACAATTTATTTCTATTCAGTTATTTGAGATATTAGTACAAATCAAAATCCAGTGAGACTTTATGATTATTAGATATTTCACCTATCATTTATTATTTTAAATATTTATTTGTATATTTCCTTTCACAGTTAAGATATTTATCTTTGACATCCAAAGCTGCTATATGTTCAAGAGCAAAAAGAAAACAAGTAATTTTAAAGAATTGTGATATTACTAAGGCAATATGTCTTTCTTGAATATAAAAGCAACATGTTTTGAATCTTTTAAAAATAGTAAACAGGGCTGTTGTGAAAAGTATTTTAGCCAAACCATATCTTATTATAACAATGTAAAATGCACTGAGGGAAGGGAGCATTACCAGGCCAAATGGATTGGCTTAAACATTTTCGACACATGCCACAAGTTCACATAATCAGCCTGAGGCAGTAGGAAACTTAAAAGCTAGTCTGATAGCGCTTCTTACAAATATTCTTTGAATTTTATTACTTGTCTCCCACATGAGGCGTAATAGTTTCAATGTTCTAATTAGTACTTGTGTATACTGCTATTACTTTGTCTCTTTAATCAGGTTATTAAGTCTGTTATGGAGATTCCTTATAGAATCACACTTTATAATAGTGTTTCTAATTTGAATATGTCCTTTTTTATGTTGTCTGAATCTGAAACATCATAAACTCTTTTTATGGGTCCTTTGATAGTAGTCACTTTCCTGTTTTATGCTTGATTAGAACATACAGTACTAAGTAATAAAGAAACTTCCTGAAGGTTTGGAGTTTTAGTACCAGAAAACATTTCAACTTCCTCAGGCTTTTTTTTCTCTCTGACATTAGGTCAGATAAATACATCCTTTTGTCCATAATAAAGTGTTGAACAGGAAATATGTAAGAAAGAAAGCACATTTGTTAGTTTAGAACAGATTTTTTGAAATTTCAGAGAGTGATTTTCAGTTTTATTTTAGATAATATATATAATAAGAAATTATCTAAAACCAGAAAAGAATTGTGATAATTTTCTCAAATTATCCATATAGATACATATAATTATAAACATCAATTTAATATCTAAAATTATGTTTAGATGTCAGTGAGAAGTTAGAAATAACACACAAATCTGTGTCTCCCTCACTCTGCCTTTCACTCACCCTTTCTGAAGAGACAAACACACCATCAAATTCAGGGAAAATTGTTCAGTTTTAAGGAACATCATTATAATAACTCTCCTTATCCTGATACTGAATTTGATAAAACAGGAAATTAGGTAGGATTTTAATAAAAAATACTGAAACTAATACTTTGGGTGAAACATAAAAACAGTTGTACAGATCAGGAATGGAAGGAGATATACACAATGTAGAAATTACCTAAGAGGCTTCATATGAGTGAACAATGGCAAAATAAGGTAAATCTGGTTTACATAGCAAGAAACAGCTTTTAATAAAACTTGAGAAAACAATAGCCCCATTTGGTGTCCTCACTGGAAGCCTCTGAACTCACAGTAGTTTCCAGCTGCAGTGGGGTTTGGATCAGAAACCAGTTGTTAATGGACTATAGAAAGACAGCTTTTGTATTCCTTTGGCTCAAGAATGTACATAAATCATACTCAAGGAGCGGCATATGTAATGGAGGATTTATCAGCAGAGATTAAAAGATTAAAAATATCTGGTTTCTGAACAAATTGTGAAGTGGGGGATAGATGCAAGAATTTACATTGCTGACAATCAACTGTAATTTAGAAATAGGAGTATTACCCCAATTCAAAACTAATATCTGTTTAAAGGAGAATAATAGGAAATAATCCCTTCTGCCAGATCTTTACATTCTGCAATTTCCTTTTCAATTGTAATACTTGTTCAATACAAGCAGTTTGAAAACATGCACAAAAAAATAATTTTCCAACATAGACACAAACAGTAATTATTGGTATTTGTTTATCTACAAGATCTAAGTGACCAGGAGTTATTTATTGTTAAAATTGAAGTGTTAATATTGAAACTTCATGCCTCAAAATTTCTAGTGGAACTTCATAAATGCAAGTTCACTCTCTGGTAACATTTAGTGCTTATTATATTTTTGTCACTCTGGGGTTTTTTTTGCTTGTTTGGGGTGGGTTTTTTAATTTTCTTTTTCTCTTAAGTGCTATCAGTAACATCACAAGGAAAAGTGGAAAAGTCAGTCAGTTGTCAGCAATTGCTTTCTTACAGAGTTCAAACTTGGCATAAAACTCACTGCTTCCACCTCATTCTCTCACAAAGTAATTCCTTTGCACTGAGAGGACAAAAAAAAAAAAAAAAAAAAAAAAAGAGAGAGAGAAGGCAATCTATCTTGAACAGTGCTTAGGAAATGCTGGCATTTTCGAGCAATCTTTGGGGATTTTTTCAGCTTTTTCTAAAATAGAAAAGGTTGGGAAACAAAAGGGTAAAACAGAGAAGGAACTGTTCTGCGGTGTCCCCTCTCTTTCTGCCTGATTTTTGAATGGTTTCTGAGAAAAACACTTACAAATTAAAATGAGACAGTCTTGTTCTGCAACTTTCTTCTGATTTTCTCTCTTTATTGGAAACATGGAGCTTCAACTGGAGCATTTCTGATCAACAGTTTTGTTGGAGTAAATATATACAAAACACTCTGTGCTACATCCTCCTATGCAGAATATAATACTATTGTCTTTGGGATTCTTCTGCTGTCTTTCCAATGTAGAAACTTTAGCAATGCAAATAAGGATTTAGATGTGAGAAAATATTTTGAGATACACCTACAAGGACTAAAGAATTAAATTTGATCCTTATATATTTTCTAAGGTACCCTTATAAGGAAAAATATGTTAATTGACAGTCTGAAAAGTCAAATTTATTCACACTTTTTGTTCTTTGTTTTGTAGTAAAAGCAGCAGCTAAATTAAAAACTTGCAAGTTTCAAGAAATATGAGACTGAATACTTTAAGTATTTATTCAAAATGTAGACTTTCAATACCGTCATTGCTATTTAATGACTACTAAATGTGTGCATTCTTATGCTAATTTACCAAAACATGAACAACACCATAATAATTGATGTCAGTTTTCACTGGTTTTGGTAATCTCTGTAGAGAGAAAAAGTGAATAAATATAGGATTGTTTAGCTTTTCTGCTAAACAATGTACAGTTTAGGAATTGAATGAAGGCATGTACATGCAAACTATTACCACTTGTGCTTTATTTTTTGGACAGATTTGAAGTAGTTTCCTGGCTTATCAGTCCTGAGAGTCTCCTTATGGAAAGTGCTAATCTTTAGAATAATCAATATTGCTTACTTCTTACTCAGAGTTGTTTCAGGAGCCTAAGGACTCAAAGCTAATGCTTAGACATTTTCATCTAGAATATACTTATGTCTGGCTATCCGAAAAGGTTGTGTGTCTCTCTCATGAGTTTTAATTGTAAAATTTTCTTATTGTAATCACATGTGGAACAGTTTCATTTGCAAGCACAGAGACAATAAATGAGCAAATCTTATAATTGTTCAAAGTTTTTTAACTGTTCTACTAGGATAAGGCATTTTATGAAGTAATTTTGAAAAATGGAAGTGGGACAGAGCTCTTGAATTTAGAATTTCTCTCTTACTCTGCACGGTTCACATTGAATGGAAATATACTTGCCAGTTTCACATAGCATTAGAATCTTTCACAGCTATTACTGTGTTTGTGTACAAGGCTGAAGAGCCTGATAAACTGTGAAGCCACTAGCATCTATTATAGTTCAACAGCAGAAGCGGAAAGATTAACACGTGCATAAATAATGTGAAGTAAGAACGTACTACATATAATGAGAAAGTAAAATATGTTTCAGTTTTTCCATAGGAAAAAAAAAAAGGAGGAAATTAGCAATGTGCTTGCTTTAACATGTAGAAGGTGAAAGGAAGGCTTCTGCTAAGAAACTGACCGTTTTGTTGCAAAATTTTTTTAACTATAATAAAAAGAGCCAAGAAAAACCTAACCCAAACCAAGCGTTAAAATAATCATGGAAATAAAGTACTGTCTTATGATATCTGAGTATGTAAGATCTGTCTGCTTTCACACTGCAAATTATGATTAAACCAATAAGAAGTCACTTAATCTACAGGACTGCAGTGCAAGAAATTATAATCAGATTCAAATATTGTAAAAAAATAAAAAAAAAAAAACACCTAAAAAAATTATCTGTTTAAATTGTATTATGTCTTCACTAAGTGCTGGCTTAAAGCAATTGTAAAAACACAAATCTCTCTGAGTAGCTATTTAAATTCAAATTTTAGAGAATAAATTCAGGCCATGATGTAGCTCCAAAGCATAAACACCTAAATTTAGATAGCAACATATGAGGTTGCTGTCTAAGAGAGAAGTAGGTTTCAATTCACTAATTTAAAAAAAACTTCCAAAGCTTTTTTAGGATATTGAGGATATTCACATATGACTCAGAAGTTATTGAAGTTTCTCCTAAGGTCTTTTCTTAGTTTAGATTAGGCAGATTACATTATATATCTGATACGATTGATACGCAGAATCGGGTGAAATATAGCATTCCTTTAATGTACCTGCAACAAAGAGTATCAGCTGGAAACTGTGAGAAATAGATGCTAAAGGAAACTAGAGGTTCTGCATGAAGTACAACTACCACCAGAACTATTTGAATGGCCTATAAGATAAGTATTCACTTACTCATTCTATGCCTCCATAATACTCATATCTGCAACACCAGAATGAAGAAAACTCTGAAGAACCAAAATGAGCTCTTTGGGATTTAAATTTTAAAATGATGGGGAAAAAATGATAAAAGAGCACTTATGGTCCATTTTTTTTAATGTTGATAGTTAATCATTTTCCATTGCAGAAGCTGATCAATTCCAACTTTATCGAAGTATGTTGGCACAACACACTATTCTGTCTGAGAGAATGTGATTTTTAGCACTGTTAATCTGAGAGGACATCAGAAAAAAGTCACATGTGTTCATGTGACCACATGTGACTACTAAGGAATGTTATTCACACATGGTAGCTCATATGTCATCTCTCTAATAGAACTAGGTGACAGAAACAAAGCAGTTCTTGTTTTGGCTAATCAAGTTTTGTAACCAGAAGATCAATTCGCTGCAATAGTTCTATGAATAAAGGACTACTGCACTGGAGTTATCTGTGTACTTATAGTTATTTCACCATTTTTCTTATTGAGCTTTTTGGTTTGTTTGTGTTTTGTTTCGTGGGGTTTTTTTTATCCTTTATTTGTTGGTTGGTTGTTTTATGGTGGTTTGGGTTTTCTGGATTTTTTTTTTTAAATGTCAGCAAACTTTTCTTTCAATGTCCACCAAAGTTTATGTTCTGGTTAAGGAATGCAGTTAGGGAAAATAAAACTGTAGGTATTGTTCACAGTAGCCAGTGTTCAAAAAAAAAAAAAAAAATCAAAGTGTGAGAAAGCCCAGGCACTGAAAGATCTAGAGAATGACCAGACAAAAAAAAAATCGAAGGAAAGTGAAGAAAGGAAGAAATTGGAGCAGCTATTCCGAAAGTAATGTATACTCTATGAATAATGGGGAGCTTTGAAGCTATAATGAAAGTGATATAAAGATTGTGTTTACACTTCCACTAAGGCCGTTTTCACACTGGATTCAATTGGCATTTCAGACAGAAGCAGAAAAGAGACTCTGAAGGTTGGTCTGATTAAACACTTTATGTTAGCTGAAATGTAACTTTGGTGTGACATAATGTAACAGTTATTCTATCATGTTTTATTGACTTCTGCATTTTTTTGTCTTCAGGTAAAGATGGATTTGTCTGCAGTACATGAGCTAAATTACCGATGATCTAGATTGAATAGTAATTCCATGTGAAAAAGAATTAGCATCCTAGAAAAGGAGATGAGTCTGGTAGATGATTTATGTGCTAGAAATTGTAACAATTATAAAATTACTTATTTCAAACTTATAAAACTTTGGGAAGATGAAAGGGAATTTGTATGAACTTCACTTTTGTTCAAACTGCACTTCCATCCTTAGGTTAAAGAGGTATCTTAGATTTCAATTTAAATGTAGATATATCTCCACAAAAAACTTACTCCACATACTATGAGAGTAAGAGAAGTTGCTCTTTTACCAAACCCAATTGCAATTAGAGATTTCTTCCCCTATGTCTCATTAGATAGGAAAATACTTTATAAAACTGTCTTCAAAATACCTCTTGGTATTTCATTTGCAATCAGTTTATTTCAATGAACATATATTATAATCTAATGTTTGACAGTGTTAGACATTAGCACTAAATTAAAAAAAAAATACATAAAGCATTTAGTGTTTCTCACATAACATTGTTTCTAAATTCCATATCAATTTAGCTATCACGGTTTCCGTGTCAGTTTATTTTCATATCCTGTATTCATCATGACCGGGGAAAGGATCTGTTACCTTTCCCCTTTTAGATTAAATATATTTAATTTTAGTCAAATAATCAAAGCAATGCAATTGTTAAGGAGCTGATGTTACCTGCAGCAGAGGAGTGAAAGCAAAGCACAGAGGAAGAGTAGTAGTGGGACAGCACTTGTTTCTTGGAAATTTGCAGAATCTCAGGTGAATTCAGCTACTATTCCTCTTTTGACTGCAGAAACAGCATTTGGCATTGGCAGTCCAGTTGGCTCTGCTTGGGAATGGAGAATGGCTTGAGATAGCTGTCATACTGAATAGTCCTGTTATTACTGACAGCTCAACTGTGTTTCCTGTGTACCCCTTATTCCCTCTGTCAAGGAGATACCCGGGAGTAACTCCGTGGAGATGGGAGTGAATAGGAGATGTACCTCACAGATGTACCTCCCAGAAACACAGCCTTCCACATATATTTAGGAGACACACTTGCACTAGTTCTTCAAATTGCAGCATTAACATCTCTTGGAGTATGGACTTTCCCACTACTAGGGGACTTGCATAGGACTCATTTAGCATTGTAGTTTATGCAATTAAATTGGATTTATCTAATGTTTAGGCCCCACAACGCCTCTTTGACTGTGGAATCCTTCACTCTGAGAGCCAAAATAGAGCTGATCAATGCATGGTCCAGACCTCGGAAGATTCTGGAAGCAGTAGCTCTTTTACAAGTATTTCTTCATTAGAGCAGCCATGATTTGGCCATGAGGATTTATTCATATAGCTTTTGTTTGTGTGTTCACCTTATTGAACATGTAAAACATTGGATTAAGCCATAACAGGGCTAAATTATTAGAACATGAGCTAGCCACAGAGGTTAATGAAAATGTAATTAGTACTAGTTGTGCTACATGCAGCTGAAAAGAGGGTCGTAAATCCTATTAATCTTTCTTAGTTCAAGAATTATTGACCTGAAATACCATAATGGGTATGGTCTGTAGTGTCAGTGAAGTTGAAGTGCAAGCATGGGATATGTTACTGATATTCATCTATTTCACTCTGAAAATCAGGAGGGGAAAACTGAAGTAGTTTTGCATCATTGTGATGCAGCATAAGCAAAGGAAGTGATAAACAATTAATGTTTAGTAATTTTTCTGTAGCGTCATGCATTTGATTGATAAACAGAGCTGTAGATAAATATCATGTGTACTATTCATGGCAGGCATCCATTTTTAAGATATTTTTTGCTGTTCTGTAGTGTAAAATAAAGTTATTAATATCATTTTAATAACTTACCTCACCCCCAAAAATAAAAAAATAGAACAAACACAAACTCCAGTAGTTCATGTGATGAGATATGAGTCTGCTAGGTATATCTAAAGACATTTCCCATAATTAGTTATGGCATTAGAAATGGGAAAAAAAGTAATGCTTAGCTAAAAAGGTTCCAAATAAAATTAAAACCAAAACCGAAAACAAACAAACAAAACAAAAAAAGAAAACCAAAACACCCCTCACAAAACCCCAAGGCACACCAATGTAGCTCTGTCTTTAATTATGTATGAATTAATTATTAAATAAATTGGTGCTTGCAGGCTTCCTGAATGCCTGATTCACAGTTAAAGAGTATTAAGACTTCTCTTTCTTTAGATTTCTTCTGACTACTTACAACCATTTCTGTTCTCGATTTTTGTTAATTGTCTCCCTTATCCTTCACTATAAGCTAATCTGAGAAAGCTAATACATTGTAAAGGCTAATTTAGGCACTACGTTAGTACTCATTAGAAGCAGTTATAGAAACAGTTAAGTGTAACTGAAAATAATTTTTTGAGTCCACACTCTTTTTGTGGGTATGCAAGGCAGCAGTGATTCTTTTTAGTTCACTCTGGAGACAAGAAAAATATTGCTAACATGAAGCAGTGACCCCCTTCGGAATTTCATGCCTTTTTTTAGAGGATTTTGGGTTTATTTGGATCAACTGTTCTAGCTATTTTACACAATTTATGAAACTTTGTCTCATTCCTAGAGACACTTCTTTTCTGAAGTACATCAGCTAATTTTTCTAAGATATCAAAAATCATGATGTCATTAATGGATTTAGAAGAGTTAAGAAATGCCTTAGATAGTGCATTCAGCTAAGACATTGAATTACTTGTGTATTGGATTTGTGCCTTTAAGGGTGTTTGGTTGTTGTGGTCACCCCTAGGGAGGAGTAAAAGTTAGTGAATAAAACCACCCCTATGAAATTTAATAAAATATTAATTATATCCCCAGAGAGTAATGAAATATTAAGCTAAAAGTTAAAGTCCTGCTGTATTGTGCTGCTCAGTAGGACAAGAGCAATGCTGTGGTATGACAGCCTGTGGCAAAATAGAGCACCATACGCATTAGAAACTACTTCTTTTTCCAGACCCCTATTCTTTGCTTTACATGGAATCAGCAATGAAATAATAAAATTAAATCATTCTCTTTCACATGCAGTTCATATGAAATTGATATGATGACTAAGATAAATCCACTTCTTTCCATGCCTGCATCTTCACAGCAGATGAGAATTATCAGGAGTGTATGTTCCAGTAAGCCAAATAGAAGTTGGTCTGTGCAATTTAAAATCAAGCTTATAAAATTTCTCTTGTTATGAAGGATGAATTTTATCTTCTTGTAATGATAAACAGCAGACCAGGTGATTCTAGCAGTCATTCTGCGTAGTGTCTTAACTGACTGGATAGGAACAAGTGTTTTACATAGAGTCTTAGAGGAGTGGACATTGACTCTACTAGGGAACATCATGTGGTCTTACTTTGCAAAAGTATTAACCAGTGTTTTCATTCTTGACCTTACAGCTGTTTTTTAAAGAAAAACAATGCTCAGTCATGTTTGAAAGCTCAAGTCTTTTTCAGCCAAAAATTGCAGTTTGCTAATGGTCACTTGAAAAGAAAAACGTTAGTGTGTTTTTAAGCCACTAAAAAAATAAACAAATTCAATAAGCAGAAACATAGAAGTGTTGTGGTGAGAGGGAGAATATAGGATGTTCATAAATGTCTTGGTAGAAAATTTGGGCAATTACTTTGCAGCTTCTTGTGAGTTCCACTCATCTCGGCAGAGTTCCAAGGGAGCAGATTTGCTACACGTATGAATGCCATTGCAGGATTGAGCCTATCTGATGGGAAGTTTGTCTTCATTCCTACTTCAGCACAGTCCTACCATGTTTAAAGAAAATGACATGGTAAGACATAGAAAAAGGAAAGTCTGTGAACCTGCCATAACTTGGCATAATGCTCATCAAACACAAACCCCTCAACTTAATTAAACTTGTTCTTAGTGTAAAATCAGTGTGAGCTTAAAAGCACTTAAGTGCAAGAAAATCAAGTATCTCATGTTTTATTAAAATTTTAGTAGAATTAGATGTTTCTAATTCCTCTTTTCCTACTATTTTTCATTCTAATTCCAATAGTAAAGTTGTGAAATTATCTTCTAAAGAGAACTGAATATTCAATATCTATCATCTTAGGCAGTCTTTTCTCTAAAAAATGATAATAATACTTTTTATGCCTATATATTATAAACTTATGATTTTCTTATTGCAGGGATATTATGTTTTAAAAAAAAAAAAAAAAAGAAAAAAAAAAAGGGAGAGGGAATTATTTCCTTCAGAACTGAGTGAGCTTCCAAAATTTTCAAGACAACTTTACTGGCCTTGTTAAATGCTCTCTGTCCAAAATAAATCCTAGGTGAATTCACAATATTTCACTTTGTCAGAGAACAGTTTCAATAGATGGTAAAATATAATTAACTCCTTAACAAAAAATTATGCCAAAATTCACTTTACAATACAGATGGCTTAGGACTTCTGAAAAAAAAATTCTTCACTGAATAAGAGGTAAACATAATTCTAAATTTTTGCAAGGTTTGAGGGGTTGAATGCATTCCTCTAGATTTGCTCCACCAGGTCCATGTCTTTTCTGTACTGAGGATCCCAGAGCTGTATGCAGTACTGTTGGGTTTCTGGCTTCGACTGCACATTGCCAGCTCATGTCCCTCATGTCTCATTCACTGGTACTCCAAGTCCTTCTTGGCAGGGCTGTTCTCAATCCCTTTATCTGTCAAAACTTGCCTTGACCCAGGTGCAACACCTTTCATTTGGCCTTCTTGAACCTCATGAGGGTCCCATGGGCACACTTCTCGAGCTTGTCCAGGTCACTCTGGGTGGCATCCTGTCCTTCAGTCATGTCAACCCTACCACACAGCTTCGTGTCATCTGCAAACCTCCTGTCAGTGCATTTGATCTCACTGTCTATGTCACTGATGAAATAAATCTTACTATTCTCAGTATGGACACCTGAGGGAACACCACTTGCCACCGGTGTCCATTGGACATTGAGTCCTTGATCACTGCCCTCTGATGCAACCATCTGGAGCTCTGTCCAAGTGTTTTGAGTCAATGGTCGGTTCTTCTTATAGACATAACGTGGAAGAGGCAATAGTGAGCAGAAACAAATAGTGTATATAAACTGCCATATACAATCCCCAGTCAGCTAGATACAGCATTCTATTATTTCCCTATGCTTGTTACAGGAACAGTTTTTTGAGCTGGGAGAAAGGTGAGGAAACAGCTGCTGATCAATACTGAGCTGGAATTATTTCCAGTCTTGTGGGTGGTGTTTTCTTTTGGGTTGTGTTGTCTTTTGTAGGTTTGTTTGTTCTTGTGAGTTTTTTTTTCTTTCTTATTTTAAATCAAACTAATTCTAAACATAAGACTCATTCTTAAAGTGATATTGTAATTGGTCTTTGGAGTGTTTATATACATGTATGTACACAGACACATACATAGGAGTTGTCTATATAGGTATATGTTAAAGAAATATATATCTATGTATGAGATACATATAATAATATGTTACAATGCACTGGTTGCTCGTTGCTAACAGACTATATGAAGTATGATTATGATGTGCTTTGAGTAGTTGCCACACTTGATACAACGTCTCTGGATTGGATAAAGATAGACAGTAACTGAGAGCATAGCAAAAGTGTTAATTTTCTTTGACTAAACTTAAGATTTCAGTGGCTGCAAGTTGCAAGTTGCAACCTAAACATATTTTGTTCTTAGTCCATACTAAATGCCTGAGCAGGCAATTTTGCGTGTATATAGTTTTCTCAGTAGTGTTAGATAAAAGTTTACCCAGCCTATGTGGAATCCTCAAAAGTATGATCAGCAGATTCTGCAGTCACTTCTTTCTCAATACATTATGCAAACACTTTGGAAAGGAGATTAGTTTCTTCCCAAATAGCAGTGAGATATTGTTTCATTAAAACAAGTTAATGAATTACTGAAGCAGCATTTTGTAGGCAAAGTTTGAGAAGAATTTTTTCGTACTATTAGTGATTGCAGACTAATATCTAAAGAAGCTTCTCAGTTATGAAATGCTGACTTTCCCACATTTCTTCCCCAATCTATTGAAAAATGCAGATCTAAGTCATAGATATGTCCCCAAATGGCAGCATTTCCAGAAAGTGGAGTTGAGTTTGGATTATGATCTAAACATACGAAATGGAGGACTAAACCTAAACATATTCTAGCTTTCAGGTTTAACTCCATACAATATTAGAAAATACAGGTCTATATTCAGCCCTCGTCATTCTGAATAGGACAGAATAATTGTATTCACCTATTCTTAAAATATTCCATTCAATTATCTTTCTTTTTTCTTCTGACAGTATTATTGTATGTTTCTTTGGCTATCCAAGCTATGCTACTCAGTATTACTTGGGAACAGAATATGTGTTTAGGCCTTCCAAATGAAATCATTAATACTGAAGTTATGCCATGAGCTGATCCTAAAGGCTGATTGCCCCCAGGGCTGCAGTGAATGCAGGATAGAGGTAGATACTGCTTGGAATTATCTGATCCTCCTCATCTGAAGTTGATTTGATAACATCAATATTTTGGCTCTCCAGTGAGAATGGACTGTAAATTTTTGGTGTTAGGACAAGATTTTACCGTGAAGCACAGACTACATATTGTATAAGATTGAGACTTGCTGTGCTCCAACAGTCTGCTTTTTGTTTTAAGGACCAGTTGCATTCCATTTTGTTAGTACAAAATTCTCTTGTTTGTCCTAGTATCTTATATATCCTACACACCAGGCTTTTTATCTTCTCTCAATTAGATAATTGCATCAACTGGCTTTTGTCTTCAGACATGAGAAAGAACACGTTCACTTTTAATTGTAAGTGAACCTTCATTCTTTCTGTAATTGTCAGTTAGACAGTACTATAACCTCACACTACCAGAAACCAGGTATTCCATTAAATATATATCAGGCAGACTAAATAGTCTGTAAGCTTCTAGAATCTACAGCAGTTTGGATTATGTTTTGATAAAACACGTAGAGCACACACTCACAATTGGTAATTTACCTGGAAAATATTTGGAGAAATATAAGTTTTTAACTAACTTCTCCATTAGACTGATAAGACCTCTTTACACTCTCAGTGAGCTTATATTTTGTTTACAGAATACAGCTGGCTTTTGTACCATGAAATATATCTTTTTTAAATTGCATCTCTGCCTCAATTTGATTCCTTGGCAATTAAAACCCAATGCTTATATATTACCGATATAAGCAATATGAAACATATTTATGTATATGATTACTGAGATTGCTTAAAAAGTAAAAATATACTTGCAGTGCTAAAATCTGTTATAACTGAGCATATCTCTTTATCCTTTTAATTCAGTTGAGATTAGAAGAGTAATGTCACAAATTTGTTCATGTCCTGGGATGAATTTTCATAGGACCTGGCATGAATGAAGTCTCAAGACCACTGCAGGATTCAGTGTGCTGATGCAGAACTGCAATTTAGAGCAGTAACAAGGTCATTAAGGGTTATTCGTCAATCTTCACTAATGAGCTGCTCAGCCTTTTCAGCATTCGTGTGTGTTGCCGCTGACACAGGTCTCCCAGATCATGGTTTGTCACAATTGCTAGTCTCACCTGACTTGAAATGCTTCAACCATCTGTACACATTTCTCAGTTTCATGGCTTCAACCTTGTACAGTTTGCATATTCTTATGAGTCTCTTTACTGCCTGAACTTTCACTCTGCAAAACTTGTTTCCTTACACATTGTTATATATGGTGTCAGTAATGTCTCTTACAATGTTCAGTTCACTGACATTCAGACAACTGCTTTAGAGACCCTCAAGAGCTGAGAAGATATGCATGCAGAGTCCTGAAAATACTTAACACACTGAGAAGGTTTTCTTGTCTCATTTTAATGTTAAAAGGCTTATGACACTCTAGAAATTTTAATAGATCCGTTGGCAACTAAGTACCACAGAGCCATTTGCTCACTCACTCATTTCTTCAGCTGCGTACCACTCAGGTTGGATGGGGAAAAGAATTGGAAAAGAGTAAAACTCCTGTGTTGATATAGGAACAATTTAATAAATGAAATAAATATAATGTTAATAGTAGTAATTGTAATGTAAAGGGGGGAGGCAGAGAAAGAAAGGAAGGACCCTAAGAGAAACAAGTGATGCACAATACAATTGCTCACCACCCACTGACCAATACTCAGCCTGTTCCCAAGGCACAATTGGTGACTCCAAGCCAACTTCCCCCAGCTTATATATTGGGTATGATGTCCTATGGCATGGAATATCCCTTTGGTCAGTTCCAGTCTGCTGTCCTGGCTATGCTTCCTCACAGCTTCTTGTGTGCCTGCTCACTGGCAGGGAACTGAAAGGTCTTGGGTTTAGAGTAAGCACTATTTAGCAATCACTAAAACATCAGTGTGTTATCAATGTTATTCTTGTATTGAATCCAAAATTCAGCAGTGTACCAGCTACTAAGAAGAATAAAATTAACTCTATCCCTGTCCAAACCAGGACACATGACTGAGCTAAGTGACCCATGATGCAGCTGCTGCATATTTACCATGTTGCTATAAATCTATTTTATGCAAATTGACCACCACAATCACTCTGAATTAAAATTAATATGAAGATGAAACACGTGCCAAATTGTTAATCAACTTTTTTTGGATGGGCAAAAGAATCAATAGGTTACTAGAAACTAAGTTAAAACAAAATTAAGAAAATAGTCCTTCTGGAACCACACAAACTAAAATTAAATAGATTAATGAAAAAAATGCTACAAATATATAAATAAAGGGAAATCTAATAAAAATAACCCAATTGTTGCCTTGAGAAGTAAAGAAAAACATATTGAAGTGAAAGATTTTTGGATCTTGATTTGTTTCAAATTTTGACTCAAAGGGAAGAGAGGAGGTGTCGTGGTTTTGCCTTGGGCCAATTTGCTCTCACACCCTCCACACAATTACTCTAAGTTGAGGGAAGTTTTATGCAGACAAAAGAGACTTGATTTGGAAAAATAACATGAACATTTATTACTAGCAAAACAAAAACTATTAAAGAACTATAACTATAACAATTTTACTTAAGTAAAAGTGCTACGTACTTACAGAAGATATTTTTCTCTACACCCCGCCCCCCTCCTTTATATCAGTCCAAGGAAGAGAAGCAGTTTTTTATTCTATTCTCAGAGCTCCAGGTCTCTTCAACAACTTTGCAGGACTTTCGTTGCAGCTGGAACTCTTTTTCCTTCTCTGTGTCGGCCTCCAGGACTGGGCCTACCCCCCTCCTGGGCTAAGACTGAAGGCTGGGGGTTACCCAGGCCCTGAAGGGTTTTTCTTCCATGGTCTTGCAAGGGGACACTTGCTTACCATGGATCTTCTTCCACAGGGTTACAGGGA
>JAYRBT010000001.1:65123790-65147783 GCA_036023395.1 Myiotriccus ornatus | reverse complement strand
CCTCAGCCCAACAAACTTCTACAGGTAGCAGGGATCTATTTTTCAGTCTTTTCCCTGCTGAAGGGAGAGAGCGAAAGGGAGAAGCAGCAGCTCTCCCCACTTCGAACTTTTCTTCTCTCTCCGGCTGCCAGCTTCGACTTTGGACACTCTCTTATCTCTTTGCAAGAATTTCTTCCACAGCGGTTTCTCATCCAAACACTCAGTCTTTTAAAGTTTTTTTTTTCTTCACTCTCTTACAAGAAAGAGAAGGGGGGCTTCAGTGCTACACCTGCCCCCGGCCCAAGCCGGTGGAGGAGGAGGAGGCTTGACCCTCCTCGGGCCCACTGCAACCTCTCCTACATGGCTGCCTAATTTCAACTGCGCAATCAACCTTTTCTTCCGTTTTTCTTAAATATGTAATTAGCAAAGGCGTTACTGAACTTTCTGATTGGCTTCTGTCCAGAAATCTACTTGGACAAAACCATCGACAGCCCCAGGGACAGGCTAGTGGGCAAAACCACGACAGGAGGAAGAACACATTTATAGACTACTGGAGACATTCAGAGGAGCTGACATTACATATACACCTCAGCTCATATTTTTTCTTTTTTCCTTTTTACAATTCTTGGTATACATGAAGACTAACATAAATTTTAACCTGATTAGTGAAAACAGAACAGATTTTTTTATTTCCCTGGTGAAATGCATTATCAATTAAAAAAAGGAAAAATAAAGAACTTAAATCCCAAAATTCTTCATCCAACTCCAGCTGTTAAAAGCCTGTGACCAGGGTACCAGAAATGCAGGTATTTGTGTATGCTTCCATAAATGTATACTGGTTTTATTTGGATGCATTCCCTTAATAGTATAATCTAAATGCATTTTACTTGATAAGTTTTTATGCAGATCTTACAACACATTTTTCTACCACATGTTGGAACATTTGTGCAAAAAAAAAAAATCCCATCTTTATGTTTGAAATTTATGGGAACACAATTAAAATGAGAGGGGTCCAAAGGTATCAAGATAATTACATTTTTCTAATCTTACTAAACAAGATAAATTACCTGCAGGCCCTCTTATAAAAGATGAAATCTTCATAATAAGTGAATTAATCAAGCAGCAGCTTGCTACTGCACATGCATTTATAACAGGAATGATTCAAAGACTTATTTTATGGGGAAATTAATGGAAACAGGCTTTTCATTCTTCTGCACCAATTGAAAACCTCAGCAACCAGCTGCCCACTTGTCAAGAAAACAGAAAGAAGCTGGAAACAAAGATAAATAAAAACACCTTTTTCCTGGCACTTTTGAAGAGAAAAAGCAGCTCTCATTTACAGCAGCCATCTGTTTGTTATTTAATATGGGTGAATTACATGCTGTAATGAGTTTGTTTCTGCATCACTCAGTGCAATGGAACACAAGTTCACTCTCATAATGTGCAGCAGTTTTTAAAAGCTAATCATTTAATTGGACACAATAGTCAATGACAAATGGAGATGTAAAAACTCAGCCAGCTGTAGAGTGAATATGTAATCATTGTGAAATCATATTATTTTACATGCATGAAGACTCTTTAATAGTGGCTGATGTTGGTCAGCACTACAGACTCTGAAGAATGGAAGAAACATGATGAAAAGCAGCATTTCAAAACCATTCTTAATATAATTGGGCTGTATTCAGGCATATGCTGTATCTGCCATTAAATTTAGGTACTCCAAATTGTTTAGTGGTCTCTCCCATTTTTTTGTTTACATTTGCTTTCAACATTTATGGTTCAGTAGGCATGATATACAATCTGTTGGGAGTCATCTGATTCGTTTTTCTACAGACTGCCTTATAGTTCCCACTGACTTGCTGCTTGTTTTATTTATAATGCTACATGAAAATAAACACAGAAGAGTGGAAGAAGTGAATCTCACGGACAGAAATGGACTCAGGGAATCTAAAATTCAGTTTAGATATTTTTTTTTTCTTGTGGTAAAGGATTCATCTGTTTTCAAAGGGAGTTAAAAAAAATTAATATTTTTTTCTTTGGACAAATATGGAGCCAGTCTGTGAACTTTAGCCAAATTCTGTAGACTGTAGACTTTTTCTGATATACCAAATTTATGAATTCTTCACTTCTGAAGATTGTCTAAGCATAATATTTTGGCTTCAAAATAAAGCAAGAAAAACAAGTTTAATGGTGATATATCTCTGGATAAGGCAAGACAGATTTGCTTCTATTTTGTTAATTATTGAAAGAAACCAGCTTGAACTAGGATTCAATTTATGTTAAAAGATTCAAAGGCCTAAGGAGATTAGATGGAGTACAACAGCTTTCTGATAGCATGTTTGAATGTGTATTTCCATCCAGTTTCTCATTGTTGCATAAGGGCCTGTGTACTGTAAGGTAATATAAACAGATATATCCAATAGGTTTTAAAATATGAAGAAGTAAGACATGAGAAACAATACTCTTATATAAAGCTAAAGCAATTCAGTTTATTTCCTCCCTCAAAATTTTAAGGAATTCAAGACAGAGGAAAAGCCCCTCAAAGAATGAAAAGCATATCACCTCAGCAGCTTTGGGAGAGGGTACTGAAACTCCCAACAGGGTTTAAGTACCTAGAAAACAAGGGAGAAAGTGAAGCTACAGAGTAGAACAGTGACAGACAGATTATGTCCTTAGACATAAAGAGAAAACGTGGAAAACAGTTTACTCATGCCAAAAACACCCACCGAGAGAATAAAATAAAGAGAAACATGCTGCAAACTGGAAAAGCTTTTGAAACATATATCACAAACACAATTAGTGTGAAGGAAATGTCACACACTTCCTAGTGGATAACTTAAAAAACAGGAAAGGAGAGCAAATTACGAAGTACTTTGTAACCCAAGATTTGGAACTCAAGCTAACAAGAGCTGAACCTGTTAAACTTCTTAATGGTGCACATGGGAGGCACAACCATATCAGTTAGAGTGGCAATGTCCAAAGAAAAGACAAATCAGTCAAAAGCTTCCATGTGGACGAGTTTCTTTTTTCAAAGACAATGAGGAGAAGTGTTTCAGTTAGTGGAGATAGGCTGAAGAGTCACACTACTTCTCTACCTATTGCAATCTGACACAATGCTTCATGGCCTATGTTGCTTCTGAAGCTCCATCCCTTCATCTCTAATCCTATCATCCCTAGGAACAGCAGTAAAAAGAGCCTAAATAGAACACTCTTAGTGGTGGGTGGATGGAGGATAAACATAAGTTGAATCTGTATAAAAAGAATATGTGTTTGAAGCTTAATCATGGAAGGAGAAAGGAGAAAAGTAATTGCTTGAATGTGGGGTGAAGGAAAAGGCTGTGTGTTTTGCATAGTGCAGCCTGCAAGATGATGCCAGAACTTCAGATCTGAATCTGCAGCTATTGCTTTCCCCCAGCTTTAGAGAGAAAGTATGAATACCGTATTCATAACAGCAAAATGACAAATTTCAGAAAAATAATTTCTCATGTTTCGGTTTTAATACTAGATGCCAAATTTTGAGGAAGTAGGCAATTAAAAATACAGAAATCCTAGTGACTGTTCTTTGGGGTTTTTTTCCTGCAAGAGAAATAAATTATCACAGTGATGTGCTGATGAGATGATCTGATGTCCTCACCCACTCTACAATAATATCAAGTCTGTGTACTACTTCAGAAGATTTACCTGAAGTTGAAATGCACAGAATGGACCTACATGTTTCATGGCTACTTCATTGCAGGAGAAAATAACACTGATCACAGTAGAAAAATTCTTAATAAGAGAAATATCAAAAGTTCTATTAGGATTACCCATTTTAATTATAAGGAATATTGCTTATTGAAGAATTTATAAAGAAACACTGTTCATCAAATATGGAACTGAACTTTTACTGGCAAGCAATCTACATATGATTAATAAGTGTAAATGGTGACAGGAATCACTGAATCATTTTATACTGACAGAACATAAATGCAACTGAAAGTACATGATTTTTCAAATGAAACTGGCAGAAATAAGATTGTGTTACTTCTAGGTCATAAGAAAAGACTTTGTATCATTTTATCATTTTTGTACTATTTTATCCTTACCTTGTTTTGTTCAGATAATCATGTAACACTATTAAAACAATGTCATTTCTCAAAGAGCAATATATTTCAACAGATTAGTGTAGACTATATCAGATTAATTTCATCTTTGAACTTGTTTCTAAGAATTTCACGCTGACAAAAGTATCCTATAAAAAGATTCCTATGTCAAATTAAAAATTGTATCTGTTTTCCCATTTATTTTAAATAATTTAAAAATCAAAACACATAGTTTAGATAATTGAACTTTTGAGATTTTCATCTTTCTATTTTCCCCTCTCTTTTTTCTGTCACTTCTGTATGGACAAGAAGTCAGTAATAAAGTGTTTTACTCCCATGTGCTTCCTAACTACTGCTGAGAGCAATCATATTTGATATAAAAGAAGGAAAAAAAAAAAAAGGTAATCTCCCTTGAAGTGTTATCTTAGAACACGAAGATGTACAAAGTCTTTGTAAGTTGGAAAGAGCTGAGCACCAATGAGACACAAATATTTCAACACTTTCTGTATAAAACTAAATAGGTTCTCTTGAGGCAATATAAAGCATTAAGATTTACTCACAAATCCTCATGGAAATCTTGCACATTAACAAAACAGATTCCTCTACTTTTTGATCATATACGCTTTAGAACAAGCTGCCACGACTTGTGTTCACTTCCTGAAGTTGCTTATAGGTAGTAACAGTAGACAGGAATGTAGGGTCAGACTGTGCATAGATGCTTGTGAGCCTCTGTCCCCATTGAAACTGACTTCAATCTATCAGTATCTAAGTAAAGAAGATTTTACTTTCTGCCTCTGTTACTCAACCTTAGCATGGATACATGGGGAAAATGATAAGACTAGAAATACGTACAAAGACTATTCCTTCTGCGATGCTTTGGGTACTGGTCAATGTTGGGTAGCATGGCCTCTGTATGAACATCAGATCAGACCATTACATTCTTGAGTGGAATTCAATGCAGTTCTAAGAGGAGTTGCCTTTAATTTTAAATTTCAAAGAATTTAAAACAATAAGAGGACTTGCTATTTTGCTAGATGAAGAAAAACCCTCAGATTACATAAAGAACTGCACCATAAATCTATAGGTTTCCTGGAGACTCAAAAACTTGAATTTATTTGCAGAGATTAGTACTTCATTCTACATATTTGTGCATTTAGCTTTCATGGTTAGTAAGAAAACAAGCATTAGATAATGTTCACATAAATCTAGCATCAAAATTAGAGCACTGCACCTGAAATTTAAAAGAAGTCTAAACAAAATGTGATTTAGTATGTTCAACCACATAGGACCAGTTCATAACAAAAAGAAATTACTAGAGATAAGCTCATACAGCTCATTCCTTGTAACCCAGACAGTTCTGGTTTTACTTTCCTTTTGTTACCACAGAGAAAGAGTAAAAAGAATAGGAAAAGTTGAACAAAAAAGAAAGAAGCACAAGATGATACACTGGGAAGCGAAAGACAAAACCAAAACAAAAATGTAGTCTGCAGAAGGGGAAACCTCCATTTAGTACTAGAATACTGAGCCATTTTTCCTCTAGGCAGTTTAACCATGCATCTGAGTGCTGGAAATGATCCACTATATTCCTTTTTAAAACTTCTGGAATTTAATGCATCTGACTAAATGTGGACATTGGCAATACAGACGCTGGCATCACAATGAGTTTTGTATAGTCAGTGAGTGATTAGTGCTTATCATTACTATTTGCTCTTTAAGAACTGCCTAAATCTTCCAATTCAAAAGAAAATGGAGGTTTTTAAAGAGAATGCTGTGGATATAAATGACAAAATCCTTCTTCCTGTGTGCCTGAAAGCTAATAAAAAAGCTCCTAAAATAAGACCAGATAAATGAGAGGAAAGTCTCCATATTTTTTTATTATTCTGAGACTGGGACTGAAACCAAAAAGTTTGGCAGGTAACTCATACTCCTGAAAATGGGCAGTGGCTCACCTATTCCAAGATCTCTTGAGGTAGGTTTTATCCACTAAAGTGGAAGTCTGACCTCTAGGCACCAACGTCTCAGCCATTTATGTTATCTTCTTTCGGTAGTCAGTGAAGAGGAACATACTCTGCTAAGGAGTGATTTATCTTGAACCAATGTAAACATCTAAAATATGTCAGCTGAATTGACCCAAGAAGTGCCTGTTTCTGTTGTCTGTCTATAAAATCAGTTTAAACTAACTTAGGGGCAGATGTGTCTCTTGCAAATGTCTAAAGCTATATCAGAGAAATTCACAAATAGAAATTATATACTCCAGCTTTTAGTTTTGCAACAGTGTTAAAATCACTCTAAAAATCAACTAAAGTGACAAACAAGTGCAGTCATTCTCCTAATCAGTGCAGATTTAAGTTCAAATTGGGACTCTGCAAAAGTGGTATGTTGACTGACAGGCGGGAAGCAGAGGTTAGTTGAATAAAATGCAAGGAACTTTCTCAATTTTTCCACATTCTTTGCTTTTCTTTTACCAGTTGTGTAGCTAAGAAGTGAATATTCAATCTACCAACAGCAAGGAGTTAGACCAAGCAAGCTTTCTAGCTTAGTGAGGAGGACATTATGGTTGAAGGATCAGAAACCTGGCTCTTGATCTGAAAATCCTACCGTAGTTCTCATAGTGTTTACGTATTTTACCCAGTGACACTGGGAATGCAAAATACATAGCTAGTCTCTTTATGGATCTGGGCCTTACAATCAAGAACAGAACAAGATGTGACAGGCAAGTCTCAGTACAGGAGTGACAAAGACGACAATGATGGGAAGTTTTTGTAGTCTTCAAAGGTTTATTGCTCTTATAACTTTTTTTTCAGATTAGAGGAGATAAGATACTAATGAATCACCAACAGGCCACTTTCCTATAAAGGTTGTTGCTTCTTAAGACTTGTTTGAACAAAAAAATTCAAACAAGAGTTTTATGTATGTAATAAAATACGTAACATTGTATTACAGTTGATGTTACTGCATGTTATGAAACTGTAAAAAAACAGAGCAAGCCTGTTCTAGATAAGTAAAAAAAAAATGTTTTATGGTATTTGAACTGAAATTTTGCAGGCACCACAGATTTAATTAGGTTAGCTATTTTGGTATCTTTTGAAAATTGTAAACATTTCCTTAAAATGTTCTTTATATGACATGTGCATTATATGCATTATATGATGTGAATTGTATGACATGATGTTACTTTTAAAATTCTGATAAAATGCCAAACAAAATGATCCTTTGTTTAGGCATGAGTATGTGTTGCCTATAAACTTTCATGCCACCTGCATGAATCTGAGAGCAGAATTCATAATGACATTGACACTGCCTAATCTAGGGTAAAGCTTTTACTCCCTTCTAGTGGGATCATTATCAGCAATGACCCAGAATGACAACCAATCACTGGAACGAAAAGCTCTTATACAGAGACTGAAACGTTCAGCAAGTCTGTCCTCCTCACATTTGATGGGTACATCTCTATTCTCAAAATGGTTCCAGCTGAGTGTTTGTACACATTATGCCTAAGTCTTACACAGATGCAGAGAAAAGGGAAGCACTGTATTTCCATTTGCTTTGTCTTTATCTTTCTCTCCTTGGAATTATACGGACAGATTCTTAGCTAGTGTGTAGATCTCCGCAGTCATAAGCAGTCCACTGTGAAGCATCTTTCTCACTGTTATCTGCAAAGAAGAATGAGAGTTTTTTGCATCCCAATTATTTTTTTAGCAGAAGAATTATCTTTTTTTTTCCTGTAAGCCAGACTACTGTATATGAACATATAGTTGTGTTCTTATACATCTTGACAAAGCATCTTCTATAAAACCCTGTCGGTGCTGTAGCAGAAAATTGTCATAAGGTTACCTCACAGTATTTATTTCAACATAATTTATACTTCTGATCTCTGCCTCCAAATAGTGTTCATCTATTATGAATTGGTTTTAGGATCCTTGTCTTTTAGTGTGTTGTTAAAACATCCTGAATTACATTGTCATGATTTGTTTTCTGTCTTGTAATTGTTATGTTACAGGTGAAACTGTGACTGACCTTAATTGAAACTACAGGAATGAATGAACTGTATACCCTCTGTCCTTCAGTGCCAGCATAATGAACCTTAAAACGTGGTGAAGAACAAGGAGTGGCAAATGTTGTATTTTCCCCTGGGGTGAGTAATTCTAGGGGGTATTGAAAGGACATGCATAAGACATATACAGAACCTTATTTCTGCCTTCTGTAATATGCCAAACAGGGCAATTCACAAGGGGGAAGATAAGCCATGTATTATAAAAGGCAGCAGTAAAATGACTTACCCCTACAGCAAAGGCAAAGCAAAAAAGAATTGTTACTGTCTCTTCCCGGGCTCATTTGAGCACAGGACTAAGTTTAAGAGCTTGGTCTCACTCTTTGTGAGCAGAGTTTTTAATCTGTTTTAGCTGATTTGCCCTTGGAGTGAATTAATACATTTTGCTGATGGAAATAGGATGTCCAAGATTCTGTCTGACTAATGTGATTACTATAAAGAGTGGTGGAATTTTGTCTTAATTGTTGTTTTAAAAAAATAAAAAATAAATAAGGATAATAAAAAAAATAAGAATAAAATTATTAGAAGAATACAGAAGTTAAAGGAAAGCAGGAATAATAAATTAAATTTAAAAAAAAAAAGCACCAGAATCAATAGATGTGTTGATCTACTGAGTTTCATAATGGAACGCTGGGGGTTTGGGCTGAATTTTGGCTGTTTCATATGTCTGTAGTTATAATGGAGGGATGATGTAGACTACAGCAACTTTTGGGGCTTATTTCTTACATGTGAGTGCCTCATAAGTTATTGGTACCAGAAGCCATAATAAGTTATGTCATACTTCTCTTGCATAGCCTCCAAAGCTTGTAACACACTGCAAGCCATGAGCAAGATCATTAATTCAGCACTTTTTCAGTCTTAGAGATTGTATCCAGATTTCTGAGAATTTTTTCTTATGCTTCACTGGTGATGCATGAAAATAGTAATTAATGTGAGAATGTAAGGCTGATGCAAATACTCTGACCTAAAGCTCTCTGCATACACCAAGGACTAAGAAACTCCTGAAGTTTACAAGATCTATTCTTAAAAGTGTAAGGTTTTCAAGATTCAAGGTATCCACTGTTTCTTGGTAGCTTTCATAAGAGCTGGATGGTGTTCTGAAACTAAGAAATTCTCTTAATTCTTTAAGCAGCATGAATTTATGATTTAGAAACTCTGAAATCTAAAAACATTCAATCCTAGTGTACTCTACTTCTGCATGCCGTTTTCTAGATATTCTGTCTATAATATTTTTTAGGCTACAGTTGAAGACTGAACTGACATATTATTAAGGTTTTTATATGGAGATAACATTGTACATTTAAATACAGTGATTTTAGAATATTTATAAGGAAGATGGGTTGACTCAATTTTCATTAGCTTTCACTGTATACTGCTGCATTTAACCTCATCAGCTAATTGCTCAAGAATAACCTCAACAGAATAATTAATGATTTACAAAGAAGTAAATGAAAAAAAGAGTGATAATTGGGAATTTCAGCTTTTCTAAGGCTCTATCCAAGCAATTGGAATTTCTCCTCACTACAATTGTAAGTATTTCAGTACGATGGAAAGAAACCCAAAGCTTACATGAAATGACACAGGTAGTCATTGTTACTGTTGTTTTATTGATGTGCTGGGGGACAGTCTATTAGTATGTAGTTTATGGGTAGTCTAGTTACCAGTTCCTAGTTGTCCTTTGTTGGGTTTTTTTGTTTGTTTTTCATTTCGTTAGTATAATTTAGAAAAATGAGGTGTTCCAAATTATATAACTAGACCAGAAAAAACCCTCTAGCACTTAAAAAATTTTCTTCTTGCGTTATTTGAATTTTTCGTGCCCTTCTTGTTTTTATTATATCTTGGGTTGTGGTCCCTTGTCATACATTTCAAAGGCCAAGAGCTTATGATTGGTTTCTGGCACCGCTATAAATTAAATTTCAAAATATTTACACAATTTAAAAAAATGTATTGAAACAGGAATAAAGAATTTGCATTTCAGTTCCTTCTCTGAAAAAACAATATGTGACCCAGACAACACAATGTACATCTCAAAAATGGGGCTCTTAATTTTCAGGGTTTCTTGCTGATAGTCCAGATTGGCAGTCTAGTAAGGTTAAAGCTCTTGCTCAAGTAGCTTCATTTAATCAGTAATAAATGTTCCCTTAACACTTGCAAAATGTGATTACACATGTATGCAATGTTGGTGTAACTTATACGGATACACTCTTCATCAATTACAATTTCATCCCAAGAAAGTTTGTGTTCAAAGATCAAAAACAAGGTTGCAATTTTAAGTAATCTTGAGGCATAAGTAAAGAATAAAAGAATTCAGTTGGCTGCTGCAACATGTAATCTGACACACAGGGTATATGCATTATGGTATAATCTTTCATTGCAACTATACCTATAGAAGCTTCTCCTAATGAATAAACTCACGAGGTGGATTTCAAATTGCTCCATTAGCCCTAATTCTGATGATTCCTGGCTTTTGAGTGTTTGACTTTGAAACTTTAAGTTATAACTTCTTGATGTAATTTCTGTGGGATTTTTAGTATATGCATTGGTGTTTTATCATACAATTGAATCAAACAATTGTTTGATTAGTGACAGTCTTGAACACTGCTCTCACAGCACTTCAGCACAAGCTCCTTGAACTAAACTAGTTGATGGCTAAGGGCAAAGTAGCTGTGTTCTTTGAATTAGAGAGGGATCATGCTACATTCTAAAAGACTGGATATCATTCACAGAGAATCTAAACAGGACCAAATATTATTTAATAAATCAGGTACCTAGTAAGGGCCATTTCTGTCCAGCCTGCCATGTTTTCTCCAGAAGAGAAGAGTGAAACCCTCTCCTTCTGGACACAACACTAATATTGCAGGTTTTTACTGAGAAACTAGGGAAGAAAGGTCCAAAATTGTGGTCTGCTTTACTGAAGATTTGGATTGCATTGTTAGTTTTTATGACTCCTTAGGGAGACAGGAGATTTAAAAATTATATAGATGAAAGAATTAAAATTAGTAATATCACTAGCTAGAATATAATCTAGCATGCAGGTCTCTCAAGGTCAATAGATAGACTAGCTTAATGCACAGCACTAACTGTCATTATTAGCATCAACTAGAATATTTCCCAAGAATCTTCTAGAAGTTTTGTACTTCTAGAAGCAAATGAGATGAGAAAATAAAGTTCATGCTTACAGTTCATAGGTAAATTTTTTAATAAGACATTAATTAGTTCATCAGGTAAAACAGAAATCCTTAGGAACCTGGAAAATCCAAGTAGATGTCTATAAGACCAATTAATTTCACCCTCTTATTTTTTATCACAGTACAGTGTTTCTGACACATTTAATAGTTCTGATTTGCATGTAAGTAAATTTAACTATGGATAGGTATGTGAAAAGGAAAATGTCAAAGAAGGGTGAAGTAGGTACATGTGAAGGGGTGCACTCTACTGTTGACTAACTCTTTCATGGAAGAATTAGACTTTTTGATTTAGAACAAGTGTTAAATATTTGAATATGCAGAAGCTATTTTCATCTAATTTATGTTTATACACATTTTCTGTGTCAAAAAAAAAGATTTACCTTTCCACGCTGAGACCAATAAATCTAGATCAATCTATTTATCCCATTTTATTGTTCTTAACTCTCTTATGCAAGACATGAATGGAAGTAATAGAATTTTTTTTATGGAATTAACAAACTTGGGTCATCTTGCTGGGTGAGCAGATATATATATATACATGTGAAGCTTGCCAAATCTGTGAGCCGTGATGAAGGAGCTTAATTAAAGTTCATGGACAAATTAAAAATGAAAAAAATAGAACAGCAAGAAATACATTAATTAAGAAAACCTGTATCTTAAAAAGAGCAGACCCAAGGGTATCAGTACAGTAATAAGTAACAGCAGGGGTGACCATCAGGCAGAAGATAAAATGGAGTAATATGGGGTAAGAGAGCAAGCTGTCCAGGCGTAAAGTTGTTATGAAGTCCATGACACTGTGTCTCAAGAGTAGCACTGAAGAATTCCAACTGTGTTGTCTGGGAAAAGCTATTCTTTACCTGTGTCAAAGAAAGGTCCAGTGAAAGAATCTGTTTGAAATCAGAATGATTTTTGGTTGTCTTTGTCACAGCAGTACTATAATCAAATGTTTTTGTATGCCTTTTCCTAAACTTTCAAATCCACATAATAAATACAAGACAAGGTGCACATTTAACACAAAACAAATAATACTCTGTGAAGAGAATAGATTTCTGAAACTGTGAGATTTTTCTTTAGGATTAATAAGGCTTTGCAAGATACTTTTATATTTTGATCTTCACAAAAACTGCTCTGATTTGTATTTTATATATTCCCTAATTTTCTTAAGAACTTCATGAAGATTTTCTCATTTTCTTAAGAATTCATGAAGTTTTTTCCTGCTTTCCTTCCAACTTTCTCCCCTGTGCCCCCCATCCCTGATATGTTCATAGAATCATAGAATCATTTAGATTGGATCTTTAAGATCATCAAGTTCGAACACTGACCTAATACTGCCAACTCCACCACTAAACCATGTCTCTAAGTGCCACATCTACACATCTCTAAGTACTTGTAGGGATGGGGGCTAAACCACTTCCCTGGGAAGCCTATGCGAATGCTTAACAACTCTTCCAGTAAAGAAAATTTCCCTAATAGACAATTAAACCTCCCCTGACACAAATTACAGCTATTTCCTTTTGTCTTATCCAGCAAGATGACCCAAGTTTGTTAACTCTATATATTGCCTGGCAGAAGAGGTCGGCCCACACCTTGCTACAACTGCCTTTCAGGTAGCTGTAGAGAGTGATAAGGTACCCCCAGAGCCTGCTTTCCTTCAGGCTTAACAAACCCAGGTCTCTCAGCAGCTTTCCTAATACCTGTGTTCCAGATCCTTAACCATCTTCATTGCCCTTCTCTGGACAGACTCCAGCACCTCAATGCCTTTCTTGTAGCAAGGGGCCCAAAACTGGACAGAAGATTCAAGGTGTGGCCTCACCAGATCTGAATGAAGAGGGAGAATCATTGCCCTAGTCCTGTTGGCCACAGTATCTTTGATACAAGTCAGAATGCCATTGGCACATTCCTAGTGTTGACCAGCATCTCCAGGTCCTTTTCTGCTGGGCAGCTTTCCAGACACTGTTCCCTGAGCTTATAGTGCTGCACAGGGCTGTTGTGACCCAAGTGCAGGACCGGCAGTGGTCATGAGTGCATGACCTGACTATATTAATTCATTACTGTGGGTAGCATCCACAGACACTCGCCGTAATTTCTCTCCAGAGGAGAAATATATACTACTAGAGATTGGTTCATTTAATTTTCCTATATACATATTTCTATCTGTAATAGGTGGTTCATTAGAGATGTTTACACTCTGCCTGATGCTTGTTGAGAGGAATCTCATGCTGTTTCATGTTAATGGAAAGCTGATGAAACTTTGCTGTTTCAAGCAATTAATATTAACAATTTTTATCACAACTATAGCTGTCATTCTGCTCTGTGGTGACAGCAGCTGTAGTGAGGCTGTGGTAAAGGCAAAATAAGCAGTGGATGAGAGACCATTTTGTAGTCCCTGTAATTTCCTGCCCTGAATACAGCTGCTTTGTTTACGCACAGAGATGGCTATGATTTAATACACTGCGTAGAAATTTCTGCAAAAACTTGAAACAGTTATTATTTATCAAATCAGGACAAGAATTCAATTTTAACTGTGATACTTTTAATAACCTGTTTGATTTTAGACAACTAACCCTGTATCTAGTTAAAAATTATTTTTAGTCTGGTTTATTTAAAAATTATAATAAGCATATGTCACTTGTTTCTTTTCCTCACATTCTTCCATGAGAGAGACAGGACTGGAAAAGATGGTAAATGTCCCTCAGTACCAGCTGTATACTGCTATATTTTTCTCTTCCCCTTCTTTTTTCACTGATTTGTCTGATTTTGCTTTAAGTTTTCACTAATTCTGAAGCAGTTGAAAATCCAGCTATTACGACGGTGTAAGTATAATTTTCTTGTCAGATTGTCAGGATGTCCAAGAACCTTTCTTAAAGTGCTATTTAACATTTTACTTCATTTTGTACCTAAAAGGAACAACACTAACATTGGAGATCTAAGAGAACTTATTTTCTGGAGTTTTACTTTCTCATGGACAGCACAAAAAATAATCACATTTTTTGAAGATCATGTGACATTTATACCAAATAGTTATAAACATAATTTATTTCTTTTTCAATTTGTTTCTAAACCTTTTCCCCTCGTTGCTTAAATCCAATATTTATTTAACCTCGAGCTTCTTAAGACATGAAGCAGAAAGCTTCAAAGTCTTATAAAAACCATATCCTTTCTAAATCTTACTCATTTGAATGCAAGTGCCTTACAAGCTCAAACAGTGTTGGTTGTTCTCATTGAAGTTTATAATGCTTTAGATATTCAAATCAGTTTTATGTCTTCCATTTGTTATGCAGATTTGCTAACTTTATATATCACATGGTTTATCTACATTAATACGGCTTTCACTAACAGGACTTAGAGGAATAGATGTATACTCTAAAGATGCACATTTTTAGTACCTTGAATTATCATAAAAACATAAAAATAGTGTCTATTGCTCTACTCTAATCAGACTCATTTTTATGTGGTTGTTGAAAGCCCTTTTACATTCCACTCTGTGTCTGGAGGTCTGTGTATAAAACCGATTCAGAAAAAAACCCAAAATGAAGACACCTGCTGGCTTATAACACAAATACTAAAATATCTTAGAGCCTGCTGAAAGGAGAATTGGAACAATATGTCATTACTGAAGGCTCACTTGCAAGTTCTAATGTATTATAATGAAAACAGTATGACAAACCTAATGAGACAGTGAAGATTTGGGTAATTGTTCCTACAATGTATGGTAACTTTTCCAGCCGTTATTGGCAAACATAAAACCTAATGAGATTTTATTAATTTAAATGCAGTACATCTGCAAAACATTTCCTTAGTTGCAGTCTCCTCTGCTAATCTCCCTTCCCACACGTACTTGATCCTTTTAAGTTAATTGTTCTGCATAGTACACTTTCTAAACAAAACATACAAAGCACTTACCATAAATGTGCATTAACTTATTTTGTCAAGCTTACTTTTTGTGGGTACACTTTCATATTGGTTGGATAGACTACAGCTTCCCTCCTCTCTGTGAAAATGGGTATAATGAAACTTGTATTTCTACTTGGAATTTGATTAAGGCAGCGTCTTTACATAACAGCCCAATTTTGTCACTGTTCTTCACATTACTCTTCCAGGAGTCCTATGGAAGCAATTCACATTTTGAAAGAGTAATATTTACTATGACTGAATAAGGTCAATATAGTAATACTTTAGAACTTCAATTATTTTTTCTATACAAGCATGTTGATAACTAAAACATACATCATGTTTGTTATCTGGCTTTTTTTAACTCAGCTTAATCAAGGCAAAAAGTTTTAAGGAAGATTTAAAAACTAACCCACCATCTAATGTAAAGTTTAATTATGTACTTAACATTTCTAACTCTAACCAAGCATGAAAACATCAATAACTAAATTCTTCTATTATAATTTCTTTGAGTAACTACTGATCAAAATGTGTGTATAACTGTGATCTTGATCAGGGTTTTCATTGAAATGTTGATCTTGGATAATTCTGTAAGTTTGGGATGTAGAATTTTGGTATCTTCTCATGGCAACCTCATCAGCAGTTCAGGTTCAATGTTTTTGGAAGATAAGTCTTGTTCTTTCCTTCCAGATCTCCCTTCTGCTCTATTTGAGCTATCAGAACCTTTCAGGTCCAGAAACTGAATGCTGTCTTTGATCTGAACTTCTATGCAGATGCTTATATTTGACTTATCTATAATCTTTCTGCTTATTAGTTCTGAGTCATGACCATTTTTATGCAGCCACATGTCTGAATTAAATGTTTAGGTAATATTTCTTAATACTTGCTTTGATACTTTAAATCACCTGCAAACCTACACCACTAACTTCCTGGAAATCTCTTTAATTAAAATTACATAAGGTATCAGTGAAACTGTTCTATGATTATTATGGGATGGCAATGACGAGGGATGATCCTATTATTTGATGCATCCTTTTGTTTAGTTGGTTATCTGGGGAGAGTTTGGTTGGGGTTTTTCATTTGGGGGGAGATTTTTGTAGGGTTTTGTTTGTTTGTTTGTTTGTTTGTGGGTTTGGTGGTGTGTGTTGTTTTTTTGGGTTTATCCTTCTGTCGTCTTTTATCTAATTTTTTGGGTTGCAATTTCCTTGGGGTAGAAGCTGAGTTCCTGCTTCATGCTTGTATTATGCATGTACTTAAGTGATATAGATGAATTCATCTGTCATAAATAACCATGTCATAGATATATAAATCCAGGTTAGTTATCTTATGCTGTGTACTCAGTGGAAAGCAATAGGCCCCTCATTAAAGAGGCATCTAGCAGAGATTAGATGCCTTCTGAAACCACGATTCCCCTTCACTGTCTATAAAAGCAGTCAATAGTAGCTCGACCTTGATGTTCCATTTCATATCTATCTATCTATCTATCTCTATTTCAGGCGTGATGAATCCCAAACATAACATTACAGAAAGATTCACTCTTCCTTTTCTTTGTAGTTGTATACACTTAATCTATTTCTGTAACCTAAGAAATATCTTTCAAATAAATTAATTTCTTAATATACAACCTTCCTTTCAAAAGTTCTTTCTTTCAAAATACTGTCTGCTTGTAATTATTTTCATGAAAAACAAATATATACAAAAGTGTTGCCGTTGCCATAATGACTAATTTGTTACTCAGTCACTCAGAATTAAATGCACTTCAGATAGTGCTGATTTCTGGTTTATTTTCTCCATTGTATTTAGTGCTGGATCTCTTTCAAGTTACAATGTCATAAAAGGATGACAAGAAAAGTCTTGACTTTGCAATCTTGGATAAAAGAGCATTTCTGGATGAAAGTACCCATAACACACTGCCAAATCATGGCACAAAAAGCAATAGAGCTGTCATGAAGTTCAAAAATTATACTGTCTCTGCTAGAATAACTGGGAAGAGATCATATTCACTTTTCCCCCGAGTTTTACAGGTCATTTTGAATTTATAGCACAGCTTTTTATTACAGTTTGTAAATCTTTTAGGGAATGTAGTCATTTTTATCAATTATTCTTGCACTTGGTCAGGTAGTCCTCCACCACAATATCACTAAATGTGTCAAAATTAATTAAATATTTTTTCCTAATTGTGCACTATAGTTTTTCATGCTTTTGACACATATTCTAAGAAGAAAGACACACATAGAACTCAAAGCCAAAATGAGCTGTAGACTTGGAAAGGACACAGCACCTGGGTGTGCAGGAGGTACTACTAACAGGAGGTGTCTTTCTTGTAGCCTAAATCTTGTTGGAACCGTTTATGGCCATAGCTAGACTCTGATTTGGACCCTTCACTTATCTGGTAAAACTATGGAAACTAAACTGTTCTGCTCTGTCTAATTTATAATTTCTTTTAGCTTATATGAAAATCAAAATTTCTACAAAATGTCTGACTTTCCTAAGCAGGAATAATTCAAACTCTCCAGTTGGAATTGGAAGTGTTTGGGGATATGACAAAGAATGAAACCAGCGAGTGTCTCTCTAACTATGCTACTAGTAGCCATAACTGCTGAGGATTATACAGACAAGTAATTTACTGCTGCCATGAACTTCCTAAAAGAGATGAAACCATCTGGAGACAGGTACAGTACATAAACTCTCTCAATCAATCTGCAATGGCACAGCAATGCTACCATCTTTTTCGCAGCAATTTTTTTCCTTTTTTTTTTTCCCCTCCTGTTGAGCAAAATGATTAATATTTTTGTAAGAATTAGATCAATGTATTTTTGCTATAATGATTCTCCTTAGTTCTAGCAGCACTGCATATATCTGAAAAGACATCTTTAGAATCAAAGCTTCAGTAGAAGCTCCTGTGCATAAATTCTCAGCAAACTATTCTGGACAACTCTGTAATCTTACACTGTTTGTATGACTGCATGCAACCAAAGGCAGTAGAGGAGTGTCTGCCTTTAGCAAGCCCCTGTAGACTAATTGCAGAGTAAAGTATATTAAATAACCAGTAGGAAAAAAAATAAAAAAAAGATAGTCTGCCAGGCAGGACAACAGCCAAGGGAGACTTTAATCAGCAACTGACAGCCTCCTTTTTACCCCGAAGACCGTATAAATGAGAAAGGTTTTGGAGGCCTGCCAGGGAAAAGGAACACTGAGGTTAGTAGAAGCATGAACATTTTCATTTTTCTCAGTCCCTCCCCCCGCCCAGATTCTCAGGACTTCCCTCCTATATTATGCAGCATTTATTATTGTTGTTGTTGTTGCTGGTGTTATTATTATTATTATCATCATAGAATATGTGGAATTGGAAGGGACCCACAAGGATCATCGAACAAACATTATTATTGTTAATAATAATAATAATAATATTTATTATTATTATTTTATGACATAGAGGATAGTAGTAGTAAATCACACCTGAAATATTAGATTCACAAAATCTGGAAAACTGAAAACAGAAGAGGTTCCCAAGAAAAGGGATTCTTGCTGGAATCTAAGGAAAATACTGTTACTTGTTACTTCCAGAGCATCATTCTAGTTTATGTTGGGAGATATTTCTGGACATCTCAAAGCAAGACAAAATTCATTTTTAGATCAGGTTGTTCAAGACCTTTTTCACCAATATATCACTCTCATTTCTGCTTTCATTTTAAAATACAACTCCCACAGTCCCCTTCACCTAAGAGATGAGTTTTATTTTCCTATGCTTCTTCATGTGTCTTGTCTGTACTCTTTGTTATGTAATACTTAGTATTTTATAATAGTGAGTGTACTTATGCTTTTTCATGACTGCATGTTTACATCTACTCAACATTGGCCCTAACGGTAATGCACCCCCTCTTCAATGCATTCTTCGTGACTGCAAGTCTGTTTTAACTTACTTTATAGGCTGGATGTGAACAGACAACCTTATTTTAATTATCCCCAGCTATGCCAAGCCAGCTAGCCAGCAAGGGACAAGTGTTCTCTGCTACACCTATGCAAGTCAGGCTAAATATGGACATTGTCTGACTTCACCTTTTTGCATCTAAAAGTAGTAAAAGTAGTTCCAGTGACAATCAATCAGTAGAAAGATTTCAGGTGAGATGATCTAAAGTGCATGATAAATTCAATTTGTCTCTAAGGTCTTTAACTTATCCTGTAGATATCACCATCATTTACATAATGTTGTGGATGCTAATATATCTCTTAGTGTAACATTATTTTGAATACTAGGGATGCAGTTATTCTACTGTACTCTGTTTTTTGTATTTGTATTTTTGTATTTGTAGTAGACAAATCAGATTTTAATACTGATCTGGTTAGTTATTTTCTTTTCTTCCAAGATTTTAGTAAGCATTTTGGACAAGACACTGTCATCTGGTTCTTACTAAAATCCTCGTTCATGTTCATGATGTTATAAACTACTGAATACAGAGGACTGTGTATTTTCACCAATCCAGATAAAATTCTAGTGTTATACGTATCCCTATTCTGTGTCATGTAATTAAATTATCAATTAATATTTTACACTGTGTTTTAGTATTACCAAAGCCTGGTTTACTTTTCATGCAAAATCCCCATGGGCAAAACCCATGAAATGCAACCTTACCTTTATGTACCATGCATTCTTTTTAACATATGAAATTTTGTAGCTCTTATTACTTAAAAATCTGACCTTTATTAGAAAGTAATTTACTTCTATACTTAACAGAAATGACTGACCAAATGAAGAGCAGATGATCACATGCTTGATCACAAGACTTCAAAAGGGAGACTAAATTTTCTGTCCATTTACTATGAGCCATGTCATACCTTATTCACGTGGTGTTTTTATAGTTGTAGAATAATGTGCAATAAATTAATAGATTAAACACCACTCTATTCTAGAATAATCAATCAAAAATAACAGCTGATTGATTTCTTATTTTAAATGACAATTTACTCATTGTTTAATTGATTTTAATGTTCTTAAAAAGGTGATTTGAAAGTCATATGTTTAAAGAAAGCTAATTTGCAAGTATATTTTTTAAAGTACATGCAGAAAGATGACTGATTTTCACGGCTAATATCTCTTCCTTTCTTCCTAGTATAATGCAAGGAAATCAGCAAGTTCAAATTCACAGCCAGCAAATATACCAATACAATCAGAGAACTTCTCAAGAAGTTTCAGTTTTAAAAGTTTGCAAACATTTTTTTGTTGACTGTAGCTTCTGAACTTCAGTTGACATATTTCTTTTGAATGAAGAAGTGAATGCCTGCTATACCATGAAGAAAAATAAGTGAAAATCTCCCTTGAGTCCTATGATTGTAGAACTCAGGTACAATAACTAGCAGGAAACAGATGGCTCCACAGCACAGAAGCATTTTAAAATAAACATTAATACAAGTTGGGATAAAATTCTTATTAGGAATGCAGTTTTAATCATGTTAACTGTTGTTGACATTGGTACTTAAAACTGTTTCATAGATCCTAACGGAAAGAAAAAAAATCTAATTAATGTGAGATATGATGAATGTATGCCATTAACTGTGTTATTTACAGTAAATAGTCATCTCCTGAAAAAATGAGTATTATTTTGGTTTCATGAAACATAGTCTATAAATATTTTTAATTGCTTTCATGATATTTTCAGTCTGCTTGTTACTAATGTCTAGTCATTTACTTGCTCTAAAATATGTTTCCTGATTTATAGATCATACTAACCTCAAGTATCTTCTGTAAGGCAAGTTGTGATTCTTGGGCTATGTAATCATAAGTGTTTAACTGACCGTTAAAAAGGCAGCCATTTCTTTATAGTCAACTTGACTAGACACCGAAAGCCAGAATTTGTTTATATGATGATATTCTAATAACTACACTACAGTACTGAAGTGCAGTACTATAAGAGATGCTATTGGTGCACTACCTAGAAGGTCAGCTTTGAAGTAATCTTTCAGGCTGTTGTTTCCTCTGGGTGAGCAGCTTTGTCATGAATTCACAAACAGCACAGGAAATATTAATCAGTCTCTTTTCATAGGCTATGAAACACAAGATTACATTTTGGATAAAACATTTCTTCTTAGTTTTTTTTTTCACCCTTCATGAGCATACAGAAATAATATCTAACCTGTTTGTATAATTGAGATGATATTTAAATTCCCAAGTACTATTTTCAAACCTGTATTTTAGTTAGAAATATCCCATAGAACAATAGAAAATAATAAAAAAATGTCCAGGGTCAACTATTTAATAAATAGATAAATTTATTTAATAAATACAAGTAAACTCATCAGTTTGATGTTCAGAGGGGGACAATAAGAACTGATTAAATTTTATCTTCCCAGTGAAAGATATTATGTATTTGTGTGTTTCGTATGCGTGGGGATGTTTAGATTTGATATTAGGAAAAATTTCTTCATGGAAAATGTTGTAAAGCATTGGAACAGACTGCCCAGGGAAATGATGGAGTCACCACACCTGGAAGTGTCAAAAAAATGTGTTTTATGGTACCTGGGGACATGGTTTAGTGTTGAACATGGTGGTGGTGGTACTGAGTTGACAGTTGGACATGAAAATCTTAAAGGTCTTTTCCAACCTAAACAATTCTATGATTCTATGATTCATTTATTTATGTTTAACTCCTGCTACAACTTTTCACATGACGTTTAATTAATGGTTTGTTTTATTCCGTATTGAGTCAATATACTTGAATTCAGTGAACACTTATTAACAAGGAAGATATTGATTTATGTTGGCATACAGTTCAGTATCTAGAGCTTAAGAGCAATCCTTCCATGATAATTCCATACTGAGTGGAAGATTCCTTGAGTCTGAGTGACCCTTCAGTGTGCCTGACTTCCGTGTAGCTGCATATTTTAGTTTGGGAAAGTTTAGTTGCATGGGCTGTCAGCTCACCCCTGAGTTTGAAACTGCAATGTAGTCAGTAGGGAGGCTAAGTGTAAGCTGTGGGATTTGAAACCCCAGACAAGCAGAAGCCAATGTGCTAAACCCGAAAAGATAACTGAGTATTTCAGTGTTAGAGAATCATAATTATCTGGCAGATTCATTTTGACAGAAAATTCCTTCTCTTCTGCTGACATGAGTCCTGTTCATGAGTACATGCTGATGTCTACAATATAGATGTCCAAATCTCAACTAATCATGTTAGGTACCTTTATATTTAAATATACCTTTAGGGTATGGTTCATCTCATCCTAGAGTAGACATAGATATTCAATCAGATAGATTAGGCTCTTGAAGTACTTATTGCTCTCCATTGACTAGAAATGACCCTGTAATGACTAGCTGGAATGTAAAAGTCTGTGTTGCAGGTGTCTACATTTAGGTGAAATTAATTTCTTCCCAAGGATGGCTTTCAGCTGCCTCATCATAGTAGTATGTGTAAAATCTTTTTTTTTGCTGAGACACCACATGGTACTGTCAGATATGAAACATGATGACCTAAAAAAATGGCATTATGAAACCTCTGTTTAAGCAACTGAATTCCTCCACAAACTTTTGAATCATCTTCTTAAACATCTAGATGGATTTATAGTCTGTAAGAAGTAAAAGGAAATTGAATTTCTGGTGTCCTCTTTCTTGTTCCTCTTGAAAACTGGGACAATGTTTGTCAGCTTCCAGTCAGCTGGGACTTCTCCAGATTCCAAAGACCAATCAAAAATCACCAAAAGAAGTTTTGTGATGACATCAGCCAGCTCTTTGAGGATTCTGGGATGTATCCCATCAGGCTCCATAGATTTGTAGGGATCCAGTCGGAGCAGCAGATCCCGCACAATTTCAGGGTCAACTGGAAGTTGATCATTCTCACAGTCATGGACCTCCAGCTCAGAGCACTGAGACCTCTTTGGTCCATCATCTGTTTTGAAGACAGAGGCAAAGAATGAATTAAACACCTCAGCCTTGCCTCTCCCTGTCTGTGAGGTTCCCATCCCCATCCTGTAACAGACCGATGATATTTCTACATTGCCTATTGCCATTATTATAGTGGAAAAAACTCTTCTTATTGTCCCCCACATTTCTGCCCAGCTTCCACTCCACTTGAGCTTTGGCCACATGAATTTTCTCCCTACAGCAGCAAGCAGCATCTCTGACTCCAGCACCTGCAAAAACCTTTCCCCAGGGGACCTTATTTATTGAGCAGCCTAAAGTATGCTTTCCTCGTGTCCGGAGCTGAGGTTTTGCTGGCACTTTTTCCCCTGTCAGCAGAGATTTTAAACTATATCGCCTCACAGCTGCTGTGGCCAAGACAGTCACCAACCTCCACTTGGCTCACGAGATCTGCTCTGTTGACAAGGAGCAGATCAAGGAGGGCATTTTTCTGAGTCTGCTCCCCTAGGACCTGTTTCATAAAGTTGTCATCCAGGTTTTTGGGGAATTTTCTGGCTCAGCCAGAACCAGCTATGTGTATTAACTGTTCCCAGGTAATTTCTAGCAAGTTGAAGTCCCCCATAAGAACAAGGACAGTTGACTTGGAAGTACACCTTAGTTCCTCAAAGAATAATCTGTCGGTGTCATCATCCTGGCTAGGAGGTCTGTAGTAGACTCCCATAATGACATCCATATTATGTGTTTGCCCCTTGATTCTCACTCAGAGGGTCTCGACTGTGTCATTACCAACTGTGTGCTCATACATTCTCATCAGAATGGCTACGCTTCACGAACGAAGATTTGAGAAGGGCTCTACCCATGCTCGCTACAAGAGCGCTGATGGCTAAAAAGGCCAATGTGAGATAGACAAGTCCGGTTGCAGAAGGCACAGCAGAAAGACTCCCCAGGTG
>JAYRBT010000001.1:65105460-65123690 GCA_036023395.1 Myiotriccus ornatus | reverse complement strand
CTTGCGGCAGCCAGTGGCAAGTTCCCCATAGAGCAGGATCTTAGGGAGGCGGTAGTCCTGCATCCTGGAGATGTGCCTTGCCCAGCGCTGCTGTGTTCTCAGCAGCATGGCCTCGATGCTTGTGACTGCTGCCTGTTCAAGGACAGATGTGTTGGTCACATAATCCATCCAGTGGATGTTTAGGATTGTGCAGAGGCAGGGCTGATCGAAGGGCTCTAAGAGTCGCAGGTGGTGGCAGTAAATGACCCATGATTCAGACCCCTATAAAAGAGCAGACAATGGCTCTGTAAAAGCTGATCTTTGTACTTTTCTTCAGGTGTTTGTTTCACCAAACTCTTTTATGGAGTTTACCCAAAGCTTTGTATGCCTTTGCTAACCTGTTATCTATTTCATCGTTAATCTTACCGTATGAGGAGATGATGTTTCCCAGGTAATTAAATTGGACTGATTTGAGCTCTGATTCGCCAATGGCGATATGGGGATGATGGAAGGCTTCCTGAGGTGCAGGCTGATAGAAAATTTCTGTCTTCTTCAAGCTGACTTCTACCCCAAAAAGCTCAGCAGCCCCTGAAAAGCAGTATGTTAAATGCTGCAGAGCTACTTCCGTGTGGGTGATGAGGGTGGCAGCATCAGCGTAAAGCAGCTCAGACAACTGCAAGAGAAGTATAGGGAACAGAACAAAGGACTCTATGTAACCTTTGTTGATCTCACCAAAGCTTTCGATACTGTGAGTAGAAAAGGTCTGTGGCAGATTTGGGAACATTTAGGATGTCCCCCCAAGTTCCTTAAAATGATCATCTCACTTCATGAGGACCAGCGCGGTCGAGTCGGATATGATGATGCACTTTCTGAGCCCTTTCCAATAACCAATGGTGTGAAGCAAGGCTGCGTTCTTGCATCAACTCTATTCACAATCTTCTTCAGCATGATGCTCCAAAGGGCCACAGCAGACCTTGATGAAGAAAACGGTATCTACATCCAATATTGTACTGATGGAAGACTTTTCAACCTAAGGCAGCTGAAGGCCCACACTAAGACCTTAAATCATCCTGTCCATACATTCTAACCCTTCTATAACATACAGTGTCACCCCTCTGCCTCTTCTGCCCTGTCTATCCCTCATGAAGAACCTGTAAACATATGACAAGGCACTCTAGTCATAGGTCCTGTCCCACCAGGTTTCACTTATGCCAGTGATGCTAAATCTCTGGGTCTGGGCCAAATCATCGAGCTCCTCTTGTCTTTTTACTCGTGCAGCATTCATGTAGTAACATTTCAGGTGTGGTACATTGCAGCCAATATCTCATGAAGCAGACTGAGGGATCCTATTAGTGCTTGTTTCCTTAGGTTTTGGCACACAATCACATCGCTCATCACTGGCGAGTCTGGTTTGGTCCCTTTCCCTCTTCCAAGCTATTTTAAAGCTCTGTCAACAAGACCCATTGGTTAATGTGCTAGAACTCCTTTTCCCTTTTGAGATAGGTGCATCCCATCAGGTGTCAGTAGACACTGAGTAGGTCATCCCATGGTCAAAAAACTGATCACACTAACCTTGAAGCCACTCACTGATCTGATGGATTTGCCTATTCTTATCAGTATTATTCCTTATTACTGGAAGGATTGAGGAAATTACCACCTGTGCTCCTGATCCCTCTACCAATCATCGCAAGGCCCAGAAGGCTCTTTTGGTTTCCCTTAGACTTCTCTTTGTTATTTTGTCATCACCAGTTCGAACTACCAATAGTGGATAGTAATCAGAGGGCCTTATTAGACTGGAGAGTTTTCCAGTAATGTCCCTTACATGAGTTCCCAAGAGAGCGGATTTCCTGTGAGGTGGATCTGGTCTGCATATTGGGCCTTCTGTCCCCCTTACAAGGGAGTGTTCTCTTACAACTACCCTTCTTTTCCTCTTGACAGAGGAGGTCTTGATGTGGGTTACAGGTAGTGTTGTTTTAGGAGGCCCCACTATCCCAGAAGGACCTTCACCCATCCCATGAGTTGTCTGGCCTTCTAGTTCCAGAGCCTCATAGCTGTTGAAGACACCGGTCCTACATGTCAAGTTCTGAGGAGGAGGAACCTTCCTCATGGTATGTGCAGTGATGCACTTCAAGCCTTCATTGACTAACATTCCTTTGACTAATTACCCTGTAGGGTTCTGAGTCCACCTGCTTCTCCACTACAGTGGAGGTTTGAGACTCCTGAGAGTCTTAAAGCTGTAGTGTCTCTAAATATAATCAGTCTCTCTCTTGCTTGTTCACTCAAATACTACAAAGCCTGTCCACTTCTTCCCACAGCTACTTCACCTGGTGACACAGCTCTTTAACCACAGCACACCTTCTGCAGAATAACTGTCTGCCCCAGCCACATGAAGAGGCATCGGGCACTCCTGGCAACCTGTGACCGAGAGAGCTGTGTCTGCCATCAGCAGGTCTGTCTGGCTGGAGGCCTCTGACATGGCTGGTTGAGTGACTCCACAGCTACAGAGGATTGAGCCTTATGGTCAACACCATAACTGAGGAAGCTTAAACTAATATGCTAATAAGACTGGGGCTGAAAGGATCTCTTAAATCTTCCTTACCAGCTACTAAGTCTGTTCCCTGACTCTATTAGTCACTCCCAGATGGTCAGAAAGGAGCCTTTCCTGTTCGTCCTGCCTGTGCAAACTGCCACACGTGCCATGCCCTTGCTGCTGTGCTATGCCCATTTGCCTGCTCCTGTTCACTGCACTCCGGGTAGCTCTCACTCTCTCTGTAGCCATTTAAAAGTCCCATGGTTGCTCCTGGCACTGCCCTCTCCTCACCTGATTGGCTGCTGAGGGCCCCCAGGTCCTCACAAGACTGCTGCTTAAGTGTTTGTGGTCATGGGAACACCTGCACAGCTCCAAATCACTCCAGAATCCTCTTTCAAATACCTCTGGTGCTGCATCTCTGAGTGAACACCCAAGGCCTCTCACTGTTACAGAATCATACAATCATAGAATGGTTGGGTTAGAAACATCCTTAAAGATTATCTCTTTCCAACCCTCTTGTCATGGGTAGGGCCACCTTCCACTAGACCAGGTTGCTCCAACCTGGCCTTGAGCACTATCAGGGATGGGGCATCCAGAGTTTCTTTGGGCAATATGTTCCATAACCCTTATAAGTAAAGAAAATCCTTCCAACATCTAACCTAAATCTCCCCTCTTTCATTTTAAAACCATTCCCCTTTTCCTATCACTATCTACCTGTGTAAAAAGTCCCTATCCACCCTTCCTCTAGACCTCTTTAGCTACTAGAAGGCTGTGATAAGGTCTCTCTGGAGACTTCTCTTCTGCAAACAGAACAGCCCCAACTCTCTCAGCCTGTCTTCATAGGAGAGGTGTTCCAACCTTCATTACATGATTATCTTCATGACTTTGTTCATGGCCCATAGCTGGATACAGAACTCAAGATAGGTTCTCACATGGGCAGAGTAGAGGGGAAGAATCATCTGCCTCGAACGGCTGTCCACACCTCTTTTGATGCAGCCCAGGATGTGGTTGGTCTTTAGGGCTGTGAGAGCACACTGTTGGATCATGTCACCCATAAGAACCCCAGGTCTTTCTCCACAGGGCTGCTCTCAATGAGTTCTCCCAGTCTGTACTCATGTTGGGATTGACCTGATCCAGGTAGTGCACCTTTTACTTGCTCTGTTGAACCTCTTGAGGTTCCCATTGGCCCACTTCTCAAGCTTGTCTAGGTCCCACTGGATGGTATCACCTCCCTCTGTTGTATCAACCACTGCTCAGCTTCATGCCATCTGCAAAATTGTTGAGGGCACACTCAATTGCATTGTCTATGTCACTGAAAAAGATATTAAAGAACACTGGTCCCAAAACAGAGCCCTGAGGGACACCACTCATCACTGTTCTCCACCTAGACAAAGAACCATTAAACACAGTTCTTGGGCTGCATCCAGCCAGCCAGCTCCAGTCCACCCTTCCAATCCATTTGGTCAAATGGCCAATTTGGATATAAGTATGTTGTTGAGGACCACATTAAAGGCCTTACAGAAGCCTAGGTAGATGACATTGGTCACTTTTCCCCTGTCAGCTGTGGGTGAGTATCGGAAAGGAAGAGGTACGTGGACAAACATAGGTTTAAGAGGCAAGTACAGGAAGTTATTTACTTGGAAAACTGAGATCAAAATTAGGAATCAAATAGGAAAAACTTTTCTGAAGAGTATAATGCTAAATTTGAACAAAAAGCTACTCCAAGTAATAACAAAACAGAAACTTGAGGGGGAAAAAAGCCAGGTAAGAAGAAACTTCAGGAAATGTGGAGCAGATAAGAAGCTGTTGTGAAATAGGAAAGGCTGGGATTGCCCGGGAAACATAACTAAGGGAAGAGCAAGGGTATTGCAGAGATGATAGTCAACCATCCAAAAGCTTCTGCTTTTGTGGAGAAACAAATAAAATCAGGATGAATCCAGATGCTAGAATTTCAAAATCAAAGTGAGTTTGTTTTTTAACTTAGAAAATAATACACACAGTCCCGTCTGTCTTACAAGAACATTATTACATTTGCAAAGTTGAACAGTAAAATTTAAGGAAATGCCATAACTAACAGGCTTACTAATTTAGCACAGCTGTCTTCCTACAGACATAATGAGCAATATTTCTAACTATATGATACAGTTTAAATGCTGTTATGCTCATTAGTATTGAAAACTTTCATTAGATTCAATGGCATAGGATGAAAACAAGATAAAACATTGGACATGCATGTACAAAATTTGTTCTTCTGCTTACATGAACACATCCTAATTTTTTCATTGTAGATTTACTGAAGAAACAGAAAGGTGTTCTCACAGTCTAAGAATACAGATACAACTCTTAAGAGGTGGATCCTTTTACTCTCTCTAATTCACATCTTCTGACTTTTAAAGGCAAAGAATTTATATCAGTATCTTAATATTTTATCACTAATTATATAATACCTCTTTCCGGAGTGCTAGACTTCTGAGTTAAGGTTTGTCTTATTTGTGTAAGTGTTGATGGCCTAGAATTTTGACTGAGACTATAAGAAATGGACTTTAAATACATGATGTCCCACATGATGTTCAAGATCTGGTATTTAAGGTGAAAAATTCAGAAAAAACCCTAAATATTTAAAACTTTGTTCTATATGCTTCAGTTTTCATTCACATGGTGGGAAAGAAAACGTTAATATTTTGGAAGTGTCATTATTACAACCTCGCAGGACAGCTTAGATGAAAATTTATAATACTGTCTTCAGAGCAAAACCTGCAGCAAGAAATTCCTAGGTCTGAGGACCACACGTCAAATGTTGTAGAGAAAGAAAATACTGAGTAGGTGCTAATGAATGACTACCATCTGTTATCTGCATTAAATGAGAAAAAGCTCATTTAAAAAGTAGTAGATGATAGCATAATTAAGGTCTGTTGCAGGTTATGTGTATGACAGAAAGAGAAAAGATTTAAGGTATGGTGGACCCTTACTACTGGCATTTCTTAATTTTGGAGTATTTAACTTCACAATATCAATACTATGCTATAAACAAAGTCTTTGTGTATAATGATATAGACACAGATGTTTTTCTTTCATTTGAACTAATGACATAAATGAAAATCATGACATTGAATATTTTTCAGATGTATTTGGTAAAAACTACTGCTATGGCATGTCTTTGAATTGGGAAAAATATATCATTAGGAAAAGCCGTGTTCTTGGAACAATTTTATGTGTGTGTGTATGCATATGTTGCATACATACATATGTATTTTTTTTTATAATTTAAAACTTTGAATCATATAGTGTCAGTCTTGTTTATGAGTGCCGTATTGCCCAGAAAAATATCAGTGGAACTCTCTGGATCTTCCAAAATTCCACATCTATTTTTATTCAGCTCAGTTGTTGACATCTAGATGTCCAAATTTAGATGTTTACACTTCGGTACAATAATCAACTGGGAGATTAATTAAAAACTTTATATCTGGAATTACCCTGAAAAAAATTAAAAGTAGAATACTTATATCAGGATATATTTTATTTTGTCATCATATTATCCTAATAGAATATAATAACATTTATTCCAAAATATCATGATATAGTGTAATATGTTACATATCTATGCATGTTTATGTAGAATAGCAAATCATTAAGTGACCTTCTATATGGCAAGTAGTCAAACATTTATAGGGTAACTGATAATTCTTTCTTGTGAAATTTCCATTTCTAGTGCTGCAGGTGTTCAGGTTACATGACTTTAAAGCTATGACAACACTCTTATTTAAAACAAATAATTTTCTGTTAGTTGTAGAAGAGAGTTCACCTCTTTGTTTCACCAATATTCAATGAAATATATTAATTTATGACATAGATATATAACTAGACTGGGAATTGTACACAGTCTTTGCCACAGTACCAGTTACTTTTACAACTTTTCATAATGACCAGTTTCCTGTATTTTACAAGAGAATTAAAGACACTAAGAAAGAAACTATCTTCAGCCATTATTTTCAGTGATTTGGGGGTGTGGTCATTACTCTGCCTCTGAGCCCTCTTTTCCGCATCATTTGCTGAAGACCAGTCTTGAAAGTGATTACATCTAGTTAGAGAAAATATGAGATAATTTAAAGATCAGTCACCCTCAGTAGACAGAGGAATATATAAGTTGGAGTGGGACAGTCACCACTGACAAACTGTTGTAATCCTATAATATCAAGAAGAAATACCTTTTCTCCCAACAGAAAAGAGAGATGATGTTTTTAAATAATTTCTAATGAGTAAAAGGGAAAGTTTATATAAAAATATCCACACAAAGTTTTGATATGTTTTTCTAAAGAGCTTTAACCCAGCAAAACTTAAGACAGAATTTAGCACATTTTTTGATATAGCTTTGAGGTCATAGCTTTTAGAAATATAGAAGAACATGCAATATATCTTTCCTTGATATGTTTGCTAAACAGCCTAATCCCACACATTACCACCTGCCCAGGTGCCTTCTTGTCTTGTCTCCTTTCAGTGACTCACCCAGAAAACCTTTCAGAAAATCTATGTTATGAAGACATTATGGTTTGGGTTTTTTTAAAATTTATATGATTAGCCAAATGTCAGATTGAACATTTACAATTGCTATAATGGAAAAATATGGGGTGAATTTTAATTATTTCATTAAGTTCCCACAGATCATTTCTGCAGATAATAAGAATCAACTAATATGAATTTCTGAACATTCAAATGTGTCTTTCTTTATAATGGGAAAAACAACTCTAGAAAAATATAAAAATCAAGTTTCTATGTGTAATATTGTTAGAACTCACACAAACCAAATGTGAATAGAAAGGGAATGGTGTAATTATCTGCCTCCTCATTCATCATGACTGCAGTGATAAAATTCTGGAACAGCTCTGAAAGCCGAAAAGCCTAAAAAATTCCTTGTATGACAGTGATGAAGAAATGGAGAAATGGAGTAGCAGTTAGATGCACTATTTAGCTTTTACACTTAAGAACATGATTTTTGCCCAGCTTAAGAACAAACCACTGAATGGAAATGCAACCATATGGATGTAATCCTGTGCAATGTGCTCTAGGATGAGCCTGCTTGAGCAGAGAGGTTGAACCAGATGTCCCACTGTAGTCCATTCCAAACTTACTCATTCTATGATTCTGTGAAATATTCAAAACTGCAACACTTTTTCATTTTCCACTTTATGGTTATATTGGCTAATTTATTTGTGTGTGACTGGACCATCATGTGCCTATGTGGAAAAATGCAAAAGCTATTTCTCCTTTTCACCATAGAATGAAACATACAGTTGACAAACAAGGAGGAAAAAAAAAAGTTTCCTGAAAACTGCTTTTTCAAACCTTTCTGTTTAGCAGAGCTGAAAATGTAAGTATAGTTTCAATTTAGGACAGAAGAATTTGACATCTTTTAAATGAACAGTTAATCTGTTGCATATTTGCCAGAGTATTACAGCTAAATGTTCTTTTCACTGTCTAAGAGGAGACACTCATGTATTTAAAACATGTTTACTAATGAATTATTTATGTTGAATGAACAATGTATATTATCCCTTGAAATATTTTTTTTCAGTTTTTGAGAAGCAATAAGGAATAAAGGAAACTAGGACATATAGTCAGGAAGTATCATTCCTTTCATCTCCATATTTATTCCTTAGTCCTCAAACTGCTGATAATGGCCAAAGCTTGAAAAAGAACACTGGGGCATATGGACATTTATTTGATCCATTATATGCATTATATTCTTATGGGACAATGATAAAATTTGAGATTCCAGCAATACTGTCATGTTTTACAATATTGAGATGCATTTTAGATTTTACTTCAATATTATTATGAAAAGTTTCTTTTAAGAAAAACACACCAAATATTGCAGAATCTCATTTAGTATAAGAGATCATGAAACACAATTTTGGTGCAAATCACTTGATTTGTATCAGGAGTCAGAAGGTGAGCTCTTTTCTCCTCCTGGTTGTAAAGATTTCGTCACAAAAGACATACAAGTAAATATTCACTATCAAAATTTTAAGTACCATATATGTGGAAACATTTTGGATCATACATTGGAGAATTTAATCTTGCATTTTGGTGAAAGATCAAATACTCAGCTGGTATACACTTATGTTGTTTCTTTTTAATTGTTAATTGATAGCAAAATATATAGTTTCACCGATATACAGGTTGCCTGAGACAGCTTTGTTGTGTTACTGCATTTATTCTAATCCTATGTTCTTGGAATTAATTCCCACTTCTAATAAAATTTTCTGCTTTATTCTGTTATAAATGGTGAATAAAATATTTTGTGTCAGTAGATGAAGAAAATAAACACTCAGGATTTTTTGTTTTCCTGTAGGCTTTTCAACAGAGTATAAGAAGTCAGTACTGATTAACCATTCACATTAATATATTTGTCACTAATATTTTCTGTAAATTTATAGTAGGTATACTCAGGACAAGTGTGATGTTTAATATTGAACATGAAATGAAGTGAGGTAACAAGCCATGAGAATTACAAGAAAATAATTTCTGGTTATCTATTTCTTTGAGTTATGAGATTAAGTTTACAACTTTCTTGACATATTGAAGGCTCTTTCAGTCATTTTTGGACAATCAAGAGTTAAAAATAGGCACTTTTTTGCATTTTTAAAAAAAAATCTGTATCCATCTCAGGGTGACAGATATGCTTATATTCTGCAGAAATGTGCTTCTGAGTGACAGGAGCCTTGAGATGTTGTTTATATGTTTAGCTCGGAATATCAAGGACATGATTTAGTAGGAAGCCATCATGTTAACACCATTAATAGCATTTTCACCGACATTTATAATCCTATACTGAATAAGACCATTTACTTTTAAAACAGACTGTACAGTGTTTCCACATCTGAGTCACTAAAAAAAGTTGAAAGTTTCTTATTAAAACAGTCATCCCCAAGTAAAGAAATGCATTAATTGATGAGAGTTCTGCATTGTAAACATGAAAGCATATACTTTTTGTTGTTGTTGTCATTGCCAGAAATTCTGCTTGCTTTTTCTATTATTAAAATGAATGTCAACACAGAGGAAAGTATGTTCCTGCTGTCACAGGGTGTATGCTTAGACTACATCTGAACATTGTTTTTCAGGGAGAAGTGTTCAATGATTTGATCACCTGTCAGATGTGTCTCTGTGAAATGTCTTGCAGAGCCTTCAGTTCTCTTTCTTTTACCATCTGTGTAGCTAAGAACAAAGCCCCTTTCCCTATAAGCTATGCTGGAATAGAAAAAAATCACAGGCATCCATTTGGAGCTTTTGTTGTCCAGGTGGAATTCTTGTTTCTTCCACAGAAACATAGAAAATCAGTATATTTTTTTTCATGTTTGTTTGCCGGTATCTAAAAATGTATTTCTACAATCTTCCATGAATGTCCCATCATTTTTTTTTCTACAGAATTTCCAGAATTTTTTTGCACAGACATATCACTACAATTAAATATAATACATGTTTTTATAATGGAATGTTTTATATTAAATCACTAAAGTTGAAACAACCTATTGTTTCTTAAAATAATGGTTACCAGTTGAATTCTTTCAGCAGAATAGACTTTTTCATTTTAAAACTAGCAATGACATTCGTTCATGCTCAGTCAAGACATAATATACTGCTGTTACTTACCCTGATGCTTCATCCACCTGTATCATATTGCTGCTTGTCCAACTTCCTGGCCAGAAGAACATACTTTAACTGTATCTTCTTATAGTTTACAAAGGTGTCTCATATTCTCTATATCAAGAGAAAAGAAACATATAGACATGTTTTTGCCAACCCAGCAAAAATCCTATGAGGTTGTCAAATTCTACACTTTCTGTTATAGTATTGAACACTGTCATGTTACTTTGCTAATATTAATCATAGAATCGTTTTAATTTGCTTCAGATCAGACACAAAAGGGGTTAAGATCCTGACCAGAACATTATCCAAGTCAGTGGGTAAAGAATAACAAGCTCTTCTTGCTGAAGTTTTTTTATACAGTGCATGATTTAATAACCATATTCTGATGATTTTAGTGACTGCCACATAGGCAAGACCACCTGACCATCAAGGGCTTTTACAACTGACAGAGCCTTTTTTTCAAAACTTTGACCAGTCTTAACAAGGTGGGTTGATGCTGTCAAATATCGGAGGGTAAACATAACTGGAAGAAAATATTGAGGCATTACGTGTGGTTTTTTTTCTTTCTTTCCTTTTTTTTTTTTTTTTTTTTTTTTTGTGTTTTTTTATTTTATTGTTTTGGTAAAGGAAGTGCAACTGTCTGGGAGATTTCAGTGGCTGTGGGATTAGGCAGTAGGTAAAAGAGAGGGTTCATAGAGCACTAGTTCAGTGCATTATTGCCTTTGTTGCATAAGCCGTAGAAATACAGATGTTAAGAGATTTTTCTGTGAAATTCTCTGCTTTTAACAAGGGACATTACACCAAATACTACACATCTGCATTTTCTGAATAGTGAAACCGTCAGGATTTTCAAATGTAAAATCAACATTCCAATAGACTTCTCTTTATTTAAATAGAGTTATTAGAAATTTAAAAGAGATGAACATAGTTTCAATGAAATTAATAAATAATTAAGGCAAATCTGTATGCTTGTCAGAAACTCCACATTAAGAATTAAGAGAAGGTAGACAGGTTCCTGACATATCTGTTCTTTTTTTATAGCTAAAGGTAAAGTTACTTTTTTATGCTTGATATTCTTTTCAAGTTTACCTGATCAAACCAAAAACTTAAAAGTGTTGCCAGGTAACTTACACTGGTAATAATCACAACCTTTAATCACAGATAAAAGCAATGATACAATGATGTTTATTTTTTTTTAAATAGTGGGCTTGCTAGAAGAGGCAAGTTATCATGCTTCAAGCAATTTTAAACATTGATTTGACTGTGAAACACAACAACAGATTGCACTTTGTAAACTGGTCACTACCAGTGCATTGTCAGCAGATCTAGACAGTAATCCCTGAGTGTTGTAGGACTGCTGCCGTTAATAACTGAGCTTGTTAGTTGAAAGCTGGCAAAGACTCGAGTATTTAAGAGGATTACTGCTATAAATCATATTAATTTTTTTTTAAGCATTCAAGGTCTTATTCATTAAGGGCTTTTGCAACAAAAAGAGCTACATCAGGATATGATTCTGTTTTGATAAATGAGTAGGACCTTGATTTTGCAAATGCTTGCAACAGGCTCTTGGAAAAGTACCTAAGGGAATCAGTTATCCAGCTTCTATATATGAGGTCCATTTTCATTGCAAGGAGTCAACACACTAGTCAGCCATCCTCAAGCAGTTGCATGGATTGAGATTCTACACGTTAGAGATCTTGTCAAGAAGCATGCTTCAAGTGCTATGCTGGTTAGGCACTGATGTATCTAATTCTATATAAGGCAGTGTACTTTGATCAACAGCAGCAGCATAATTTTAGATCTGGCCTTAACAGAGTAAGACCATGAGGAGTCAGAAAGATGATCAAAGGGTTGAAGAATTGCCCTGTGAGGAAGACTGAGGAATCATGGAATCATATAATGGTTTGGATTGGAAGATTCCTTAAAGATCCAAACCCTGCCCCGCCCTGCCATGGGCAGGGACACCTTTCGCTAGACAAGGTTGAGGTGTGCACAGCTTCTTTGGGCAGCCTGTTCAAGTGCCTCGAGACTCTCATAGTAAACAATTTCTTCCTGATATCTAGTCTGAATCTTACCTCTTTCAGTTTAAAGCCATTAACTGTCTTTTCTTCCTGGAGAAGAGAAGGCATAGGATACAGTATCCAAGTACAAGAAGGTGAACTACAAAGAGGATAGAGGGTCTCTCTTCACAAGGAATCACATGGCGAAGACAAGGGGCAACAGGCACAAGTTGCATTGAGGCAGGTTTCGTCTCAATAGAAGAAAACTCTTTTTCAGTGAAAACAATCAATTTTTTTGTTGGTATAGATTTTGACCTTTGTGTTGCTTACACATTTGGCATGTGTTTTTCAAGGTGAGAAAAAAGTATTTTTATAGCTTTCCTGTATTTAATGTCTATTCACAGACTGAATAGCATGTAGAAAACTAGAAACGATATTTTAGGTACTCCCCACCCGTTCTTAATGATGAGCTATTGGAATTCCAAGTGGCCTTCTAACAGGAGTAGAAGGGAGTTTTACTCTAGATACCTCACTCATCCAAGATAGATGACCAATGGATAGTGACGTGTACTTGCTTGGTTTGACCATTTCTATACGGCACATCACCAAGACAAATGGAGGATATTGTAATCTGGAAATTAATTAAATATGAAATGAAGAAGAAATGAAATATAGCGGATAAATGAGACCTAATAACTGGGATAGCTAAACAGAAGAAATTCTGAATTTTATTCTGCCTTAAGTGTGAACTTCAGTCTTTGACCTTCAGGGCTTCTGTGATTAAGAAGATACTTTGTCCTATATTATGTTTGTCTCTACATGCCTTCTGCCTAGGTCCATATGTAAACCAAGTGAAAAGATGCTTTCTTAAAAAAAAAAACAAACTCTGTGAAATCCCAGAAAAACTTTAAAAATGTGTACACACACATTTACATAAGCATGATCATCTGTGATTTGGTAATAATGTAAAATGACACCATATTTAGTTTTTAGTCAGATATTTCCCAGAAAGAAGTTCTAATTCCAGCTTAGGTGCAATGGAAGTCATTTTCTGGGAAAACTTAGCTTAGTTTGTATCTTTTCCTGCTGTTATTACTTGCTACTTATCAGTAGGCATGTCAGAAGTGAAAGTACGTCAGCATCTGCAGCATGTTCTCTTCATTCATCCTCAGAAGGGTGTTGATCCTTCTTGCCAGGGCATCAAATTTTCTATCAGCTTCTCTATCACTATGCCTTTTTCTTTCCTGATCTTCTGTTTCCTGTTACAGGAATTCAATATTAGGAAATGATACACTAATGCTACACTATGAATCAGCTGAAGTAACAGTAAAGTTGCAAGACTGGCAGCATTTTAAAGTCTTTTCTTCCAGCTTTGTGATTGTTTTCTGACAAAGTAATCATAAGAATATATAACTGACCTGTGTGTGACCATCTAAGTGCTACAAGAACTGAAAGAGATATTCCATAAATGTTCCACATAATTTAACGTCTTGGAAAAAAAGAAAAAAAAACCAAAATCACCAAACCAAACCAAACCAAACCAACAAAGAAAAACCCCAAACAAAAAACAAAGAAAAGCAAACAAACAAAAACATAAAAAAACCAAACCCAAGATGCATAAATGACTGATTATATGTCATCACAGCAAATCAACAGAAAGACAAATTGAATATTTATTATATATTGGTTAGATCTGGTTTTGATGGTAGTTACAATGAGATACCAGTGCAGAGCAGGACAATCACCTCCCTCAGCCAGCTGACAATGCCTGATGTCCCCTAGGACATGGTTGGTCCTCCTGGCTGCCAGGGTATTGCAGACTCATTCCTAACACTCTTTTTATACATGATAAATGGAATGAGAAAGATAGAAAAACTCCAGTTTGTTCCTTAACAAAATGGCTTTGCAGTTATAAACAATTCAAGCGAGACTTTATCTTTGAATAAAAAATATTACTTTACTTGCATGTATATATATTTATATATTGCATATGTTTTTGACATAAATGCACTTTTGAATTTCTTTAATGTTTTGACTGAATGTGATACATATTTCAGTCCAATATAGTGTGATAATAATTATTATGAATAATAATTAGATATAATTTTTAGTTATGTGGACTTGGAAGAATGCGAAAATGAAACTTAAAAAGTAGATTAGCAAAATCATAAATGTAAATTTGCTTAAAAAATCTTCAGAAACTTTAACTGGCTTTCATCAATATGACTTCATGGGATTTCCCTCATGAATTCCAGGTAATGAGAGTTCAGCTCTGGAGATACCTTAAAGACTTGGGGCAGATTGGTGAGTCATTAATATGTAAAGTCAGTCTAATACTGCTTACATTCAATTCTTGAGTAAATGAAATGTACAGAACAAAATCTCTGAAACCTAAGAATCATTTTCGGAATTGGGGAGGATTTTAAAAGTGCCACAACTGGGATATCTTTATGAACTTTAAAATCTCACTGACCTCATTAAGGAAAACGAAAGTAAAAAATACTCGATTAAAAAACCATGAACAAAATAAAAAATTTAAAATACCATGCAGTGATAATATTAATTTTGGTTTATGATTTAATTTTCTACTACACTTCAATACTTGTTTTTTTATTGGCAGAATTTTCAGGTCAATCTTCAAGACAAATACAATGAGTAAATATCAGTCAGAGATGTTTGTGATATTTTTAAGACACTGAGATGCTCACTGAACTTCTAATATTTTTTCTGAAGATACTTCAGATCAATCTTTATTCATAGCAGTGTGATAGAAAGGTTCATAAAGCCCTTTTGTCTTTCACCTGCAAAATCAAATATGTCACAGTATATTGATAAATATATTTGGATACACCTTGCAAATGCAACTGGATATTTTGTTCCAAAATCTAATTTCAAAACTCATTGATACCTCAATTTAAAATAATTCTGCATTCACCTGGAGTAAGAAAATGTGAATAGAGAGAAACTGTGCATTAATAATGTGGTCTTTCACTCCTTTGTCTGAGATCAAAACTCATCGAAGCAATGCTTGAATATGGCTACAATCCATTTTAAAGTAAAATGTTAAATTTTACTATTTGTAATGAGAGAAATCATATTTTGAGTGATTGTCTCCTCTTTCTGCAGTGGTACAGTGGTGAGTTTTCTTTTACTGGAGTGAAACCACATTCTTTGCAAATACATTCCCAAAGAAATCACATGGAGGTGTCCTGAGAAAATATAAATTACAGAAAACCAGATTAATATGAGGGTGTAAGTCCTTGCTTCCATGAAATCATTACACAGTAGAAAGAACCCAGGGGAGAATCCAGAAGACGCAGTTTGCTATTTGAATTACCACACCTTTTTGTCTGATTTTTTGTTTAAATACTCCTCTTCATGTATGTATTCAAGACTTCATGCTATGCTGACTCATAAATTAGAGGGCCACTGGCTGACATGGTTCACATGTATTTTTGTAAATGAACAATGTTATTCTTCCTGTATTGTGAGAGTAAAAAAAACAAAACAGGAAAAAAAGTATTCTTAAATTAATTTTCTTGTTTGCTCTACATGAGTCAATCTCTTTATATAGAATTTTTTAACCATAGGAAAAAATGTTCAAAAGATATCTGCTTAGACAGTACCCTACTGTGTCTACCAGACTAGAAGCTCGTTCTTGTTTCAGGTAGAACATCAGTGTCTTTTACTACATGAATGACCTTCTAAGAAACAGAAAATTGAGTTGTAAAAGTGACTCCTGATGGTAGGTTTCACAGGATTAGTATGGTTAGGGAAATTCATTTATTCATTGTCTGAGTGTCTAATACACAAGCCTCGATTTTTTTTAGACAAGTTGTAAAACTTGTTGGTACATATGCATTTACATCATACGTCAGCTTTTAGCTCTATTATACATTTTCAGAAGGCACAGGCCTCCTGAACAAAAGAAGAACAGTAGATTTTGTCAAATATGTACAAGGAATACTGATTGTGTTTTACACATGCATTAGATGAGGAACCCATCAGTAGATGGTCAACAGTAGTTACCAGAACCTAGCAGCTTGTTGATGTGTTACACTTCTATATATACATATCTAATGAGATATTATTAAGCCTGTAAATGATACCTTGTAAAATATTAAGAAAAATTTAGAATATATGTATGACGTGATTTCTATTTAGAAAATCATAATTAATGATATAGGATTAACATACCACTGACATAACAGAGAATTTAAAAAGTGTTTACAGTGCAATGAAGTTCTGTGTTTCATTTGTACTTCAACATTAAGATAAATAATTATTATAACTGGGGGAAAAAATACTCCAAAAACTTTCTCAGATCTTTTATGTCCATAAATAGATGTGATCTCAAATTAACATGTTCTTTGACAGGATGCACCTTTATCAGCAGTTTGCGCTAACAATTGGTCTGAAACAAAAGTCATTGAAGGCTTTTTTTTTTCTTTCTTCGTTTTATTTTCCCATTGCTGCCAAGGTATAAAATCATCATGGTAAAATCCAGTGGGACAGGAAGATGAATTAAACAATACACAGCTTAAACTAACCCATTGTGCGGAGTCAGTTCTGACTCAGAAGGAACAGCACTTAGTCACCAGTAGCACAGTGTGTTATAGGAAGTACCTCATTTTAAATATTAGCAAAATTGAACCTTGCACAGTTTAAAATATGACAAGATCAAAGGGCTAAATAATGCTGCTGCAATTCAAAAAATATTAATATATATTAATATAAACTGAGAAAAGCCAAAGATCCACAAAAGTGGGCAACATATTTAGGACTTCAAAGGGGTTTGGGACAGCTTATATCTGAAAACTTAATCTTCAAGAAGGTGACTCATTTCTTGGATTACACATAGGACAAATTATTTCCCAGTTTCAGAATATAATAGTAAATTTCAGTGTTTCTACTTCAGTTTTCTGTACAGTAATTTTTTAGGACTTGCTGCTGTTGTTTCACTGATGGGCCTACATCACACAGATCTGCATTCATATATGCTGTCTCTCTCATGCATGAACACATATATAAAAACAGGTCATGTACAGTGTCCACAGAATCACAGAATCAATTAGGCAGGAAAAGACCTCTGAGATCATTGAGTTCAACCTATGACCAAACAGCACCATGTCGATTAAACCATGATACTAACTGCCATCTCAAATCTTCGTTCGCAAAGCCTAGCCATGATGATACTAACTGCCATGTACAGTCTTTTCTTAAACACCTCCAGGGTGGCCCATTCTAATGTCTAATCACCCTTTCTGTTAAGCAATTCCTTCTGATATCCAACCTAAACCTCCCCTGATAAAGCTTGAAGCTATGTCCTCTTGTCCTGTTACTAGTTCCCTGGGAGAAGAGGCCAATTCCCACCTGACCATAACCTCTTTTCAGGTAGTCATAAGGTCACCCCTGAGCCCCTTTTCCCCAGGTTGAACAACCTCAGCTCCCTTAGCTGGTCCTCATAGGACTAGTGCACCAGACCCTTCCCCAGCTTCATTTCCCTCCTCTAGACATGATTCAGCACCTCATGTCCTTCCTGAATTAAGGGGCCCAGAAGAGAGCACAGTGCTTGAGGTGTGGCCTCACCAGTGCCAAGTAGAGGGTAAGAATAGCCCTGCTGGCCACACCATGTCTGACATATGCCAGAGTACCGTTGATCTTCTTGGCCACCTGGGCACACTGCTGTCAACCAGCACCCCAAGGTCCTTTTTCACTGGGCAGCTTTCCAACCTCTCTTTTCCAACCGGTAGTACTGCATGGAGATTTTGAGGCCAAAGGTCAGGACCCAGTACCATTCAGGTATCTAATGGGTTAGCACTAGTGAAAAGAAAAAAAAAAAATCATGGAATATTTGTCTAATATATTTACTTTCAGATAGTTCTAGTTAACTATAAGGTGATAGAACACAATGCCCACTATCAAGACACTCCCACAAACATCAGAATTTTTTTTTTTTCACATTCTTGAGAAATATTTAAGAAACTTACATAGTGAAAAATTGTGGGGGAGCCCAGCTGGCCCTGGGCTCTCTGTAAGCTGAGATACTGAAGACGGAACTTTACACCTGGCAGAGG
>JAYRBT010000001.1:65077721-65105360 GCA_036023395.1 Myiotriccus ornatus | reverse complement strand
TAGAAGCACTGTTGTAATAAAGGGGGCTGGTATCCCTGATCACCGTGTCGTCCTCCCGCCTCCGACCGACGGCAACAAAAAATATATTGCAGAAGATAGTGACAGATCAGGAAAGTGGAACAACATAAAAAAGAAAACTGATTCCTTGGTAAAATTGAAGCAGTAATGGACATTAAAGAAATAAACTTCGAGAAAGGAATAAGAAATAGAAAATCAGGAATATTTTAACTCTGGAACAGGGGAAAACCAACAGGAGCATCTTGTATGATCAAAATAAAATCAACAGGAAGTGACATACGTTTCATAATCCTGGATTGCACAAGATGAAGTCATAAGAAATGTTTTCCTTTATGATTGACAAGCTAGCTTGCCCTATAGTGCTTTTGCATTCTTTGCTACCGAAACTTTTTCTTTCCCATTTGTGAGTTTGGAGGATTGAGTATTGCACATAATTAGTAAGTGTTGTCAAGCCAGAGCAAAGGAGTGCAGTAGCTGGCTGACTGCCCAGAAGTAGAAACAGAATAGTAAAATCTTGCAAACAGGGCATGAAGAGAAGTTAAACAAGAGACAAATCCTCTATTTTTGGCACATACTTGACTTGGCAAACTGGCAAATTACAGATGGAAAGTGAAAAAAAAAAAGAAAAAAAGAAAAGAGAAAGTTATGAAAATTTGAAAGAAAAATATGCAGTCAGATAATATTGCAAAATTCATCATTCCATCAATCTTTGGATAGCAGATACAGCATATGACATACAATATACTAATGAAAATAAATCCCTTCAAACTGGAAATTCCTGAGATAATTAAGCCAAACAGATAAGGGAAGACATTAACAGTTATGTTCATACTATTCAGAGAGAAACAGAAGTCAATTTGATTCTAGGTTGATTGAGCAGCAAAAGAAGAGTTAGAGGTATGCCAGCTCAAAGATATAATTGTACAAACTTTTTTAAAAGACTATGTGAAGAAATGAAACATTTGGAATATGATTTTGCTTCCCCACTGCCTCCCCCCCCAAGACAGTGGTATGGAGATTGACATTCATATTAGCATTGAAAAGTTTGAAAAAAAAGTTCTCATTTTCTCTATTTTTGTTGCCTCCTTGATTTTTTTCCCCTTCTGTAAGACCATGAACTCTTTTTCTTTCACTTACTTCCGGTAAAAAACTACCTTGTAGGTCTACAACTTTGTTGTGATTTAACCCCAACTGGCAACTAAGCCCCACCAGTGGGATGGGAAGAGAATCGGGATAAAAGTGAGAAAATTATTGGGTGGAAATAAAGGCAGTTTAATAGGTAAAGCAAAAGTTGTACACACAACCAGTGCAAGGAAATCACAGAATCAACTAGCTTGGAAAATACCTCTGAGATCGTTGAGTCCAACCCAACACCACCTTGTCACCTATATGAAGGTACTGAGTGCCACTTCCAGTCTCTTCTTAAATATCTCCAGGGACGGTGAATTCACCACCTCCCTGGGCTTCCCATTCCAATGTCTGACTACCCTCTCTGTAAAAAACTTCCTTCTAATGTCTAACCTAAACCTCCCCTGGCACAGTTTAAGACCATGACCTCTTGTTTCACTGCTGATTGCCTGGGAGAAGAAACCAACCCCCACCTCTCTACAACCTCCTCTCAAGTAGTTGTAGAGAGTGAGGCTCAGTCTCCCCTAAGCCTCGTCTTCTACAGGCTGAACAACCATGGCTCCCTCAGCTACTCCTCTTAGGGCTTGTGCTCCAGTCTTTTCACCCGCTTCCCATGGGCAAACAGGTGTTACGCAGTCTCCAGGAAAGCAGGGCTGCATGATGTGCAATGGTGACTTGAGAAGACAAACATCATCACTCCAAACATCTCCTCCTTCCTTCTTCTTTTCCAAGCTTTATATGCTGAACATGACACCACATGGTGTGATATCCCTTTGGTCAGTTGGTATCAGCTGTCCTGGCTGTGTCTCCCTCTCAACTTGTGTACCCCTGGCCTCCTCACTGCTGGGGTAGGATGAGAATCAAAAAAGTCTTGACACTGTGTAAGCATTGCCCAGCAATAGCTAAAACATCCCTGTGTTATGCACACAGTTTTCACCATAAATTCAAAACATGGCCCCATGCTAGCCACTATGAAGAAAATTAACTCTACTCCAGTAAAAAACAGCAGCAGCTTTATTTTGCCGATCACAGAATCACAGAATAGTTATGGTTGGAAAGGACCTCTAGAAATCATACTTAAAACTTTAAGGATCCAATTCTTGCCCTTACTGTATCTTACCTGAATATTCTAGAAATCTAGATATCAGCATGATCTGTAACAGCTCTGAAAGGTGTTTTGTTAATGCAAAGACAGTGTAGGACCAAAACACATTTTATTTGCCTAATTTATATATTGCAAACAGGAGTATGTCAGAGGTAAGAGCCAGTGTGTTGATAATAAAAGTGTTCTTAATTCACTGCCTGTGATGCTGCTGTGAATGTCATTAATAGAGCTTTAATAGCTGAAAGATTAGGAAATTTGGAATTTGCTGTGCAGGACATGAACAATGCTAGAACTTCCTCTCTTATTTTCTCTCCACATTGTTAACTTCCCAATAAAGATATCATACAAATGTCACATGTGCCTGACCCAACAACACTATACATTTATGCTGGATTATTCAGGCTAGACCTGCATAAAGGTGACTTACATAAACACACTTTACATTTACTAGATAAACTTACCCATGTGATATATTTGGAAAGATTACAAATTAAAAAAAAATTAAAAAACTAACAACATGTCTATGAATGACTGATCACCAGTGAGTGCAAATGGTACAGATCTTGGGTTAATGTGACCTTTTCTGTGATTGCTTGTGATATAAACGGTCTCTCTGTGACTGCTTTGTTTTAATAGTCTCAAAAGTTTTTGGTAACTACTTTTTTAAATATATAGATTACATCAGGGTGTAACACAAATATGGCTGAGAATAAATTAATTTTATTCAGAAGCTATCCAGAACACTTAAAATTTATTGAAAAACTCCATCTGTGTCTGAAATTTGTGATTGAATTAAATCATGCGTATTGTAACTTTGCAGCCTCCTGTGCTGTGAGGTATATATTATGTGATTAGACAAACAATGAGCCAGTATAGCATGATAGAGGCCACTCATATTGTTCCTTAAATTACTTAAGTATTATAAATCGTGAAAATAGTTCTTCTTTTTTTATCTGTTATTTTAATTAAAAAACTCCAAGATCACCATCAACTTCAGAGAAAGGCATTTCTGAAACACTTACAGAATCTTGGCATATGTTTTGATTCTACTCTGTCTGGTTACATTAGACTGTGTAATAGGGTGAAGGTTTTACCTACTATCACACTCAGGAGATTAAGCACAATATGGTCCTTCCATATGGTATTTGTGCCTAAAAACCAATGAGATTAGAATACCTATGCTGAACATCACTCCATATGTTCATCAGAATAGACCATAGATCTTGATAGAACTAGGGATTTTTTAAAGATTTAAATTAATATCTTTAACAGTGCCTCAGAAACATCTCAAGCACTGCCAATAACCACTGTGTTTCATCCTCTCCCCCTTCTCAATTATGCTATTATGTGTTATGCTAATGGATATTTTATTTGTTTCCAGTAAGTATTTTCCTCTGTTAAATTAGGATAATTATTTCACTTCTATACTGAATAATTTATACTCTATTTAGGAAAAAGAGCTGAAAAAAATGATTAGGTATAGAACCAACACTGATTCCTTTTCTAGGTATTTCAGTGATTAGTAAATTGAATCTTTACAGTTACATCTAATTTGCTGACTAATATTTTTCACATTTAATCTTAATACTGAAAGCACTTGACAACATCAACTTTATCCCTAAAATTTATGGAATTAAAAAGCAAAGAAATCACAGTAGCAATAGCCACAGTGTACAACTCCAGTAGTAATATCCACAGTTGTCTCACAGAGGAAGGTACCCTCTCATCCTCACAGCCTTGAGTAGTTACTGAATCCTGGAACTTGAAAATTATGCTCTTACCATTTTTTGACTGTTCAGCAATTTAGAGAAAACAACAAACCTATCTCTTTCTTAGGTGAAATGCAGGTTTTTTCCTTTCCAACTGGACCTGGGGTAAAAGGGTAGTAAAATTAAAATCATACCCTGAAGACAAGGAGGCTGAAAATGAGGCTAGAATAGTATCACAGAATCACACGGAATATGCCAAGTCAGAAGGGATCCACAAGGATCATTGAGTTCAACCCTTAGCCCTGCATTGGACCATCCCCAAAAGTCACAGCATGTGCCCGAGAGTATCATACAAATGCTTCTTGAACTCTGTAAGTGCCGTGACCACTTCCCTGGGGAACCAGCACCCAATCACCCACTGGGTGATAAACTTTTTTCAAATATCTAACTCAAACTTCGGCTGACGCAACTTCAGGCCATTCCTTCGGATCGTGTCGCTGGTCATCACAGAGAAGAGATCAGTCAAAGAAGAGAGTTATACATTTTGCTGAATCCCACACCACTTTTCTCCCCTTTTCTCGTCCCTCTACCCTCCACCCCTCCCATGAAAAGGCAATTTTAATAATATCCCTATATCTGGAAATGGAAACTTTTTATTCTTGTCCCTGCCAGTTTAGGGAAAATGTTCTAAGCCCTCCTGCAGCAAAGATGTTAATTTGCTTTGGACAAACAACATAATGCATAGTGCAATATCTTAATTAGTGAAGGTCAACTTCTAAAATGTTCCAATTTCAAGAGACTAACTCTAGTCAATGTATATATATGTGTATATATATATATAAACACCTTTTTTTTCCTTTCTATTTGTGATACATTTTGAATCTCAGTTATGTCTTATTCACCATGATTGTTTTAGATACTGTTTGTTAACATTCTGTCATCTCATTTAACAAGGACCATAAATGTAAAAGAACACAAAGTAGCCACTGGTATTATTAATGATGACTGTCACTCAAAATGCCTTTAGGTGTTTTAAATAAGATATTTAATTGTTCCTTGATGACAAAAAATCTAATATTTAATTTGACTTACGGTTTTCTGAGTTAGTATGTTGCAGAAGGAAATATCTCCATTCTATTGGCTTCAGGTATTTTTGCTTTGCACTATTAATCTTACCTAAAAAGGGATTCTTTTACACATCACTACAATCTCTATAACAACCTAAACGGAACTCCTTTCAATGCTGCTTGCAGCTATCATTTAGGAGTAATAACAGAGTGGGTTTAAAAGACAATATCCCATCATACAGTATCTATCTAGTAATTTTCCTCCTCTCTCTTGTATCTTAAGAAGGATTTTCTTCTTCAATTGCCTGTTTCAACTATAAGAGTTCTAACTTAAATTTCTTTTATTCACTCTAGCCCGATGACAAGAAATTGGAGTTATTCATGATTCTGTCGAGTAACATGGTCATTTTATGATATTTTTCTAGCTCTGATGCCTTTTTAATAGCTATATCAGTACAAAGAGATTGAATATAATACAAAATAACAGAGCAGTGGAAGCCAAATTCAAAATTAATATAACAGATTTTCCCAGAGTATTTAAATAGAAGACAGTTCTCTGCAAATGTGCAAATAAATAAATAAACAGAAAATTGTGACTTCATTTTTGCACAAGTTTTCGGTTATTTTATCAAAAAAAATAAAAATATGTCTGGTCCTTCTGTAGTGTGATCAAATTACGGTAACTCACTTCTTTGAGATGATTTCTATTACTGTAGTGAGACCACCTCAATTAACTAGTTAATGTAATTTATTGGAGATAAATTATCCTAAATTCAGGCTGACCAAAATGTAAAAACACCTTTTGGAGCGAGAAGGAAGTGTCATACAGGTAACATATTTAAAAATTACATTCATACTTTGTCAGTCACCTCAGTAAATCTGAAAATCCAGCACTTATGTACAAAATATATTTGGAACCTGCAGGTAGAAATAAATCAGCAAAAAAAGTAGTAAAGATCTAAAGAAAAATTTTACAGTTTTGCCTCACTTTATGTCAGTGTTTTGCAGTGTAATTATCATATTTTTGCCACATAATGGGGAATTGGGTATTGGAATTATATCAGTTAAACTTAACAGCCTGATTTTTTTCGGATGTGCAAAATCGTCTTGCCTCCTGTCTTGGTTTACACATGTAAACAGTGGAAATGGTATTTCAAACTGTTAGGACTGAGATTCACAGATTCAGAATCTTAATTAAAGTATAAGGATTAGTATTTTGATTTAATTTAGCAAAATACTTAACCATTATTTTAGTTTCAGAGACTTCTTTGAGACTTCACTGGCTCTTTCTGTGTACAAATTTAATCATGTTGTCTTCAAAAATGTAAGCAGAAATAGAAAAGTGGTAAGACTTGTAAAATAAGTTTCCAGAATGTGCTTTTGATCCTAACAGGAAGAATTTTGGGGATTAACTACATCTGAATTCTTAAAACTATTTCATCCCTTATGTAAAGTATACACCAAAATAAAGTACAAGGGCTGTGGTGCAGAGAAGTTTTGGCAATTTAAAAGGTAAATTTGGATGTTATATACATGAAAAAGCCTTTACTGTTACTTTATGCAAAGAGTCTGTCAGCAGTTCAAGAGCTCAAATGCTCTCATAAACCCTGTAAAACCTCAGTCTGTTTAGGAAATAGGGTCAGAAAAGCTATTATAAAGAAAATTATCTTAGAAAAACCTTCTTAACTAGAAATTGACTAGTCAAGCTTGTACATGCAGACTTTCAAAAAATGTTTTAGTTAATCTGATTTGTTTAAAGCTAGTGACATATGTTTAGAACATACAGTATTTTTGGTTAACATAAGTGGTATGTCTAATGGTATGTCCTAACTAAAGGGCATGAGAAAATCAACTGGTTCCATCCAACAGCTTTTAAGGCTGTTTGTACCAAACGTAAATTCATAAATTGTACTCAGAATTTGTTTAAGCTGCAGGTTTTGGCAACCAAATGCCTGCTGGTAGATCCTCTTTGCCTCATCCTTGATAACATACACCCATACATACTATACATATGAAGATAATAGAGGAGAAGTCTGGTTTGGCATGTACCAAGACTTTGCTTATTGTTGTAGAGAAAGCATTTTTTAATGGAATCATACAAGACTAAGGTTGAAGGGAAACTCTGAAATTATCTAGCCCAGCCTCCTGCTCAGAGACCGGTAAACTTTGAAGTTAAACTGAGCTGCTAAGTGGTCTGTTCCAGCTGAGTCACGACTGTCTCTAAGGACAGGGATTGCCTATGCGTGCAACCTGCTCCGGTACTTAACCACTTTCATCATGAAGCTTCTTTTTTTCCATCATGCTTAAACCTGTGACTAGATTTTTGTCCTTCCTCTGAGCCTCTCTGAGAGGACACTGAATCCATATGCTATATTACTGCATTAGGAAGTGTAAGACTGCAATTAAGATCTACCTTTTCCTTCCCTTCTCCAGCCTAGATAACCCATTTAACTTAGACTTTCTTCATGTTACATACTCCACAACTTAATCTCCATTATTTCCTTCAGTATTCTGATGCTTTGTTCCTCTTTTTCTCTGTTCATGAAGTGCTAGCTGGAAGGTTTCTCAATGCTTCCTTTATATGCAATAAGCTTCAAAACAGCAGTGAGAAAGGACTTTCAAGTTGTAATTCAGAGAGAGTCACTCACTCAAGCACCCACATAAACCTCTCCCCACCACTGCATGCATACTCACAGACACACACAAATATGAACAAATCTACTGGTTTGGTTCCAGTTCTTTTCATGGAGTATTACATACAGAAACTTGACAATATGTGATCCAGACTGTTTTGGGGTAGGGGGGAGAAGAGAATATTCATCTGTTTACACATCCATTTTTTTCTGACAGAAAATGAAGACTAATTTATTCTCAAGTGAAACTCAGTATTTGGATCAATTTGCAACAGAGTTACTCTCTTTTCTGTGCCAGATTTATTGAGATAATATATTTCAATATTTAAAGTAGGTAACACTTTGAATCATCTATTTAGTTTGACATGTTTATTTGTTGATATAACTTCTATATAAAAATATGTAGTTACAAAAGGTTGCATTACCGCTGTTTTAGGATCTGCTCAGATTTTATGAAGCATATTTCACATTCAGTGAAACAAAGAAAAAAACAAAAAGTGAAAAAAGGGTTTAAATAGTAACTACTTGTTCCACAATTGGAGATCAATTGATTTTTTTTATCTAGGAAGATGGTCTTGATGGACAGGGAGTTAACTTCCAATCTTGTGTGTATAAAATGGAAATTAGAACTGTAAGGAGAAAACAAAAGTAAGATTTAAACATCTTTCTACCATCTCCATAGAAGCTTTATTTTGCAGTTTATGAGTCCAAAAACTGAAAGTTTAGATTTAATCCATCCCTTATGGGGTAGAGTAGAAGCCAGGCCTTCTATCTGGGCTACTGTGCATGTTATTATAGACAGCACTTGCCAAAACCTAAAAAGGTCTTCTGTCACAAAAAGTTTTCCTCAGAAAGCCTTGGAAACCTTACATCTATGGGCACTTTGTGTTTTCATCACAGTTTCAAATTAATTAGTGAGACAACTTCAAAAGCTTTAATCTAGGCTATGGTATTAGGAAACATGCATTAGACATTTCCTGTTTGCATTGCTAGGTTGCTTGTTTAAAGAATTCTTTTACTTTCATCGAAGGCTGTTGAGGACCTTAATGTACAATATTGACAGAGTAATAAAAATAGCAAATTATGTTTCTGACTGCATGCCAACTTCATTAAATTTTCACCCCTATAAAAAACAATATAGAGGAAAAAGGAAAAACAGCTTTATTCAAGCTTAAATAGGATTGCAACTGAAATGTAATGAGGGATAACCAGGATATTGTTTTTCTCTAAATATCTTCCCCCATATATTGCTTCCTGAGTCACGTTAATATTCCGTACTTCTCTTTTCCTGTGTGCATGTGAAAATCATGTCTGGGAACTTCCTATGAGTTTTTTTGGCCTAAATGTTTGGACTTGTGAAATAACAATTGCATTTTCCCTCTCAATTATAGTATCACAAGATCATATACTTTGAGGTATCAAACATTAACACCCCAAGGTTTTTAATATTGAACTTACTGTACATGACAAACAGCATCTGAAAGTATGACTTATTGCATCTGGAGAACATTCTGAATTATGAAAATACGAAAGTAACTAAAAAACAAAACCAAAAAAAACCTCTCAAATGGCACAGCTTAATGTAGAACCATATGTCAGACCAGGATAACTTTTAGAGGCAATATTTAGATTTCATCCTATGCTGGAGACTGCAAATATTAAATGAACAGAACAAAAGTATGTTCAGTAGATATGAAATACAGGAGAAATGCTAGTGTGGTATCAAAACTTAGAAATGTTGGAGTACAAATCTGCTTACTTTATAGGGGGTTCTGGCTAAAAAAATGTATGCATTTTTTAATTATCAGCAGTCATTTATAATTATTCTTTTGCTGCACACAAACCGTTCATAAGTACAAAAAAAAAAAAAACCACCCTAAAATCAAATAATCAAATGAAGATTTTAATGAATGCATTCCATAAATAGGGCTGATATTAAGCAAGCTTTATAAGGGGTATTTGTCAGCTGCCCCTTTAAAAATATTATCTAATATAATAGTTTCTTTACGAAATTTTATGCGTTATAAAGACAGGTATAACATTCAAAATACTAAGTGGACAACTGCTTAAATTATCCAGGAGCTAATACAGATGAAAACATACATCCTTCAGGCTTGATTGCCTTAACCATATGAATCTATTTTACTCCTTAAGGGTTTGACAGCCTCATATTCCTTCTACTGCACTGAAACTCTCTCTCAAAAATTTAGGAAGTTCATTCTTTCAGAACAATGCTTCCTACTCTTGAAACTATTCACCTATAATTTTTGAGACCTTGTTTAAACTCTTTAAGGGCTTCAGAGTTTTAAACAAAGTTAATGACATCAGCCATTCTTGACAAAGAGATGAGAATATTCAAACTTGACTCTTGGATGTCCCAGTTTTTATTTCATTACATTCATTTGATAAGGAAAAGAACCTGTGCAGTCATAGAGTAAAAAACGTCCACTAAAAGCTGCTTTCCAAACCCAGCTGTACTGCACACTTCTAATGTTAAAGGGGCAGGATGGGACTGTTAAAGGGGTTTTGCTGGATTTTGTAATCCTTTATGAAATTTAAGACATGCTTATTGTCTCAGTTCTGGTAGAGCTTAAGCATAAGAAAAGCATTCCACTGATGGAATAATTCCAGAAAAATTTATGGGTGTGTCTCCCTAACACTGCGGTTTGGTTTTTGAGTGCCACAGGTTCAAATTTTCAATCACACAGACTAGGAAACTGGTCAAGGTGTGCCACAGTTTTTAATATTTTACAAAAAATGTAGGAGATTGCATTTTTTTAAAATGTCCTAACAGGGAATTGGAAAGTACTTAATGATGGCACTGAGATTCAAAGGCTTGGAATAAATTCTGCATTCTAGAATTATATGCAATGCATTTTCCTGTTGTATTTCATTAAAAACTTGGACTCTTTGGGAATTGTGTGGCAACTGCTAGGATTTTAAATAGACTTATACATTTAAACTTTCCTTTCAACCTTGCTCTTTATAACCAGTCCCTTCTCATTTAGCTTAGTATGTTTTGTATAATGCTAATTGCTGTATCCCATTGCAGTACTGGATTAAAAATTTATTTTGTGTTTAAATTACATTAAACTATATTTTAAGACATTAAAAGTGTATTTAGTTTTCTATAAAAATATTTTATCTTTTTTCCATGACTGAAAAGAAAGTTGAGTGAAAAGAATAAGTAAATTGGCTCATTAAAGATAGTTCCTCTCCCACATCTAAGCGAGGAGACACAAAAGGCTTTCAGACACTATGCAGAGAATTGACTAGAAAGATTTAAGAAATCTGTCTACATGGAGCAAAAAGATCCAGGGGTGAATGAGTGCAGAGGTGTGAGCAAGATCAGGACTGCACAGAGCTTCAAAGCTGAAAAAGAGATTAAATTTCATGCACAAAGCAAGCAGACACAAAGTTGCTGCACTGTTAGTCACAAGGATTGAAACTGTAGAGAATAAGACTACCTACTACATCTGAAATGAGAAAACTGAACAGCAGAGTTCCCTGTAATTGAGATAAGAATGATCCTATCTTTACGAAAGAAAATACCTACTACATAAAAATGTAAGCCAAAAAGAAAGCTGTGTGAGTCAAAACATTACACAGTGAGATGAAATAGCAGGAGTTGTGCATGACTGTTAAAAAAGAATGAGATAATGTAGATCCAGAATCTGAACGGAGAACAATTTACTATGTCTGAAAAGTTCAGGTAGTGACTTTGATTGTATAAGGATATTTTATAGCTAACTTTGGTCATTAAATTAAACTAATTTTTTTTGGTGAAAAAATCCTTTTTTAAGTACTCGTAAAATTCAGCCTTTTTGAGGAAGAACTTTAAGCCCTTATACCAGACTCATCTAACTCTCTGATTAACATCTAATATAATTTCTAATATACTACTACAGCATCCCTTTCTAGAGAAAAGAGGGGGGGAGCTTTTGTGGACTGACGTACTACTTACATGCTCTCTCTCTTTAGAGAATACACTGCAGTAATGATATGTTTAGGCTTATTGCCAAATGGAGATATTTTTTTAATAGATGAAGCCTAGTGGGAAGATGAAATTAACAGAAAACAAAATGGGCATGGCTACTAACATTTCAAACGAATACTCTAATAAGAAAATTCCTAAACTAAAGAACAGGAAGAACTGGGAGTTCTGGAAAAGATACTGGTTGGAAGAATACATTTTCTAAGGAATAGTCACTGCTATCCAGTAGCGAAAGTAACTTAATTGCAGCAAGTAGCAGAGAAACAAATAAATTGAAATTAAATAGTCCAGGGATAGTATTAAGAATTTTCTACTGACTATTTAAGCAAAATTATGCTACTAATAATGAAATTCTGGGAGAAGTTACAGATTACAAAGAGAAAATTAACACTGTGGATGACAAAATGTGACTATCCCGGCTGAGATAGAGTTAACTTTCTTTATAGCAATATAGCTTTCTTTATAGTCTGTATGGAGCTGTGTTTTAGATTTGTGACTAAACAGTGTTGATAACACACTGGTGTTTTAGCTGCTGCTGAAAAGTGCTGGCACAGCATCAAGACCTACTTTGTTTCTCACTCTGTCCCCCCAGTTAGTAGTCTCGGCAGGAGATGATAGATAAGACAACTGGGATAAATTTACTAAAGGGTTCTTTCATGCCATATAACATGATGATCTGCAACAAAAACTGGGGTATAGTTTTTTCAAAGTAGATGCTGCTTGAGGACTGTTTGGGCACTGTGTTGCTAGTAGTAGGTGGCGAGCTTCGTCTTGGCATTTTTTGTTTGTTTGTTGCACTTCTTTTCCTTTTTCCTTTACATATTAAATTGTCTTTATTTTGATCAAGAAGTTTTTCTGCCTTCTGTTCTTATTCTCTCCCCCATAGTATGACAGGACAAGGAGTAAGTGCCTGGTGGGTGCTTAGCTGCCTACCAGGGTCAACCCACTACATTCCAATGGAGGCTGAATAAATCTTTCACAGAGAGATGCAAGACAGGGAAAAAATACAGAAACAAACACTTTGTTCTCTAGAAGAATAAGAAACTCTCATTTTTTACTTATCAGTACTCAAGACATTGGAAAAATGTAAATATAACACATACATTCATTGTCCTTGATTTTACATAACAATCTGACAAAATAATCATAGAATCATGGAATGAGTAAGGTTGGAAGGAACCACTAGTTGTCATCTCGTCCAACGTCCTTGCTCAAACAGGGGATCCTATAGCATGTTACTCAGGATTGTCTCTGGGCAATTTTGAATACTCCTAGAGAAGGAGACCACAACCTCTCTAGGCAACCTGTTCCATAAGGTTTAACTTAAAAAAATGACTAATTAAAAAGACAAATATTAAAAGGAATACAAAAGAATCATCAAGCTTATTCTAAGACAATGTGGGGAAAAAAAAAAAGAAAAAAATGAAGTAGGCAAATCAATATTCTATTCTAGAAAAATGTAGATGTGAACTTTTCTCTAAGAGTTGTTGTGCCTTTAGTGGATCTGTCCTAAGGACTATGTAATACTTATGGACTGATTCCTTGTTCATGTGAATTTTTATTTTTTTTTAAATATTGTGTTCCCACATATATACTGACATATACTTGGAACAGTTATTATTTAGTTTACCTTCTGATTCTTTTAGTATCCCTCAGGCTGAGAGTAGTTCTGGAAGGAAGTTATACCCTTCTTGACAGCTGTGGGCACTATTACAAACTATTGTGATGAAAATCTTTTTCACACCAGATCATTAAGCTGACTAAAAAATAAATGGGTCTTAAAATAGATAGGCTTCATCTTTTCAGGCAAAGAATAGGTTGGAATTGTGCGATGTATTATTGCTATTGTACACAACTGGTGAAACTCCCTCTGGAGAACTCCATAAAGTTTCTGTGCTAGGGAAAAAAAAAAACAAACTAGAGTTGCTTCAGAGAGAGAGGACCAGCAGAGTGGAGACTGGTTTATTAGCAACTCTTAATGAACGCTGCTGGAGACAATACACTGCATTAGCTGAAAAGACTCTTGATTTTACAGTGGTTCTTAAAGGACACAAAAGACATGTTCATATGCTAGGCTTAATTCAGCTAGGTTTAGATTGCAAAGTAGTGCAGACATTGCAGTAGAGAGTTTAAAGCAAGAGGCAGTCTTCAAGAAGCTGGAAGAATACATGAACAACTATGTTCCTTGCATTTTAAGTTTCGCAGTGTCTGTGATGTAAATGGTGTTCGTCTTACTCTAAAAAACTACTCTGAACAGTGTATGATGAGTTTCTCTGGAAAATACTAGACAATGAAAAATTCTGTTATAACAAATGTATTTAAATGGATTAAGAATACAGTGAAGGAAGAAAGAAAAAGTTTTATTCTTCAGTAAAAGAGGATTTTAGAACTGCTTCATAATAAAAAACAGTGAAAAAAAGAGAAGCTAGCAATTTTTTAAGAATTTGACATGTTTAGTAGATGTATCTTTTAAGAGAAAATGATGGATTGCCATGTGGTGATGAACTGCATTACCCAGGAGGTCCTTTTCAGTCTTAGATACGTATTTCTGGCATAATTAATTTCCAAGTAATTGTTACTAAACATTATTAAAATGCATTGCAATGACAGTTCACCTATTCATACGGTTTAAGACAACCTATCCTGTTTATCATGCAAGTTTTAAAAGCATTTTGTTTGCTTAGGTAACAAAGATTTTTAATAAGTTCTCAATTTGTTTTTATCCCAGAGCATGCTGTGAGGAAATGTAACTAACTGTAAGAACTAATATTATTTGAATATTTGTCATAATATTGTATGAGAAGCTATATCATCTATTTCATTATGGCGTCTCTCTATCTGGTTAAGCTGCTCTCTGAATTTTTCAACCAAGTCATAATTTTGCCAGAGAGGAGTGATTTGGGCTAGGGTTTTATTTCTGTATTCTCAAATTATTAGGAGAAATCGCTCTTTGACTCCTTGAAATGATAGACATAAAATATTGAGTTATTTACCTAATCACTTGGCTGCATAGGTTTGGAATAAAAACATTGCTGAAGTGATTGGTGAATTGATTTGCCATTTACTATAGGTTTCCAGCAAATACTTCATTGATTTGATATGTAGCACTGACCCATGTGAAGACTATGAGCTTTTGTCCTGGATTTTTATCACTGATTTTTTTTCTCATAATTTTAGAATTCCAGAACCAGAGCATGCCTCATCAAATATAAAGACCAGTGGTGTCAAATTCGTCTCAATACAGGCAGATAAAGAGTGTTGTAGACAGGTTTTGAGTATGTAGCTGTGGTAAATTTGCATTCAAATGACCAGCTATACCATTAATTTGAAGCTCTTGTTCCTGCAATTCTGTAAAGCCAGAGCATGAACATCACAATGATTTTGTGAGGTCACGAAGTATTGTCTCAGTAAAGGGTAAACTGAGACACAGCATTTTAATGTATTTCTCCATGTTCTTTGACTGTATGACAGGAAGCAGTAAATTGTGATGATTAATTCTTGAAACACCTATTTCATAGCTCTTAATGCCAAAAAGGGATCATTGAGTCTACACTGATCTCTTACATATCAGAAAACAATACATATTACTCAGTTATGTTCATGTTGGAGTCTCTGATTTGTTTTGGAATATGTTTCTGAACATATTCCATTGTTCAGAAAACAAATTTCTATATACCACTCGAAGACACAGGAGACAGTGAAACTGTGCCCGCGCTAAAAAATTAAACTCTTCCTGAGCCCCAGCATCAAAGTGTTGTTGCCTACCCTTGTCAAACTCTTCCAGTGGTTAGAAGCTCGGGTTTTGCTCCAGGATATTTAGCAATCTCTTACACAATTCCCAGACATAACCTGGGAGTTTCTACAGTGATCCTTATCAGGAGGCAATTTTCCTTGGGTCACTCTGGAGTGGTGAAGAAGAGAGTTTAACAGTGAGGATTTGAACTGAGGATTTATGTACTGGAGCTGGGTCCTAGGCACATTTAGTTTCTTAATATATGCACAACATTTTCCATGTCACCTGGCTGCAAGGAAGTTGATCAAGTAGTGTAAATGATCCTCCTAAAAATAAATTGTCCCTGCAGGACCAGGAAGGAGAGGTCTGCACGGTTGCTGTCTGCCTTTCTTTCCAATGATGAGACAGAGGACATGCCACAGATCTTGGTAGAACATGTTTGATCCCTGTATAGGCCATTCACTTAGAAGGTGGACCCTATCCTTGTTGGTCCCTTCCAACTCCCTTCTGTGATTCTATGATTCTAATGCCAAATGTGATGTTCACATACTCTTACATCTGCATAAAAGTCACATAAAACCCCCCAACTATATGTAATAAACATCATTGATTCAGCTCTTGTCTTGCTGTAGTCCAAATCTAGTTGTTCAAAGACAGCATGACCTCTAAATCCGAGAATATATCAATAGAAGCCTGCATGAGTGAAAAAAGTATATAAAGGAAAATCCATGATGGATGCGATGTGATTATAATGTCTATCATATAAGGCTGGAAAAATTTTGAGGTTAAAACATTTTAAAGATATTTGTATTTCACAGATCTGTGGAAGGAAACACACATGACTTTATTGTGATGGTCCAGTATTGCCATCAGTACACTAAATATGAAACTGTGTGGAGTTTGGCTTTCCTCAGGAACTTTTTTTCGGATGTCAATCTATATCAGAGGCCCTAAGCAGCCTTTATGTGTCACCTGGTAAACTGTTGCAATATTTAATTATCTTTACTATGAAGAGTTTTCAATATATTACAAGGCTGAATTTGTCCAGCTATACCTCCCATGAACTAAATAGGTATGCTTTTTGTCAAAAAAACTCTTCCCTGACTCATTCTGTGCATGAGAGCATATGTAATGCTTCTCTCCTAGATCCCCTAGCAAAAAACTATGATTTATTTATGTGAACTTGATTTATGTTTGAAACACCAGTTAAAATACAGGTTCAAGTGGTATAGGTATGTTTTGGCTCAGGGAAAAGAAACTATTTGGATGAAGTTAGTTCAAAGCTTTAACCCTATGCAACTGTGATTTCTGAGCTTTGAAAAATACCCTGTTATACTTAAGCCTCCCTATAAGTCTTTCAGTTGTTCTCTTTTAAAGTCCATAAAAAATTATTTCTTTAGTTTATATTTCTTTAACTTTTCAAATAAAGTGTTTTAACACAACATTGTTTCTTTAAACAGTGATAGTTAGTCTGAAGATATTTGTCCAAGCAGGAACAGTAGCCCTGTAAGTAAAAGGACAACCAGTTAAAGTCTGGGATTTACGAATTAGTTATGAAAATTATCACAGTTCTAAAAGATGCAAGGTAAATTATGTGATAAAAAGGAGTCTGTTTTAGGGGATTAAGAACTCAAGATGTTTTTAAAGTATATATCCCACATAAAAGCGTTCTCTTATAGATAACCCCTCCTTCACTATGCACATCCCTTCTGTGGTTAGTCTCCCCACACAGGCAACAGAGAAAGGAGTAAATCATGAATCTGTGCTTTCTTTCAGAGAAATACGGGAAATGAAAATAAGGAGAGGACTGGCCTGCTCCGCTAGATCCACCAGGAGTTACTTTACAGTTCTGTAATTTCTCTCCTTACTACTTTCTTCATTAATGTTAGTCTAGACTGTGAGAGGACTGCCACATTTTATAAAATTTGTGGGAGTTTAGCTTATAGTTAAAAAATCCTTTCTCCTGCAGGTCTGTTTCAATGCCAGACTTAAAGGGATTCCCAGGTGCCAATAACAGTGACTGCTGTCTGGTTCCAAAGGTCCCACCTGAATCTTCAGTGCACTAACAAGACCCACAGCAACATAAATGAATATCTATTAAAAAATAAAACTTTCTCCAATTTTTTTCTTTTTTTCTCTCCGCATTCACATCAGGCTTTCAGACGAGTATGACTGTTCTTGAAAAACCTAAAGGAACCAATACTAGGCAAAGCAATAACCAATCCAAAATTATCTATAAGGTTTTAGTGCTCAGTGGAATTCATGCACATTTTATATATAGCAAGCTTTGACATCCATAACAATGCAAAAAATAAAATACAACAAGACATCTTAAAACTCCCCAAGACCATGTTGTCAGCCTTTGTTTTTTGTTTGAAACATTTTTGAATAATCATCTTTTTTGTTTTGGCAAAGTGTTATCTAGATTTTCTGATGAATATTTTTTGATTGTGGTCATTATTGCTTCATAGTTCTAATCTGTCAGTCTGCAGATATCTTGAATGACATTTATCTAAACAAAATATAGATATCTGTTTGTAGACATCCAAGCAATACATAACTGAATCACATATTAAAATCTCTTGTTTCTCTTCGTTCACTATAGAAGGAATTTGAATTATTGTCTTAGGCATCTGGATAAGAGATACACAATATAAGGCAAGTAAGTCAAACATTTTTCTTTTTGTTTCTTTTTTGTAGCCCAGGAGGATGCTAGTTACTTTTGCATAAGTCCTTGTCTTCCACAACATGAAACATGAGCAATGATTTTAGGAATGCATGAAGTGAGCTGTACTCAGGCTACACCTTGCTAGTGTGAACTCAGACAACCTGGCTTAGTGTGAGGAAAGGCTGTGGCTGATGTCCATCAGGTTTTGCAGAGATTCTGATGAGATATTATTGCTACATTCAAATATTTTGCCTTTTAGCTGTTAAATCTAAATCTCTTGCATTGAAAATTCTACCTTCTGATTATCTAACCTTCCTTCTTCTTCAGACTTAAAAAGATAGCATTTAAATTCAAATTAATTTCTCATGTATCCTTATGTTATTCCACTAAAGGTCTCTTTCCAAGTAATGCTCTACAAGGAAAGATTTTTTTATTGTTTTGTCTGCCTTTTTTTTTTTTTTTTTGATTGGTTGGAGGGTTTTGTTGCAAAGTTTTAAAAGAAAAATTTAGGCACAGTTGCCTGAATTTTATACCTGCTAATAAGCTAAATTCTATATGACTCTAAAGAATTAATGTCAAATTAGGAACAGTCATGCCACTGAGAAAATGGGCATTTTAAGGATGCCTTTAGCTTACTTAACATGCTTACCATCTTAATGTTAACTTTTTTCCACTGGCTAGAGAGAGGAATATATGTTTATACTAACATTGGTAACATGAATTTCCTTTGGAAAAGTAAAATCTTTATAACAGAGATTTTTGGTTTACATTATTTTACTGCTCCTAGTCTAGTCCATAATTTCCATCAATCTCTACACCCTGCAACAGTAGACATAATTCTAGCTTTGCCCACCCCCAATTAGTAGAGATCCTTGACTGAAGAGACTGTCTATATGGATCTTTAATCTTTGTTTCATCATAGTTTTCATAAAAAGATAAAAAATGCCCAAATTTATTTTAAATCTATATATGTGATTTGTTTTCTTTTACATTCACATCTCTAAAGGAACAACGTTAAAGCAGTTAAGTATTAAGCACATGTTATTTTGGTATCTGTAACTTTAACAACACTTCTAAATTAATCAGGAGTTTAGGTGCTCTGGGGAAGAATAAATGGCTAAGTGAGGCTGATAATATATTGCACTGTTATACAACCCAGAGAGAATTGAAGACTCCTGCATTGATTATCTGTTATTTCAAAACATCTTATCTTTTCTTTCTACTCAAATTCAAATTGAGTATTTGTTTATGCATAACATGGCCAGTGTTATGGGAAGCTGTTGCTTACTTCAGAGCTTAGTCTCTTGGCAAGAAGTGCGTAGCAGAAACATGCAAGTACGCAGTTGCTTGAAAGCAGTGCAAACCTATGCACCACTAAGCACTGCAACTGGTAGGAAGGTCATGATTTGTTGCAAGCATGCTTTCCTCTGTGAGAGTAGTCAATTAAATAAAAGCCAACCCCCACCCAGAATAAAATACTTGCATGAAAGATAGGACAAGCTAAAATAAATTCTCCTCCATAAAATAAATGCAATTACTGTAAGATAGAGATAACTAACCTTAGGTGAAGGATTAATTTCCTCTTCTAAATATATTCATTTCTGAATAATTTTGCTGGAAAATGTGTATTTCAACGTATTTAACTTCTACAACATCCTCAAATGATCTTTTGCTCATGGAAAAATTTTCTCACTTCTCACCCATTTTTTTTTTTCTTTTTCCCCCCACTTCTTTCTCTGCTGTGTGGTCTTTTGCCTTTTCTTAAACCTGTTTTCTGCAAGGCACCACCCCCTTGGCTCTGGGGCTCAGCTGTGCCCTGCGGGGGGTGAACTGTGGTCGGAGCTGGTGGAACTGGCAGTGTCCTACATGTGGGAACCCCGGTGCCCCGCACAGAGGAACCTGCAGACCCTGCTGCCAGCACCTTGCAACATTCAGCTGATACAAGTATATTTAAGTAGAGTATATTATTCTGTGTATGAAGTGTTGTGTGAAAAAGTATATATTTGCTTGCGTGTGCACACATGAGAGCTGTTGGACAGATGGATGGATGGATGAACGGATGGATGGATGGATGGATGGATGTTACTACTATGCAACCATCGAAACCCATATTTAAAAGTATAAGTAATTGTTAATCGGAAAAAAACCCCAAACAACCAAACTTCAAGTAAAGGTGCTGTCCCAAATTTACAGATATTATATTTAAGTGATTTCCTTCAATTTCACTGCTTGAAGGGTCAGGTAAATTGTGTTGAGCAGTAGGACAAAGTATGGGGCTTGATATAAAACCAAAGGGAATTGAACGTGACTAGAAGAGAGTTGTCCTTTACAAAATTTACAGAAAAAAGTATATTCAGGGTGTCATCTAAATCCAAATCCATCAAAGGCAAGATGATACATAGTCCTGTGATTAAGTGGGACTGTGTTCATGCTTAATGCTTTGTCTGAGAGTATCATAAACACTTCATCCCTATAAAGATTTGACTCCTTAATGTCATCGGTATCAGTAAGACATAATTGTTTCTGCTTGAGTGCATTTCAGGTAGGTTAAGTAAGTTTTAACATTCATGAAGTCTTGAGAAACCTAAAAGTTGTTTCCTTTTTTTATTTTATCCCTTTGTTGTAGGTACTTTGTTCTTTTTGCCAAGATTTTTCACTCAAGTAACAAGTCTCTGAACGTATGTACTATATATATAGGCTACCTGTAAAAAAAAAATTAATAACCCATAAATAAGTGAAAATTGTTTATTATTGTATCATTTCATCTATATAGCCTTAATTCAAAGCCTGTCAAAATCAAGGGAAAGAATCTAATTATCTTCAAGTAAATTTGGGAGAATGCTTATATGTGATTGTAGTAAGTTGCCTCTTGTCATCAACCCTTAACTATGAATCATGCCTGCTGTTAAACAGCACACATCTGAGACTCACATTCTATTACAATCCAGTGGGAAAAAAATTATTCCAGGTTTCTTCAAAGTAGTAGGACTTCCTTGTCCCGAGTATTTTCCCACAGAAGATTTGCCTAATTTTTTTCAGCCTTACCTGAAGAAATGAATAACTTTGTCTGTCTTCGAAAAAATGTTTTTACAAATGCCAAGAAATATCATTAATATAATCACTCCCTTACAAGGAATGTCTTTATTCATATTTAACCTTGGTACTGAAATATCAGTGGAAGAACATTTTACCACATGCTCATAAAGAATATATCCCTTAGCTCTCACTCATTAAAACAAAATGGACTGGTCATTAGCAGATAGCTTATTAGTTAACATATATATGCCACTGACAATTTTGAAACACTGGACCAGTTTGCCTAAACCAAAATGGCTTAGAAGAGCTGAATTTTTAGATTGGACATTCAGAATTTCCTTCAAAAAGAACTTTTCAATGCTGTCTGAAGCTAACCCCCCACAACAGAGAGGTAATTTTAACTAAACATTAAAAATAACTGACTCTAAAACAGTTGTATAACTTCTTATATTTCAATATATAATTTAATTTAACTCTAAACCTTTTTCAAATATATTATACTTACAAATTATTTCACATATACCTCCAGTGCACCCACATTTCTCATTGTCCAACAAGCTTCCCTCTTACAGTGCCTGCTTTTTCAGATAATACCTAGTAAAACATTATACAATGCTTAGTATGTTCCTTATCCTGGAAAAGGAAAAGAAGATACATGGAAAGGTACTAAATGGCTCCAGGTTGTTTATAAGGAAATTCTTATAATTGTTCTAGTGCAAGCAATACATGATTGAAACTTTGATTAAGAAAGAGCATTTAAATTAATCTGATCTTATACATGCTATGCAGTATCACATCACTGGGGAATAAAGCTCTTTTGATATTAGTTAAAGGTAAAATTTCAAAGCAATGTTAAGATGTTTTACTCCCATTGATGTTGACAAGAGTTGCCTGACCAAAGTCACATATGCTATGTTCAAAATTCACCCTATTAATTAAGAAACAAGACTTCATAAATGCTCTCTACATCTTAAGGTGTCCTGGAGTAAGAAAGTCTGTTTCTATAGAGTCACTATACTGTTTGCATTGTACTGGGGGCCCTACAAGTTTTGCCCTTGACAGTTCTCATAATTTCAGAGAAACCGAGTGTCCTTAAAATTGCAAATGGGTTGATTCAGTAACTCTGCCTGAAAACAACCACTGTCTTTTAAGCAAATACCTTTGAACACAGAAAAAATATTTTGAATGTATATTTTGGATATATATACTCTCAACACAATAAATTATGCATGCATTTTATCCTCTGGGTGCCTATTTTCAACTAAAAATAATAGAAGAACATCACTTTGAAAGAAAATTCTGGGAGCGGGGCTGTTAAGGTTTATGATATATATAAAAACACAATATCTTTTCATACATGGCAGCTATACTATTTCAGCTCTATAGGTAATGTTGGGAAACTTTTCTTAGTGTTGGTACACTTAGGTGTATATGCAGTGATGTAAGCATGCTATTATCACTTTTCTTCTATATAAGTATTTCATATGGAAAAAAACTCTCTTAACGGCAACATAAATTAATTCAGACTGATACGTCTGTTAAAGTTGCAAAGAAAAAAAAGTAATATTTTTCTGTAAATAGAAAACATGAGGATTTTATACTTTAATAAAGAGACATGCAAAGTAAGCTTTAACATATAACCTGTAATCATCTCCCTACACAATCAGGAGTTCATTGACTCTATCTTGGACTGCTGCTATTTTTTTTTTTTCAGGGCCAGGCCATTAGTGGTGCACATGAGTCAGTGAGTGCCAGTGAATCTGAGGGATTTAATCCTCTTTTGCCTATTAGTTGAGTTAGCCACGATGTCTGCATATAGATTATATCAGTATAAATCCAGTATTTTAATTAGACCTACAAATCGTTAAATTTTGACGGAACTTTGTGTGCAGTGTTCCCTTTGATAATGGTACATCTATATATTTGATCTTGTTCTTATCAGCTATCAAAGTAAGCAGGAGCTATTTTCACTTGGACTTCCAAACTTCTTTAATTATTACTACCCTAAATTTGTCTCTGTCAGTATTTCCTTTGGAATCCCAATTGTACACTCACAGGGCATTATAGGTATGTTGAAACTGCAAAACTACTTTCAGAACTCCTCTAAATTCTGGTTTTGTTAAGACTTTTCTTAACGTCACTGTTAAAGGACCAAAGGATGTTGTCTTTAATGGAATGGCTGTTCACTATAGCAATGGTTGCCTAAAAAAAGCAAGAATATTATAACAAAATGTTACTTCCATATGTTTATCCCAAGACTGCATCCTTCTCTGGGGGCAGCAGGCACAGATCTTTGTCTCAAATACCATAATAATTTCATTTTCCCAGGGAACAACCCTAATTCTTCTTTCTCTCTCTCTAACCATATAAAAAGAATTATAAGTATTTGTGTTTTCTGGTGACAAAGCAGTAAGCACTGAAGTTCCCTTCTTAAGTTTTGGAATCCTTTTATATGTGGTTTGGTTTCATCAGATCTTTTAAGGTATTTTAAATGTGAAGTGTGCTATTCTTCATGTTTGCTTGCAAACTTTTTTAGAATGTCAGGATTTGCTTAGTTGTGCCCTGGGCATATCTATTTATTTAGGAGTTCAACAAGTGAAAGATTTTTTGTACAATAATACTATCTATCTGAACAGTAATTAGTCTTATGATATGTAGCTATCAATACAGCACCTCCAGACTTCTAGCATTGCACTGCACATTTGCTCTTACTTCTTCCAAAATTAGGCCCAGGTTTGTCTTCTAATTGATTTTGGCCACCATCAATTAAGCTGCTGTCAAAGTTAAAAGGAAAGGAAAGGAAAACAAGATAAATGCATCTCTTTTTTCCCTGAATCTATCTGGCTTGGGACTCAGTTCAGGTTTCCAGACATCTAGTGCTGTTTGCAGTGAGCAAGGGCATCCAGTCAGGCCTCTCTTTACCCACAAGAGCAAAGGTTTCTGTCATCTCTACAATGTCACATCTACCTGTCCTGTGACATTCTCACCCTGAAGTATCTTAAACTGCATGGTGTGCCTATATGTGAAAAACTAAATACAACGTGAGGTGATAAATCCATACATCGATGAAGTTAGTGAGTACTAATCTTATTCACTATCTGACTTTTATTAGAAGTATTCTTAAAAGTTATGAACCTAATCTTTTACCTAATTTTTTTTTTATCTAAAACATTAATTACAATAAGCTATATTCTAAAGGTTTTTCTTTTTTTTAGCTCCTCTTTTTAAATGGATTGTTGTTTTTTTCTGGGAATATAAGCCTCTTTTAATAAAAGTCCAATAATTCCTCTTTCAACTTTTTTGATAAGCAGACAAGACTTTCTATGAGTCCTAAAGTCCATTTTTTTCAAGCAGCCTATAGTTTATAAGGCAAATGTTTGGAGATTCTGATTATAGAATTAATTTATTACAGTGTAATGAAGGTAGGATTTAGGGAACAACTTACATAAACATTTGAGGCAAATTAAGAAATGAGACATCTGGAGGGAAAACCACATAATGATAGTGCAATTATTTTTTTAAAGATTTTTATAATAATGCCTATATTCCTTTGTAATTCTGACAGAATATTTTCAAGTGCATAAGATGTAAAATTATATGAAAAGATAAATTATATTTCATATTACTTGAGGAAATTTAGAGAGTAGAAAATGAGAGAAATATAGAGAAAGAATGAAGAGCAAAGGACAGCAGATGTAAAAAGTCCATGTAAGAATAAATATAGACACAATAGGGTGGAACAACTCTGTTAAAGCCTAAGGAAAATAAAAGCCAAAACATATGACAAAATGAGGCAAAAGAAAGGAATGAGGAGCAGGTGGCTATTTTAACAGCTATCTCATCTCTTTATTACATGACAAAATAATAATTCGTAATATTTATTTTATTATTTGATATGGTCTTCAACATTTTTATAATCCTTTTAGTCTTTCACTTTTTTGGGGGAGTCTCATTCACTTTCTTTTCTTTTGCCTGCGTGGTTCGTTTCTACTCTTCACTTTCTTCCTCACTGTTTATTACCCTTTTATTTTAGTCCCATACTCATCCTCTTCCTACCAGTTCAATGATCCTTCTAGAAGTGTCTTTACTAGAAATTTTCTATTATTTATACTGAAAAAACAGACTGCATAGAGAAAAAGATAAAGTATTTAAATTATGTTAAGAAAGAAATGTTTAATATTACAATAAAAAAGGCAGACTGATATTTGGCCAAGATCATGCCTTTTGCAATACCTGGAAGTACATCTTCAAATAATGTTTCATTTGTCATAAATTGAATGGTCTTGATGAGCATATGTGCAATGAGACAATTTTTAAATAAAATTTCTCTCGTTTCCTGGTAGTTTAATTTCTTCAATCTTTTTGTGTTTTAAAATGAAGATTCTCTAGACATTATTAGGCATGTTTTTTGCCTTATAGAGATGTAAAGAAAGAATTACTAAACCTCCTCAAACTCAAAACTGCTTTGTGTTTGCATAGGAATTGCCAATCTTGAACTGAATTTGGTTTAAAATGGCCACACATAGATTAAAAAGCAGAGTTTTAGGGTTCCCAGAAATTACTTTTTTATTTCAGGATCCAGTGAGTTTTCTCCCTGAGTGAGATTATACCAATGACACACTGTCTGCAAGTGAATGAACGTGATGGCTTTGTCCTTCACATTTTTGTTTTTACTACCTGTTTAGGTAATCAGTACAGTCTGAATGCTATTGCTAATATCAATTAAATCAGGTCAAAAGCATAACAGCAGGAAAAAGAGATCATTCAGTTTCCATATGAAAACCCAAGACGCTGGGGCACCTTATGGTATGTGCAAACAATTCACTATACAATTTCTGGAGAGAGGAAACTGGCATACTGTTGAATACTGTTTTCCTTTGGGTAAAATTTTAATTAAAAAAGCAGCATGGATACAGGTTTTAGATCTTCACTATTCAAATAGCTGAGATAGCTGTTTGAATTTTAAAATCTTATGAAGTATTTCATTAAAAAAAGACTTCTGTTATCTCAGTCTTAAAACTATTTATAATATGATGGACCAGAATTTATGAGTAAAGTTAAACTTCAAGTGCATCCTAACAAAACTTAAGAAGGGGTATTGAAAAGATGCAATGAGTCCTCCTAGATCAAGCTTTGAAAACCAACAGAATCCTAAGATATTCTGAGTTGGAAGGGCTCTACAATGATAATAAAATCTAACTCCTGGCTCTGCACAGGACACCCCTAGAATCACACCATGTGCCTGAGACCATTGTCCACAAGCTTCTTGAACTCTGTCAGGCTTGGTGCTGTAACCACTTCTGTGGGGAGCCTATTCCAGTGCTCAACCACTCTCTGGGTGAAGAACCTGTTTCTAATATCCAATCTGAACCTCCCCTGGTGCAACTTCAGGCCTCTCCCTCAGGCCCTGTCACTGGTCACCACAGACAAGAGATCAGTGTCTGCCCCTTCTCTTCCCCTCACTAGGAAGTTGTAGACTGCAATGAGGTCTCTGCTCAGTCTCCTCTTCTCCCTGCTGAACAGACCAAGTTCCTCATACGGCTTCCCCTCAAGGCCCTTCACCATCTTCGCTGCCCTCCTTTGGACACTCTCTGATAGCTTAACATCTTTCTTATATTGTGGTGCCCATCTGTCCTCTTGTCTGAGAGATGAGGAAAGGTAACCTCTGTCACACACATCTTCTATAATTCACAGTGGCCAAAGACATCCAGAGTCCTTCAGTGTTTTAGCACTCACCTGAGCCTGTGTCGTGGTTTTGCCCACCAGCCAGGCCCTGGGGCTGAGGATGGTTTTGTCCAGGTGGATTTCCGGAGAAAAAACCAATCAAAACTTTCAACAATGCCTTTGCTAATTACGTAATTAAGAAAATGGAAAAGAAGGCTGTTGCGCAGATGAAATTAGGAGCAGTAGCCATGTAGGAGAAGCAGCAGGCCCCAGGTGGGGGCCAAGCCTCCCTCCTCCCCCGGCCCTGGGCCGGGGGCAGGTGTGGCGCTGAAGCCCCCGTTCTCTCCTGTAGGAGAGTAGAGAAAAAAACTTTAGAGAAGAACTGACTGCTTGGACTAGAAACACTGCAGAAGGAATTCCAGCAGAGAGATAAGAGACCTCCAAGGTCAAAGCTAGCAGCCGGAGGAGAGAGAAGTTCGAAGGGGGGATGCTCTCTCCCTTTCACTCTCTCCCTTCAGCAGGGAAAAGACTGAAAAATAAATCCCTGCTACCTTTGGAAGATTGCTGGAGTGAGGAGACTCCTTTGCTGCTCGTGGAAGAGTCTACACTGGAGTAAGTTGATGCATGAGAAAGCCGAGACTTTATGAGAGATCTGAAGTGAGGCAAAGTCCTGTTGAAGATTTGTGACCCTGAGGAAAACCTATGCTGGAGCGAGACGGCCCAGGTGGGATGTTAGAATCCATGTGTGGGATCTATGCTGCTACTGGAAATTTGTGACCCTGAGAGAGACGTGGCTTATGCCAGAGCAAGAACGGCTCGGGTAAGCTTGGGATCTCAGTGAGAGATCCATGCTGCTGGTGCTGGAGATTTGTAACCCTGAGAGA
>JAYRBT010000001.1:65018330-65077621 GCA_036023395.1 Myiotriccus ornatus | reverse complement strand
GACTCTTAAGCTGTATTTCTACCTAAGCAATTCTGCATGATCTTTTACCACACTTCTGCTCTGCATTCTGGGGTGGTCACATTTGTATTCAAATAATACATTTGTGTAAATAGAGTTCCATCAAGATATGCCGTAGCCAAGGGTGAATGCTAAAAAAAAAAAAAAGTATACATTTTCTGTAAAGATTGTTTTCCCTTTCTCAGTTTAATATGGTTACTAGAGGCATATGAGCACTTAAATGACATCCTTTCAGTTTGTGAGGCACTAGGCATTTCTGGAATGGGTAAAAGCTTCGTTAATTTTGATTTCTAAAGCCTGGAGGTATAGAAACTAAAAGGATTTTTTTTTTCTTTCTCTTTCTTTTCAAACAAAACATCAGTTTGTGCTTACCTTTGGATATTTGAAGATGTGATGCCTGCTTAAAACACACAAATATAAATACAAAACTGAAATAGTTTTAACAGTAAAGATCAAGCATTTTAAAAAGTCAATATAACAAGAGCTAATACAAGGGAGTCAACATAACAAGATCTAATACAAGAAAAAAGGAAAGACTTACTTTCCTACTTCTAAGTGATGATAAAAACAAAATGAGAAATATCCATGAGGTATATATAAAGAAGAGTTTAACTTGACAAAATTAACAACTCACAACATCTGAATTATTTTCTTTACAGGTATTATACTCTTAAGATGGATTCATTATCTCTATTTTTGACGTATAAAAGAGACTTCTGAATAAGTGGTGTAGGAAATACTTCTAGTAATCAGAGGCACAAGCATATGAGTAGGATAGTTATTTCAGTGTCTAAACCTATGGTTAGGTTTCAAGTACTGGGAACACCTCTGACACCTTGTGCTCATTTGAGTTTGTATCCTATCCACGTCTTGACTCCATGTTAGAATTAAGTCTGATCATACACTATTCCTCTTTCAGTTCTCATATTTTTTTAGAAACAAATGTCAAATGCAGGAATATGAATTGGAAGGTAACTATTGAAGGGGCCAGGGCTCTTACCTGAACATTTAATAGAAAAGGATATCAAGTCGCACACCCACATTATTGTCATCAGCTGCACATCACCCACATGACTTAGACATAGCTTCTGGAGGTACTTACCTCTCTTCATTGATTGTAAAGTCATAAAATCGTAGAACTGTTTAGGTTGGAAAAGACCCTTGAGATCATCAAGTCCAACTATTAACTTAGCACTGCCAAGTTCACCATTTAACCATGTCCCTAAGTGCCACAGCTACGTCTTTTAAATACCTCCAGGAATGGGGATGCAAACATTTCCCTGGGCAGCATATGCTAATGCTTGACAACAAAATGTTTCAGTGAAGAAATTTTTCCTACTATCCAATCTAAATCTCCTCTGGCACAACTAAAGACCATTTCCTCTTGTCTATGGCTTGTTACTTGAGAGAAGAAACTGACCCCCCCCTGCTCGCTACAACCTCCTTTCTGGTAGTTGTAAAGAACAACTCTCAGCCTCCTTTTCTCCAGGATAAAAAGCCTCAGTTCCCTCAGGTGCTCCTCATATGACTTTTTTCCAGAGCCTTAATCAGCTGCAAATCCATTCTGACTCATTCAGACTCAGAGGTCTACACAAGGTCATCAAATACTCTTTAAAATCCCCTGAATATCTGTCCTGACTGCCTGTGTCTTGTTTTCATATCAGAAAATCTCATACAGCTAGAAATGTAAAAACAGATATATAAGCTCACATTGTCACTGGAAGACTAGGGATCTAGAGATCACTTGTCCATACAGAAAACTAGTCTGGCTTAAGATACTTGGCTCCCATTTCATACTTATGTCTCCTGCTGAATAAGAACATGGTACAGGCCTAGGTTTCTGTGGGAAGATGTTATGGCAGATTTTATGCTACTCAGAGAATATATTTAAGTTTATTCATATATATATATATGAACATCAGTATTAATATAGATGTACATATAGCCAAAAATTTTGGATAATATATGTTTTTCAAACTTTTATCTATATAATGATTATAATTACAGAATTATAGTAATGATATATACTTCATTCTCCTAGTGAAATCATACTATATATTTGATACCAGTAAGAGATGTTTTGATTACCTCAGTAACATGGACTTGAGGACTTCCTGGGAGATACAGAAAAGAAAGTTCCACCAGTACCTGTGGCAGATCAAGTAATAAATACAGTTATTCTGAAACCTATAGTATTTCCTTGTGTTTATAATTTATGGGATCAAGTTTGAAAGAAAGCATAAAATTTAGAATTTCATCTTGTAGACATCAAGGCTGAATGTCCAGTCAAGGGTCTCTAATGTTCTTGTTTTGTTGTATTCTGGATTCATCAATTCCTTTTCTGGAGTTAACTGGCAATAAGGAAATATTTAATTTCTTTTATTTGCCATTCAAAGTCGAGGAAAACCATTCCTATATATCCCTCACCAGTTTCTTGGTCTGTTTCCTACTCTAATTTTGTCTGGTACCTTTCCCCTTTAATTTTTACTTTCTAAAGTTTTTCTCAGTACCTATGTTTAAACCTTCTCTGTAACAGTTCAAGTTCATTGCCTTCTGTAACTATTATCCTCAACTGAAAACTTTCCATAGAAATGTTTGTTTTCTTAAAAATAGTGGAAGTTACTAAGCCCACCCCAACCCTTTCTGTACGACTATTTTGTGAGTCACATATCCTGTACACAATATATTTCAATTAAAAAAGAAAGTTACTGGTTCTGTGAAATATTTTATATTTCATGCCAAAAGTAAAAAATCCAAAATGGGGGAAAATATACTGTCAGTTTAGAAAAACCATTTGACTAATGTAGGTTAAGTCAGCACCTATACCCAGAATATGCATTTGTTGGATTTTGCAGGTGTTATAAACCTTATTTTCATCTATTGAATGGCTATCACAATAGAAAAAAACCCCACCTTTTTACCGATAAACCACATATATAGGCTTATTTATAATTAAAACAGAATAATTAATTAAAATCTGCATTAAAAATGTGGATTTTTAAGTTTCTCTGGTTTGGAGAGGGATTGTGGGGTTTTTTGTTGTTGTTATGGTTGTTGTTTGTTTTTTTGTTGGTTTAATATTTAACAGTAATTTCTATTATGATGTTTTCAAGTGGAAGCTTGATAATAATTTTGCTAGGAGAAATTGTTGTGTTTTAAAGAATGGCTTTAACAGAATTATTTCTAACATATAGCAGTGCACAGTCTTCTCATATGTCACATACCTCCACTAACAGATAGACAAATGTACCTTGTAAGGCTGTATCTAAAATTCTTCTCTGCTAATAGGAGTGAAAGGTACTTTTTGTGCAGTTATGTTTAGCGTGAGAAGATACAGATACCATATAAAAGTAGACTTTAAATGTTTTTTAGGAATTGCATAGGTATGTCCTCTGATTAAATGTTCTGACCTTTATGTAAAAATTGTTTTCCAGTATGGAATACTCTGTAAAATATTCATTATTATTCTTTTGAGTAGTGTTGTTAACAAAAACATTTTCTCCAATAGAAAGCGTATCTAGTCAGAACTTTGTCTGTTTACGTAAATTATGCACACGTATACACTAAGCATACAGATTTATGTTTTGTGTGACCCTTTTAACTCTGTGTACTTGCTGTTAAGTTGTATATTTTTCCATAGGAGAACTGTAACTCACAAGAAAATGACTAATGCTGAAAACTCAGTTAAATCTCAAAAATAAGCATTAGTTTTGAGGCCTGGCAGTCCTTTTGGGAAATCAAAGTTTTTATCACCAGGTAAATTAGTGCTTCAAAAGTATGAATACAGATGCCGTTTGCAAATTTGTCACAATCTGTCTTCCAGCAGAAAGAAGTTATACTGTAGATAGTAATAGAAAACAGAAAACTGCATATTTCACTAAATTGTAACTGTGTATGGAAGATTTATATGGTTGTTTTCTGTCAGGGAAACATATAGATCTTTCAATATTTCAGTTTAGTATTCCACACAGAACTTTGGTATTCTTATTTTAAAGTTATTTTATAATTTTAATAGAATAAATAAAATATAGCCTTTGTGGTAGAGAAAGTAATACATAATAACTATGTTTATCAACCTTTTATTGCAGAAGATGACTATTGTAATTGTGTTATTCTCACTAAAGGCTAGACAGACCGTATCTGAGAATTTCAGTCTGCAAACCATTTTCATAATTCCTAAGTGTCCACTCAGTGCAGTATGAAATGTTTTAGAGGACTTTTATATCATGCTAGGTGGACAATCTCAAAAGAAATGCCAGACTAAGTGACAAAGTCAGAGTTTTATTTTTATTATAATCAACTTCATTCATTTAGAGATTGAATATTCTCAAATAATAGAGCTGCACCCAGATGGCTAGTTTCTTTTTGCTTGCATGCCTTCACATAATGGAGTCCTACTTTTTTTTTCCTCCTTCCCTCCTATCAATTCCCTTACAGCAACCAGCCTTCAAAACAGGAGTTAACATTTTTTGCAGTTGTGAAGTATTGGATCCAATTACTCCCAGCAACTAAAACCAGAGTTTATTTTAATGGGATTTGCAGTAAAACAAGGCATATAAAAATCAGATGCATAGGCAAAGAATTTTTCATCTTTAATCATTAAGCTACCAGTACAAATTGAGCCCTACAGTTATTTCATTCCCAAAGGAGAACAGAGGTTTAAAGAATTCAGAGGATTAAATATTTGTGTTTGAGTGAATATGCTAAGTGTTTTTGGGGTTGCTGTCATTAAAACCGTATTTCAATACTTTATTTAAATGCATACAAAGCACATTCTCTCAAAATGATATCTTGTAACTCTTACTAGATATGGGGCATTAAGGGCACCAGTGTTATATCACCATCCTTCCCACAGATGCCCCCAGTTTGTTTGGTTTCTAATAAATTTTTACTCTTTGTCAATATAGACAATACAGACAATTTAAACCTGGCATTTTTTCTTCAGTAGCAAAGAGCTACATAGTACAGTCTGTTATCTCTATGACAAAAAAAGATATATCACTGGAGAAAAGTGTGTTTTTCCTCTGGAATACATGAACCCCCAAAAATCAAAATACATTCTACCCAAATTATTGACAGTATTTGTCAAATGCCACCGCCTTCTTTTCCCATGGGAATGTCAACATGGAGCTGGTGAAATTTTTATTACTCTGCTGTTGGAAAAGACTACAAAATTAGGAGCAACATAACAACATACTTAAACATTGTGAGAGAATGACTGAGAACTTGTCAAATGCAAGTCACACACATGCAGTGGACCAAATAGACTTCTACACATAAGGTTTAACATTTCTTCCACACTAAATGCTTACTGACAATGCCCGCCCAATAACTTTTTGATTTCTGCACAATTAGTATATTTCTGTATGCAACAAAGATATGCCAGAGTCTAAAATAGGTCACTGGGTCCCCAGATAGTGAGAGCACCTAGTGGTCTGCTAATCTAATGTTTTAATTTATGTCAAAGCACAGTCTCTACTTTCATGATCTCTTTTTTCTCATAAGTCTTTCAGCTACTACAGTGACCTATGTTACACCTCTAGTTACATATGAAGTGTGACAAAAAGTCACAATTTTCATGGCCTTGCTGGATCCTCCCTTCTATTCCCATTTAATAAGACTATTAAGTTAGAGAAGGAAGTTAGGAAATGCTTCCCATTATAATATATATGCAAATAATTCTCTTATACGCAATATTTTTATATGGTCTTTTCAAAAGCCTGTAGTGTAGATTGAACTATATTGTAATGTCTATATCTGAATAAATGACAGTAGCCCTTTCCAGAGCAATTCATCCCGTTGTAAAACAGCCATTTAGAAGTAGAGAAATGAATAATGCCTTGACATTGCCAGTTCTGTCCAAAGATTATAAAGGCAGTCTGGACTGTCAGAAAATGTATCCCAGTGATACTACTAAACTGAATGCTTTGTATTGGTTGTATATTCAGAACTAGCTCACCCTGACCTACAAGGTTGACTATTCTGGATTCCAAGTGCACTTCAGCTGTTCACTTTTCCAGTGTCCACAGTAAGGGAGTGCCAATAATACTTGGTGGTTTGGGCAAGAGAAAGTAAGACCTGACTTATCACAGTGTGGTGTGCTTTAAATTCCAGTTCACGTATTGAAAGTTTAAAAGCTGCTTTGGAAAATATTCCCCTAAATGTTCACACACTGTCATCTCAGCTATTGTCTTGGTATCATGGAAAAGAATCTCTAATTAGCAGATCTCTTGAAAAACTTTAATAATTCATACCTGCAATGGTATTATCCTTCCATGAACAGAATGGAACTTAGAGGGTTATCCCAATTCATGAGTACGAGTTTTGTATAAAGGTATCCAGATGGACTGGAATATGTACATGTGTAGAAGGGCAAGTGCAGGGTGTGCCTGAGAGATAGAGAGAGGCTGCAGATGGTGTTTGACTGTTGAACTGAGAATATGTATCTGTAATTTATCTGGAAGATGAGGTAAACAGCACATTAATTAAATTTGCAGATGATACCAAATTATAATGTGTTGCAAACACCGCTGAGAAAAGATACAAAGCAAAGTGACCTAGAAAAGGTTAGAAACGAAAGCAAACCTTTAAAAAGAGTTATATAATCTTGAGAATGAAGGCTAACATATTGAAAAAACAGATCTTAGATATGCAAGAGATAACTGGAAAGCAATAATATTAAGACAGTTCAAAGCAGGATAATGGTCATTGTTTGACCAGTTATGAATTCTTCTCTCCTCTCCCTCTCCTCTCCCTCTCCTCTCCCTCCCCTCCCCTCCCCTCCCTCCTCTCCTTTTTTTTTTTTTTTTTTTTTTGGTAGAGTATCTGCTGCAGTTTTGTTGTTGTGTTAAAAGTGCGGTTCATTTCAAGTGCAGAAGATACATATCATATCCAGAGAGATACTGTCCCACATTTTTATCTCACTGGCCCAACAATCTACTGCTACAGCTATAAAAATTAAAGTAACATTGGATGAAAATTGTCATTTTAGAGACTATAAGGAAATTAAGTTCTTTATAGTCTAAAAGTAAGATTGAGTTGCCCTAACTTTTTTTCTCCTATCCTGAGGATAAAAGAGCTACCAGAACTGTGCAATTTAACATGTAAGTACCTCAATCTGAGGAAAAATAATTTAAAAAACCTCATCTTGCCTTCCACCCTGGTACCATCACCTCTGCTGCTCAGGAGAGGGGTTGCTTTCCTTGAATTTGGTCTAGACAATGCAAATCTAAATAAACTCAGAGGAGTTGTTCTCAGTTTGTATTTAGCTTTGAAGATCATTACTTCTGTTAAAGAACAAGGAAGGGTTGTAAAATTTATTTTATTTTTTCCACCTGTACTACCTTAGTAAAACATATCAAGTCCCTCTACAAACAACATATTACCTTTGTCACTGTAATTACAATAAAGTTGTGAGTGACAGTGATTTAACTCATCAGAGTACTTTAATTGCAAAATATTCAAAATTTGAAATGTAATAATTACAACCCTCATCCAGGAAATGAGAACTCAGTGTTACTTCCTCCTCTGGTAGAAAGTTTGGTTTCCATTTTATGGTCACGTATGAAAATTGATTTTGCAGGAAGAGTTAAAAAAAAGGAGAAATTAAATTAGAATAAGAACATGCAGCAAAGGAGGGGATGAGTTTATAGTTTACAGGTAATGACCATTTTTTTTCCCAAAATGTTTACCCAAAATTCCCTTTATCACTCCGAGTATTGCTTGACGAACGTTGAAGGTGGATAGGGAAAGGGGGACCCCAGGCAGAGGCTTTTCCTTTTACCCCTTGCTCCGGGGGGGAAAGTGTCCTTCCCCTTCCCCTCCCCCTCCCACTCCGCGGCATCTCATGGCCCCCAGAGAGACCAGGACGCCATCACCAAGCAGGGAGAGGAGGCAGAGAGTGCCTTTATTGTTCTGCGTAACTGCTTATGTAGCTCTTGAGGGAATTGCAAAGTAACCAGTGGGGGTTCAGGAGGTCTTACAAACCAACCAATGATAACAAAGGTTTAACAGCCAATAGGTGAGCTCCCAGTTATCTCTTAGACATTCCGAAGATACAGGTAAAGGCTAAAGGGATCTTGGGAAAGAGAAGGTTTTACACGAAGAGTTTACACGAGTTACAAAAACCATTTTGGAAGCGTGTTCACTTTAAAGAGCTTTACCACTTTTATGTCCAAAAGTATAACGCAACAATTGCTTTCAGCTCTTGGGCTTTCTTCTCCCTGAAATTAAATAAATAGTCGCAGAAAGTGAGATCAACATCCCTAGATAACATGATTGCCAGGATACCCTTAACAGTTATGGCTACATGGTAGATTTATCTATGTGACAATATTTGGTTACAATATTTACATTAAACTTACTTTCCTGTCTGAGTAGCAGCTCCATCTTAATATCTGGATTACAAAGTGATCCCAGTTAATTCAGTCTATTGCTCACAGTTTTCAAAAGATGCAGCAGACCTAGTCTTTTTAGGCTTAGAAATAAGCAGAGGCCAGGAATCTTACTAAGAAACTGGTAAGCTATTTTGCAAGAGGATCTGTAGCATCAGATGTTGCATGCAGAAGGTATGTTTGGTGCTCAAATAATAAATTGCCATGTCTAGTTGCAAACAGGAACACGTATTTATGAATCCAGCTTCACAGAAGTACCTTTCTTAAGTCTTCATAATCAAAGCGAGAAACTAATTCAGACTTACCTTTTGTCTACTGCTGAGTACCCTGTTGTCACATTCCTATTGCAATCCTCAGACAATCAACAGCTTCCCGTAACTTCCTGTAACTCCCGTAACTGAGAAGACACCTTCCTCTTTTTTCACCTTTCTGAAGGAAATAAATATATTGGCTTTTACCTTGTCTGATGAAACTTACAGGTCAAACTCTTAAAAGGAGCATGGTGCATAGATACAAAAGTTTACAGTGTTTTGAGGTTGCCTTCTACAGCTAGCTACAAAATAATACTTTTAAAATCTCAAACAAATGCCAGTACAAATGACACCTTGATCAAAACTTATTTAACAAAACCTCACTAAAATTCCCAAGACTTTTAAGAAAGCTTGGCAAATACTTAAAAGAGAGAGAAAAAAAAAATCACAGAATTATTGGCAAATCTTAAGGCCAATATACTTGGGAAACATTTCTGAAGTGCATTAACTGCAATCTCTTGAGTAAGCAGTGGAAAAGCATGCATCCATAGTTTAAAATATTTGGATTGTTTCTGAATAGGAAGAAAGAGAAAGATTTACAATCCATTTTTATTGATTCTTTTTCAGAATGCATATTGAGTTTTTCCCTTTCACACATGCAGACCAACTCTACTAGCAGGAATAAACAAGTGAGCAATCACATTAGGAGACCATGTTTTCATGTTCCATTAAAGAAGACTAAAATCAAAGGTTCTGGTTATGACTTTGTAGCCATTTACACAACCTTGATGAATCCCTGCATCATGGAGGGCGAGTTTGTCCTCTGTAGCCAAAGTAGAACCCTGAGACACCTATAAATTAAAAGCGTATTAATCAGGATATAATTTTTATTATTTTGCCTCAAATTCAATGGTGTATAACCATGCAATATACATATACAATGTATAAACATTTTACAGAAGTGTATAATCCATATGACCTTGATGCAGCAAGCATCTAAGCAAAAAATCTGGGCAGACAAAGGGCAAGGCCAAAGGACTAAAAATACGTAGAACATTCCGCCAAACAAACCAAAATGAATATAAGCAACGAGGGGAGCAGAGGAGCTCCCCTTTTTTGAGGAGAGTAGGAGCAATTGAATAAAACATTGTAAACCAGTGAACAAAACTGGATAAGAAAAAATGTAAGGTAACTTCAGCTGCAACTTACCTTAAAGAGCTTGAAGTCTGATCATCATCAGCTCAATGAAACACCAAGGATCACAGCCATCAGTGATAAATAAATTTAAATAATATCAGTGCTTTACAGTACTGTATACTGGGATCTAATTTAAGAAGTAAGACTAAAGGTTTTGGTTGCCTAATGTTGATGATTAATAAGGTACAAGAAGTTATCATTAAAAGGTGTTATTGAAGAATTAATTTAATAAATCTTAAAGTTTCAAACTATCCTGATTTATCAATCTTATTATAAATCTCATATAAATCTCATTATAAATTCCTAATTTTTGTATGCATATCTAGATTTAGATCTAATCATAGATTTATTTAATGGCAATACTTTTCTCACAACTAACAAATTCAACAAGATTATAAAGGCTGAATATTTTTCTTTGATAGACTGGGATTATTTATTTTGTATCTCTTTACTACTATATATACTATTATATACATGTATATGTATATATATACATATATCCTATAGTATAGTTCTCTTCCCTTTACTCTCATCACATTTTCTCAAAAAATGCATTCACCATTAAGTAGTAAAGGTTTCCTCAGGGTAGTCTCAGTATCCCTCTGGTGAAATTTAGCCTTGAGCTTTCTATTGCCAAGCAGCATGCCCTTTCATTTTTGTGTGCATATGAAAGTTGTTTTTGAACAGAGATAAAGTCTAGAAAAAGAAAGCCAAGATAATGTTGCAGAGATATATGACTGAACCCAAATCTTTCTTTTCTAAGTGATTATCTGGTTTAAAATAACTATGAGATAAGTGCTGAAAACCTAATCATTATCAGTAATTTATAATCACAATCATAGCTTCACTATCAGTTCAGAGTGAGACGATTTAAAATTATTTTCTTTTGAGCTGTTAATGTCTCATGAGTTTTCCCCAGTGTCTGATGGCAACAGTTAGCAAGAGAAATATTTTTTCTTGTAATAGACAAATAGACAATAGATTTTATCAGATGACAGCTTACACAGTGGTGAAAATAATAACAAAGAAAAAGATTCTATAAATCAGATAGGTCTTGAACTTTTTTCATGTGTTTTTTTTTTCTTTCAGCATTATTGACTTTAGTGGAGTGATCTGTTTTTAAAGAGCTTTAAGCTTATGGATGACACAAAGTGTTCCTAGCTTTTTGATTTCATTTGGTTTTTTGCTTTTTTCTGGTTTTTGGGTTTGGTGGGGCATTTTTTGTTAGTTTGTTTTTGTTCGCTTGTTGTTTTATTTTGGGTTTTTTTGGATTGGGTTTTTTGTCTTTGGTTTCTGGTTTTGTTTTTGGGGTTTTTTTTGGGTTTTTTTTGTTTTTTTTTTTTTTGTAGTCTGCATACTTAGACCCTCTGCTGGTGTCCTGAATGGAGTTGTGCCAATTTACATTAACAGTGTTGACACATATTTGGCTATGAATTAGACTAATGCATTTTTCATCTCATACATCTGCCCCAGCCTAGTATCAGAGGCTGCTGTCCCTATGGCAAGGGCAGATGAACGAAAACCTATTTCTTAATCTTGGCTAATGTGTTACAGAAACTTGAATTCAGCATTAGCTTACCTTAATGTGACTGGCTGTAAGTTCAAGAAAATGCTGGGAAGCAATTGGGCTCTTCCTGTTACAGAGGTGACATCTTCCACAAGTAGGATAGGCAGCTAGTGGCTGCAGACAGATTCAAATGTCCAATCTCAACATGCTGCAATCTTTTCTGTCTGATACAAAGGAGAAAATCTACTTGCAGTTGATAGGGGTAGAAAGTTACTGTGCCCCACAGGTCTGCACTGTTTACACCTCTAACCGTTCTCTGGGTTAGAAAGCAAACTGAGAAATAAAAATAAAAAATTTTGAAACCTCCAAAAAAACCAAAAGCCAGGCCAATAAAACATGTCAAAATTGAAAAAGTAATAACACTCTATTATTAGAGAAGTTGAAAACAGGAGGACACATTCCACTACCATGACTTGAGCAATAAAAAGGTTTAGTATTTGATGAGTGTTTAAAATGTGGTCCATTTTCAAATTGTCATCTCTATTTGATAAAAATTGTTAGATATTCATTCTCCTATATAAACTGCACAATGATACACAGCAGATAAGAGATTCTTAAGCATATGAAATATCTTTTTTTTTAAATAAAAATATGTATTTTCAAAAATAGAAGTCAGCAAATAAGGTATAGAAATTGTTCTGAACCCTTGACAAACTTAGTCTGAAATACTGTGTGTACTTCTCTTAATATCAACTTCATTAAAAGTTGACTGGTTTAGGAGAAGTAGGTCTTACAGTATTCTAAATAAAACATATTGAACTATCTGAGAATGAGAGATGAGTTTGAATAATTCCCTAGCTATTGAAAATACATTTTCAATATTAAACTCTCAAATATAGTGCAATAGAATTTTACCAATCTTTCCAAAATACTGTGTTGAGGAGGAAGAACAAGCATGAGAAATATCCTCCTGACAGGTAGTGAAATGAAAACCATTTGAAAAATGCTGCTTTGAATGAAAATGCCATTCCAGCCCTAACCATAACATAACATTACCAGCTCTACAGACACTTGCTTCCTTGTGAATATCCCCCCGCCTTTGAACATAAGTCTTTTATTATTCATTCGGCAGCCTTCCCAGGATGTTTGCTGAAACACAAGGAGGCATAAGGATTTTGAACAATAAATAAGTCACCTCAATACCACCTGGTTGTAGATTAAGCACAGAGGTGACTGAAAGTAAAAACAAGATTTGACCTTCACTATTTCAGTAGACATTGAGCAGGGCAGTGCAGAGCGATGTGAGCAGGCAGTCTGAGCAGGCATTAGGACAACTCGCAAACAGCAGAAAAAGGTGCCTGTGCCATAGCCATCCACAACTCTAGTGGAGCAGAGTGTATATTTTCAAAATGAATTTTGCTCTTATACTTAGTTCATTATATTGGTGTATGAGACTGTGAATTGGGGGAGCTGAAGAGTGAAAGTAAAGCAGGGGGTTTTTTTTTGCGGTATTTTAATTTGTTCCTATTGTCTAGGGTAACTTTTTAGTTGTTTGGGGTTTTTTTCCTACCACTCTTTCTCAATGTCTGCTCACAGAGAGCTAAGGACACAAATGTTACAAGTAGTTTGGACAAGTTGGAAATGTTATTGTTGTACCTATATAATATGAATTGTAAACCTACTACCCAGAATATACTTTAAAGAAATGTATACACAACACTCTACCATATCTATTGTATGTATTTTTTTAGAATATATTCCTGGAGTACAATACAGTTTGTCATATCTTTTTTCCTCTCAAATTTATCTTTCTGTGTTTCAGAACACACAGTAAATGCTGCTCTTGATAATTGTACCCACATCTGCAGAAAAACACTGACAACCTGTTTGGATGATTTTTCAAGACAGAGAATTTTCCTTTTGATTTGAAAGTCTGTGGTGGGTTAAACTGGCTGGCCGCCAGATTTCCCAGATTGCCAGAATGCCCATCAAGCCACTCTGTTACTCCCCAGGCTGCAGCTTCCTTCAGGGCATGTCCACCTGCTTCAGTGTAGGGTCCTCTACAGGCTGCAGTGGGGACACTTGCTTTGACCTGGTCTTCCATGTCAGGGGAAACTCTGATCTAGTGCCTGGAGCACCTCCTCCCTTCCTTCTTCTGTCACCTTGGAGACTGTAGGGCTGTTTTTCTCACATTTTCTCACTCCTCTCACTCCCAGCTGCTGCATAGTATTTTTTTCCCTTTTATAAGCATGCTGTCATAGAGGAGCCAGCAGCATTGCTGAGCAGGTCAGTTTTGGACAGTGGTGGGATCATTTCAGAATCAACTGAGACTGGCTCTGAGGTGGGTACAGCTTCTGATCTCACAGAATACACCCTTGTAGTCCTCCTACTACCAAAACCTGGTATGGTAAACAAAGTCCTTTGCTACTGTTCATTTCTATTATTTTTTTTACCTTGATTAATATCAGATTGTATTCCTCTCCTGTAAAGAGTCTTCTTTCTACATTTCCATCATTGGTAAAAATATCATGTTTCCCTGACTCACCAGTCCCTTATTTCATTTTTTGTCCAATATGTTATAAAGCAAATGCCATTGGCTACCCTCACACACACAAACAAACAAACAAACACCAAAAAAAAAAAAAAAAAAAGGAAAATGGAAAAATTTTAATTATAGAATTGTACAAAAATATTTCTTAAATTGTAGAAGATTTAATGGCATTGAACCTCCTTATTTTTGAGTGTACAGTTTTGGTTGCTTGTGGACAGCCAGATGTCATGAAACTTTAGAAATATTTTCCTGTTTCTATGGAGCATGGTTTGCCAGTGTATCTTATCTGTTCTGTAGCAGCTGTCATGATTGGGAGCAACTGAATACACTTGGTTTTTGATGTCAAACAATAAGTAAATAATTTATAATTACAATGGGATAAGGCATTTATAATGTAACTGTATATCTTAAACCTGTGAGGTGCATCATGTCACTTTGTTAGTTGTTTGCAATCATTCTCAAATGGGAAAATAAACTGGTAGCGAAAATAAATCCCAGATGGACAATAACTACTGAATTTGTATTCACCAGTGAACACAATTCCATGTGTGCTTTCCCTGTATAAGATATTAATGAAGAATTTTTAAATATATACAGCATGGGAGTTAGACCAACAGCAGAAAGTTGACAGAAAAAAGAAACCAACCAAGCAAGTTTAACTTTTGAGGGTTAAATGTCAAAACAAAGGCCATGTACAGTAGTTGTGTTTCAGTGAATGAAGGGGATATTCTTCAGAGACATCTCATCTACTGTTTTATATTTTTGTATATACCTAATATTCATTATAATATAGTTGTGTATCATCTAAGATGTCATCTGAGTGAAATAAAGAGAAGAGAGTAATAGAAAGCATCAAAATTATTTTCACACAAGTAAAATTATAAAATTAGTGAGTTCCTCCAGCTTCAGTCATCAGTAAGGTAGATAATCAGCAGGTAGGCTTCCTCTGTACTCCAAAGATGTATCAATCCCATATTAAAAAAAAAATTATTTAGCTATGTGGGATGAGTTTTCCCTGAGGAGGGGCACTTTTTTCTCCGCAAAAACTGAATTTGATTGCCCAGTTAGGTATCTAGTGCCTTAAGGAAGTAGGAAATCTATGTAAGAAGGGTAAAGATGAAAAAAGACCTATGGGAGATGGTCTTCTGAATCGGAAGCTGCATGTCAGACAGTATAATGGGTATCTCAGATGTTACTGGACAACTGTTTGGTCAACTGACACTCACTTCGATGTTGTTTTCAGACCAATTAATTGCTTCATTCAGGTGTTTCATTCAGCCACACACTCTGCAGAGGTGTCTCCTGCCATTTACAAACCATGGAGTTGTTGAAGGCATATGCACAGCGCTGACAGGGCAAGTGTACAGTGTTATCTGAAATACCCTACGTGAATCCACCTGGCCTGAGACTGTTGACTTTTGGTTCAGGTTTTTTTCTTCCCTTCCTTTTTCTAATACAGATACACCTGAAATCCAAATCCACTTCAAATAATGCTAGACAACAATTTTCAGATGTCTGTATGGAGCCCTTGGATCTCTTTGGCTTACAGTGGTCACCAGGTTACACTGGAAGTATGAATAAACTCTTCATTAACTATAATGAGAGTTTAAAAACTTGGCTTATAGATGAACACCTACATGGAAACAACTAGACTGTAGGATCAACAGTCTAAAGATGGATTTCATACTTAAAGCTTGATTTGGTTACCTAAATATAGGCATGCTGTTTGAAATGCCCTAGGTTACTGAAGAAAACCATATGTAATGGCCTTTCCATTTACAGGTTAGATAGGATCCCTTTGATGTCTCAAACAACAAAAACTAGTTGCTGTTCCAGCAATTAAATTCAGATCTGAATGTTGAGTAACATAGGTCTTTTGACTTCCTTGTGGTCAGGATTTTACATTAGCTTGTGAGAAGTTCTTGATAGATATTATTAAACTATTGAACTATTTTGAAAACATATATGTAATAAGACTCTCTATAATTATGTCCTTTAAAATGTGTCTGAATAGGCACTCAAATCTTTATTAAAATCCCATGCATTTCAACAGCTGAATTTGTTTTCAGTGTTGCATTATTATTTATAATTTAGAAGATCATTATTTTATTTACTTTTGTTGTTGTTGTCACTACAGTCTTTGTTGTGTATAAATGTTTTGGGGTAATTGTGTCTTTTGAGCATCATAAACAGTAACAAATGCTTTTTGATTCACTTACAAATTATAAGAGGAGAGCCATGAAATTTTCCTAACCTTTTCTGCAGCTCAATAAATCACAAACAGACAAGAAAGTTAAGCACTGCTTCAGTGGAAAATCAGCAGACAGATGTAGCACACATTCCCCTCAAAATAATTCAGAACCTGTTCCAATTTATCAAATGCCTACTTTATCTGTCAAAACAATGTCCTTTCTCAAATAAAGGGCATTGTTTCTGCAGCAAGAAAAAGGTTCTGATGTATTGTTATCTGCAAATGGATGGTGGAATAATGGAACAACAGGCAGCATTTCAAGCTAAGAGATCAAAGGGCAGAATACATTACAATTCTTGTTAAAATAAATTAGGCTGAAAGAGTAATTTTAATAAAGACATTTATAACATTAAACAATTTTTTTTGAGTTTGCAGATCAGCAGAAACAATAAGAAAATCCCTTTCAATATGTAAGTTGATGCATTTCTTCCTATTGTGATAATTTCAAATTTCAGAGCTGTAGTGTACATTAGCTGGTATCTTGTGCTGACATGACACTATCTTACATTTGCAGAGGAAATATTTTCAATTGCTTTATTCATTTTTAACTGTATTTTGATATTACAATCATACTACAAAAGCATTCATAGATTTCTAGATTAAGAATTTCTATAAGCAAAATTTGGTAACTTGAAATCTTCCAAGATAATTTTGATCTTTAAATGTTGGATGATATATTATGATATTAACTCAGAATATTGAATTAAAATCCTCCTTAGAATTAGCCACCCTTTACAAATCCCACTAATAAAATAAAATTGAGTATTAAATCCTTTTAAAGCCTTATCTTCTCTAAGATAGATTATAAAACAACAATTAAAAATCCCTGTTAATAAGACAATTAATTTAAAAAAAAACAAACAAAACAAAACAGGAGTTTTAAGTTTTCAGCAAATCTGGACACTCAAACCTGGTTCTAATATCAAGCCATTGTAATGCTCAGATACTTTCTTTAACCTCAACCTGTCAGATATTTATGATGATTCCTGCAGCCAGCTTGATCCTGAGCTGAACTGTGACAACTTTGCACTGATGTATCTGTCTCCTTCATGATTGCATGTGGCTCTTTCTTTCTTATATTCTTCCATTTTTCAATTCTTCTTTATGTAACTGTGACCTCTGTCAGTTATTAGTTTTTTCTCCGTATGATACATTTTTTAATATCACAGAGTCCTCTAAAAATACATGATCAAATCAACTCCTTTAGAAAAGTATTCATTTATAATCAGCTAATGACAGCCTAAAGTTAGAAATATTTCTTTTATTTTAAGAAACACTTTACTACTTTGAAATTAATAATCCGTAAAATACAGTCTCAAACATTCTATGAAAAGAAACTCTATGATAGGAATCGTAGCAAAAACTAAGCCCAGCACCTTGAAACTTGGACATCTGTTAAAGCTCAGTTATGCCAGCTCTTGCTCAGCTGCATAAGTAGATGTCTGTGTTTATAAATAGTCCAGCTGAAATCAATTAGTCTTCATACAGTGCAATACAGCTGATGGGGAATTCTAGAATTGTCCTAATTAAGATTAGACTAACTGAGAAAATTCACTGATATTGAAACAAGCTTTGACCAGTGTGAAACTGAGTAGAACTGTGGAAAAGTCATTGCATTCCCAGTTGCACATTAGCAGTCCCTTGCTAGGGGTAGTTTCACACACAGTTTTCCTACCAATTCTGTGTGAGTGCACTCTGTTCTGTTGCAGGCTGGACAGAACATTTTAATTAAGAAATTTGCACCAGTAGAACTGATTTTGCCCACACTATTCTAGGCAACACTCACATGAGCAAAGTGACTGAAAAGCTGCGAGTTGACTGCCAGCTAGTGTGTAGTGAGAAGAAACTGAATGATAACAATTTTCACTTCAGCACAGCCCGAATAAAAAGAGGTTTTGTAAGTCTCAAAGGTATGTAGGATTGGGCTAACACATGCCAACTAAAATTCATTGAGAAATGAGGAATTTGTTCACTGTTCTTTGTTCCTGGAACAGTTCAGAATGGCACTAGTTTGTCTTAACCAAGCAGAAAAGCAGCATTCTGGATAGTTTTGTCATATTAATCAAAACAAATTGAGACCAACAGATAAAGAAAGAATTTTGCTAGAAGAGTGAATAAACACCAGTGTTAGGAGTACTAGACACACACATTCAAGCATCACTTCAAAATCTTCATCACCCCCTATTTTTTTGAGGAGTAGCTGACAATAGATTCTACCATTTTATAAGCACAGAGCTGAAAACTGGGCTCTGAAGGTGACTCTATTTAAGTAATTATGAATAAATTTGTATGACATATTTACACTCACAAGAGTGATGAAAAATAAGTAAGAAACTACTACAAATGTAATTTTAATTTAATAAAGCTATTCTGTAGCTATTGACAAAAGAAAATGGTCATTAAATAACGATTAATGAGGAAATGAATTAAATTCAGAGAACGCAAAGATAAAATAAAAATGTATCTGGAGAAAACAAACCTTTCTCTTCCAGATATTCTTAATCAAAATCAGACACAAAACCTAAATAGAAATAGTTAATTAGGACCAGGCCTAAACCCCTAGGCAACCAAAATGCCAGCTGAAATTACTGAGGTTTTCAGATGCACAGATGATTAGGAATAGGATGATCCCAGATCAGTGCAATTCATACAGAGGACCACAATGTCTATTGAAATCTGACTTTCGGTTGCTCTCATAGAAAGCTGGAAGTGTAGAAAAGATCCAGTTTGAATATCACCATAAACTCCACCTGAAGTCCAAATCAACAGAGATAACATCAGTGTGAATGGTTGGCAAAGAGTAAATAATTTGCCAAGAGTAAAAAAAGACTCAAAAAATTTGCCGTAATTCTCTGCAGAGCTTCAACAGAAACTTTTCCTTGGAGTGATTTCTGATGCTGAGAAAGCAAATTAGGGCCTTGTTAACACCAGTCCCTGCTGCCTTGTCCGTTACATACTCATTTCCCTCCATGAAGCAAACATAGAAGTGCGACTAGAAATGAATAGATAATTCTGATGTCATAGCACATTTCCCAGGGGAAAATGATATGACAAAGCACAGGAGACTGAGAATTAAACTTACCATGTTTAGGACATGTAAAGCACCCCATGTGAAGTGAAAAAATATTGACTTAATCACTAATTCCGTCTGTGGAACACTTTAAGGTTCATGGTTCTATATGACATTTTAAAAAAGTAAATCACACAGTATTTTTGGTTTGGCACAGTTTCCTTTCTTTTGACTACATTCTTCTTTTGCTTAAGAGAGAATTTTCACACCAATAGTTAAAAAATACAGTGTATAAGAAAATAGTAAAATATATGTATATTAAACTGATCAAGACTATAAACAGTTTATTCTGCGTGAGAAAGAATGCATACAATATAGAAGGGTAGGAAAAAAAATTGTCTTATTAAGGAAGTTAAAGTATTCAGGAAATGTTTTATTCACTGATAGCTAAAAAAACAGGATCTTGCCTCTCTACAAGTGAAGTAATAGAAGAAAAAAATAAATTATATACAACTGATTTGACAAAGCTCTTCCTAACCGTAATAAAATTTCACAAGCTGGTCAAAACCCACATTGTTATCTACACTTCCCACCAATACAATTCTGCTCAATTATCATTTTTGCTTTGAAAGCTAGATTCACTTTTTGCAGAGGTGAAAGAAAAATGAAGCCATGTGTGTCACTCTGCTTGAAAAAAAAAGGAAAAAAAGATGGTTTGTGGTTCGTATTTTCATCATCTTGTAACAGAAATTCATAGGAAATCAAGTATGAAACTGCACAGATACAGAATATCCTTATTTTCCACTCAAGAGTCACATGTTGATCTTGTAATTAGGGAAAGAAATCAAGACAGTTTAATCTGGCTTCTCTCAGGAAAATTACTTGAAAAATACAAAGACCTGTATACAGTTACTAATTTAGAAGTTAACTGCAACTAATATTTAGATGAACACTCAGGCTTATAAAATCTTGATCTTGTCTGCTAAGTAGCTTTGTAAAAGCTCCTTCTCGATATATCATTAAGTTGAAAAAGAAAAACCAACTCATTTAATTTACATTTCCACGAATTATGTTGACTTTGGTAGTGTATAGTATGAAATTAAATTGCTACACATCATATTTTTCTCCAAAGTTAAAATTAATTATGACATTGAGTAGATACTTAAACATACAGTAAAAATGACAATTTAAAAATTAAATATTTCATGCTTAATTAAGAAAGGATATGAATAGCTTCCAATTTGGAGTGTTTTACAGTTCTTTATCATTTGATATACACATCAAAACATGGAAATACAAACTATGGATCTTCCAGTCTAATACACAGCTTACACTAAAGGGAACTTTGAATATCCCCTTAGAGATTTTCGGCAATGATTTTCCACTCCATTACACCAATTTCATACTGGGGTAAGTCCATTGATGTCAATGGTGTTACATCAGCTTAAAAACAATATGACAGAATAGAAGATCAAGGTTATTCAAGCTCTTATTTATGGTTATGGAAAATTACACACGTCTGATGTACATAACAAGACTGTGTTGTTTTGTATTTCTTTGATAATGAAAATGTCCTTCTATACAAAAAAAGCAGAAAACTGAAGTTGAAACATAACAGGTATTTAACAGCTAAACATACATAGGTGTAGACAGCAAATGCTGGTTGTAAAATAACCATGCAAGATGACAGATGTTTAGCTATACTAAGATTAAATGTGAGAAAAGTTTCAATAGATTGAATTTTCAAAAATTATGAAGTCCCAGGAAGCTATAAATCAGGAAGTCAATAGGTTTAGAACTATATCTACTTCTACAGTGTTAGTATTTTATATGTATTTATTTACCTTAGTATTTTATTTTTATTTATTTTGTTTACAGAAATATAACCAGACTCATTATTGAGAATTTCTAAAATAAGTTACTCTTGCAACAATATTCACATAAGTAAAAATACTGTCATAATCACAAAATTAACTGCAAACACAATCTCCTGTCTGGAACATAAAATCGATCTGACTGGCTGAAACTTCATTATAGCTAAGAGACTGTACCTGAGAGCAGTCTGAATTTCTGGTTGCTATTAATACACAGTGCTTCCCAGTTACACCAGCAAGCTGTTTGCACATCTTGTCTGACTTGTGGTAGATCATATATGACCTTTCTGTGAAAAACTCTAGAGTGTATGTGGAGAGGCATCAATTTCTCTTTTCTTCCAGATGCTATCACCTTCCAAAAGAGCAGAGGAAATAGCTAAAAGCATAGGGTTCTCCCTCTCCCAGTTCGTGCTGCAAGTACTGCTGTAAAGACTGTAAGCCCTTAGGGACCTGCAGATTTACCCACAAAACTTTGTGGGGAACATACACAGAAAGTCAGTGTGGATGAATAGCTTTTTTATTCTCCAGCAGATCTGGGTATCATCTGTTCACAGAATCCTGTGTTGCCTCATTTAGCTTTTCATCCATGGCACTTCCAGATTTTTTTTTTCTACTGAAGTAATACTTAGAAATGCTTTCACTTATCTTGTATTTGCGCAGTAATTTTTTTTGTTCTAAGAGCACCTTGTATTTGTATCTATTGAATTGCATGCTTTTTACTTAAGACAGCTTATCTACTTTGCCTAAAATATTTTTGAATTCTGATGTCAAAAGCTCCTTACACTCCCTTCCTCTGCAACTGGGTGTCATTTATAGGGTAAGACCCATTAGGAATATGTACTCTTCAACTGTCAAAATCAGTAACAGAAAAATTAGGTAGATTTAGGTGGCTCTCTTCTCATTCTTCTCTTTCCTTCATTTTTTCCAATATGATTGTGATCCTCCGATTAACACTTTGCCAGTAGTTCTTCAAAAAGATAAGTACCTGAACCATTTTTGCCATAAGAAAACACAACATGGGATTGTGTTAACAGCTCAAAATTTGCAGCGTTCACTGCCTTTTAATTCTCACAAAGCCTGCTGTCTTGGAGAAGAAGTACATTGTTTAAAGGTAAATATGTGGATTGTTTCTTCTCCCCTTAATATTAAGATTTTTTATGTATCTGGATTTTAGCACTGCTGTTTTATTTACTTTATGGCTGTAAAGAGATACAAGCTTAGAATGATATTATTCCAAGGAATTATGAGTAAGGCTACTCTATAGAAATGCAGCAGTATCCACTGTAACATTATTATACTTGCTAGCTGTTACACTGTCTTCTGACATATTTTGGAGAAGAATGGGTAGTGTGACATCTGTGAGTAAAATACTTTTACTTTTTAAGGCATCACATTTCAGCACCAAAATTTTTGCAGAGTAGGTATCTGCTTGTCAGAAGAAAACCCAATCAGTTTGCCTACACATACATATAGAACACCATCCAAAATAGAAGAGCCAGGGTATCACACTGAACCTTTAGCTTCAGAACAGTATTTTCTTCCAGTATGCCCTTTGTCATATCTGTCTTATATCCCAGAAGTCTTGGTATATTTGAACATAACAAATCATACCAAGTGCTAAGTACATGATGTCTCCTTGCTATAATGAAGCTTGAACATGTAGATCACTTGTAGACTGATACATTGTAAATACCAAATTCAGCATTTTTTGAATCTGCATTTGAACTCAAAATAAATATCAAATTATTTTAACTGACATATCAAAACAAACAAACAAAACCCCAACCCCAGAATCTTAAATATTGTTGAAAGAAGCAAAAATCAAACAGTAATGCAAAACCTAAACATAAAGGCAGAATGTGTAAAAGAGCGGAAAAAATATTGATATAAACAAGAATGACACAAGCCTATAATGAAACATACCCTAGAGTACTTTGATATAAAAATATATATAGATTAAAAAATATTAATTTGAGCTAGTACAGAAGAATGAACGATTTTCTGTTTCTCCTGTATAAAAATGTAGATTAAATTAGACAGGACCCTGTGTCAGATCTTTCCTCCTGTTACAGACTTATTTCAGGGTGAACTGAACCTTCTGGAAACATCTATCTTTCTTCTTTTATTTAGAATTAAAGTAGTCTATTCTCCTACATCAGCAGCTAACATTCAGATGGCTACAGTTCAGTGACATTAATCCCGTCTTGTCTTATTACTATGCCAATAGTTTCATAGAGTTTTAACCTTGTGTTTTGAAAATTACATCACTGGTATAACAACGGAATACCTTCATTTCTTCCTGGATTAGTTCATTGATCAGTGTTTTTATCAATGATATGTGAACAGTTAACAAGCTGTTTCCAAAAAATAATGTTTTTCTTAGTTAAACCTTTGCAATCTTTGACAGGCTGAGAGAGTTGTGGCTGTTCGGCCTGGAGAAGAGAGTGCTCCAGGGATACCTTACAACAGCCTCCTAGTACCTAAATGGGGCCTAAAAAAAGTCTGGAGAGGAACTTTTTACAGGGGCCTGTAGTGATGGAACATGGGGAAATGGCTTCAAATGGAAAGAGAATAGGTTTAGATCAGTTATAAGGAAGATACTCTTCACTGTGAGGATGGTGAGTCACTGGAACAAGTTGCCCAGACGAATTGTGGATGCCTCATTCCTGGAAGTGTTCAAGGCCAGGCTGGGTGGGGCTCTGAGCAACTTTGGTCTAGTGGAAGGTGGCCCTGCCCATGGCAGGGTGGTTGGTGATCTTTAAGGTCCCTTCAAACCCAAGCCATTCTATGATTGATTCCATGATAAATCTCCGGAAGTTTGTGAGGGCTTGTTTTGGCTTGGTTTTTGTTGTTTGGCCAGCTGATATTTGTTCTAAAAAATTATTTCTGTTGTTGGTCAGCTCCAGGTATTGGGAAAATAATGTTTTTAACATTGTTTTTGATGGAGACAAGTTTGTACACTGTAGTGGTTTGTTTTTGGCTGACTGTCAAAAACCCACCTAGCTGTTCTCTTGCTCCACATCCTGAACAGGACAGTGGGAAAATGAGGTGAAAGAGCTGATGGGTGGAGACAAAGAGAGGGAGAAGTAAAATGAGTTTGTCTAGGCTACTGGGAAGTTATATAGTTCTCATAAAGTGAGAAATAGGAGCTTCATTTGCTACTTGGCCTGTGGAATTTTAAGCCAATATTCTTAACAGCAAAAGAGAGGGTCCTACCTAACACACAGTGCAGGAGTTATGGAGGAAGAGATGTGAGGTATGGTGAACACTTCACTTCTGTTGAACCTGTATTGCTCTATAGGGAAAAATGAGTCTCAAAGAAGTTAGGGCATGACTTTTATTTTAGTATTTAAGACACACACCCCAGAGCTGTACATAAGAATTTCGTTATTTTCTTCTGGATTGTTTATACATTTCATAAACAAATAATTTTGGCTGCAAAACAGAAATATTCCTTCAAATTCAAAAGCATTCAAGGCAGACCAAAGTGTTTGGAAAAGTCTCTTTTACTAAGTATATAAGAAATCCTTTGCCAGGTTGGAAAACAGATGCTTGATAAGCAATGTGCCTTGTGTGACACTTGGACTAATTTAAAGAGCTGTCTAGATCCTTTGCATTTACTATATGGTCAGTATTCATTCTTAAATAGCCTGGACTACTTTTCATATTCAGTGTGGAACCATGAGATCCATATGGTTCTATGGGATCGCATTCCCTTATTATTGCCTACTGGATTAATTCTTTTTCAGGGTCTTCCTTCTAAAGACAGTTCTTGCAAGCCCTTCAAATATGCAGAATCTCATTAGAAATGCTTAGGCTGTATCCAAAGTCTTCTAAGTCAGTGGGAATATTCTTACTGATTTCAGTAGCTTTATATACAGTAAAGGGAGATGCAACTTCAAGTCCATCATTCATTCCTATGTGTCAATACAGGGATATTTCTTTGAATGTCAAGACAGATTCAGATATTTTAATGGCAATGGTTTGCAATAAATTAACCTCATCTCTTTTACATTTTACAAGACACTTAATTTCATCAAGTCAAATCATATGTGCACTCAGCAAAAAGCATTCTTCCCATTCCTTATATGATATGTTTAAGGATAGACAATTAGTTTGTGGTTTTTCAATTCTGTATTTCTCCTGTTGAACCAGTTTTTGTCTTAATATATCTGTTGAGTCCAAAACTACAGAATTATGCTTAGAGTCACTATAAACCAGCCTTGTCTCTTAAATGTTCAGCCTCTTTATTTTAGTAACATAGGAATAAGACCTGCACACCATCCCGTTCTTAGCTCAACCTTGTCTTCTCGTGCAGATGATAAAACATCTGTAGGTCTGCTAATTTGTTAGAAGATGTGGTTCACAACAGAAAGGGGTTAAACCCCACAATGAACACCTTTCCCATACCCTTTGGGAAAACCCATGCCACGGACCTTCATGCTCAGGAGAGCATTTCCACTGATCTCAAAAGAAGAACAGAAACATACAAAAATGCTCAACAGTTGTGTTCAGAAGGATGTGTGTAACTATAAGTGTGTAGATACATGTGTGCATGCTTTTTACAGGACCAGAACCTGAAAATGAGTTACTAGAACTGAGGTATATTTTTATAATATTTTACCAAAATCTTGCAAATTTGAAGGAACTTCATCTTTCTTGGAATCTAAACTGTAAATGAAGTGTAAACATAGAAATTAATCAGATTTTTCAGTAATTAATTCTACTTTGAATAAGTGTGATTAAATAAAACATAGATTGATACAGAATCAGCTCCTCCTCAGATGCAGTGGGAAGCTAGATGTTGTTTGTATAACTGAATCTTGTTCACATATTATTTTTATCTCAGAGTGACTCAGAGGGTTTCTTAAGGAAAGCATTCCTTTAGTCTGTACCATACAGTAAGTCTTATTCTCAGTGTATTGGTACCTATGAGCGTATCCAATATACTTTTGACAATAAAAATCATTCTAAAAGAATTGGGAATTATGTGACAAACTGAGTACTTTCAACTCTCTTTTGTGTTCTAGGGTTTTAAAGTTTCTTAAGTATTTTGTTCTGAATATGTACACTACTTTTTTTTTTTTTTTTGGGAGTAGAGTTAAAACAAATTTTTAATTCAGCAATAGATTAATTTCTTTAACACAGTTATAAATTGTAAGTTTGTAATTTGGTTATTTGGTCATTATTTATTTTATTTATTTCAGATTATTATTTATTAATTATCTATTTCTTATATGAGAATTCATAAGAGGAAAAATATTGTTTCTGCTCAAATTAAACAGGAATTATTTTGATTTTCAATTTTGCAGAGCAGCACCTGGCGGAATTTCTTTGGATTAATTTTTACCCATTTCAGTCTCAAGTTTTTAACCATCTAAGGCTTATTGTATTTCTTCATAAGGGGCATTTAAAATTTAAAATAAAATTTTGTGTTTCAAAAAAAAAAAAAAGTGAAAAACGTACCTAAGCAATGCCATATTTCAGTCATTATAAAGTTGGTTTGTTTTTTTTCTCAGTCTCCAGAAGATTGACTCTTTTTTACAGAATTTTGTAAAATTCACATGACTATAAGGAAACTAGAAACCAGTATATTTTGAGAATTATCACAAATACTGCATAAACATAGAAACTAATGAACTTCACCCAATATTTCAGCATGCTATCTGTCTTTCTAATGCTGCATCTAATGCCAGCTTCAAATTAATTTTAAATTAATTTTAAACTGACTATCCAGGCATATTTGTTGGCAATCTTTAAGACTTAATCTGATCCACTGTTCTCATCTGTATTTCAGATTCTTACAATTTTTTCTCAATTAACCTCTCAAAATTTGGTCTTGAGCATGCATGAACATTATTTCAAAGTTTCCATGTTCTCTTTACTCTCTTATTAAAACCATATTACTTCTTACATTTTAACTTCTAAAGCACTTCTCCTTTCTTTTACTGTAGGAATACAGTTTTCATTAACTTCCTTTGTCTCTCTTAGCAAAAAAATATTAAAATGCTCAGTAGTTTCAGAATGAAAGATTGTTTTTAAAACTAAAGTTGTTTCTTGTCTTTAGCAGACATCTATTGTTTTTGAATAAAGAGTGAAGTATTTTCTAAATGACTTCCAGTTATTCTCTTTATGACATAACAGCACCACACACCTCAAGGTAATTTTCTTAGTTCACAGTACTCCAGTTACACTGTGTCAACAATTACTTAAAACCAGGTACTCGTACAAAGGTCTGGCTGTGGGCCCTCCTAAGAACAGTTCATCTTCTCATAAAATATGTTTGAGGTAGATGAGATAAATATCTTCTTCAAGAGGCTTTTTTTTTTCCTGTGCAAACAAGAGTTGATACAATTGCTCACACTTCAGCATGAATTGCCATTTGAAATCTTCAGAAAGGACCCTGTGTAGTCCCACACAGCTCTTGTGTCATATTCACAGTCTGGTGCAAAAGTCTCAGACATTCTTTCAGTGGCATTAGACACATATTTTTTAGGCTGTTTTATGAAGGTTGTAGACCAATTGTTCCAGATTGGCATCTACCTTTGGTCAGGTTATTTGGCAATACTGACTGAAGTCTGCACTCAGTTTTTAGTATTGCTTCTTGATTTTTTATTTTACAGTTTATTCTTAATTGCTGCCTGATTGTCAATATTTGGATGATATTCTACCAATATTATTATAAACAAGAAGAAACTCCCACAAATTGTGAATAACATCCTGACCCCATAAAAGTAAACTGGGATGAGATTTATATTTCTTGAACTTCAACACTGAAATCAATTACTTAAACAGAAGTATCCAGTGGTGTGTGAGTAAACTGAGCATATCCAACCTGGCTTGCAGTTTCTCATAAATATGAGTTTCTCAAAAATATGAGTTTCTCATAAATCTTGTGTTATATATACCAGATGCATGCAGAACACCTCAGATGTCTTGTGTCATTTCAGATAGTTCTCACTATGTATGCTTCGGAAACTTAATCACACTTCAGATGTGTCGGTAAGTTGAGGGAGGGACTAATTCATATCAGGTAGCAATAAGATATCTGGTTCTTTTAGAAGAAATGGTGGTAGAGTTTCAAGTTTCCTTGGCCATAGAAAAGGACTGTGGTCTTATATATTTCTTGGCAGAGATGCAAATATCACTTTATCACTAGAATATCACTCTTTGTGTAGGTTTGGGTTTATTTTTTTTAAACTCCACTTCTAAGGAAGAATTATTAGCATTTTGTATTTTCAGGTCATTCCAAGCCTGGGTATGACCTGACAGCTGCATAAAAAGGGAAATCCATTAGGAGGTAGTCACCTCCAGTACAAACACTGCCTCCATGATTCTAGCATCTGCAAGGTTGTCACTGTCCCTTCACCAATCTGTACAGGGTTGTGAGCTCTGGCAGCAAAAAGATCGGAAACCTGACTGGCTCATGTCAATGCAGAACTGGTGATATAGAGAGATGCTGGCTCACTGATGAAAACTATTCCTTGTGATTAGAGTGCTTCTACTTTGGTCTCAAGAAAAGCGAAAATTTTAAAAATTCCCTCCTTGTATATATAATTTGTGTTTGTCAGGGTTTGATGTGTATCATAGAGCCACTGCACTCATAGGCAAAAGCACTACGAAAAATTTCTAAACCTTATTCTTTTTCTTTTTTTTTTTTTTAACTGAGCAAACAAAAAAGCAAGCAAGATCTCTCCAGAATCTTTTTTTTATTTCATGAATCCTAAGTCTGAGAAGATGGAAGGGCTTTTTTTTTGTTGCTGATTAGGTCTCTTACAGGAACTCTGGTGACTAATCTAAGTCAGAACATTTATTGACTTTACATCTGTTAAGATTTGAATTCTTAGTAAAGCCCAATAAAGAATTTGTTTTCTGTAAAACTAACTGCTAGATTCAAACTTCATCAAAATTAGGTCCAGGTTCCATTTAATTTTATGGCATATCTATCCATGTTTTCAGCAGTAAAAGCTCCTTTTGTGTGTTTAGATATATATTCTATCAGAGAATAAAATAACTATTCCACTTTGCTTTCCTAAGTATTGCAAGCCTAATGCAGGTAAGAGAGAGTTGCTGAATTATGCAAGTAGAGTTTTAGTTAATAAAGGTAACTGTTGCTCCAGTATATTAAGTCATATGACTTCCATGTGTCAAGCTTTTAAAGAATAAGCATGATGCAAATTCATTTTCTCATTACATGCAATCAGATGAAGAAAAAAGTCAATGCCAAATCATTATAAAGTGATGTTCTTTCTGGAATACCATAAAGATGTGTTCTTAGTGTAGTATATGTGGAGCCTCTCTTCCTGGGCCTTAAAGATCAAAAAATAAATACAATGATTTTTGTTAAAAATTTCCAAGTGGTTAAAAATTTATAGATACTTAACAATAAAAACAATGGGCCAGCTGTGTAGAGAAGACATGGATTTTTTTACCAAGAGGATCATATGAATCATATATATTTTAGTGTGGTTTAACAGGTCATAAACACAGGAGTAAAGAATGCAGTCACATTCAACATTCAATTCTGAAATTTACTGAGGCTGAGGAGGATTTCAAAATCACAGCAGAACACCACATTAGCTAGCTATATAAGGTACCTGTGCAAAACTGTAGCCAAGGGAACACACATGATCTATAAACAGAAATAGGATGCCAGAAGTTTTCACATCTGTACGTGGTATTTGAAACAACACTAAAAAAAAACTCTAGAGATTTCTACTTTTAAAGTTTTTTTAAAAAGATGCTTAGAGATTAGGATGTTTCAAAAATAAGTAAGCAACAGGAATGAGTGTGGCACACTGAGACAGTTTGGCCATAAAGAACAGCATTCCAAAGATTGTGTGTGGCACAGAGAGGCACTGCAAAGCTCTGGGGATGTGCAGAAAGGATCACCCACACACAACCCCCGTAAAACAAATAAAAACCCCAAAACAAAACAAAACAACACAACATCTGTATTTACCTGAGGCCCCTCAAGACAGAAGTTTGCAAGAAGGCATGTAGCCTCTGTGAAAACAAACTGAACACACACATTTCCATGGACCTTGATGGGTTGCACCCATGAGTCCCAAGGGAACAGGGTATTGTCATTGAAAGGCTTCTCTCAATTATCTTTGAATAGTCATGGTGGACAGGAGACATTCCTGAAGACTGAAAGAGAGAAAACATTACTGTTGTCTTCAATGGAGAAAAATAAACTCAGGACTACAGGCCAGTCAGTCTCACCACTGTCCCTGGGAAGGTGATTGGGAAAATCCTCCTGGAAAGCATCCAAATTCATGAAGGAAAAGTAGTCAGAATGGATTTAGAAAAGAGTAATCATGTTCAATCAACCTGATAAACTTCTACAGTGAAGTGAATAGATTGGTGGGTTAATGGGTTATCTTTTCACAGCAGATGTGATATTCTTCCATCTCTACACTGGGAGGGAACCATAAGGGTCACTATTTATCTAAAGTGCTGTTATTTATTACGTAAATCTAGCCTATAATTAAAAATTTTGACTTTAGATTTAGAGAGAAACATTCAGAACTAAACAGCATGTGCTTGTTGCTGAGATGAAGACAGTTTAATGCCTTTTCACGTGGATGTTGCCATCTATAACAGTACTCTGCTTTCAAATTTAAGTGCAGAATTGTCAATACAACCATGAAGTGAGTGACAGAAATGCTAGGATCTTACAGCAGTCCAGAGAAAAGAAAGATTTCTCATACTCAAGGAAAATGAGATACCAAGACAAACACTGAATCTTCCCTTTGGTTTTGGAGCCTAGAAATCAGAGCATTTCTCTCCAGAGAAGAGAAAAAAGTAGAAAAGATTGGAAGAAAGAGTAACTGCACTCTGTCAGAAAATGCAAATAGTGCCTCTAAAACTTCTGTCCATGTATCACTAGAAGATATTGTACTAGAAGAATGATCATAAAAATCTTAGAATGTTTTGGAGTGAAGGAACCTTAAAGATCACCTAGTTCGAACCACCCTGCCATGGGCAAGGACACCTTCCACTAGACCACATTCCTGTGCAACCTGGCCTTGAACACTTCCAGGAATGAACCATCCACAGCTTCTATGAGCAACCTGTTTCTGTGTCTCACTACTCTTATAGTAAAAAATTTCTTCCTAATACCTAATCTAAACCTACCATCTTTCAATTTAAAGTCATTACCCCTTGCCCTTTCACTACATGCCCTTGTAAAAAGTCCTTCTCTGGCTTTCTTGTAGGATCCCTTTAAGTACTGGAAGGTGCTCTAAGGTGTCCACAGAACCTTCTCTACTCCAGGCTGAACATTATTTGAATATTTCTGCCTTGTCTGTGTGTTTTCAAGGCTGAATATCATGTGTAACATTTTTAGCATACTCTCACTGTATTTCACTACAGAAATCTCAAGAAGAAAGACAGAATATGAACTTTATTAGTAATATTTAAATTCCATAAATTATCTGCATTTTGTCTTTCTGCAGAAAGTCACTAGAAACTGTGACTGAGGATCACCTTTATTCCGTTGCAGACTTCTTCATTTGAGAAGGATGAGTCCTTGCACCTTGAATAGGTGGCTTCAGAAACTCACAAACATATTTGCTCTTGAATTAAGAAGCTTTGTATGCTGAATACCTCAGATTAGAATCTCTCCCACTGTTAGTATATTCAGCTTGCTGAGAGGCTTCATCATTTTCACTAATGAAAAGCAGATTCTTTACACATTTACTCTGTCATAATTTTTGTAGTCTGATCCACACACTAACTGGAGTGCAAGGACTTTTGGTTGGATACACTACTAAAGCATTCTTTCTAGTGCATGTTACTTTTCATTAAGTAGGAGAGGATATTTTTATTTCCTCTAATAGAGTGATAAAATAAAATACATTTGGGGGTTGAATTACACAGTCACAGTCATCACAAAAGTAATTGTCATCAAGTAGCAGTGCCGCTGAGGGTCTACAGTGCCGAACAATGCACTTTAAGAGTACACTTTTGTCTTTTAAGTTGAGCTTCTTCCATAAGCCACCAGAAGAAGATCTTTAAACAAGTTTTAAGGTCAGGGTTGTTTTGAATAATGTTCCAGTGTTTCCCTGATAATTGCTTGGATTCTGCCTACCTGTTCTTTAACCTAGTGACATGGCTAATAGAAAGTTATTTGTGTTTTGATGCAGAGTTGTTTCAATAAGAACCCCACTCATGCTTTTCTAACTCCAGGTTTATTCTAGGAATGAGGGAATTGTACTTAAGGCAAGCACCTATAAAATAAATAAAACTTTTCTCTCAACCCATCAGACCTTTTCAATAAAGGCCTTTATGTTAGAGAATCCCTTGAATGTAAAATGTTATTTAGCCAGTCAGGCCCAGCATTTATTAAAGCTAGCAATTTTTGTATTATTATTTTTTTTTGCTTGTGAATAGGTGTATTTTTTATGATGGGCAATATTTCATCTTGAAACTTGTTAGTAAAACCATGTATCAAAATAATGTCCCTATTTCCCATTATGTTCAATATGGAGATGAAATATTTTACAAATTTTCTCTGCACCTGTCAAAATAAACAAAATATAATTTCCAGGATAATTTGTAATGAATTTTAAACTTCGGGTTTTTCTTGGCAAGCTATATTTTCATCTTTACAGTGTGGAAATAAAGAAGATTCATGTATATTTTTCTTTGGATATATAACATGTCATTTTGACTGGAATAAATGAGGGAGCTTACAGTAAAGTATGTAAGATCTACTAAGTGGCGAAGAAATTATTATGTGTACACATTTTGAAAATGAAATAACTTGCTCATTAATTATATTTCCCTATTTATTTAAATGCTATTGTCAATATATTTGATTTTGTAAGAGAACATCCATGTAAAGCTATATTATGATGACAAAAAGCAGAAAAAGAATGATAAGTTTATCTCCATCTCCAACAGAAACAGCACCTTATTCTTTATTTCAGGGCTAGAATTCTAATTTCTTGTTTGTGAGAGACCCCAGAGGCCTCCATGAGGAACGAAGAATGTACTCTTCATTCTCTTGACATTGACACTGGACTAGATGAGCTTGAAGGTCTCTTCCAACCTTGATTCTCTGATTGAAAAAAAAAACCCAAAAGTACAGAAAAAAGATGCTTATAATTTAAGTGAGTAGCAGTTCTGACTAAAATCCTCGTGGAAAATACACAAAAGGTACTCGTAAGGGATCTGAGAAAGCAAAATTTTAAAATAATCACGTTAAAGAAAAAAAATACAATTATTCCCTGATTTCATCACCCTTTATTATGACTGAGACTGTCCAAGATCTTTGGCTGTGTGATGTAAGCCAAAGACTTAAATGGTGAATTAAAATGATTGTCCAAACCCTAGTGATCTTAGCCAGAAACTGATAACAAATAAAATGAATCCCTAAATATGAAACTGGGAAAGGGTTTACCATCTGAAATCCAGAGCACAAATTAATCATTTGTGTAATTTGAATGAAGTCAGTTGGAATTATCGCAGGAATGAATATAGCCCAATTTGTTAAAGATATGGTACTGTAAATACTGCATGGTGTCAGATGTACATCTGTTCAACAACTGCCTCAGCTAAATAGATAAGAGACTCACATTAGCTAAAAGCAACCTAAACACTTAATTCAGAGCGTCCCATTCTGTCAGGGTGCAGAAGTGGCCTTCAAACGAATCATCTCTGTATTTTTCACTTGGAATCAAGTAAGGCATCTAAAATTTCTTCAAAGAAAGGGAAAAAAAAGAAGAAAAGAAAAAAAAAAAAAAAGAGGAGAAATTACCAAAGCTCAGAAAGGAATAAAGGAAGGAGGGCATCATTCAGAATACAGTATTCAGACACTAACAGTCTGATCTTCAAAGGATTTCAACCAAGTCATTAAAATAGGAGGTTAGTTTTTAATGAGAAGGTATACAAAATGCCCAGTGTAATTAGACAGTGGACTCTGAGGATTTACGGGATTTATGAATTTTTGAAAGAGAAGAAATAGCTGAGCAAACTGAGTGTAAAAAGTTCTATCCCTATACTTTGCACAACATACATCTGCAAGTTGTTTTAATATTATTGTGGTTTAACCCTAGCTGGCAACTAAGTCCCACAGAGCTTTTTGCTCCTTCTCCCACCACTGAGATGGGGGAGAGAATCGGAACAATAAAAAAGTGAGAAAACTCATGAGTTAAGGACAGTTTAATTGGTAAAGCAAAAGCTGTGGACAAAAGCAACACAAGACAAGGAATTCATTCACCACTTCCCATGGGCAGGCAGGTGTTTAGCCATCTTAAGGAAATCAGGGCTCCATCACACAAAACAGAGACTTAGGAAGACAGACTTCATCAGTCCAAACATCCATTTCCCTCCTTTCTACTTCTTTCCCCAGCTTTATGTGCTGAGCATGATGCCATATGGTATGGAATATCACTTTGGTCAGCTGGGGTCAGCTGTCCCAGCTGGTATAATTCCCAGCTTCTTGTGTACCTCTATCCTTCTTGCTGATGGTATGGGATGAGGAGCAGAAAAGGCCCCAACCCTGTGTCAACTATAAATAGCTAAAACATACCTGAATTATCAACAGTTTTCAGCACAAATTGAAAAGGTAGCCCCATCCTAGCTACTGAAAAATAACTGTACCCCAACCAAGACCAGCAAAAATATGCATGTTTTGAACCTTGCGAAGCACTGTAAAATACGAGTTCCTTCCTCACTGGCAGTTTCATTGGAAAATCTTGCCATGGATTGCACTGGATTGTTTCATCTTCTCTCTCTGCCATTCTCCCACAGTGAATGTTACCCATTTTTGTTTCCTAGACAATCCATCATGTATACTTTACTTATATACAAAAGAGCTTACTAGGGTCAGTAAGTAAAAGCAAGGCAATGCTCTCATAAAGGATTTTTTTCCTAGTTTACTGCCATGCAATTAAAAGGCTCACAGTTTTGCACTAATATATAATTTACTTGAAATACTGATAAACCCTAGTGATCAATATCTCTTAGTTCTAGAAAGTGACAAACATTTAAGGTAGGGTAAAAAAATATAGGAGATATAGATAGAGAGGAAGTTTAAATGATATTTTGCTTACACATGTATGAAGCCTATGGTAGCATTGTTTAGAGTTATGTTTCTCTATGACTTAATCAAGTCATCTAGTCATTGAGATGCTTTTTGTTTGTTTGTTTGTTTGGCTCATGGACCCTTTTCCTTTACTTTGCTTTTGTTTTCCACACCTAGATCTGGTGGCCTCCTTCTTGAGCTCCTTCTCTTTCTTTCTTTACATGTGAGAAGGTTTTTTTGCATGTAAGCACTTCCCAACCTTTTTTTTACTTTTAGGAAATAAAAGAGCTGAATGCACGTTTTAATACATTTTTAATGGCCATTGCTGACAGACAAGACACTTTGTTGGTATTGTCTTGCACTGCTATTATGTTAAAAGACTTTTATTTTTATCAATATCTATTGTGCCGTCTGGTAAAAATGACAAAGACTCCCACGCTGAGCGAATTGAACGAGCTTTTCACTTCACTGAAGAAAAGAACCAGTTCTGGTTGCAATAGCTTTTTTTTTGGAGAGGGGGAGTCATTGTTCACATTCTATTGACTCTATAGTTCCTGTTAAATAATGTTCATTTATTATTAAGAGAATATTCATCTTTAGTGTACAAATAACTTTCTCTAAACAGTGTTCTCCATTCAGAGTGCTTGCTCATGAGACTTGGTCTTCTGCTGCCACCTATAGACAAGATAAGGTATTGCTGTATGGTGTGTCTTTTACGTAATGCAAATGACAGCGACATGCCTTCGTTACGGAGTTTCAGAGACATTTCCCCATCTTTATGTATCAGCATAATTTAGTTTATATCTCAGACAAAGCCATGTAGAAATACTGTAAGGGAAACTGAAGAACTGGACAAAACTGTTGTCATTTTTGACTTACACTTAAAAACTTTTCAGTGTAGGATGAACATATTCAAGTCCGTTTATTCTCTCTCCCAAAGTGAAAAGGGCTCCTTCTTTTAACTGCTAATGTCAGTTCTGCTCTGTGTTCCATCTATTGTTTGTAGTGCCTCTTGTGTTCAGCGTGGTTCTTAGTGATGACAGGGTTTTCTTGCATCTCACTCTAAGCTGGTGAAATACTCTTTTGTACCTCCTTCATGCTACTTGTTCTTTTGCTGCACCAGATTGGAAGGAAAATTCGGAGTCAAGATTTTCTTCTCTCATTTGTAATACACAGTACAGATGAAATTCTGCCAGGCTGCAGGCCTCCTGGAGCTGTAAATCTCACAACAGGCACTGCACAGATGTGTGTCAGAAGGCATATCAACAGTTGCCTCACTCTGCTGAACCTCTATGGGCATTGAGAAAGAAACCTCTGCTAAGAAATTGTACAGTGCAATGAAGTGTCATAAAAGGTGTAAAAATGAGAAAACCTCAGTATATTGCCATTTACTCAAACATGGTGATCCACCATCTACAGAGGCTTGAGATCAAAATGACTCTTCTTCACCAGTTCCATCTCTAGGGTCTTGTCCCAGCAGCAGAAACAAGCTCCTGATACTGACTACAGTATATTGTTGCAACATAACAGCGAGACAACCTGGGGTCAACTCTTTCCTATACAGAAAAAGACCATAATAGATTGTAAACACTGAAAGGCAACAGGTAATTTTGTGTGTGTGTTGTGGGGAAAGGAGGGGACGAGTGTCAAAATCTGAACTTTTAGATTCCCAAGATGAAGCCTTCTACATGCTACTTAAAACTGGTAAAGGCTAGTGTAATTTTCTTTAATAGGAGTTGGACAAAGCAAAAGTGACAATTCCTGAATCTTCCATTTAATAAAGAGGCATGAGACAACCACCAGCTGGGACAGTAAGCAGACCTTGTGTTTCTGCATATCAACTACTTAGATTGGGAAAACTGGAGATTGAAGTTCCTGACAAGTAAAGGGGGGGGGGGGGTGAAGTTAGCAAAAGGAAGAAGTGTGTGACTTCAGGGAACAGAAGGCAGCCTGGAAAGGATAAGGTGCAAATCCCTTCTGCAGGACAGGTCTGAGAGGCAGGTGGAGATTCCAGATATCGGACAGATACATGGAAAAGGTGACATAGGAATGCTCAGTGACCTTGGCTGATGGTCCCCAAGATGTCTCACTGCCAGCAGCAGCACAATGTGAAAAGGCACAACTTCATGCTTGATTTTCCCAGACCTGCAGGTAACCCCCTCTGGTAAGGGAAAGCTGAAACCTAAGTGATGTAATACTGGGGAAACTGAGTAGGAGTGTGTCATAAATGAATGGAGAGAAAGCTCTAATTCTGATGGTTCTTAGATAATCCCCAGTATAGCTATCTGCTATGGTTGTAATTTACTCTCCCTAGTTCCCATCAGCAGGCCAGACCAATTCCTGCCCAGGAGCAAAACAGCTACAAATACACAAAATCCCTTGTAAGGTCCCTATAAAGTCAGTACATCCCAGCTGTGGCTTGTTCTTCTCTCTGTTTTCTTTGAAAGAAAATTTATTCACAATCTAAGGAATAAATCCCTTAAGTATAAGCATGATGCTTAAATTGTCACTGTGACGCTGGATAAGGGAGCTTCTGAGGAATCTAGAGCTGAAGAATCTCAGAGAGGCTATTAAATGTCTGTGCTTCAAGGGTACAGAGAAACTCAAACCCTTGTTGAATTTACAAATATTTTAATAAAATAAATGGACTTTTTCTTTTCCAGTGAAAATAAAATTGTTAGTGACATCTTTACTTACTAGACCAATGGGTTTTTTTATTCATCAAGTAGACAACTAAAACTACTAACATTTTCATTTTCTTCCTTGCTTGCCTCCTCACTGTTAGAGATTTCAAGGCCAGAAAGACCCACGAAATTTCTGATTGACCTTCTGCTTAGTACAATTTTTAACCCTCTTCAGTGCCTTCTCACAATAACACATTTGCATAACTACGTTTATCAGCTACAATGACCTTCCTCTTGCCTTCTACCAGTCATTGTAATTTAACACGAGGTATTTCCTATACTACAGATTTTAATATGCATTTTGCTGAAGAAGGGCTCATTTGCAAACACAGCCAGAATGCGAGATTCTTGGTTAAATTTGCTCATAGATATGCATCTTGTCTATCACTACTTCAATATTTTCATTTGGTGAGTTTTGTTTCAGATAACATTTTTTCCTACATAGAAATAAGTTTTATTTATATTTTTTAATTTTTAGTAGTAAAATATATAAAAAAATTGTTCAAACCCAGCACTAACAGATTTGAAATGGCAGACTCTTATGAGCAAAGGTCTTGTACTCTTGTTTTCTGCTTGATCTTATACTCAAAAACATGGTATAGTGTGCTGACTCAAAGTAGAAACAAACTACTTCAGAGTTAATAGAGCAAGACAATATTTTCAGATTATTTCTAGATATTTAAATGTAAACTGTGATATAAAACATTGCTACATTTTATAAATTTAACTTTCAGTGTTCTTTTCTTCTCCCAAAAAATGATACCAGTTGCTATTTATTGTCTCCAATATTTATTAAATACTGATAGAAAATACAAGGGCTAATTACTGTATGCTTTCAGAAACATATATACTACATATTTTGATGTTGTCATTTTGAAGTCAAATGAACTGCTAAATAAGAATAAATAATGTGTACAAGAAGAGTCTGAACTTTTAATTTTGATGGAAACAGCAAAACCAATATTATTTTCACAGGCAATAATTATTTTGCAATATGAAGTAATTAAGGTCCAGACTCCTATTCTCTTTTCAGCTTGTTACTATAAATTCTTACAGACTCTTCAAGAAATGTGAAGTTCAGGTCCAATATAATATACTTAATCTTTTTCCTGTGTGAAATGAATAGTTTACATATATATTAAAGGGTTTGGTCCTTATCAGCCACAATGCTCATTCATTACTCATCCATTAATTGTCTCCTTCGCCTTAGAACTGGTATCTTTATTCATCTTAATGAAGGAGTTAACAATATTTCATTGGCATGGATTGCTACCATGAATAAGATCTGAGAAATCAATCCTGGAGTAAGGACTGAAGGATTTGGCCCAATACCTATAAAATATGAGAAGATAATTCTTTCACTAGGAAGAAGAATTATCATCATCTATTGTCTGTTGATGAACTCTGTGATGACTGCATTGCACAGCACTCTGGATAGCAGTAAATGACTATTGTACTTGAGAAGTCAGATTTATTTTGCACATGTAAGACATTATTTTCATTCCTGGTCTTCAAGGACTCTTCATTCAGAATCTAAAATGTTTCATAAAACAATGTAGCATCTGTTAAAATTATAATCATTTGCACCAAAATTCATATAAAATGATACACTGTACTTTATTTCGTTTCTATTTATTGCCCCCCAAAATAGGTGTCTCAACAATTTGGGAGATATATGGCAGGTTTATATGCCAGGAAAAAAGCATTCCACTATATATTTGTTTTCAGTTACATCAGAAGCGAACCAATGTTAATTTAAAAAAAGAAGTAGGGCAATGCAAAGACAAAGTAATAAAGCAAGCATGTAGGCTTTAGTAATCTATTATGAATAGTGTTATTATCATGCAATATATTATGCAGACTTTAGTCGATTTTCAGTGTGATTTGTAAGAAATTAAACTACTGCTTGTTAGTGTGATGAGGAATCATATTCTACTAGACCTTGCTGTTGAATCTTAACTGTAGGTAAAAGACTCAGGAAGCCAAGAAGAGATGAAAGAAAGGATCAAAGAATGTCAAAGACATCTACTATTGTATGGCAATTGTCTTTTTGGCATCCAGTTACAATTGTTTTCTTAAAGCCACACTGAAGGCATGAAAATACAAACATTAGCTTAATATAGTCTGTTTATGACTAATCTGTTTTTAATCTCTGAGTCTCCTTTTCATTGTCTTTTATGTCTTTGTTCACTGGATCATTCTGTGTATATTTATTTTTAACCCCAGAACATGCTAATAAATGACAAGGTAGAACTGCAAAACCTGTTCTTTTTTTTACACTGCTTCTTTTTTCTCATATATTTGTTCTTATCACTTTCTCTAAGGGTCATGAAAGTGTTTCAAATTTCTGTTCCTTTATGGAGAAGATGTATAATATGGAAACACTCTAATTTTCAAACTGGATTCTCCCTGCACACCAGGAAATCCTCTGCCTCGAACGGAAGGAGACAGGTCAGGGGGAATTTAGTTTTACAGAAAATCTCCAGGATTTACACAGTCCCTTGATTAAAACAACAATTTAACTTAATGCATGTCTGTGTGAGATACAACCAGGGATATTTGGGGTCTAAAACTTTTGTTGTATTAACATTGGAAAGACATGAACATACTTCAAAATTAGTTCAAATGAAAATAAAAGGTTTAAAAAGATTTATTAGCTCAGTAAATCAGTACAAAAGCCGTATCTGCTCTTCAGGGTGCAGGAGGAAGAAGAGACAGAAAGAGCCTAGGAAGCAAGAAATAATTATTTTAATTTATTTCCCTAAAAGGCCAAATAAATTATTTATTAAAAGGATCTGTGAAAGAATGCTGTCATTTTATCTGTAAGTTAGGTAGCTGATAAGTTTTTTACACTTCCCAAAGAAAAATCCAAAGCCTTGAAAAAGATCTTGAAGTTCACTGAAATATTAGCAGCTAGAGAGGTTAAAATAAGAAGAAATCATGGGTTTGTGGCCTGAACCTCAGTGTTTTATCATGGGCAATCATGGACGTGAAACATAAAATGCTGTTAAGGGCCTTTTGTTTTAAGTATTACACAAGTATTTAAGTATTACACAAGTATTTAAGCGTTTGCCTTAAGTATTGCACAAACCAAACTAGGTCGTCAGTTTAGAACAGACCAAAGCATGGTACAATGGGCTTTTACACAACCCTATAAAGTGATGAGCTTATTTTCTACTAATTTCATATTCTAATTTTGACTTTGAAAACTGATGCAAATAATTTTAAAAACACTTAGGGAAAGCTTGTGTACATCAAAATCTCAAAACTAAAACATGAGACAATTAAATGGTACATATGTCATATTAAAACAATTGGAAATGCATCCCAAGAGAACAAAAAATCACAAAAGATTAGGGACATATTTCAAAATACATCACTGAAGCAATCAACAATCATTAAAATGAACAACATATCACCATAGGGAGTCCTAAATTAAAAATCCTTCATACTTCAGAAGTCAGTATAGTTAGTGTTGCCAATAGTACACTTGGGATTATTTTAATATACTATAGGATCTAGCTGTTTGGTTGATATGCATAGTTACCCCTTTGATCAGTTATCATTTGTAATTTCCCTTTTTTTTTGAATTCATTTTGCAGATATTTCCTGAGATTTATCATCAGTCCTCTGTTTTAAAGGACGAATTATTATTTATTACCCAAATAATATTACGTCTTACAAAGAGAGAGTATTACTTTTTAATTATTATTTAAGTTTTTTTAAGGAAGAAGAAGACACAGTTTGTCATATTTCATATTGTCCAACTTCTGTCTAATGGTGAGGACATTTACCTGAAGATGCTTGCTTGCTGATGGCTACACTTTAACTAACCATAGTACAGAAGAAAACAAGTTTGATCCAGCATTACACTCTAGGATTTTTGAGCACCAGTATATAGAAATATCAATGTCATTCAGTCCTGGCTTTACCTGTCACAAAAATAAGTTGATTAGTGGATTGAGGACTTAATCTCAGTACCTCCTTTGTAGACACTGTATCTATGACTTTCTTTTTCTGCTTGAACAGAAGTTGAGGAAAAAAGAAGGAATTTCCCATTTTATTCCCACCTGATCTATTTTTACTGTGCTCTTGATGTTACTGCAATACAGAGCACTGTATTCAAAATACTTTGAGACTAATAAAATTTCCTTGGGAGGTTTTGCATTAACTTCACTGTATGTATGAAGATTCAAGATTTAAATTCCATAGATAATCAGAGGAAAAAAAGTCTACCACAACTGATCTTTCATTAAAAAAAAAAATAAAAAAATGCTGCAGATACAGACTAACAAGAAGAGAAAGATTATACAAAAAAGATTTATACAAAACTTGAGAAATGGTCTCAAATTTTATTTCATTACAGTTATAAGCAGCGATGAAGAAGCTTTGTGAAAGGACCAAATAACATTAAAAATTACATGCCTGAAGGGAAGTAGTTAATATTTAGCAACAGCTAAGTCTAACATTTACACAATCCAACCTACAGTTATTTCAAGTCATCAGTGATATGTTAGTGTTGGGACAGAAGCATCGAGGACTCCATTTGCTGTTATTGTGCCATTAAATTTCTGGAGCTGGAAGTAATTTTTGCTTATATTTCTGTTTTGATATTATGACATGCTCTCTGTGAAGAACAGGACTGCACCTACTGATATGTACTAAAATAAACACTTAATGCTAGCCTCTGCTGCGAAGAGCAACAATGATCTCTAGTGGCAACAAGTTTTATTTCAAGCTTAGTGATGATAAAAAAAACGTGGTAAAGATATTCAGTATCACAATTTATTTCAGGTTGTGTGTGCTGATTTCAAAAAAGTTGTGGCTTTTTATTTTTTTTAAAAAAGCATTCAGATAGCAGAAGTTAACGAAACTAAATTCCACTTATTCAGTATTTCTCTCCTCTCAGTATGTATTCAAGATTGCAAACTTAGCAGTGCCTTCTATAAAATTACATAAAATAATCCAATCTTACATATGCAACTGTCTGATACTTTTTTTTTTCCCAACTCTTTCAGATGTATTACTTTCATAGGTACTTTAATCTGAGGCCTTAAAATCTCTGAGTTACTGTTGATATAACAACAGAAAACAACTAAATTATCTCTTTCATGTACACAGTGTAGTTGTGTACTTTAGTTTTATACTGCCTTCCTAAATTTTTAATTTGTTTTCCAGCAAATATATAAGGTTTTTGTCACCTGAAACAGCACCACTGTGTTGTCTAGGAAGACATAATTAATAGTATGACTAGGAATTGTAACATTTTTTGTATTTAAAGAGGACTCAGGATTATAATATATTAGGTTCTCCATAAGTTTTGAAAGAAGGAAGGAAAAAATCCCACCAAAAATCAAAACTGTGTTCTTTCCATATGTTGTCCTCATTACCTGATAACTATTTTACGCTAAAAATATTAGGCCAATGGTGTTTCCTGATCCTCATAGTTACTTACATTCTGAAAATGTTTTTCATCTCTCATCCTTTGTATAATTTCACAGGTGCAGCAAGCAGATGCAAGACAAAGCAGGGCAAAGCAAGACTACATTCACACATAGGTATAAGAAAGAATCTCAATTATTTATGATAATTAAAATTATTTACATTGAATTTGAGGCCATTATGTATCTCGTAAAAAATTCTGTGATGTCACATTGTGGCCCTTCAGTATCCCAAGTACTACCTCTATCATTTTCCTAGGGTCACCTTAATTATTTTGGAGGACTAAATATGTTAGATGTATAATCTCAGAGCACAACCTAACCAACAATGTATTGACAACCTTTCAAATCGACATAGAATCATAGATGGTTTGGACTAGAAGAGACCTTTAAAGTGAAGTGGAGGGGCAGAATCACCTCCCTTACCCTACTGGACACACCTCTTTTGATGCAGCCCAGGATACAATTGGCTTTCTGGGCTAAAAGTGCTCATTGCCAGTTCAGGTCAAGCCTCTCACCCACCAGCACCCCAAAGTCCTTCCTGGCAGGGCTGCTCTCAATCTATTCATCCCTCTGTCTCTATTGATACCAGGGGTTTCCTCAACCCAGGTGCAGCACCTTGCATTTCTTAAACCTCATGAGATTCCCATGGGTTCACTTCTGGAGCTTGTCTAAGTCCCTCTGGACAACATCCCATCCTTCAGGTGTGTCAGCCCCACCACTCAGTTTGGTGTCATCTGCAAATGTACTGGGGATATACTCAATCCCTCTGGCTATGTCATTAATGAAGATAATAAATAACACTGGTCCCACTACAGACTCCCTGAGGGACATCACTTGTCACTGATGTCCATCGGGACCCTGAGCCATTGATAACTGCCCTCTGGATGCAACTGTCCAACCAATTCCTCATCCATATAACAGTCCTCCTATCGAATCCATCTCTCTCCAATTTAGAGAGAAGGATTTGTGGGGGACTGTGTCAAAGACTTTACAGAAGTCCATATAAATTACATCTGTAGCCCTTTCAGTGATGTGGTCATTCCATCCCAGAAGGCCAGTAGGTTGGTCAGGCAGGACTTGCCCTTGGTGAAGCCATGCCAGGTGTCCCAAATCACCTCCCTGTCCTCCATGTGCCTTAGTAGAGCTTCTAGGAGGATCTGTTCCATGGTCTTCCCACAGAGGTTAGTCTGACAGGTTAGTAGTTCACAGGTTTCTCCTTTCCCTTTGTAAAGATGAGTAAAGAAGAGTAACACGTTTTCTTTTATACCAGTATACTAATGTAGTGCAGTTAGCCTTGCTAGCTATATGATAGGAACCTTAATTTCTGCAGAGGTACATGTCAGAAGCAGAGCATTCAGCTTTCTTTTTCTACCTTAGCTTTTGTCTTCCCACATGCTTTTCATGCTTTTTTGATTGGCTTCACCTTTTCACTTGCTTTTTTGGTAGGGTTTTTTTTTTGTCGTGATACATAGATTATTGCTATGTTTCAAGGAACTTTGTTGCTTAATTGTTTTTCTGTCTTTAAGGGCAAAGAACTCAGGAACTAAAAGGCATGTGCTGTGAAACATGTTCTTTAAGCATATCAAATGATATACCAAACCCTAAGTCAGGTGTTAGGAATATCTACAGTGACAGACAGAGCACCACGTTTCAAAATGGATCCTAAAGTAGCTAGTAATCTGAACACTGCTTCCTAATAACACAGTCCTGCTTGGAGTTAGTCCGTGGACAAATGCTGAGAGTCAGAGAAAATCTTCACTTGCATTTTCAAACCCAGATTTTCCTGTTCTGAGGTTTGATGCCATACTCTAAAAACCTAGAACCTTTTCCCAAAAGCACGAAACTCTGCTTTAGTTCATGCCCCCTTATTATATAATAAAGAAATAGCCTTCTTTCCAAAATAGTGAAAAGCTCTTTTCAAGCTACAGCGCTGTAACCTGCCGGAGCAGTATTGATACCGTATTTCCTTTTCCTTGTAAGATTTCCAAAATGCAATCTATTTTAGAGTTTTACCTTTTAAAAACCCTAGTACTTTGTCACCTTCTGAGTCAGAAAGAAAGAACATAGGATAGAAAGCTTTGCTATTTTAGCATCAACAGCTTGTGACACACACTAACAATGGTATCGTTTTGCTGCAAAAGGAAAAAGAAAGTTTATGTCTTAGTCATATTTTCCCTCACTGACACTATTGGTAAGAGAATTTTGTCTTTGTAAGAGAAATTTGCAGCATGAAAGTTCTATTGGCTGTCTGATCATTTTATTTGGATTTGTATTTATGAATTTGACACAAATTCTAGTAATTACTCACTATATAAAGATGTACACAGCCTTTGAAATTTTCCTGGCTTTTGCACTGCATGACTACACAGCCTTTGCTATTTAGAAAAAGATAGGGAAGCTACAGCTGGTGAAGCAGCTGTTGTCTTGCTTAGAAGTTGTAGTCAAAACTAGCGCATTACTGCAGGGCTTCCAAGATTGCAACATTCTATACATTCTCGTGGGTGCAATTCAAGGTGTTAATATTTAACTGCTCCTTAGTATACTGCATACTTGAGGGCTTAGCTGCTGGGGAGCCTCTTTCTTTCCCTTTGTATTAATACCGCAGTAGAGATCACCTGGAGTAATATGATTTCAGGTCTCTGAATAGGCACATTTTGGATTTAAAGTAGACTATTTCCAATAAAGGTTGTTTGACCACATTTATAGTTTCCTGATGAATCTTCCAGCCACCCATTTTCATTCAGCATTTGGCCTGAAGCAGACTGTGACCTGTATCTATACAATATTTTATACTACAAAAGTAATTTGTAATACTTTAGTCAGCATGTTTGCATTTTTTTTAAATAGTCTATTCACACACAGGTTACAGGAAAGAACTGACAACCAGAGTTGGGCAAGAGAACAGAAAAGGTGAAAAACACTATTCACTCAAATTGCCCTGAAGCTTCTCTTTTTTCTTGTTGTAATCATTCCCTTCCACTCTAATCACCTCCTCTCAGTGTAGTGAAAAGTGACTTCTTCTCTCACAGTAAAGACCTTCTACTTTCCCATCTTAGTTTTTCTCTCCACCCCATCATCATCATTTCAGACCCAGTAAATTTCTTCCAGCTTCCTCATCCATCACCTCTTCTGTCAACACTGCCTAAATCCTGGAAAGACTGAAGTTGGCTCTGTCAACAGCCTTTTGACTATAACAATTTTACATAAACTTTGTCATTCTTTCCATCATAATTGTTGATAACAGCTGGTTGTGCTGGCACTATGCACATGTGGGCATGTATTTAATTATACATATTAGTCTAGTATTGCTCAGCTCCCAAAAGAAAAATATTTGAACGTGGACAGCATTCTACCATCTGAGATAACAATGCGGAAGCCATTTCCCAGTGGAAGATAGTCTAAAGGCCTGAAGGCTTATCAATACTTCAATTAAAATTTTCTCCTAAATATAAATAAAAAACCCTAGCCACCCAAACTCAAAATTTAACAGATGTTAAATCCCTTTACCCTGCAGAATTCTAGAGCTACAAATCTTAGTTTGCTACATCCAAGAATAGGCCTGCAGGTGTTGAAGACAAGGCTTAGAGGAAGAAAGGTGTTTCTCAGAGTGCTTTCTAAGCTTCTTGTTTGCATGGACTGTAAGGCTGGGAATTTGAGGTGCCTGATTTCATATACACTGATAAAAATTACTTGTAATAATCCAGGTAGAGCTCAAATCTGGGACTATACCAGGGAATCAGTCACCCTCAAGAAATTTCTTGACTCATTTGATAACTGTACATGGTCAAATGACTTAGATTCCCAGTTAATTTGTACAATACAGATTGTACAACAACATTAATCAATTTCCTATTTGTATGGAAAATAATTCATTCTTTCACTCCATTTTCAGATCAAGTCACTAGTTGCTTGTGGAAGAAAAATTGGGTGGAGATTTAGTAATAGTTCACTGCAAAGGTTGCGCAATAAGAACAGTATGAAAAATATTGCTTTATATTTGGCTATCTTCACTATAAGTTTTTCAACACTACCTAAAAGCAGTTGTGTATTCTGATCCTCTCTCTGTTATCACAAGGTATGCAACCTACACACTCTGAAATCTCTTGGTGGTACAGTATGATGCCAGCTTCACTGCTTCTTCAGATACTTCAGTTAGTTCTTCAGAGCTTCACAGATACTGAGGGAGGGCTATGAAAATGAATCAAACTGAAAAAAAAACCAATATACAGTGAAAATATTAATTATATCTTAGATCTACAAGTATACCACAAGATGCCTTCATGGTCAAGAGATCTGAAACTCCAGAGCCTCACCCAGTCATTCTGCACTGTGTTCATTTTTTAAGACATGGATACACATGGCTACCAAAAGTATCTGCAAATATAATCCTGAGAAGTGCTTGGTCTCTGGTACTTAGATGAGAACTACAAAATCTTATGTTCTTCCTATATATTTTAAAGGCACAACCAAGACAGGGAAGCATCTCCAGTAATTTTGTCTACTTAAGGATTAACGTTGCTTTTTGGAATTCCCATTTCTTCCTGTTGAGTGTGTAAGGACACAACTGGAATGTGAAGACTCGGTTCAGATTTCCATCTTTGTTCATATTGCATGGTGAGAGTTAACCATTAGGAGTAGGATTCACACAAATCATAAGGGTAGGGTAAGAGGAATTACTTATTGTCAGCCATGAGCTCTCCCTGAAAAAGGTACTTGACTGTGTCAGTCATTTCTCACAAAATGCACCAGCCAGATCCAAATTAAAATCTTACTCTTGGAAAAAGGATTTAAAAACATATCTCCTAAGCTGCTCCATTATGGCACTCTATTTTAAGGTGCTGTTCTCATAATCCTACTCAAAGTTGTTCCCCTCTGTAAATCATAGGAATTGGATCAGAGAGACAGGAGAATGGTTCAACATGGGTTTGTGCTCTGACGTGTACTTGATAAAATAACACACACCTGAATAGAAAAGAGTGTACAGAACACACTCTGGATGTCTTCTTTGCATCATGGGCGTGTTCTGAGAACTGACAGTCCCTGTAGATAAAGACATGGAGACAAATACAAAAGATATTTTAAAAGTACAAACATAAAAACCAAGCAGTAAATATAAATTTGGTCATGTACATGTAGTCAGTAGAAATATAGATAACTAGGGACTTAGGCATACACAGAATTAAGCAGCACTGATAGAAGGAGTTGTGAGCTCCTTCTAGTGCCTTGTATTAAGCTCTTAAGGAATTTAACACCTAGGTAGGTACAAATACTAAAATTACTCAGGACCTAAAGTGTTAGCAGTGAGAGCAACTAAGTTCCTCTCCCTTAGCAGAACACAGGAAGTTATTTAAGGCATGTTAATGGCGTTCAGTGTTCATGTTGGAAGGTAAAACATAAAAATCTGTGATTGCTCTCAAAAATCAAAGTAAAAATGAAGACAGAGGGAAGTCTTGAAGACTACTCTACTTTGTGACGTGAGTATTTTTCTGAATGCTGTTATATGCATCTCATCCTCTTTGAAATTTCAGTCAAAATCCTTTCCTTCAAGTACACCTGTAATTCCTTGCTGAAAGCCAGAGGTTTCTATATGAGAACCAGCTCCTAAAATATTTGATCTTGAAATCCAGTAATGCTAACAACACTAGGTGTGAAACTCCTGCTGCCACAATGAATAGCTAATGGTGCACTGAATAATTGCAGGCTTTTGATGAAGATATTATATTTAGACTTGATAAACATGAAATTAAAACACTGAGCTAGGAATTGGTTTTGCCACAGACTGTATACAAGGGAAAAATGTGCAAACTATGAATCAAAAATTATGTCTACCTTGCAGTCCTCTTCAAAGAGTATGGATAAACTGCCTGATATACAGCATAGATGAGATACCGCAGAGGTAGGCAAGACTAGTTTATCTAAAAGATGGCAAGTGACAGATCCATATAGACTCGTTTGTCTTCACTCTTATATCATTGACAAAAAGGAGTAAAGAGGTCACCTTCTTTTAGTAGAGATGATTAAAACAAATTCCTATGGAGTCTGTTGTTCTTGATCTGCTGCAATGTTGTTTTTCCAGGACTGTAGGTGTAGATTATAGACATCTTCAAAAAAATTGCAAGTTTATAATTTTCAAACCCAAACTCTAGTTATGGAGAAAAAAGATAGACAGAATTCATATTTTCCTCTTCAAATATTTTTTTAATGACAACTATAAAAATGACATGACCACAGACCTAAAACATAATTGAATCATTTCCCCCAAAGAAATATTAAATGTATTTTTTCTTTATTCTGAAAATGATGCAAATATGGTTCCAGTTTTAATTTTATGTTATTCTCAAATAATATTATAGCATGATCTTTTTGTATACTCACTGCAATGATTTAAAATAATGCTTAACTAATTGTTTTGATTAAATTAAGTCTTGGCTTTACTACTGCAGTTTCATATCAAAAGCTCATATTTTTTCTATTAAAAAAAAGATCTATTAAAAGCTTCTAGAACCAATGGTAAACAGAAAGATCAAAGATTAATTTGTTCCCAGGATCCAGACCATATGCTGAATTTAATGACGAAATAAAAGTAAGGATGATTCATTTCCTCTGACCTTCACTAGATAAAGACAGTTAACTGTCTTCATAAGCAAAAATTGTGTCAATCATTCAACTCACTGAGACTTAGGTGCCCAGGAAAAGATAGCTTATAACTTTATAATATGGAATTGATATGATGGGAAAGTCCATATGGATTATCCAATTGCTTATCAGTGCTAGTTGTGAAAACCACATGCTTCCAAGAGAAGTTTTAAAGAAAAACAAAAACAAAAAACTGACTGAAGACTCTTAAGGAATAAGTTAAACAGAAGATTTTATTCTGGTGTCACAAATACATTTTTTCATATTCTGAAATTTTACAAAATCCTAATTTTATGAACCTCTGGAGAAGGTCAAGATTTCACCTTGCATATACATGCATTGAATTTACAGCTATGTGGTTCAATATTGCACAAAATTAATATAAGAAGTCATAGACCAGTCATGACTTACCAAGAGAAATATATCTAAGAATGGTAATATTCTCTTACCTCTAACCCTTAATTTATTAAAGTGGCTTGATCCTGAAAGTCCTAAAAGTACACAACTAGGAAAAAAAAGAAGAAAACTAATAGGGAAAAAGAAGGCAACTTAAGTCCAGTTTCTAAGTAAGGCTGTGTGTTTATCCTACTAGGAACTCCAATCATCAAGATCATATTCCAGATCAGTCTGATAAAGATGAAATATAACCTTCTTTACGTAACATTTGAAACAGCAGGATTAGTGGTTTATCACACAAGGTTATAGGAGATTTAGCTGGGTGAAGAAGCTAAGAATAGGAAGTCAGGAATCACTGTAGTAACATATGTAGGTGCCAGGCATACTTATACTGAACTGCTATTCAAAAAAACAACAAAAAAACCCAATGACTGATAACAAATGTAACCAAATACTCCAGCTTGTACAAATTTACCTGAGCTGAAGTATTGCATTGATAAGTTCTGTAGTTCTGTAGTGGGCGAAAGGTCTTTAATACATGTATAAAATTTTCAGGTGAAAATCATGAGCTTTTGTAGAAAGTGCCTTTTTCTTGTTAAATATATAGCTTTCCAAAATATGATTGTGTATGTTTTGTTTGCAGATAATTTTGTGATAATTCGTGCAAGTACTATATCTTACCATAGCTCTATGAAACACAATAGACTTTACAAGATCAAAGCAATATTAGAAGAAGAAAAATTTTATATTAGGCATAATTCAATCTGTTAACTGCACACTAACAACTATCTTAAAATTATGATAAGCTTTAATACGTATCAGATGAAAAAGTAGAACAAATACACACATTCATTCCCAGATTATTGCTGTTTATTTGCCACATTGCTACTCCTTTCTATTCTTTACTTTCTCTTGTTATTTTGGTTTTACTGTAATTATTAATTTTCATGTGATGAGCCAACCACTTTTCATGTTATGAAATATTCTGAGACACAGAGGTGTTATGCGAATATGATATTGTGGAAATCATTTTTAACCATTTAAAAGACAAATAGTCTTCGAAAAAAAAATCACAGAACACTACTATTTAGAATGACAGTTGTTTCATATACCTAGTTCAACTAGGAAATAAAGAACAGTCTTGTTAATTTTGGCATTTTACTAAAATGAGTAACCAGTACATCCTAACTTAAGGAGTATGCACACACCTTTAAATATTCCTAGTAGAGTACATCACTTGTTTTGTATTAAGATTTTTTTCTCTCAATCTCAAAAATACACAATCATATTTGAGAAATACCTAAAATTATAATTCTCGATTACCTTCTCTGACTTTGTGAAAGGTCTCTTTAAAATTAAGAGATATATAAGCTAAGCATGTGATTTTAGGAATTGCTATTCTCAAAAGCCATAGGTGTTTATGTGGTATATAAGGTAGCATGTGAAAAGCAGAGGAAAAAGATTCAGCAACAAATGCTATATCTAGGTAGGAAAGAAATACAACAGAAAGCATGGATGAAAGAGAAATATGCCCTAGTTGAATTTCTGGTCTATGGAGACTGCTTAAAGTTGGACATACAGATTGGACATGTAGATTGGATCTGCTATCAAAATGGAATTTCTTAGGCTGCAATAGAAGTCATGTACTTTAAACGATTAAATCATCTCTCATCTGCTTATAGGTATTTCATTTTTTCATGCTTCATGAATGTAATTCTAATATGGTATTTATAAATACTGTATATATACATATATATATTTATGCACGATCTTCTAAACTACATAGCATCTTAAATTATCCAAGTTTCAAAAATGCTGAGTAGATAAACTTTGACTGAAGGACTAGGCTGTACTGTCTGTCTTTAATCTGTCTTTTGAAAGAGAGTATCTGAAAGATGAACTTAGGTTGATTGTTCATGTAAAGCTGATATCTGTATAGGGTAAAATAATTCAGCATTTACAGAATAGACAGTGGAAGATATCCCATACAATAACAATGTATAAATATAATAATGGGTGAGTTAATCTTTTTATCTACCATGGAAATTGAGTTCTCGATTTATCTACTGAAAAGGCATACAGTATTGAAAATTAGAAGACATCACTTCAGTTGCAATTCAGTCTGGGCTTATGTCTACTCAAAATTGCACAGAAGTGCCTGAAGCAGCCATCGGCAGAGAAAGGCAAAAACTAATTGCTAGATACTCAAAAGGGTTACAAAGAGGAGAATTAGTATAGACAAAAGGGAACAGATTCCTATTAATATCTGTGATCTATTTCATGATAATTTTTTATCCTGACACTTGTTAGTGATATTTTTGGTGGACAACTATTTTAATTCCTTTAAACTTTGCAGTTCCAGCGTGGTGCAAATCACTGCTCAGGAAGTTTGCTGAAAATCAGAGAAATCTCTTGTGGCATAGGAAAGCAAATCACACTCTCTAGGGATGCAGGAATGGAAAGTTATGAGTGGGTTTTGACAGTGCGGGAACTTGTGTCTTATACTGATTCAGAAAGCATAAACTTTGGGTTGGAAGGGACCTTAATGATCACCTAGTTCCAACTCCCCTGCCATGAGCAGGGACACCTTCCACTACACTAAGTTGCTCAAAACCCCACCCAAGTGTGAACAAAGTAAAATGCAGTCTCCTAAATTTTTTTGTTGCGGTGTGCTGCACAGGAATATTGATACGAAATTCAAATAAAATGATTATGAAACTGGATCTTAACTTAAACACAAATAAAACTGTAGTGAAAGTGAAAGATTTTTTTATATTAGCATTATGTTGCCACAGTTTAATTATTAAGAATGAAATCCACATAAAAGTAGAAGTAATTCACACTGTTTAAAAAAAAGCTGGAGCATAAGTGTTCTATTACGACAACCAATAACATGAAATTAATAAAAAGATTAAAAAGCACAAAATCAACCTACCATCAAAAAAACAGAAAAGCACAAGAAATCAAATAAAATCAATCACCTCATAGCCTTGATTTATGCATTATCACTGATTCTTTGTGACTGTATTTTTCCTGAATGTACATGAATACAAGCAACTAACTGCCAGTAGATACAGTGGTACTCAGAGATGCAAAAGATTGGTTTAGTCAACATGATTTGCCTATTATATATTTAGGTCCCAGAAAAACAAAACTGATTGTAGTGGGTTGACCTTGGCTGGATGCCAGACCCCACCAAACCACTCTATTCCTCTCCTCCTCAACTGGACAAGAAAAATACGCTGAAAGGCTCATGAGTTATGGACAGGGAGTGATCACTCATCAATTACTATTATAAGCAAAACAGCCTGGGGAAATTATTTTAAGTTATTACCAATCAGATCAGAATAGGTTAATGAGAAATAAAACCAAATATTGATCCACCTCCCCATGGCCCACACCCTTCCCTTCTTCCTGGGCTTAATTTCACTCACTGTCTTCATTACCTCCTTCTTCTCCCAAATAACATGGGGGTATGGGGAATGGGGGTTGTGGTCAGTTCATCACACTCTCTGCCACTCCTTCGTCCTCACTTTCTTCATCAGCCCAGAGTGGGGGGTGTCTCCCACAGGAGACAGTCCTCCACAAACTTCTTCAGTGTGGGTCCTTCACACAGGCTGCAGTTCTTCTTGAACTGCTCCTGCATGAGTCCCTTCCATACACTGCTGTCAGGAACAGACTGCTCCAGTGTGGGTCCCCCACAAGATCATAAGTCCTGCCAACAAACTTGCTCCAGCATAGGCTCTTCTCTCCATAGGGCCATAGGTCCTGCCAAGAGCCTGCTGCAGTGTGGGCTTCCCATGGGTTCACAGCCTTTTTTTCAGGCATCCACCTGCTCCAGCGTGGGCTCTGTCCATGAGCTGGAGGTGGATCTCTACTCCTCCATGGACCTTCAAGGGCTGCAGGGGGACAGCCTGCCTGCCTATAGTCTTCACCACGAGCTGCAGGGGAATCTCTGCTCCAATTCCTGGATCATCTCCTTCCCCCTGGTACTTCACTGACCTTGGTGTCCTCAGAGTCATTTCTCTCATATATTTTGACTCTTCTCTTTGGCTGAAGTTTGCACAGTTTTTTCCACCCCTTCTCAAATCGGTTATCCCAGAGGCACTATCACCATAACTGATGGGCTCAGCTTTGACTAGATGAAGGTCCATCCTGGAGCTGGCTGATATTGGCTCTGTTGGACATGGGGGAAGCTTCTGGCATCCTCTCACAGATGTGTACCTCCCCCGCTACCAAAACCTTGCCAGACAAAACAAATACATTAGAATATTCTACTATTACTCATAATCCAGAAAAGTAAGATTAAGGATGATTTCACCCCAAGTAATACCTATTTTAGAACAGCTCATGTTTAAGTTATGGTCTGATTTGCAGTTCATCAGCCACTGCCTGTTATGATGCAAGATGATCACTTTAACAATTAAGATTTTACCATTTTATTGACTTGGTTATATTCAATAACACTGGTGCCTTCCCTTTCCTAATCCCACCATCAGGCACATAATATAGCACCCAAAGTTTCATAGTTGTAGCCTAGGCAAAATGGAGGCAGTTAGTCAGGAGAATTAGCCAAAAAAAGTCACCTAATTTATAAGGGACAAGTAAATTCTTAGCAGCATACAAATTTGGTGCTATTTGCAGAGACAAACCATATGGGAAAAAAGTACTTGTACTAATTGTCAACATGGAAAACACCATTTCAACAATTCAACACTCTAAATGACTGAGTTCTAGATCCTGAGAACACACCCCAGTATTATTTAATTTACTCATGTGTGCTAAAATGAAATCTAATGAATTTTAATATATATGTGAATGCTACATTGAACTGAACTAGATAATTAAACTTCACGGATGGTAAGCTCATGGCACAAAAATGTCAAACTGAGTACCAGTTGAATTCTGCATCTAAAGGATCTGGAAATACTACTGATCATCAGAGATAAATAGCACAGCATCACCAGCCTCTGAGCAGAAGCAATCAGATAGCTAGACGACCTCTGGAGACATGGCCACAAACATCCCCTAGTATAATATCATAGACATGTTTTTCACTTGAAAAAAAGAGATACAGTTTGTGTCACTGGTCAGCGTCTTCCAAAGCAGTGCAACAGGCAGAGCATGTCACCTTTCAGGATGATTTAGCAACATTAGATGCTTTAATTTAAATATTTGACATAATTTAACACAGATTAAGTCCACCTCAAAACAGGTATGCAATCAGAGGAATGTATTTCCTATCTTATTTATTTTCTAAACAAAGGTTTTTGTGAAACCGAGATTCATAGCCTAAAATAATCTCATTCCAGTCTTAGTACCAAACTTGCTTTCTCAAGGTAGTGATTCTTTTTTACTCTGAAAAGCATATAAATCTACTGAATAAGTCTTACTCAGAGACCAGAAATGTCTGAATGCAAAGCTACTGTTTCTGAGCCTGGGCAGCTCATAAAACACAGTGTAGATACATGTGTTTGAGTCTAAATAAATGAAGGCAAGGAATGACCTGGAGAATTTGGCCTTAGATTATCCACACTGCTCAGCTGTCTTCCTTGTTGAGTGTATGAGACCACTTCCTAAGTAATGTCACATGTAACTCCAGGGTAATACTCCCACAAGTTAATGCAGTCTATGTAAGGTCACTAATTTTTTTTTTTTGGTATTGCTAAGAAATGCAAAAGTACAGTTTTATCACAATTTCCCATTACGACACAGTCATGCAGCAATGCACATGCCTATTTGAGTGGAAATAAGCATTGATATGAGACTAAGAATGATGTTTTCCCACATATGAAATATTTGAGCTCTGAAATTCACTGCGGCTATCACTTCTGTGGTAGTCTTCTACTGTCCACATTGCTTCAATAGTACTTTTACTCTAGATCCTCTTTTGGAGTGAGGAATTTCTGCTCAACACAGCTCTAGAAACTGAGCTACGGCATGCTGTGACTATCTGCTGGATTCCTTTGTATTACAGTCTTCTGATATTCTTGCAGCAGATTTGTACAGTCGAATCCATATGACCTCATGCATAGGGCATGCAACATACTCTTCAGAGTCTTATCATAAAATGGCATTTTATAGCTTCAGCACAGTCCACATATTATTTCAGAAAAACACTTGGAACACACAAAAAAAACCCCCAAACCAATTAAAGAAAAAAAAAACAACCAAAAACAAACAAACAAAAACACACAAAAAAACCCAAACCCAACCGAACTCCAAAACTAAAACCAAAAGCATCTAGAAGAATGGTTCTGTAAAAGTAAGGTCATGAGGTGCAAAGATTAAAATGCTGGGTAGGTGTACAGCCCTAGAGATTTCTATGTGGTGAGTGTGATCCACTCTATACAACTGATCTCAGAGTCTGATCTCAGTTATTTCCTTGTTTTCCTTAACTACAGTTATTAGGTAATCAGGCTAAAGTTAGTCTGTGCTTCTGTAGATTGCAGTTAAAATTGGGGAAGGTTTACCTAAGCAAAATGATGCCTTTTATTATAATCTAAGCCTCTCTGGAACCCATAGATTAACCAGTCCCCTATATTTAAATACACTGGTTGCTTATCCTGGAGCTGACAGTCTGATTGGGACTGACACATGCATAGACAGCAGTGTTGGGTATACAGGCCAGCAGTCACAGACATTTTTATTAAAAGTCACAGCCAAGAATGTTAGTCATTTTTCATGAGATGTCAAAGACTTGACAAATGTTTCCGGAACACTTGTTCAGAAAGTGAAAAATCTGGATTTAGCCCATTGCTCTTCATAAGGCTTTCCAAAGCAATAAGTTTCATCTCCCATTTACTGAAGTTGTGTTATTAGGGCAGTTTGGTAAAAATATAGGATTCATCAAGTCAGCGAGAATGCAAGAAAACTGGAATATGATTCTATGTGATAATCAGGAAAATTCCCAGTGAAAGGTATTACTCAAAGTTCTAGACAACTTCTATAGCTCTACAAACATACTACAAAATGTGTCTTTAACATGAAGTGAACGAATGCATGCAAAAACATACAAACAGGGATCAAAACATAAGACCCTTCAGTTACACAAGTCTATTGGCAGCAAGGCTACAGAAGTAGGGACCTTTTTTTCTTATACTTAAAGTTCTTATTACAGCTAGCCACACAGTGTCACACTTCAACAAGAAAGATGAGAGCCAAAATTCCAGGCAAATTTTTTTAACTTTATCAATTAGTTGAATGAGGAATACTGTTTCTGTAAAGCATAATGGTTTATATTTTTTGTTTAGTTGGATTTTGTTGTTGATTTGATTTGGTTTTCTGTTGGTCTATTTTTGTTTAGTTGGGGTGCTTTGGGGTTTTTTTTTTGGTTGATTGGTTGGTTGGTTGGTTGGTTGGTGCTTTTTGGTTTGTTGTTTGGCTTTTGGTGGTTTGTTTTTTTTTTTGGTGAAGCTATTCCTAAAATGCCCAGTTTTGTTCATATATTTTCCAACAAATCTGATAATCTTACCTGAGTCTACACACTGCACTCCTGCCATCACATCTTGGCCTCTAGCTGTGACTTTGGGCACAGATAAATAATGTTGAAGAGAGGTGAATAGGAAATGAACTGAGACAAGATGTCCCCTGACAAGGAGACTCTGCTAATCAAGGTATGAAGAAATAAACAGCATAGACAGCACAGATGTACTTAGTTTGGCATTGACTTACTCTTAGATTTTTCCTGTTGGTAAATAAGGAAAAAAAATAGGGAATAGCTGAATATGGAAATTTACTGAATCTCTGAAGTGGAAGGTCTTGTAAAGGAGGCGCTTAAAACATAGGAATTGCTACAATGGATATAATTTGAAGTCCACTTTACCCAGAACATTGCTATGTGCTGTGACTGAGAGACCCACATTTGCTTCACAGGGCAGAAAAGAATACTGATTAAGCCAGTTCTCAGGAAAAGCGTATCTTCAAAGTAATTTTTTCTCCCCACTTGAGATTACTGTAAATTCTGAAGATACAGTTTAGAAAACTGAGTTAGATAAAAAAAAAGTAAGACATTATGGAAGTTTTTTTTTCTGTTGAAACTCAACCATTCAAAGTATATAATTTTCATGCAAAATTGCTTTATTTCTTCATGAAAAAGAAAATTCTTTATTTACCCACAAGATGGCACCAGAAGATTGAAGAAAGTTTAGCCCAGTGCTTGGCCTCACACTTCTTGACATTTCTATTTTTTCTGCATCTCTACCTCCAAAATAGCAGAAATATAATACGTATGGCACAGACCCAGAAATCTGCACCTGCCACCACTTTGAAGTGGCACATAGTTTTAATGAAGAGTAAATGCAGTACTCGTCTAGGATTGATTCAAATAGGCATTTTGTCACATATTAGGCTAATACTTAAAAATAGATATTTTCCCATAATACCTCAGTCACAGTTTAAAAGATGAAGGCTAATTCCTAGGGAAGACTATTTCTTCAATGACGTGATTTGTGTTTAATGGTTTTAAAGGTAGAATAACATACATTTTATTAAACAGCCCAAAGTTTCATAATATGAAAAGATTTTTCAAAGTTAATAGGAGTCAACATAATTTTAAATGGGTTTTTGTCTAAAGGGGAAATTTTATAGTGAGGCTACCACTGGTGAACTTTGAGCTGGTGAGAATTTGTTGATTTTCTTTTTTTTATTATTTGTTAAATATTGAGGAAAGTTTTAGCTTCTGTAGTAATGCAAAGTGTATAATCCATATTCATATTACTCTGCTTTGGGAATCTCCCACATAAAAATATTGAAATAAGGCCCTTAGGACTTATTTATTCATTAGTTATTGTAATAAAGAAATTTAGAAAAGGTTTCTTCTAAATTTTTCAAGACATTTGAATCATAAAAATTGTACAAAAATTGAGCTTTTACGAAAGAATAATTCTGTACCTTGTAAAACCAAGACAATTAATTATAATTCAGTTACAAAAATCATAGAATCATAGAATCATAGAATTAACTGGATTGGAAGAGACCTCCAAGATCATCAAGTCCAACCCTTGATCCAACCCCACTGTGATTACTAGATCATGGCACTCAGT
>JAYRBT010000001.1:64999735-65018230 GCA_036023395.1 Myiotriccus ornatus | reverse complement strand
CAGCCCCGTTCACCAGCACTCTCTGGGCTCGGCCAGCCAGCCAGCTCTTAACCCAGAAGAGAGTGCACCTCTCCAAGCTATGGGACAAATAGTCTGAATTACTTCAGAACTCAGATACATGTCCAGTCTTCTTATAAAAGATACAGTTTACATACATAATAAAAATATGTATGAAAAGTATGCAAGCAAGTAAGAGTTTAAAAAGAAGAAAAATCAAGCTGAGGTAATTGTAAAACTTCTGGTGCAGCACAATGCAAATGACAGTAATATGCAGATAATAGTATTTGCCATAGCTGCCAAAGTAAAGAGAAGCATGCAGTAAATCAGAAATATATTCCAGTAAGGTCTGTATGCTGAACAAGATAATTTGTCCTCCCTTTCTAAAAATCACAAGGAAACATAAAGAAGCAAATCTTGAATGCTCATGGGCTTATGCTTAGTGACAAGTGATGCCCTTAGTGGTCTGTATTGGAACCAGTACTAACTAATGCCTTCATTGGTGACATAGATGGTGGGATTGAGGGCACCCTCAGAAAGTTTGCAGATGACACCAAGCTGAGTGGTGTGGTTGACACAACTGAAGGATGGGATGCCATCCAGGGGGACCTGCACAAGCCTGAGAAGTGGGCACATAAGAATCTCATGCAGTTTAATAACACCAAGGGCAAGGTGTTGCACTTGAGACAACCCTTGCTATCAATACAGGCTGGGGAATGATGTGACTGGAAGCAGCCCTGCTGAGAAGACCTTGTGGATATCAGTGAATGAGAGTCTGGACATGACCTGGCAATGCGCACTTGGAGCCCAGAAAGGCAACTGTATCCAGGGCTGCATCAAAACCAGTGTGGCCAGCAGGTTGAGGGAGGTGATTCTGATGGTCTGCCGCTGAGACCTCACCTTGAGTACATCCAGCTGAGAGCATTCAGCTCTGGGGTCCTCAGCACAGCAAAGACATGGACCTATTGGAGCAAGTCCAGAGAAGGGCCACAAAAAGGATCAAAGGGGTGGAACATCTCTCATATGAGGATAGGATGAAAAAAGTAGGGTTGTTCAGCCCGGAGAAGAAAAGGCTCTGTGGAGATCTTATTGACGCCTTTCAAAATTAAAGGGACTAGTAGAAACATTGGGACAGACTTTTTACAAGGGACTGTTGCAATAGGATAAAGGGAAATGCCTTTAAACTACAAGACTGGAATAGTTAGACTGAACATAAGGAAGAAACTTTTTACAGTGAGGGTGGTGAACACTGAAACAGATATCCCAGACAGGTGGTAAATGCCCCATCCCTGGAAACATTTAGGATCAGATTCGACTGAGCTCTGAGCAACTTGGTCTAGTTCAAGATATCCCTGCTCATTGGAGGAGGGGTTGGACTAGATGACATTTAAAGGTCACTTCCAACTCAATCCATTCTATAATTCTACTGTAGTCAATTATTAAACTCTTTTCATCTCAATATACAAGTTTTGCTTTGATTCTCCTCCCTGTTCCATGAAGGTGAGGTGGGGAAGAGAGGAAAGGTTGAGTGAGCAGCTGTGTGATGCTTCGTCTCCAGCTGGGCTTAAAACCATGATAAGATCTTAGCGCCAAAGTTATATTCTCAATGTAAGAGATTTTAAAATTAGAACTATTTAAATCCCTTCAAGAAATCATAGGAATAATCTCACCAAGTTTCCAGTCTATATGTTTAACACATCCTTTAGTAGGGAAGTCTGATCTGAAGACACCTATTTTTTAGATGGCATCATCATTGTAATCAGAGCTTATACAAGACAAAGAGAGCTCATACATTTCAAATATGATCACTGTGTAGTTTACTCATGTATCATTTGCATGTACACATGGTGTTAATTTTTTTTACTTACCAGAATACCTGTGGATTCCCCACATGGATGAAGAGTCAGTGTCACAGTGTATGTAAATAACTCCTCACTGCTGTGGTTAAAAGGTTAATTTCTGGTTCTGGGAAAGAAGCACTGATTTTTACAGTGCTATCTACTTGTAGGGAATCTCAATCTTTTCGTAGTTTAACTCAAATGGGACTTTTGCGATACGTCCCACTGAAAGTGACATGTTTTAGAAAATGCTCTCTGCTTTGCAGCCCGTTTCTAAACAATGACAAAAAAGATCTGCAGACAGATATAAAGGGTGCGTTTCTTAAGAGAATGTATGCTTTTTTACTTAATCAGTCTCTAGCGTCCATATAGGGTATGTGCCATTCCAGTTATTGTCTGTTAATATTTTAAAATAGATGGAAATAATACTACTACTAAACCCAATAGTGCTTTATCTTTCATAAGCCTTATACGTATCTTCAAATCTATAACCTGTATAACCTTGTGTATAAAAACCTGTGCTAAACAATGAGAATGCAAATTCAGCCATTCAAAAGCTAGGGAACAATATAATTAAGGTTTTCCTTTGTCTTAAGGGTTTCTGTTCAATATAAGTATAATGGGTGTATATCTTTAACTGCATTCCATTTTCTTCTTCTACACTTCCTTCCTTTTTGACACAAAAGGATGGTTGACAATGACAGGCTGTCCCCAGTTCCCCCCTTTTGATATATACCACCAATACAGAATTTCTAGATTTTGTCCAAAATACATAATGAAAACAAAATGGCTCATATTTCCATTCACCCTTACTGTTCTCATTGTGAGAGTAAAATGCTTTACAGCTATTAAGAGGCAAAGTTATCCAATACATCTTTAGTGCTTGAAGAAGAGATCATCAACCTTCTTCAATGTTACCCAAAGTGTATTCTAACTTCCATTTAGAAATTTGATTTGGATGAAAAGTGCTGCAGGATGTGACAGTATGCAGTTGCCATGACAGAAAATCTCCTTTTATTGTCTCTTTAAAACAAGAAATAAAACCACATTCAGGATATTTTTTATGTAAAAAAATCCTGACATTCCAGTATTGTTTATACATTTTTCAGTTTTCAAACCTGAAATGATTAGAGCATCAGACCTCTCTGAACACGTGAGAAATTCACAAAATGTCCTTTTGTTTAAATAACAGGTACCAGATGTCACAGCAAGTAAACTATACCTCAGCTGCCTGTGAGTTAGCAAATTCCCTGTGTTCAACACTGCTTAGATTAATTGGCAGACCATTTGCTTTTGATGTGCTGCTATTTGCACTGCAGGACAGGGCACAGCCTCAGCTATGTGATTACATCAATGACTACTAAAAAAAAAATCTAGACTTTAAACAGCTGAATTATAAAAAGCAACAGACAAAGCCCCCAAAAACCAGCATGCATGTTTATGGCTTATTCTTCAAACATATTTCTTCTACATATATGTAACACACAAATAAAAGTGTCTTCAACAATGCTGTCTTTAAGATATTTTAACATCCGAAGCATTTTCAAAACCTCTGGCTATTCATTTATAAATCAGAACTGGTATTATGTAGTTTTGTAGAACTTCCCACTGTCATACAAGAGGACAAAGCGTATATACAATAAAAATGTGAACTGGGAATACCCACAGTAACCTGAATCAACTAGTAAGGTTTGATACCCATCTATTTATTTTGAGTCAGGTTGTTCAAGATCTATAGGACTCAAATAACCCTTTTGCTCTAGCACTGATCATAAAATGATCAAGTAAAACTGTAGACCCTGTACCCTTCAAAGCACTAAATTGCTCATGTTTCTAGTGCATCGTCCTGTTTGTTAGGCAGCATCACAGGGTAGAATGGTAATATTGCTTTATTATTCTACAGAAATATAGGAAAATAAAAATATATTTATTTTCAGACTCTGGATTGTATAATTAGAAATGCAAATACCTTTAAATTTTAAGTTTTGCATAACTTGAGATGCTATGCTAGTTCCATCCCTTTGAATCAAGGTAAAAAGCAGACTGGAACTGGAAAATTTCTGTGGGGGGAAAAAAAAAAAGAAAAAGCAAATAAGCAGAGATCAAATTTATTCAGTAAGAGGGATTCTGTTTTGGACTTTTTTTTTTTTAAATAACTAAATGACATTTAACTCTACAATTATTTATTTAAAAGTAATGTGAGGTTAATAGTTCAGACTCCATCTCTTGCAGTTTTACTACAAAGTTAGATCTAAATGCTCTATCCATAATGCTTCTTCCTGATAAGGATGAGAAGAGACTCAGAAAAGGGCACCTAAAAGCTTCTGAAAGGTTTTGCAACAGCTATCTCCAGGCTGTACACTGTTGCAGAGTGCATGTTCAAACCGACTTGGGATCTGATTAATACAGACAGATTTGGTCCAGGAGCAGCCTAATGTAAGGACAGTTCTACTCCACTGTCATAAAGCCTTCCCTCTGACTCCTCTGATAGGATGTGCTGTGTTTGGTACTCAGAAAGCCATGTAGGAGGTAGGCTTATTGGTGCTGGTGGTAATTTTAATCTTATGAGCCAGAGAAGCCCTGACATACGCAGAGGTCTCTTAGGTTGCTGATGCTATAGCCTCTTTGGCTCTCCTCATCTGGACTCTGGAGCTCCGGTATGTCTGCTGGAGCCCCTATCTGTATGATAGGTGATCATTGCCACTGCTTGACTGTGGAGGGTAGGCAGAACTGATGCAGTGCCTTCCTTCTGCAAAGAGCACTGCTCACTAGCCAGTTAACCCTTTCCATGGTGCCATGTGTGCAGATGTTCATCCCTGACTGAATCAGATTCATTTCCAGCAGAAAATGCTGAACTTTTGCTAGTAAGGGCTGTATTGTGTCTTCTCAAGGGTACTGAGTCTCCTCTTGGAAGAACAGGAACAAAACCAAGGACACATATAGCCTGATAAAAGTCTTCCACTTCAATGCCTTTCAGAGATTCCTGTGATACAGGCATTATGTTGGTGAAAAGAATGCTGCTATGTGTCTTCTTCTGTCACCTTGAACATCAGTGACCCTTAAGCACAAAAGGTGACCCAGACCAAAGGTTGTCCATGTTGTCAGGGCATGTAAAGTCTCCTGTATTGTCAGGTCCCCATAGACACGAATGTGCAAACACACCTAACTGAGCTGTTTTTTACAACACTCAGGTGTTAGATGGCAGAAACTGTTGCCCACAGCGAGGCAGGCTAGACAGTACTCCAGATCTGTATCATTAATACAGAAGAGCTTCCTCTCAGCAGAACTGGATGGATTATGTGCTACTTGCACAGTTCACTGGGAATCTCACTTGCAGCATTCAGCACCTTTTCTTTCATGGTTTTGAAGGCCACAGTCAGTCCTGTGTGTATACTATGAACATAAACTAGAAAATCTCTCATGAGTTAAAAAATGGAAGACTGAACTGCATAGTTTAGTATATTCTTCCTGCTACACTGAGAATGTTCCTTACCTGAGTCCTCTAGACTCAGTAAAGTTCCTGTTCCACTTCCACCCTGGACACAGTATTTCCCACAACTGTTCATCACATCCCTACCTAGAAAAGCTAACTGGTAACCTTGACATGGCTGTCTCAAGCCCAGGGCCTTTCTAATGTGAAGAGAGAATAGTATGTTGTTACCTCTTGTTAATCCTGATTTTATACATCTTATTTCCTCTAAGTAACATTTTTTCAGATTAAATGTTCTTAGCTGATTAAGTCACTTCTTGTACAGAAATTATTCTGTATTTTGCTACCATTCTCTTCACTTTTTCCAAGTCCATTGCATCTTTTTTTACAGTTGGAGCTGCTTGAATTATTAAGCTGTGGTAAAGTCAGCTAACAGCATTATGGTAGTTTATGTCTTGTCCTGTTTTTTCTCTTAATAGTCCCTAGCATTTTATTTGTTTTTCTGAACACTGATATTATCAAACTGGTATTTCAGGAAATGTTTTTTTTACACCACAAGATATCACTCTTTGGAGGTAATGGCTAGTTCAAAGCCTATAATTTTATATGTGAAATTAGGATTGTTTCTCTCCCATGTACATCATGTTATATTATTTACACTGAATTTCATTTGTCACTTTGTTGCCCTTCAGTCTTCCAGTCTTTTTTTTTAGTTTCTCACAGTCAGCTTTCAAAGTTACTATCCTGAATAATACAGTATTGTCAGCAGCCTTTTTCTTTCCAGTAATCTGCTTTCCAGGTCAATGATGAATATGTTTTATGGTACAGACTCCTACTTACCAGCATTGATGACCTGTCTCCACTTCAGTAACTGACAACTTACTCCTACTTGTGTTTTCTTTCTCCTAACCAGCCATTTATCTATGCAACTCATGCCACCTAATTTACTTAAAAGCTTTGTGTGAGGTATTTTGTTCAAAAGCCTTTTGAAATCTATGTAACCTAAATAAATTCCCCCTCTTCTCCTACAATCACTCAGTTTCAGATAGATCCTTGATAAGTCTCCCACTGAGAGCAGCTCCCTAATGGGACTCTCATCTCCCCTTTTTCTTCTGCAAGGATCACCAATGAAACTTCTCAAGAATGACCTTTTTCTGCTTGTGTTTTTTTGTTTTGTTTTGGTTTTGTTTTTTTTTTAGTACACCTATCGTATTCTGATCATCAAATAGCCATATAGACTTCTATATCCTGACATGTGTAAAAAAAAGAATATATTTTGTTTCCCTTTGCCACTTGTTTGTTCTTTTTAATTACTCTTTATGCTTTCACAGTTTATAATCTCTTCTACTTTCCTTTGAATGTAAGGGTATGATGTCAGGGTTTTTTAATTGTTTCTAGAAGCCTCCCTTACATTACTATTCAATTTTGCTTTATGTCTTGAGGCCTAACTACCTTTACAAAGGTATTAAAAATATTGATTCTTTACTATGAAACAAGATGATGCATGTTGCCTTTTTATTCTTACCGTTGAAAACTGACTTTCTGAATTGCAACTGTGTCTCAAGTGGGAAAATAAGAGAAACAAAAATTATATTTAGTCTCTCAAGTGATCCAGAGAGCACTTTTCTAGGCACACAACTAGAAATGGTCTTCTTAGAGGGTTTATTCCTGTTGTCTTTTTTTGGAGGTGTAAGGGGATAATTGGACTGGCTCAGCTTAAATGCATTGGTCAAATTTTTCTTGCAAAATTTGAAACAGACAGTGGAGATTTGAAGCTGACAAGAGAATGAAAGCCTAGACAGCAGAATGAATCATGGCACTTCTGGACAAGCAGTTGGGGAAAAACATTATCTCTTGGGCTTTGTGTCTGGAAATTTGTATTAATTTTCTGTTTTGCTGTAGATCTCACGAGTGAAAAGCATAGAGAAAGGGATGTGTTCTGAAAGTTTCATAATCAGGTCTGTATGTTTAAGATTCTTTCATAGAATCATTTTAACTACCACCTGCTTTGAACCACTGTAATTTCCCTAGGCTTAAATTGAAGTAATTTACAAAAGATTCTGACATCTTTCTTAAAGGTTACAGAGTAAAGAGAAAGAGGTCAAAAGATCAAATTTCACCAAGAATAATTAAGTAGAAAACTATATATGATGAAAATAATCAAAAATTAAAGTTTTTTCCTAGAAAATACTACAGTTGCAGCTTTTCAGTAGCATTCTAGATCACAGTTATTTATCTCAAATCACATTCTATATATATCTAAATGTATACCTGTGTAATTTTTGTCTTTTTTCCTTTATCACGTCATTATTTCATTTTTTGAGGTAAGTGCCACTTGCATTGTCTTGGAGTATGACTTGTATGACAGGTAGGAAGCCACTTATTATTTCTTAAGAAGTTATGTATTTCTATTGCCATGCATGTCAACTGCTGGCAAAATGAGGCCCTTCTGTTTGGGATCCTTTTATAGTGCCACAACAAATAATAAAAAAAAAGAAACACTGAGAAATAATCAACTACATAATACAAAAATTACTATTATATTTGTATAGTTTATATGATACACTTCCTATCTTCACCCTGCTTTTATATTTATAGTTTTTATATTGTCTTATGAAGTATTTTACTTTATAATGCATATATAATAGAATAACCTGATAAGCAGGTGTGTCAACACTTCCTCTGCTTTGAAGGCTTTGACCTCAGTAGGGTTGAGGCTTAAGCTTAACAGACAGGCTAGGTTCTGTATAAGCAGCTCATATAGCGGTAGAAAATGAAACAAAAAAATGCAATTTTTCGTGGGCTGACAGAAGGGAATGAGTTTGGTCTTCTTTCCTTGTACTCAGAGGGGCATATGAATCCCATTCATTCAATGCAGTTTGTTGGTACATTCTGGCACCTCTGCTCCAGTCGAACTGAGTTCAATTAAATAGAAATTCAGCTTGAAAACCTTTCCTCACAGGTAAAAGGTGTTTGTATTTTGCCTCTGGCAATATACTGTGTTAGGACCTTGGTAAACATTAAAAATGAGAAAATTCTTGTTTCTTAGTATCCAAACCTCCAAATTAACTGTGAAGAGTTTCCTGAGAACCCTATCTGTACTCAGCTACCCTTCAGGGCTCAAAATTTGCTCTGAAATCAAAGGAATATGTTGGAGTACTCCAACCTCTGAAAGCTCTCTAACTAAAAAAGTGTTCTTTCTAAAAACAGGATTTTTAAAAAACACTGAAGTTTTCTCTTGTTAACATAAATATGAGTAACAATAATAATATGAACTGTAATAAATAAAATACAACATAGCTTGAAACTGAGAGGAAATAATGATTAGCTTTTGTACTGGATTAGCCTTGGCTAACACCCAGAGACCCACACAGACAGTCTCTCACTTCTCAACGAGATGGGGAAGAAAATAGGCTGAGAAAGCTCACAAGTCAAGATAAAGACAGAGATTTTTTTTTTTACCAATTACTGTAATTGGTAAAACAGACTTGGACAGGAACTAAAAACATATAAAGCACCACCCTTTTTGAAATTTGAAGGGCCATTTAGAAATAAATATATGTAAATCCTCCATTTATATTTTATTTCTCTCTGTGTGTGTGTGCATTTGATATTTACAGACTGTGCTCAAATGAAAGATTACGTGTTAGATAACCAGCTGAATCTCAACATATGTACCCTGTAACCAACTTTCACAATCCTTTAGATTTTATTTTTCACTGTGATTTTTTTTTTCAGAGGAATAAGAAATGTTTGAAAAATTTTGTGTAGATCATCCTTAAAAAATGGTATTTTCCCAGTCACTTAATAGAACTTGAAAACAGAAGATCCATTGCACATCTCAGACAATAAATAAGCTTTTTTTTTCCTCAAACATTGTCAACAGACAGTAATGCAATAAATACGTAGGAAAACAGAGTCTAACAAAAAGATTGTCTTGGCAGGTGTAATGGGAAGAATTATAACACAAATTTATATGCAATTCAACAGTTGTATATGCTGAATTGACCATACAGGGCCCACAAATATTGAATGAGAACGTATTTAAATAAGGTAAATTGTAGACTGATAGCAGGTAAAAAGAGAAACTAAAAACAACAGACAAACCTTTACATTTCATTATTAGCTAGTTAGTCTATGTTACTTATATAGTCAACAATGTCTGTCAGGAAATTAATACCAAATTTATATTTTCTTAAACATGCTGGGTAGGAAATATAATTCCATGAGTCTGATTTAAAACAAGTCATAGGTTGCTTATGGGGAAAAACTTCTAGATTGACTAATTTGATATTTAATTTTCATTTGATACATACAGTGCAGCTAATTGCTTTCACATACCCTCAGGAATGCAACAATGTAATATATTAAATTTACTTACTATTTTATTATAATGCAGAAAACATAATATGAAAATTATTTAATGTATTTTCTTATCCTAAAACCCCTTAATGATAAATAGGTTACTAATTATGCAAAATTAAGCACTTAAATTTGGCCTAATATTAGACAGATAGAGGAAAACATTTATAAGCATTTGAGAATCCGATTTAGGTTTTAGATTCACATATTAACTAATGTTACAAGGCTGATTTGAATTTTGAATATCAGTTTTTTTGCACACTACTTTTAAATTGTTTACAGACAAAAATAATCCACAAACGATATTTTATGGACACTGTGAAATGATTAATACCTTTGAGAGTGTTTTAATTTGCCATCAGGGAATTGAAGAACATAGAGAGGTGAAATCCAATGAATAAATTAGAAAAAAACTTTCTCAGCTCAAGTTAGAATGCACAGATCAGCAAATTTAGTCAGCTTTTTTCAGTGCTTGCACTGTTGAATACGTCATCCTAGCATTTTCTTTAACTTGCATAATCCTAAGGATGCTGTTTGTAGTTGAAAATTTGTGTCAGTCATTTCTATTGTATATTAGTGATTGTCATATAGTTTATTCATTGAAATAGGGCAAAACAATTAAATTTTAATCTTATCTTGGTGATATTCTCTGTATTATGTAACGTATTCTTTACGTTATTGCACTTTTTAGACATGGCAGATACAAATAATTGAAAAGAATACCAATAAAAAGAATGCTCTTCTAATTAAGCAAGTCTTAAGATTAAAGTAGAAAAACATACAAAAAAAAAAAAAAAAGAACTGATTTCTACGCAGAAGAATTCAAGGGAAAAAAAGTAATTTTCATACCCAGATAATATGTGAAGTGTTCCATATCAGGGAGAAATCTCCTTTATGCTGAGTATCTAGCTAAGTGCCAGTTGAGGCCCATTTTGAGGTGATAATTGAATCTTGTGAAAACCTTATGCTGCACTACTGATCAGGTAATTACAATTTCTAAAAGGAACAATCTGTTTCCACTGAAACAATTTTCAAATCCAACTAGTTCACTGACTTTAAATTATTAAGCAAATTTGAACACAGTCACACATTTGCAAGAAAGAAAATGCCTGTTCTGTAAAAATGCAAATTTTAAGAGAATGTACTACAGTTTGTAAGAGTACAAGCAATTTGGCTCAACTATCAAGCGCAGATAAATAAGTTAGGATGCTAAAATTGAACTTTCATTGTACTGAGACCTCCTTGATACTACTCAAAGAGCAGTGGTGAGGATCATGTTGTTTTAGTGGTTTCTTTACATCTCATCGTTTCATGAGTACATACCTAGATGATGGTTAAGAGACCTTGAGATAAAGAAACAGTTTTGACAATGTTACAAGAATTTTTCTGTAAGGGCTAAGCAATGCAGCTGTTTCTTCATGATAAAAATAATTTAAATAGTAGAAAAAGTTTCTTTTGTGATTGGTGAGAATGTCAATGTCCAAATCTAATGTTGGAAATAGTTAAAATATTTGTATTAGTCTATATATATATGAAAATTAACATAACACGACTATTTGGCTGACTTAGCAAGATGACTACCTTGTCAGATATGAAATACGATTATAGGGGAAACTTCATGATAGATGGAAAGACCCATTACTTTAAGAATACATGTTATTAGAGTGAAAAATATTGTAAATTCATGGACACAGATGGATACTATTTTACATGAAATATTTATGGGAATTCTGTGTTGTCTATATTTGATGACAAGTGGTTGTTTAAAAGCTGACATGTCATTCTATCCAGTTTTTGGTGCAAGACTATATTAACCTTGAGTTCAGAATGATACTAATCCTTTTTGTGCTCTCCTCACACAATACAGAAGTGTGTCCTCTACAACATGGATACATTAAGAAATCAGCAGGAATTTTCAAGGATATTTGCATAAATGAGAAAGTGAAAAAAATCATTCGTTCTCAAACATTAAGGTAATGACGGCATGATTAGAATATAAACTAAAGAGATTAAATTCATTTAGTCAATTAAATAGAAATGGACTGGTTTTTTTGTTTGGTAACATTTTTGTTTTTAAGAAAAGTAGAAATAAAGAAGGTTTGGGAATAATAATTATCATATTTTTAGTTTTTGCTTTATTCACTTGAAAGCTGAATAGGTCTTACTAAGTAATAAGGTAAATCTTCATGAGCAACCAGTAATAAAAAAAGCGAAAAAAAAGCCAATGCTGAAAACCAAGCAAGCTGCCTACTAGCTTATACAAACAGATATTTGTTTCCCTGGATCAAAAAAAGACAACTCATGAATAAAATACCTTAAATCATAAAGTCTATCATAACGGACCCACAGAAATTAATGAAAAAAACATGCAATTCCACTGCTGAAGCAAAAATTACAGCATAAACAACAGATGGACAGAAGAGGAATGAAGGCAATATAGAGTTATACTTTCAGTATTTCTAGGATGTATGTAATATATTCTCTTTTATTTTTAAGGACATTCTTGACAATACTTTATTTGAACTTCGAATTATTGTTCTGTTCTCCTTCAGAGATGTGTCAGAAAGAAATGGAATTATTTGATACGAAAATGAGAGAATCTTTTTATATATGTTACTGTTTTCTGCAATAAATATATACAGCCTCCAACATGGACCACAGACTGATAATTCTTTGCTAGTTTTGATAATTTCATTTTCTAGGTGGGAAGATCATCTTCAGAACAGGAGCACTTATTAGAGTCAGCACATTAAATGTTAGAAGAATATTTTAGATAGATATTTTAATTTCAAATGGAAAAAAAGAACTACCATGACTAAACATGAACCCACCCACGCTGTCATATCTTTACCATCATCATATTTGAAAAGTCATGGGAGTCAGACAAAGTCCTGAGTGACTGCATTTTTTTAAGTGGGTAAACAGGAGGACCCTGGGGACTACGAACTAGTCAACCTTACCTCTGTGTCTGGTACAATCATGGAACAGACCTTCCTGAAAGGTATGTCAAAAGATATGGAAGAGAGGGAGGTGATTAGAGACAGCCAACATGGCTTCACCAAGGTCAAACCATACCTTGCTTGCACACTGGAGGAGACAATCAGAAGAGGAGGAATGAGAAAACTTGTGGGTTGAGATAAAGGCAACTGAACAGGCAAAGTGAAAGCAGAGCACCAGAGAAAAGCAAAACAAGAAATTCTTTCACCACTTCCCATGGGCAGACAAGTGTTCAGCTGTCTCTTGAAAAGGCTTCATCTTGTATATTGGTGACATAGGAAGAGCAAACTTCATTAATCCCTTTTTTCTTCTTCCCCCAGCTTTATATCCTGAGCATAATGCCATACGGTATGGGATATCTCTGAGGTTAGCTGGGGTCAGCTGTCCTGGCTGTGTCCCCTCCCATCTTCTTGTGCTCCCCTACGGTCCTCTCTGGTCGGAAGGGGTGAGAGGCAAAAAGGCCTTGACTCGGTGTAAGCACAACTCAGCAATAACAAAAACTTCTCTATAATATCAACACAGTTTCCATAATAAATCCAAAACACAGCCAATGTGAAGAAAATTAACTCTACCTCAGTCAAAACCAGCATAAGAGGGACCTTGACAGACTTCAGAAATGAGCATATGTGAACCTCATGAAGTTCAGCAAGGCCAAGTGCAAGGTCTTGCATGTGGGCTGGGGCAATCCCCAGCATCAATACAGACTGGAGGATGAATGGATTCAGAGCAGCCCTGCTGAGGAGCATTTGGAGAAACTGATGGATGAAAAACTGAACAGGAGCTAGCAATATGTGTTTGTAGCTCAGGATACCAACTGTGTTTTGGTCTGCATAAAAAGAGGTGAATCTGCCCCTGTGCTCTGCTCTAGTGAGAGACTAATTGGAGTACTATATCCAGTTCTTGAGCCTCCAGCTCAAGACATGGACTTGTTAGAGGAGGACCCCAAACAGATTGGAAGGGATTGCAGACCACTCCTATGAAGAAAGGCTAAGAGAACTGGGGTTGCTTTACCTGGAGAAGAGAAGGCTTTAGGGAAACCTTATTGCAGCCTTTCAATATATATAAAGGGTCACTATAAGAAAGACGGAGAGATTTTTTTTATCAGGGTCTGTAGTGACAGTATAGGGGGCAATGATTTTAAACTGAAAGAAGGTAGGTTTAGATTAAGGATTAAATCCTTTACCATGAGAGTGGTGCGACACAGGAACTGGTTGACCATAAAAGTGCTGGATGCCCCATCCCTGGCAGTGTTCAAGGCCAGGTTGGATGTGGTTCTGAGTAATCTAATTGAGTGGAAGGCATCCTATGGAAGTCAGGTTGGATAAGACAATCTTTGAAGGTCCCTTCTAACCCAAACCATTCTATGATTACAGATCATCATGCAGAAAAGCATTATGGCATCAGCAAAAAGCAAAAATATTTTAGGGAGAAATGAATGATGGAAGGGGGAGGCTATTGGTGCCTTCAGGCCCAATTTGTTGGCATTTCTTGTAGAATGTGTGTCCTAGAATCATGAAATTATTTAGGTTGGAAAAGACCCCTAATATCATCGAGTCCAACCATTAACACTGCCAAACCCACCACTAAACCATGTCCCTAAGCACCACATCTACATATCTTCTAAATACCTCCAGGAATGGTGACAAAACCGTTTCCCTGGGTAGCCTGTTTCCAGACCTCTGTTCTGGCAGTGTAACATGATGACTTTGCTTGACTCTGGTTTTACTGATATCCTGAGTTCTTCGTAGTTGATCTTCATTAGTGGAAATTATCATTATAGATAGCCATAAGATATTTACTGCTTTATAAATCAAATTGTCTCAAAAAATAATGAAATTAAAAGAGAATTCTATGGTTTGTTCATAAGAATTATAAACTCACTATGAGTTACATGTTACAGCTGTTTATTAAGCATTCTAAGTACATTTGTATTTGGAGACATAAAGTGCATGGATTCATTATATGCTAGATGTTACGTTCTAATTTTATTTCGTTTAAGAACAGTTAATCTCCTGATTTAATGAATCCATTCACCAACATATTAAATTCTATGAAATTTTCAGAAGCAGTGTTGTTACACAACAGATCAGTAATTGCTGTGTCCGAACCACCTTGTGGAGGGGGTGTGTGTGTGTGTGTAGGGGGGGGGAAAGGGATGGTTTGAACCTCACGGAGGTGGGATGGCATCATTATCCCTCATGGCAGGCCCCTGGAGCCTACATGGGGAAGCTCAGCAGTCAGTCACAAACAGCCTGGGAAAACTATACCACACCACACCTCCCGCAGCTCCCTCTGCTTCTCTTTCTTTGCTCCTTTCTTGATGCTTAGGGTGGCTTGGACCTGAAGGGATTAGATTTTGACTTAAGAGTTGTTGTGGATTAGTATGTGCTGGGTTGGTATTGTGGTGGAATGTCTAACTTGTGTGGTGCCCTTCTGAACTTTTGCCAAGTTCCCTTATTTTGTCCCCTAAATTACTAATAAAAAAATACCTCTTGGGAACAAGTCTGTGGCTTGTTCTCTTGACACTGTCTTGAGGTATTAAAGAACCCTATATGTGTATATATATGTGTGTGTGTGTGTGTGTTAAAGTAAAACTCCTGGCTGAACCTATGAGTTTGCAGCTCTAGGACAAGGGTGTTACAAGTATAATGAAGTAACCTTCAATTTGGAGTTGTCAGTCCACTAATCAGCGTGGTGAAGTGCCCCCATTTATTCAACATGAAGAAGCATAAGACTTTTTACTGAAATATTTGCTCAACAGATGTAGTAATGTAAAGAAGAAGGCATAAATAGCAAATGGATTTTCTTCTAATGTAAAAAGTTAGGTGAAACTACAAAAAGTATGCTGCTTGTTGTTTAGAATTAAAATTAAATATTTGAATTTAATGAAAAAAGAATAATTAGGTTCAGGGAGAAGCCACAATTTATACAAAACAAACAGGATATAGAGAAAAATCTGAAAATGTTAAGCACTGATAAATGGTGGTCTTACCAGTGTGAAAGAATATTTATGCAACTTTTATCTATGAAATACAAAATAATTTTTTGTTGAAGTGAAAACCTAGTCACTGCAGTTTCAGTAATATTTATTTAGCTCTAACAATTGGAATATAGCTTTTCCGGATAATCTTGTCATTATAACAGGAAATCCATACCAAAATAAATTGCACATTATAGCACTCTGTTACCATCTAATAAACTTTGTTGCTCTTTGTCTAACAAAAATATTAGGAGTGTGGTCGGGTGATCTGAGTAGTGGGCTGTGAAATTGGCACCGGTATTCTCCACAACAGGATGTGACCTTGAACATTCCACTAAAATATAAATCCCATTGTATTTCAAAGGCACATTTAACAGAAAACCAGGTTATAAGTATATCAAAATCCGAACGCCTTCAGAAGTTATTAAATTAAATTAGTAAACATATTTGAAAATGTATGTGTGTTAGTTTAAATATCAAATTATTATGACTCTAATCTATAAACAGGATGTCAGCACAGACTTGTATGATGCAGAAATCTAAAATGTGTTGTCTGCTACATAGAATATATGGAAAAAAAATATTCCCCACTTGAACAACAATCAGTAATCTTGATTTATTAGCATTAAGTGAAAATTTATTTTTTGAGATTATGGGTTGTATATCATATATCCATGTAAAATCTGTTACTGTGAAAATTTGTAATGTCCTATTTTCATTTTCTTTAACAAAAGAAATAGACAAAATCTTTCTTCTCAGTGGTTATACGTCTCGTGTCACAGGTTAGACTTCTGTGCCATAGAGTGTTCGTCTCTTTGTTCTTTGCACTTCCTCCCAATTTTAAGTGCTACCTACATTCAATTGCATCCATTATTTACAACATTTTTATATTACCTCAGCTTAATAATATCAGGACCACAAAGTCAAGTAATCATGACTGAACTCAATTTGCATTGCTGTATGAATCGAGTTTTGTATCACCACTCAAGTAGCAATTTAGCCTTCCAGCTTCCCACAGAAATTTCACAGAATACAACAAAGGAGCATTGTGGCTTATGACAAGTTTTATACAGGTAGCTTTAATATGAAGGACAACCAAATTCTTCCAAATCTTCCTGCAGACTGATGTCTTTCTACTCATAACAGATCATCAAAGAAATAGTAAAATAGTAGGCACGATATTATAGAGGAATACAATTTTAAGAGAGTATTTACTGTTCTAGTTATATATGTGTGAGCATAAAAAGAGAGTAAACTTTCTTCCTGTCATCAGATTGACAATGAAGAAGGCTTTAAGATCTGTGTTGACCAAAATAGAAGAATAGTTGATAGATGTAAATTTTACTTGGATGAGTATATTAAATGCTTCCAGGAAAGTTCCCCATTGCTGAGTTCAACTAATACAGAACTGCAGTATCTGTGGTGATAATTTCTTTTAGTCTGCAAAAGGGAGTGGCAATGTGCAAATCTATAATAAGGAAGAAACCTGGAATATTCTAGTTCCTCATATATATATATATATATATATGTATATGGAAATTATTTAGAAGAGGATAGGTTTGCCTAGGTCAGAAGTATTTTACTTATCACTCCTTAGTTTCATTTTAGGTGTAGCTCTAGTTGCATTTGCCTGGCAGGATTTGTGACGACCTTCCATTTATACTAATAGCATTTTAAAAACATTTAAGCATATAATCTCATAAAATCGTAAGAAAGAAATATACTCTTTTCCTAGAATGACCTCTGTCACAGAATGGGAAACAAAGCATAAATGCATAAATGGGTAGCTTTAAGCCATCAAAAATTTCCCTAACCTTGGAGTTAGGCATTATTAATGTTCTTAAATTGAAAACAATGTCTCAGTCAGCCTGTTCACAAGTTCAGGCTAACCTCAGTGGACTTTTAAATTGACTGGTAGCTCCTTTTTGAACAGCACATATCTCAAGATACCTGAACTTAGGTATTACTGTTAGCACTCAAAACTGAATTGCTAGAAACTCAGCTATTGCTTAAATATCAGAGCCATACAGAAACTACACAGGGTATTGCCTAGGTCCACAGGGGAACCTATCCTCCCTATGTTCAGAGCACTCCTAATGTACAGTGACAGCCTTGAGTTCAGCAAGACAGCCAGCAATCACAATCATTTTACAAAGTATGTTTATTGGCACTGTCACCATCAGCTAACTTTTATACAGTGGTCTATCCTCGACATTAGTTACCCAGCAAGATAGGGAACAAAGATTCTGAATCCTCCACAGCATGACAATATGTAGTCAAACACTAAGCTCTCATTCTCCAGATGGGCTAGACACTCTCAGCTAAGGCTGCCCCATTTAGAGATTCACATTTCAAATCAACATCCTGGCAGGCTGCATCGTAGATATGTGCTCTGGTTTCACAAAAAGGACTGGATAAAAGAAGATTTGGACCAAAGAATATAATGAAGGAATTTTGTCCCCAGGTATATACCACTTACTCAACTGAATGATCTAAATATTTCCCTAAAATTATTTCGGTAGACTCAATAAAGTGACACTCTCAGAAGGATATCAACCTAGTCTAAAAATATCTAGAGATCTATAGTATTCAACATGCAAGCATACCTTTAAGGAATTTTAAGGACAGAAGAAAAAAACCTTAGTTGTGTTTAACCTACAAACACATGAATACACGTTCAGAGAGTGAAATCACTAACTAGAACATTGCATGGAAATACCTCTGCTGCTTGGTATAATCTAGCAATGACTTTTCAATCTAACCTCTTGTTGTGGTTTTAGCTAGAGAGCAACAGAATTTTCTCCCTTCCCCCCAGAGCCATCAAAGATACTTAAGATACAAAAGATGTAGCCGGGGTTGAACTATTAGTTGCCTAGAAACAGGGCAGATAA
>JAYRBT010000001.1:64955444-64981158 GCA_036023395.1 Myiotriccus ornatus | reverse complement strand
ACCTAAAAAATCCAATGCGCAGGCTGGAAGGTGTAAAGACCTTCCCCGGTTCTTCATTCGCGAAGTCTGGCCATTATAGTACAGGATATGATCACTCCAAAAGCCATCTCCTCCAGCCTGCCCCTTCTTTTCAAGACAGCATCATTAAGACAGACTAGGAGTCATCAAACTTCAGTGAATTTTATGGGTGTTGAGAGAAAGTGGAGCTGCACACGCACAGAGTTCAATTTTGGGACTTGTCCACTGACCCTTTTCAGTGTTCCCCTTTTATTCATATTCTCTCGTAAACAGCATTTGGTGTTTTCCTTTTAGTTAAACAAAATCACCAGGATTGTCCTAAGCAGTGCCTCGATCCACACATTCACACTCGTGTCACGTGGTGGCTGTGCTCAGCCACGAGAGAGTAACACATGCTTATCACGCAGACTGTTCAAATTGGTTTTCCACTTTGGGACACAGCATTCTCTCCATCAAAGCACTTAGCCAAGGTCGATCCTCCCTTTTGATTCCGATTAACTAAATGCAGGTGCAGTGACTCAGCTTATTCCCACAAACTTAATCAAATCTCCTGTTGAGATTGCAAGATTCTAGCCCATCTCCAATGTAACATAATCAAGTGTATTTTAGGTAAAATGACACCACAAAAAGATGCATTTAAAGGACACATGAGCTTCTTGTTACTATGAATATACTTACACAAAGAATTTGATAAAGGCCTCCTAGGTATGAATGGAAGTTCCTAAGTTCTCAAAAATTTAAGTTGAAGTCAGAGATCTGAGAAGATAGCACTCTTGTAGCTTAGTGTAGGTATTTTTTAAAGATTGTTTCCTAGTGAAATTAACAGTGTATATAAGCAGTGAAAAAGAGTCTGTATTTGATATGCAACGTTTCTACTTTCTTGAAGAGGTATTTCACCTTTGTATTTTAAGTAAATGCAATAATAAAAGAGAGCCACTGTTTACCTGGAGAGCATCCATACAAGTCTGCTGAGTACTTGTATTCTCATAGAATGTAACTGTACCATTTATTTCACTACAAGACAAAGACATAACATTTCATCCTCATTAGGTTTTAGGCTGTGGAAGTTGTTTTTTCTGTAATACGTTAAATTTCTTACAAGAAAATGGGAGACAAAATTGGCATAATAATTTAAAAATATTAAATAATATTTTTTTTAATCTTGGCAATACATTGAAATACCAAAAAACCTTGAGGGCAAAGTTAATGTTTTTCTCAGTATAGCATACAGCTGATTTTTCATAGCTGTATAAAGAAATTTGTTAGTGTATAACTGTTCTGGTCTATATAAGAAATAAAGATATGTTAAGCTGACTATATTAAAACTGTCTGTGTTTCTATTCATAGCACTAGTTCATTCAGATTCATAAATATGTCCTGTAGAACTTTATGATGATCACATTGCAATATTACTGCAAGCTACATGAATTTTCACTAACTGAGCTTCTAAGAGATTTATATATCTGTTTCAATATGGATATGAAAAGAAAAAGTCAGTTACACTGTTTTTTAAATATTCCATGAACAGAGACACCAGATATTTAATCTAGTACAGCCACTAGTTGAGTCTTCCAATGTTCCATATTGTTAAGCCTTTCCCAGCACCCTTTAGAGAATTCTGTGATTAATGAAATTAGTACTTCAAATCCTAATCTTTTGAATTTCAGGGATTCATATCCGAGTCTCAATTCTGCATAGTCTTTTTACTGTTTCCATTTGATAATGACAGTGATTCCTTCAGAGTATGTTATTTTGAGTTCATAATTCCATTCTCAAAATCACATAATTCTTTTGCTACATACATTATTTCATTGGTTATTTTAAAATTTATTTGTTTAGCTCTTTATCATTTTTATTTTCATTTAGCTGTGGAATGCTTTTAGTCGATCGGAATTTCTTCTATATTTTTCATTCAGTAGCCTATCTGCATATGCAATAGGAAAATTCATAACCTGAATGTTACGATTTTTACTTGGGAGTGAAAGACAGACTGAGGAGATTTCACAGATGGAATCCAAGCACACACTTGCTTGAGAACCAAATAATGATCTCAGTTTGGATAGGAAAGGTAATTATTTTTCACTTCAAGAAATAAGATTGGAATTTTACAATTATGTAACATTATTAGAATTGTATATTACTTTAAGATGCTGTAGTGGGTTGACCCTGGCTGGACACCAGGTAACCACTAAAGCCGCTCTCTCACTTTCCCCTGCAATTGGACAGAGGAGAGGGAAAAAAAAGGATTCATGAGCTGAGAAAAGAGCTGGGAAAGGTCACTTACTGATGACCATCATGGGCAAAACAGACTCAAAGTGGGGATATTACTTAAATTTATTACTAACAGGATCAGAGCAAAATAGTCTTAAAAACACCTTCCCCCCACCCCTCCTTCCTTCCATGTTCTCCCTCCTCCACCCCAGCAGTGCAGGGGGACAGGGAATGGGGGTTATGGTCAGTTGTTGTTTCTGCTGCTAAAAGAGAGGAGTCCTTCCCCTGCTCCTGTGGGGTCCCTCCCACAGGACACAGTCCTTGATGGACCTCTCCAGTCCCTCCCAAGTCCATCCCTCAGGCAACAATTCTTCCCAAACTGCTGTCCTGTGGGTCACTCCTCCATGGGGTGCAGTTCTTCACGAATGAGCCGTACTGGTGTGGGTTCCCCACAGGGGCCACAAGTCCTACCTTGGAAGAACCTGCTCCACTGTGGACTTCCCTTTCCACGGGCTGCAGGTCCTCAGCTCCATCTTGGGCTTCCCACAGGATCACAGCCTCCTTCATGCATCCACCTGCTCCAGCATGGGCTCTTCCATGGGCTGCAGGTGGGTCTCTGCACCCCGATGTCCCTCCATGGGCTGCAGGGGCACAGCTGCCCCACCATGGTCTGCACCACGGGCTGCAGGGCCACAGCTCCAGCACCCAGAGCACCTCCTGTCCCTCCTTCTGCACTGACCTTGGTGTCTACATTGCTGTTCACATGTTCGCACTCTGCTCTTTCCTGGCTGGAATTTTTCACCTGCGCAACAACCTTCTGCTCTTAAGTATGTTATCGCAGAGGTGTTGCTGTCACTCCTGACTGGCTTGGCCTTGGCCAGCAGCAAGAATCCCGTCCTGGAGCCAGATGGCATTGGCTCCACCAGACAGGGGAAGCTTCTATTAGAAGCTGCAAGAAGCTTCCCCTATAGCTCCCCTGCTACCAAAACCCAGCCACAGAAACCCACTACAGATGCCTGATCCAATCACCTGTGAACTTGAAACCTCTCAACTTTAGTATGTTGTTTATCCAGTTAAGGCCAGAATACTCTTATTTACTAAGGGCTATTAAAGGCAGATTAGCCTTGCTAATCCTTGCAAGTCTTAGTCTTGTCTTGCGGACAAAAAATATGAATTAAAATATTACAAAAATTAAGAGCACATGACACTTTCAAGGGATAATCCATAAAGAAAGGGAGGGAATATTTAGATTTTGGCAAAAAAGTTAAGAAAAGATTTGGAGTATGCCAGAGTATGGAAGTGAATGTGTTAAGGGAGAATGGCAAAGCTGCTGAAGGAAAAATCTGGAAACAGCCTATTTGCTCCTGCTGTACCAAGTTTGCTTCTTTTATTTGTTCTTTTCCTTCAATGATTCAGCTGAAAAGTCAGTGACATAGAAGCTACTTTGAAATTTGTTTAACTGAGAGTGAACTGACCTAGATGAGCGCGTGTGGGAGTCAAGCTCACCCATGACATTTGAAAAGTACAGCATTAAATAAATGTCAGTCATCCATATATCATCAAGGAGCTCCTCAAAGCCAAGTTTAGAGTAATTCTTATTACTCAAAGCTCCTTTGAAGGGTTGCAGGACAATTTTATAGCTAGGAGCTCACAAACTGCCTCATAGTGTGAATTGCATGATAAAGCTAGTCTGAGATGATTAGGAAAAAACCTACCTCACAAAATATGGAAGAACAGATGTGGAATGAATATTTTCCTCCAGCCTTATGTTCCTTTACTTCAAACACATCTGAAAGAATCCTGACTCAAACTTTCTTCTAACACTGCTAACATACTGTCACTGAGCACCAACCTATTAACTCTACATGAATAAAAGTTATGGCAAGTCTTACAAAGATGACAGTCAGGTCATTTCAAATCTAGAATAAACATGCCCCTGCAATAATGGACAAGTCACAATATAAGCTGTAAATTCAATGTTCACTTTAAAACAATATTTAGTCCTTTGCAGTTTAATAGAAGCTACTATAACTGCCCCATCTACACCCATATTTTCAGACTTTTCACATTTTTCTACACAGTATATTTTCTCATGCATCACAGCAAACAAGAGAATTTGACTAAAATTTAGTATTTTATGCTATAAACCATTCTTAAATATGTTTTTGAAGTTTTCCACTTCAGTGGTGATAAATTTCTGAGGAAAAAAACACAACACATAACCTCCTTCAGAGTCTACTTTGTTCTCCAGCATTGATCAAATGTCTTAATATCATAGAGGTTATTATAGGAGATTTGTTTAAATTACAATCCTTTTTCTTCACTACTTTTAAACATAGAAATAGCTTATCTTCATGTGAAATCAATAAATGTTTCATTTCCATTTCTAATTACCTCTGGTCCTGCTTATAACAAATTCTCTTTAAAATAGACACCTTGACAAATTCTTTATAAGAAGTCCTTCAAAGTGCTGGCAAGGAAGGGATAAAAAATATGTTCTGTGAAAAAACCAGTCATGCAGTGAATATTGTGTCTGAGTCCCTGATCCTGTGTGACTGAAAGTGTTTATCAAGCTATCCACAGTAAGTGTAATCATGTGCTAAGTGGTAGCTCAATGGAATACATGAAGACTCCAAACTATAACTTTCATGTTCATCTGTTACAGTCTAATCAATGAGAAAAAATCCTAACTAAAATAAGACTTTGTCTCCATTACATCTCCAATAGATAAAATTAATAGATAATGAGAAATAAAAACAGCTGAAACCACCTTTCCCCCACCTCTCTTATTCCCAGATTTAAATTTATTCCTGGCTCTTCTGCTTCCTTCCCACAAGTGGCACAGGATGAATGGGGAATGGGGTTATGGCCAGTTCATCACATGATGTCTCTGCCATTCCTTCCTCCTCACACTCTTCCTCTGCTCCAGCATGGGCTCCTACAGGATACACCCCTCCATGAAATACTCCAGTATGGGTCCTACCCCAGGCTTCAGTTCCTCACAAACTGCTCCATCATGTGTCCTTCCTACGGGGTGCAGTCTTTCAGGTACAGACTGACCCAGCATGGATCTTCCACAAGGTCAGCACATTCTTCTCCTGGAGCTGCAGGTGAATCTCTGCCTTGGTGCATGGAGCACCCCTTTATCCTCCTTCTCTCACCTTGATGTCTGTAAGACTTTTTCACACTTTTCTCACTCCAGTTTCTCACAGTATATTTTTTGTCCTTTCTTGAATGTTTTCCCAGATGTAACAGCAGCATCAGGGACAGGCTCAGATGTGCCCTTCAGTGGGTCCACTGAAACCAACTGGAATGGGCTGCATCCAACCCAGCAGACCCTCTGTTACCAAAACCTTGCCAGTCTTGCAATACACCTGTGTATGCACAGAACATAAACAAAGAACAGTTTCTCAGAAGTCAAGAGAGAAAACAGAATTAACCTTTGGTATGTTTTGCTGTATGTATTCCAAACAGCACACTGTTGCAAATCTGTGCCTGAAGAGGCTTGTATTTAGTGAAGTTATCTACTTTACTAGAAAGCACAAACAATTGGAAGGTAAACACTGGAACAAGAGATAGAAGAGGGTGAGTGCCATGCTAGTGTGTTTAGTTCATCACTCTGTAATTTTTGATGCTATCAGAAAAGTGTGTGGAAAAGGTTTACATGAGCTGTTTTAATATTACTGAATCATTCTCCTTTAGTATTTTAGTTTTGGATCAGAATAGTTTTGAAGTGTACCTCCTGATTGTCTCACATGATTAACGTGGTGCAGTAGTTTCAGCCAGGCAATTATTGAAATCCTTTTGGTCATCCACTGCATGCATTCCAGAGGCTCACGTAATGCACTCCCATTTCTGAGTTCACCTTATAGGACCAAAGTAGAGCTGCGCTAAAGTAAACGCCTCTGAAGGACACACTGATTTTCATTTTCTTATCTTCATCTGTTGGGTCTATTAATATGATAAAATTGTATTTTGCCACTTACTGATGTGGAAGGAGTCCTCGCGATCAGGAGTCTGAAGGTAAGTGGCAACTATTAGCATTATTAAAATGAGAAATCGCATACAAACCTGCCATAAGAAATTCAGTGACTGCAGCAGGTTTCCGCTATTCATTTCTTACTCTCTGAACTGTTAATATCATGCTGCCTTAATCAACCAAAACAAGATTTCAGCCTTTAATAAAACAGCAGTTCGACACTGTTTCCATTCATAGAAGTATACAAAGATGAAATCTCACAGAACTATTAACACAATTATTGTCTCATGGAGCAAATGAAAAATGATCATTTCAAATAGCAGTTTGGGTGAGAATATCACCTAAATTAATCAGTACTTAGATACCTTTATTTCATAATTAGGAAGATCTTTTCTTCTGCATGAAAAAAAGGAGTCATTAGTAGAACAGACATTCATTAAGTCAGACATTTTTAGTCAAGCATGAAGCTTAGTAGAAGTATAATCCTTAAAAGCATAATTCAGTTTCTTGATTTCATAGAATACAGGGAAACAAATGTAGAGGAAGAACCTGACAGAATCACAGATAATTTAGGTTGGAAAAGATCCTTAAGGTCATCAAGTCCAACCATTTACCCAGCACCTCCAAGTGGACCACTAAACCATGTCCTTAAGTGCCATGCCATACAAATGGCCTCAGCCCATCAATCTGGGCTGCCCAGATTCTTCTGCAGAATCTTCTTGCCCTCCAGCCACTCCAGCCCAGCTTGGTGTCATCTGCAAAATATGTTATGATTGAGAATGCACTCAATTCCCTCATTCAGATTACTGATAAAGATATTAAACAGGACCAGCCCCAATACTGACCCCCAAGGAACACCGCCTGTGACTGATGTGAGAGAGTGGAATAATGGTTATACATGCTCACAAAGAAAATCAAACTACAGAAGTTAAGTCAGGTCAAGTGTTCAGGGTTATGAATAACTCTAAGAGATAAGAGAATATATACAGTCCAACTATAGATGCCAGTTGTAAATTACACATCATATAAATTAAAAAATGTATTAATGAGTTGCTATTAGTATGCTAGTGTTCCATGAGTTGAAACTCTTAGTTAGCAGATTAATTTGGATTTTACTGTTGCTTGCAACTTTTTGATGCAATAAATAAAAGGAGAAATCAATAAGAAATGTTCAGAAATTTATGATACTAGTATATATGAATTTTACTCATAGAAGGAAAGATTTTCAGCCTTTTTGAAAAGGATAATTAAGGTCATTTTGGGACGAGCATCTTGCATTCCTAGTTACTTTCGAATATTACCTATATATAACTTTTCATGTATTAATTTTAGTTTTATTTAAATGTCAAAGACAATAAAAGTTTTTGAACGAAAAGGAAAAAAACTTTTGGAAAAAAAGCCCTACCATCTTATTATTATACAAATATCTGTGTATCTCTATATTTTTATTTATATGTTTTCTGGATTACGATTTCTTTGTTTACATTATAAATTAAAACTATCTGGGCAAAATTTCAAATATATGGGTATATATATCCTCTCTCATGTGAACACAATAATTTCTGAGTATCCTCCAGAATACAGTTTTAGAAGCTTAGGTCCTATGGTATCAATACATAAAAACCTAGAAAAATAAACCTAAATAGTTGAAAAGGATATACCTTGGATTTAAATACCTTCTTTTCATATTCATCTCCTGTAAAGTAAAAATGTTCTTAATGAATATAACTCAGAATGGGTTAAAGTATTTGGATCTTTAACTGTAGGGTATCAGACTGCTCAGTGATCAGGAGAGTCAGTGAAATGTGGAATGTCTCAGAAGTGCTTTCTCATTTGCTTTGCTTCGCTTCATCTCTTGTGAACACTGTACCTGATCTGAAAGATGTCATCAAATGAAAGAATAAATTACTAGTGTTATATTAGATCAAGTTTTGTCCTTTTTTTAATTGTTATAAATTTAGTTTTGTCACACCACTTGGTAGTGTTTTCTAAGAAGCTGAAGCAGTGCAAAGAAATTGTTTCTAAAAGCCAATATAAATATGAGATTCCTTTAGTTTTGTTTTCACATGGGGGTGCTGTAAAATTTTTAAAACAATCTTGTATTCTATAATGTTTTATTTTTTGATATCTGTTTCTGATATGGATGCTGACAGACAATATATTTCAATATGCATAAATGTATTCTGTTAAATGTATACTGTTGTGTACTTGTCATGCCAATACCTCCACTAGCACCAGACAGAAAAACAAACCAGTATAATGATATTTCATTATCATTATTAAGATTTTAATTTTAAGCTTTTAAAAGTTCTGTAAAAATAACCACGAAAATGTTTTCCTTTTTTAAAGTCAGTATCAGACAGACAAGCTAAAGAACAAATTAATACATTTATACTACATTTATGCATTTGACATTCAACTCAACTGCCCTTTTTTTGCAGACTTGACCCATTTTATAGACAATTGATGAACACTGAGAACTTTCATCAGCATCAAGTCTCATGTTTCAAACTGATACTTGTATAGGAAATTATCCCATTACTTCTTTCAGATGTTATGACTTGCCTCCATTTAAACAAATTACATTAAGAATTTGAGAAGAGATTGACAGTCTTCGTTATCAGCAAAACTCGTGTTTTTGTTTGGACATGGGGATGAAAACTATAGTTACTGTATTTTCTTGATAAGTGTCCAGAAAACTGAGATTTTTCTCTGAAACAGGAGAGAAAAAAATTACGAGAAATTAATTTCTAGATTTGTCCAAACACTGAGTGAGCACAATCTTGTATGGTGGTAAATTCTCTCTTGTTTTCCACTGCATACAGTACACTTCTGCAGCAGAGGTCTAAACATGCAAAGTAAAAAGCCATTTGGTTGTGTTTAACAGCCAAATAACCCAGTCCTTTGCCATTTTTCTTTTCCATTGATAGTGCAGCTCCTTTTGGAGTGACACAAGGATTTTTATTAAGGGCTGCTGAATCATCAAGTTCACATTTGTAGATGAGGTGTGAATAATAGTAAGACAAATTGCCTGGCACATATTCCTGGGGTACATCAGGCAAAGCATCACCAGTGGGTTGAGGAGGGGGATTGTCCTGCTCTTCTCTGCACTGGGGTGGCCTCACCTTGAATATTGTGTGCACTTTTGGGCACCACAATGTAAGAAAGATATTAAGCTCTTAGAGAGTGTCCAAAGGAGGCAACAAAGACAGTGAAGGACCCTGAGGGGAAGCTGAGGAGCAGTTGAAGGACCCTGAGGGGAAGCTGAGGAGCAGTTGAAGTCACTTGGTGTGTTCAGCCTGGAGAAGAAAAGACTGAGCGGAGACCTCATTGCAGCCTACAACTTCCTTGTGAGGGGAAGAGGAGAGGCAGAGACTGATCCCGTGACCAGTGACAGGACCTGAGAGAATGACCTGAATTTGTGTCAAGGGACATTTAGGTTGGATATTAGAGAGAGATTGTTCACCCAGAGGATGACTGGGCACTGGAACAGGCTCCCCAGGGAAGTGGTCACAGCACCAAGCCTGACAGAGTTCAAGAAGCATTTGGACAATACACTCAGGCACACGGTGTGACTCCTGGGGATGGTCAGGGCTAAGGGTTGGACTTGATGATCTTTTTGGGTCCCTTCCAACTCAGAATATTCTGTGACTGTGTTACTTAGTTGGACCTGTGTGACACTGTACAGGTTAATTTTTGCTCATTTGCTCATAGCTTTACATTTATTTAATGTTATGCAATAGCATAGCCTGAAACATTCTAAGAAAATTCTCTGTGACCACATTTTTTCAATTCTATGCATAAAAATGGGGCCTACCTTCACTCTGTAATTGGAATTAAAAAAAAAAAAAAAAAAAGTGGAGAAATGGGGAGAATAGTACATTAGATTTCTATATTCTCTACAAAAGTCTAATATCAATGTCTACTTGATTATGTGGTATAGTAGGCTCTGCTTTTTGATTTTTTTTTAATAAAGAATTATTATAAGAAATTGCAATTGAGACCTGTAATTGTTAAATTCATACGGCTTTGAAATATCTCGGTTTTTCATGTCTTTACACACACCAGAAAGAAGGAGATGTAAACTACCCAGGAGATCTGGATCAGAAGATAATACAGTAATTAACTAGATACTAGACATCTGAACTTTGTTTTAAAAAAAGTCATGATCCGTATGATGGGAGAAAGCTTTTAAGCCTCTGCATAGGAACATTTCTAAACCTGTCACTGCATAAGCAAATCTTTTCTCAGACAAGCCTAATTATAATGTAGAAACTAAATGACATTGTATTTCCATTTGCCAGTCCATTGTGGTTGGCAGTTTGAAAGTGATCTTAGAACTAGCTGACAATGCAAAAGCTCCACAGCATAATGCACATGCATCTCTTCATTTTTAAGTTCACAGAAGAAATCTCCAGTAAAAGCTAAAAAAAAGGTTGCAGTAGTCATTCAAGAAGTGAGGGACCTTAAGCCTCAATGTTGTCAATCTTCCATTTTCCACCAGTCAAGGACTACTTATGTGAGGCTACAGTTAGTTTCCCCTCCTCCCACTGAGAAGAAGAATACAAGGTTCCTTGTGTGAGAAATGGAGTGCTGAATCATATTATTACCTGTCTGCAATCCTAATCATAGAATCATCATGGAATCATAAAATGGCACTGGTTGGAAGGGACCTTAAAGATCATCTAGTTCCAATCCCCCTGTTGTCAACAGGGGCACATTTCACTAGACCAGGTTTCTCAGAGTCCCATTCAATCTAGCCTTGAACAGGTCCAGGAACAAGTTAGATGAGTACTTCAGAACTTGTTTACTTTTTGTTATCCATCCACTATGCACTTGGCCCACGGGAAATTAGGGGCAACATGTGTGATTTGTGTTCTTTTACCAGCTTAGGTTTGCATTGTCCTCTTTTCACTATTTAAACTTACTATTTATACTGCCACTGTACATTTTTTGTTGCTTGGTTAGTTTGCTTTGTGAACGTGATTATGAAAATGTCGGTTTAACAACTATGCAGTTTAAACAGCACAAAGAAATTGTATAGTTTTGAACCTACCTGACTGAAAACACTGAAAGCTAGCATACAAAGGAGTCAAAACAAACTCATATTATGCAGACTTTCAGAAGCTACATGGCTTCTGAAAAGTAATAAGTGCATCTAATGGCTTATTAGGCAACGGTATTCAAGGAAAAACGCCCAAATCATGCAACAAACAGTGACTATAAAGCACAATGAAGAAAATGAAATACAGAGAAGGGAATGTGTTTTGACGGGCTAAACGCATTTTACTCTTTCTTCAAAAAAAAACATGTTTTCTTTTTATTTATGGCTTTGCCAAGGGAAAATATGTCCTTGTTACATATTCTTTTTTAAATGCCCTGTGAAACTACTATGACACCTGCAGTAGAACAAATTGACTGCTTTATGCCCACACAGATAGAACCATGGTGCTGTAAATCTAAAAGCTGCCAAACTGTCCACACACACTAGGCTGGAATTGCCTGTGATTTTCTATTATTTGTCTTTAAATATTTTATGCTTGTGACACAAATCCAATATTGCTTGCTTGGCTGTATGATGTTTTCAGATTCCAAGGTTATTTGCTGTGACCAGGGTTCATGAACCCCATAAACAAATATTTGCTACCTCTGTTGCTGGTTATATGCTATTGTATTAAAAAAAAAGACCTCTTTCTCAAACTTAATCCAAAGATTCTCACATAAGCATGGAATATGTCAACAAATGAATGAAACGGAAACAGTCAGACAATCCTGAATTCTTGCTTGCACTGGTAAAGATTTTAACATTTTCATCTGTCACATGATTACGAAAAAATTAAACATCAGCAAGTGAATGTTTAGCCTTCTACATAGGACTAAAAAAGATCACCTGTTTCACATGCTAATTTTCATTTATGTCACTCTAGGCTATGTTTTTATAAATACCTAACAGCCAATCCCCTCTTATTCCAAATATTAAATAAACAGTTCAGTCTTAAAAGACTCCAGCCATCAGAAAACAGTTTTACCCCAGTGATTGAACCTGAGTATGAATCTTGGCCTGAGTTTCCATCTTCAAAACAGACTTTACAATAGATTCAGAGACTCACAGAATGGTTGATGTTGCAAAGGACCTCTGAAGGTCATCTAGTCCAATTGCCAGCTCAAGCATGTAAAGCCTGAACTATCTCCAAATGGCCCTCGAATATCTCCAAGGATGGAGACCTCACAACATCTCTGGTTGCCAGGGCTCAGACATTATCAGACTAAAAACCACAAAAGTTTCCTGATGTTCAGAAGGAAACTCTTGTGTTTCAGTTTGTGCCCATTGCTTATTGATCTGTCAGCAGGAACTACTCCAAAGAGACTAGTTTCATCCTCCCCTCATGTATTTGTATACACTGATAAGATCTCCCCATGAGCCTTCTCTTCTCCAGGCTGAGCTGTCCCAGAGCTCTTTGCCTTTTTTCACAGGAGAGATGCTCCACTCACTTAATTGTCTTTGTGGCTCTCTGTTGAGTTCTTTGCAGTATGTCCATGCTTCTCTTGTACTGAGGAGCCCTGACCTGGACACAGGAGTTCAGTGTGGCTTCACCAGGGCAAGAACAGGGGGGAAGAATCGTTTCCGTCAGCCTGGTGGCAGTACTTTACCTAATGCAGCCCAGGATAACATTAGCCCTCTTTGTGTCAAGGTCTGGCCTTTTTCAGTCTGACATCCACCAGGACTCCAAAGGCCTTTTTTTACTTTCTAGCTAGTTGGTCCCCAACATATGCATATGCAGTGGGCTGATCCTTCCTGGGTGCAGGACTTTGCACTTTCCTATGTTAAACTTCATAAGGTTCATGCCAGCCCATTTCTTCAGCCTGCTGAAGTCCCTCTGGACAGCCACAAGACCCTCTTGTGCATCAGGCACTCATCCCCAATTTTGTGTCATTAGCGAACTTGTTGAGGGTTCACATCATCCAATTCACTAATGAAGATTTAGTACAGGATTGACCCTTGGGGTACACCACTTGTTAGTGTCCTCCAACTAGATTTCTTGCTATGGATCACCATCCTGTGGGCCCAGATGTTCAGCTAGTTTTCAATTCACTCCGCTGCCAGCTCATCCAGATTAGCTTCTCCATGAAGATCTTAAGGAAAACCACGTCAAAGCCTTACTGAAGTTAAGGTGGACCATATCCAGTGCTTCCCCCTCATCTAGCAAGGTGGTCATTTAATGCTAGAAAGTTATCAGTTTGAAAGATGTATTGAGTTCTTAAGGAAATGCCTCTGCAGCTGCAGGCAGCAGGAGTAACATCCTGTGGCAGATATCTGGGGTTGTCCTTTCCAAAACACTGCCAGTTTCAGCAGACTCTGCAATGGACTCACCGCAGTGGACTTGGTGGTGCATTTGTGAAAAGATATTTAAGAAAGGTCAGAAAATATCTGGATAGAGAGGAAGATGAAACAAAACCAATGTGACACAACAAAGGGAACACCAAAATCAGAGGAGCAGGAGCTGGCAGCATGGCAGGGTAGGCATACCTTCCAAAGGCACTGCAACTTATGGGTGAGCCCACATTAGAGTACCACAAAGGGAGCAAGTCCTGCAGAGCACGTGTTGGAGCATAGGAAAAGCATGGGAAGAAAGGAGCAGCTAAGAGAAGCTGCCTCCTTTGATTCTTAGTTCAGTTCAAAAGTCACTTGTCTTTACAGAGAGAAGAAATAATTTTCATACACATCATTGCAAAATATAAATTCTTCATATATACTGGTCCTTAAATAATTTATCTTTAATGTCTTCAAGTGTATATTCATATTATTTACAAAAACACGGGGAAAAAAGACAAATTCTATGCAAATCAAGATACACTTGGATCGTATAGTCAGCTATCATGTAAAAAATAAAAAGTTCATTTATTTTTTGTATTTTATTTATGAATGGATTGTAGATAGAAAGGGAGAGAATAATCAACATATAAATGAAAAAAAAAAAACACAGAAAATTAAATTAGAGTAAAAATGGATGATAAATACACAGATTTTCCAAAAAAAAGGAGAGTACTCAAAAATGACCAGTAGGACAAGATTTTAACTTCTCAAACTCAACCATTGCAGGTGTCTTTAAAGTTTTTTTTTAAAGATTAGGTAAGATTTTTAAATTCATTCAGTCAGATTGTTTGCCAAATGGTACCATAATTTTTCACTGTCATTTCAATTAGTAACCTCTCAGTAATTCCTTTGAAAAGGTAAGGATAACCTAAAATTGTTCATGGTTTTTTTTATGTTCTTCTTACAAAATATTGTTAACTAAATAAAGCTGATTTTCTTTATACCACTCTAAGATTATTTTTAATTTCTTGGCTAATAAACATATATAGTTGAGTTATATTTTCAAACCTCATACTGAAAAAATACTCAAAGGAATTCTGAAATAGTTTGTTATTTCAGACAAAAAAGTTGTTTAATTTGTGAGATTGTCCATATGGGAAAGTTGTAAGGAAATTACTACATTGCTTTGTTTTGAAATGTCCCATTAAATTAAAAAGTTTGTAATTTAAAGAAAACATATTTCTTTACCTGTAACTTTTTACAGAAAACATCAGCATATCCTTTTTTCCCTAATAGCTTTGCATTTAAAACTTTTTCATTATAATATCACTATTTGGTATGTTTACTGAAACACCTAAAAATGTCTTCATGTTTTTCAGTTTAAATCAAAATCTATTTCTATGCCACAATCTTGTCTGTTTTATCTAAATTATAGTAGCAAATTTACAATGTTTATGACTATACAGTCTATAATCGCAATTGCTCAGAATACAGCAGCAGTCATGAGCCTGCATAAGGATGGAGCAAATAATACGCAAAGTATTCACTTTTTTTATGCTGGAAGACCATGTGGAAAAATATTTATCAGCTGACAGGGGTTTTTACTGTGGTTTAAGTGATATATCATCTTCCTCTTGAAAAAGCTTTAAAATTACCAAAAGTCCATTGTCTTCCACACAGTTCGAAAAAGACAACCCACCAGAAAAAAAACATTTCTAGAAAAAGGACAGATGAGCAAATAACTATATTTTGCTTTCTTTGCAGTTATTGTTATTAATTTTAGGTTGGTCATGTGAAGAAATAAGTTTAGTCAGAGAAACTGCAACTTTTTTTATCTGCATTATCAAAGGCACTTCATTTCAAAGAGCAAAATTATTGCATTTTAGGAACACAAACTAGATGTTAAATGATCAAAAATAACAAGATTTTTTTTTTTTCAAAGCGTTTGAGGGTTTTTCTGTTCCTTGGACAATTTACCTTTCATTTTGTAGCAACCTGTTCAGAATGTATTTCTAAAGCTGGATGATGACTGGTAATGTGATAACAAAGTTAACTGAGTAGAATTTATTTTTGAAATCACACTAACCAACTCTTATTCCTTATATACTTCTTTGGAAGCATGAACTGTTTCTTACATTTTAATTGCATCATACTCTACTCTATTGTATTTGAATATTATTTTCCTAACTTTGTGTTTTATATGTCATAATTAAGATCTGAATTCTTAATGGCACCATTACTTTTAAATTTTATTAGGAAGTTTCAGAGACTGGAATGATGGGCACAAGTTACATTCAGTTTCCTTCTAATAGAAATCGGGACAAGATTTGTTTTATTTCATAAAAATGCAGTATTACAGTTTCATGGGTTTCTGTGTTGGTCAACAAATACACATTTGGTTTTATGCATCAAAAATATCCTGGTTTTCTGAGCACACAAAAGTTAGTTTGAACTGACCTTGTTTTCTTTTTCTTCTCAATCTTATCATCTGTATCAACCACACACTGTAATTTCTTTTTCCTTCCAGTCTTTTTCTCCCAGTTCATAAAATTTACCCTGGCACTTATCACTACTAATCTACTGCTTACTGGGACTGTAAATATTTTTTATTTCCTCCATAACGCTACTTTTCCACCCTTCTTTTATATAGATTGTGCTAATCTGTATTGACATCCCCGTTATAAGAATCTTCTCACCAGGCTGCAGTTAGGCCCACCAGGCTGCAGTTAGGCCCACAAGATCACAACCACTGTCATTTAGCAACCTTTTTTTTTTTTTTTTTCATTTTTCTTTGCTTGTTTCTCATTACTCTAGCATTGTGTAGAGGAATTCTAATACAGATGTCTTTTTATTCTTCAAGTTTCAATCTTTTGACATATACCTCTTCCAGTTTATTACTGTGATATTAAAGGTGCCAGAAGTCTAGCAGAACTCAAAAGACTAGATTTTTACAACAGAAAATATTTTACGGGTAATATAAGCTACAGTTATGTAATGCAGGAAAAAAAGCCCTCCCCACAAATCTTGCTTCAGGGTTTAATCAGGTGCTAGCTGCTTCTTTCTAGAAATAAAATTTCCTTAACACAGAAGTACCTATTAGGGCATGTAAAATTCATTATTTCTCCTAATACAAGTTGTGGAATACAAGCTGTGGGAATACCTTGGCACTTTTGAAGCTGAGATTTATTTGGTTGCCTTAGCGGGCACCTTTTTTTGAGGATTTTCACCTATAAGCTAAGAAGCTCTGTTCTGAAGTTATGTGACCTGGAAATAAGTGAAATTTCAAATTAGAATTTTTCTTCTCAGAAATACTTTTGATAGCATTGTGCAAGATTTAATATCTAACAGTAAAAGGTAGAAAGAAAAGGAGAAACCGAAATTCTGCACTAATCAGAGTTGCTCCTGAGGAACATCAAAATCGATCTTACTCAGTGATAAGGATAAAGCTCTTGTTTCTTTATATTCATCCTTTGTTTACATTTTTTTTCTCAGATACAATATGGCAATTACTTCGTTCAAATGTGACTTTACCAAACATCAGTACATATATGTCCTGATTGTCTCTGTAATTTTTTTTTTCCACATAAACTATTATCAAACTTAGAGCTTCTGTTCACTGTAGATACTCTGCTTGTGACAGTGGATGTCATTTATTTCAAAAGAAGCTTTTAGCTGATAGGTGGTTTGTTTCATAGTCAAGGTGTAGTTGCCATTAAAACAAACAAAAAATTTTCTCTCTACAAATTATTTAATTTACATCTTTTATCAGAGTCCCTTCATTTACAGCCAGAAGTGCCATAGAGATCAGACACATTTAATATAAACCCAGGCTTATTTTTTGAGTGTTTGGACATTTCTACATTGGTCCTACCTGTCTCACATTCCTCTGAACCAGAATTTTCAATTTAACATGTATTTGAAACAGTAAATTATTGTTTTTTTTAATGCTACATACTGTGAAGAGGATCCATTTTGTCCTTCCATTATAAGATAGCTACTAAAGTGTCTTGTAAATCTTTCTACCGAATAGAGAGTGTGTGGCCATTCATCATCCTGCATTAGATAGAAGTCTCCAAATATGTGATCAGTCCCTCATCAGTAAAAACAAATAAAAGAACAAATCTTAAGCATAGTCCATATATACATAGAAAAATAATGAACAGCTATGATTAAAAGCCTGACAGAATATTGAAAGTCATGTATTAATACAATCTGTGGAAAATCAGGATAAGTCAGGGAAAATTCTTTACTGACCATAGGGAGATATTACGGTAGCTAAGCTGCTAATTTTTCTTAGTTACAGATAGTTAGCAAAAGGTGAAAGGTGATATAGAAAAGGTGAAATGCATAAGGTAAGATAAAGCTTCAAAATGTGTGTCTAGCTACGAATACGTAGATATTCATATAGACATACTTGCTTACATTCTCACTTTGATTAATCCAGCTGATTCATTACCAAATGCAAGCTGATGCCTACAGAAAAAAATTACGAAGGTTAATGCTTCCTTGGGGCCGAGGTTAAAGACAACACTAGGAAATTTCTTAGCCTGGTATGGCCCCCAGATTATTACCTGTTATTGCTCTTCTACACAGTTGGTGATGAAGTCCCAATGTGTAGTCCAAGGGAAATCAAAAGAGGCTTTGGTGCCTTGGGATGGTTGGTAAGAGAATCTGGAAAACAATTAAACTTTTCCTGTGTCTTTCTGGTTGCAGGCAGTGACTTTGGAAGAAATGGATGAACCTAGACTGGCTCTGTGGCTGGTGTCACCACCACAAGTCTGGGTTTTTCAGTAATGGGATGGTTTGTGTGGCACTAGCACTGCTGGCATCAGATGGGATTCACCTCTCTCAAAGGGGAAAGAGGGCTTTTGCTCACCAGCTGTTGGAGTTCATTGACAGAGCTTTAAACTAGACTTTAAGTGGGAGGGTGATGATATCTGCCTTGCTCATGTCAAATGCAATGGAGGCATTGACCCAAATGTTTTTGTTTTCTTTTGTTATGCTTGCACTTAGATGTCTTATAGTATTTACACACTAAACTTTTTGATTGATTGTTTGTTTATTTATTTTTAAAGAAATCTGTTATATAGTGTTAGAAATATCTAATAATTTGAAATGTGTTTTTTTTTACCCACCATACACAGTGAAGTGCATATTCCGTGTTTTTCCAGCGCTGGAAATTAGAGAATTAAGGTGATCTTTTTTCTTGTGTATATGTACATTGACCAAGTCCTATAGATTGTAAAAGGCTGACACTCCCCATGCTCCAGTTAGATACTAGTATCGGTTTCAGTGTTTTTTCCCCACTGTTATTTTGCAGGTGAAAATAATAGGGATGATGGCCCCAATTTCATGATATCACAGCTAATATTGACAAAAAAAGGAAAATGAGTCCCAGTGCTTTCTTGAAATTAAATATGATAGAAAAAAAAAATAAGATAGAAAAATAAAAAAAAATCCCCACAAACACAAAATGCCAAGAAAGCAACAACAAACTTTTGAATGTTTTGAATATCACTTTTTATCCCTCTAAATCTAAAATCTGTCAGAAATTAAGTAATAACTTCTTTCTCTAAGAGAAAACAACTTTTTCCTGCTTTTGTTTTGATCATTCAACATTTTCATCTAGGATAATTTGTGCTTCTTGGTTAATTTTTTATTGTCCTTAGGATCATAAACCTTAATCTAATCCGCATTTTGCTCTGCAGAGTTCAAATCATACAGAAAAGAGCTCAAGTATTAAAAATAACACATTTTCATAATACATTTAAACCTTTCCAGCACCAAGAGCTCTGCATCATTTTTTACAAATAATTCTGATCAAGCCAACTAAAAAGGGTACAAAAATTTAACTCTTTCTACCAAGAAAGCAAATAATAAGATGAAAAATTCTTTTTTCTCTTTTGCTACCTGTAAAAAGCTTTTTGCATATCCTTCAGAGATAATCACCATTCACTAATTTCAGTTGTGTTGTAATCTAGTTGATTTCAAGTGTGTTGGCTTACTTTCTACATTTCAGACACTGAAATAGGGAAATATTGCAGCATCAGAACCATAGCAGAACTCAGCTGGGAAGACCTTAGGAGATCTCTAATCCAAGCATCTGCTCCTAATAGACTTAACTCAGAGATCACATAGACAGGTTCACGTAACTGGGTTTTGAAAACTGCTTAGGATAGAAACTTTGTATACTCTCCCAGAAGTCTGTTTCACTGCTTGTCTGTCTTCATGGTTTTGCGTTAAGGGCATGGGAATTTAGAAGAAAATAAATGCTCTTGCATTCCAGCTGGGTCTCAGAGATCAGAGGGACTGGGTGTGGCTGGGCTTAATTTTTTATTATTGCCAGTTTAGCACTGTAAGTTTAGTGGAGTTCAAAAGAAGAACTTGCATAAGCACAGATGCACTAATAGTGCAATTTACCAATACAGTACTACAGATCTGGTCACATTAAATAAGGACTTTGTAGACTGCAATGAAGGACTCCTCAGTCTCCTCTCCTGTTCAAGGCTGAACAGACCAAGTGCCCTCAGCCTCTCCTCATACGGCTTCCCCTCAAGGCCCTTCATCATCTTTGTTGCCCTCCTTTGGACACTCTCTAATAGCTTAATATCTTTGCTATGTTGTGGTGCCCAAAACTGCACACAATATTCAAGGTGAGGCCACACCAGTGCAAAGCATAGTGAGACAATCCCCTTCCTTGATCATCTGGTGATATTTAAATGAATATCCAACGTAGTCGGAGGTATAAAGCTCACCTAAAAGTCTCTGCATTCAGGAGAGGAAAGACACAATCTGTCCACTGATCCCATGCAGGCAGAGATGTTTCCCCCAGGTCCTTTCTGCCCTGAAGCACCTCTTTATATACTATAAATTTTGGTCCTTTTCAATGGGATTGAGCAATCACATGTTATGGGTGGGGTTTGGTGACTTTGGTCATATACGAATTACAGACATGTCCCATGTTCTTTTTCATTTGCATCCCAAGGAGCATGTAAGGTAATATTTTAATGGGGCTTAATGAAGGTCTTGGTTACTTTCAGTCAGAACTTTTAGGTGACAAGAGCTGTAGAACAAACACTTTGGTCTTCCTCCGTGTATTGAGGCAGCAATGAAGATTCTCTTCAGAGAAGCTCCATCAGAGGGTCTTTGCATGCATGTTTATAGCCTTAATGAAACAGATTTATAAGAAGGGTTATTTTTCACTCCCACAGTGAAGGGTGTGTGGCCACTGGCCGGTATAGAGAAAGAATATTCTTCTGTACCTCACTGAAATGTGAGGCAAATTTCAGGCCATGAAATCTTTGCTTCATTCAAACATCATTCAGTTGTTAGGCCTTGCTCAAGCCAGCCTCATAAATTCCTGACTATCTTAAAACAACACTACAGTTCTGACCCTTTACCTCAACTGTAAAAAAGTTTTCCTTATCTAATCCACAGATGGATCTGTTTCTCTTGCTGCTAATCACTGTGAAAAGCCTGACTCCATCTTTTTTTGATATCCTAATCTTAGGTACATTTTGCACAGGTGTCACTGCATTTCCTTGAAGCAGTTTTTTCTCCAAGATGAACAAACCCAGTCCCTCAGACTCTTATCACAGGACAAGGGCTCTACCCTCAACCATTCTTGCTGCATTTCTTTTAAATTGTTCCAGATTATTTACATATTCCCTGTATAAGGATGCCCAAAATTGAACTCATAATTATGATCTCATGAGTGTTGAGTCATCCCTTCCCTTGACCTGTTTTCTCTGCTCCTATTAACACAGCCTTGGACACTGTTTGCTATCCCTGCTGCTACGGTGCACCGTTGGCTCATGTTCAGCTTGCTGATCCTACAGGACCCCCAGGACCTTTTCTGCAGAGCTGCTCAGCAGCACATCTGTCCCCAGCCTGTAGGCTTAGGAAAGGACTTTTGTATTTGTCTTTGTTGAATTCCTGAGGTACCCATCACCCATGCCTTCAGTCTCCCTAGGTGCCTCTGAATGTGAGCCTTGCACTTCAGCTTATCAGCTGCATTCACAGTGCAGTCTTATCTTCAAACTTGAGTGGGATTGACTCCATGATCTCTTTCAAGTCACTATTGAAGATATTAAATCTTATAGGCTCCAGTACAAATCCTGTCAACAGCCTCCAAAGGGAATATAACTCCATTATTAATTCCATTATAAGTATTTAATTAAATGGAATAGTTTTCATCCTCTGGAAGTTTAATAGTCTTTCTTGGTAGGCAGATGTTGTTTTTTATTAAAAATTTAATGTGAATATACTATATACTGTCAGGTTTAGTATGTGTTTTGACAGTAATTAATATCAGGGGATCTTAGGTTCCTCCTGATCAAACCCAGCAAGAATGGTAGATCAAGACTGGTACTGGTATATGCCATATCTATGAAGATGAATTGAGTCCACAGAGCATACAAACTTTTCAGTAGGTACTTGTATTTGGACAACCATTTTAATGAATTTTATTTTTGCAGATTATAATTTTTTAATCTCCATTCTTATTTGGTAGTTTTACAAAGCTGTCTTGAGGCAATATTTTTACTTGGAATTACTCCTTGGAATTTGTCAGGAACTCCTTTGATAAAAATTAATTCTTTCTTAAATTCTCTTTTTAGTGATATTATTTTTTTCTGTTGAGAATTAGCTTATTTCACTGAGATTTTAACAATGTTACCTATCAACATCTTAACTAGAAAACACTTCACTTATCTTTCATGAAAGGTCTTACTTCCATTCATCTTCCTTGTTTTTATGTTTCAACATTACAGTCAATTTGTAGACCTATTTTAAAATTGTCATTTTTCAATTCCCAAATTTAACTAGCTCTGGACGATATTTTTCAATATAAAATTTTTTTCTTTCTATTTTAAAACAACAACAACAACAACCAAAAGATTTTGAAACACCTGAGGTAAAATTGTGATTATTTTTATTTTATCTTCCTATATTGCCTTACATCTGCAATATACTTCCAGAGTTGCAACCTTAGCATATCACCATCAATATAATCTAGTTAGTTCAAGGAGTTCAAAAAGCCTTGAATATAAAAACAAAGTAATAATAGTTCTCAGGCAGGGAAAACCAATAAATAAATAAATAAATAAATAAATAAATCTAAATTTACCCTTGTTGATGTTAAGACTTTGACCAACAGTAAACATTTTATTTTCTGCCACAAATGCAAAATTTTGTTTGGGTTTTTTTTTTTTTTTTTAGTCATTCATCTTTATTAATTTATTTTCTTTCTTACTCTTCTGTGTTTTCATAGCTGATTGAACCTTTGATTACATAGTGGCTCATACTACGTTGTATAACGTCTATGGCACTGTATAGGAGACTGGATTTGAGAGTCTTGTAAGAATCCACGGTAACATACATTATGAAACTTCTCTAAATTGTTATCAAAATTGCTGCTTTCAGTGTAGTAATGGCAATTAAAATCTGTAAAGTTTCTCTTTGATTATCTCTGAATGCAATCAAACTCTGATCCTTAGACTCAATATTCTATTGTAAGCCTGTAAATCATTTAACTACCTGTAGTTTTCAAGCAATTAGTTGACTTGGGGGATTGTTTTATCTCATGCTTGTGCTCTGCAATTGCCTCTGGTTTCTTCTTGTAGCATTGCATGAAGCTATGCCCAATCTCACTTACATGGCAGGGTGCAAACATGAGTTTCCACCCTAAGTAAACAACTGAATGCTGTTTTGTTAGCTGTCTAGCTAAAGGCATTGAAATTTTCATACCTTCTCTTATCCAGTAGACTTTTACATCTTACTTACTTGACCTTTAATTTTTTTGTTTTACACAACCAAATAAATTATATAAAATTGTATTCACAAACAGTGAAGTAAACAACTAGATTGGAGTATCTCAAAAAGAAATTGATTTTTTTTCATTGTAGTTTACTTCTCAGAAGTCCAGTAGTTAGGCATGTCACTTTCTAAAATTGTCACAGTGTAAGTGAAAGAATGTGAGGTCTAGATCTCATCAAGTTACCTTTTAGGGCAGGTTAATTAATTATTCACTAGCCTTATTAATAACAATTATGTTAGCATTGCCATTAGGAGAAAAAGTGCATACATTTTTCTTTTCCTCGTTGAATTAAATTTGTTAAAAGATAAACCTCTGAGATTTCAAGGTATATTGTCATCATTCTGCTTTAGATGTTCACTCAATACTCAGTCAAATTTATAGATGTTAAATCTATAGATTGATATTCACTTTTCTCCCTTTTGTTTCCATCATTTTTCACTTGCTTGACATAGCCATTGATCAATTTTATGTGTTATCTCCAAGATGTGAAGGATGCAGCTTTTATCATTGGATCACAGAATCACAGTATCACAGAATCTCAGAATCAACCCAGCTGCCATGGACAGGGACACCTTCTGCTAGATCAGGTTGGTCAAAGGCCCATCCAATCTTTTGCTTGGTTAACACAGCTCTGGCCAAATAGTTGGAGAAATTATATTGGTTCATCTTTTAAATGATGCATCTTTCAGATAATAATAGGCTGTATGATAATATGTATTTAATGTGTAATGCAGTTTATAGGCATTTTGGACCCCAGATCTCACAAACTCCAAATGTCAGTTTGTCTGTTTTGTTTAACAAGCCTTATTAATATCATTCCTGTGGAAAAACACCACATTACCCTATGAAGAGTTATTCAGTTTATTATGTATTTGGAAATGCATGCATGTAGGTACATGTCTGAGAATATGTTCTAGTTAGAAAAAATGTAAATCAGCTCTCCATTATCAATCCCCTATACAGAAGTTCATTCTATGCTTCACAGAAATTTGATAGCAATTCTACTTCTATGCTTTATTAACTAAAAGAATACTTGTTCTATTTCAAATAGAATTCTATTATCAATTCAGGAAAGCACAGAGGTAAGAAGAGTTAGTATGGGATGGTTACAGAAGATAAAGGAAGATTACCTCTAAAATCCCACAGATTTAAGTGAACATACTCCAGTCATAAAGTATTGCAGGAAGTTCAGAACCGAAAAGGTATGAGACACAGAACACTGAATATTGAAAAGATTTGACAAAGAAAGTGGGGGCTTTATAGTTTAATTCTTACTGATAGCTTCCTTCACTTGCAAAAGTCTTCACTTGCAAAGTCTATACCTGAAGAAAGAATAAAAAGGAAGACTCACAAGAACTACAAACTATAAGGTTTCTGAAGGTTCTGAAGAGTCCTATGGTGCTACAGATAGTGATGCAATGAATGCATAATTATATTGCCCAGAGAGCCTGTGGACTCCCCAGCCCTGGAAGTGTTCACGGCTGGATGGGGCTCTGAGTTTAGTGCAAGGTTCCCTGCCCATGGCAGGTGGGTTGGAGCTAGGTCCCTTCCAACCCAAACCATTATGATTTCATGAATAAAGAAAATAATAGCTGATAAAGGATACATAATGATAGGAGAAATAATGAAAGAGTTCTGCCAGCTACATACAACTCAGAATTTAGAAGCAGAACTTAAAATTTAGGCTTGGAAGTCCGAAATAAAAAATTTTACCACAACTTTGTTCATGAAGAATTAACATTTGGAAAACAGAACATCCTTTTGGGTACTCTTTGAAAAAGGTAGTCCTAGCTTTGATGGAAAGACTAGTTTTGCAGACCCCCATAATCCTTTTTTAAAGACTGATATCATATCTTCTAGCCTCCAATCTTCCTGTAGCAAAAAAGTGTAAAGTGGAAGGTTGTCCACAGCTATGAAACTATTTTAACTCTGAGCTTTTGAAAAAATGCATAGGTGTAATATATGCAGTTCTGGGCATTTGACAACACTCCTTTGGCCTTTTTACACCACGTTTTCTTCAATAGTTACCTCAGGCAATCTGCTAACCCCTGCAAGAAAAGGTTAATTAAAGGTGTTTGTTTGACAGTGGACACCAAAGCAAAGAATTCATTTTGCTTCTTTACAATGTCAGTGACACATATGAGTGCTACCTTTTCACCCTAGTCAACAGCTGGATCAATAGAATGTCTGACAGGCTTATGGTTCCTTATGAATTGTAAAGAATTATTAGTATTGTTTATTGCATTGGTAGGTTCATGAACTAGTAACTCTTATTCAGGCCAATTATCTGATATAGTCTGATGCCCAAAAAGGCAGGTAAAAACTGCTTAGAGACAGAGTTTTATGCCTTTAAACAGTAGGTATTTATTGAGCG
>JAYRBT010000001.1:64938330-64955344 GCA_036023395.1 Myiotriccus ornatus | reverse complement strand
AGAAAACGGGGCGGAGAAAAGTGGGTCTTTGCAGTAAGATGCTTCGATTAACCCTTCTAAGGCCTTGTTTTGCTTCAAGTCATTTAAGGCCAGTTATTCAAATTCCTCTATCCCTATCCATCACATGTTTGGCATTCTTATAAATGCCCTGTGTGATGCATGTCACATGATTTAATATCACTATTTTTTTCTTAATTTCATGTTTTAATATCTCCTTTTTTCCCCCAACTTTTCTTTCTGCTGAGGATGCTAAGTTTTCAACTCCTTTCTGTCAGGAATTATTATCTTGTCAGTAGTCATCCCAGCCCTTCACAGAGTCATGAAATTCGTAATGGTTGACTGTGCTTTGAGTTTTAATTTCCAGCAACATCTGTAGTTCAAAGTAAAGCCCTGATGTATTTCCCAAATAACATTAAAGTCATCAAAATATTTTTGCAGTATGCTCTATCATTTTAAGCCATCCAGAATCCTTAAAGGGTTTTTTAATTGTTCATGCACACTTTGGGAGGCCATTGGTTAAGGAAACAAATAAGCTGCTTGGGTATTTTGATAAAGCAATGGAAGGTAATATAGAAAACATTATTTTAGTATTGCTTTACATTTTGTAAAGCAACTAAACATCATATTTAATTTTGTAAATGCTTATGTATTCTACATAGACACTAGTTAAAATCGTAAATATGATACTTTTTTCCTTTAGAAAGCAATATCCCAAGTACATTATGTTTTGTATGCTGTCATGTTACCTAATCCATGAAAGTAAGTAACTGCTCGCATTTGTCCACTTTATTAACTCACTGAAGCAACTTGGAATCTTATTCAGCTTTCTTTCTCCCCGAAGTACTATTTACAAAATAAAATGTGCTTTAGCATGAGAAGAGATAACAGAATTAAAGAATGCAGTGCTCCTTTCAGTATTTTCTAAACATGTTTTTTCTCCTAAAGGGTGGAGAGTAATCATAATGCTTCATGTACTCTGATTTAAATGTTTTCACATTTTAGCCACAAAGAGAATTTCTGGGATAGTAGGTTGGGAGTAACGTTAGCTGCAGTGAGCACAAGGTTGTGCAATTCAGAATGCTGAGAGAAGGGATCAGGGCAAAAAGCAAGACCACAACCCTGCAGCTCAAGGGAAAAGATTTTTGTCAATTCAGAGATTTGTTTGCAAGTGTTGGCTGCCCAAAAATTAAAGGTGAGTTAGAAGCATTGTGTGATAAAAAGGCAGACGCAAGCAGTGACCTCACCAAGGAGGGCCCAGGATGTTGAATGGCAAGTCAGGGTCAGGATCAAAGCCAGGGCAAACATGGTCTAGTGGTCACTCAGCTCAGTAGTAGTTTTGCATGATCAACTCAAGACCGAATTGCACCAATTTGGATGGACATAGTCTGGTTTGAGTTTGAACAGAAGAAACCCCCTCTCTTAGAACAATGGTTTATGGTATATAAACATAATTTTTATAATATCCTTACAGGTAAAAACTGCAAAACACCTAAAACTATTCAGTGGTATGAAAGTGAGATTTTTATCTCAAAGTCAAAAGGGATGTAGATAGGAGAGCAATTTCTGGTGATTATTTTCTGATTATTTTGTGATCACATTGTGTTGAAAGCAAGAGTTTCAATCTGATGCAGGGAACAAGCCCTTTATATGCCGGTCCCAGTAGCCATGTCACTTTGCATGAAGGCTAGAGATTTTTGTCTTCCCCAGTCACTGGTGACCCTTCATTCAATCTTTGTACTCAAGTCTGGATTTTGCTCAAAGCAGTGGATGCTTCAAACTGCTTGTTTACTGTCAGGCTGCTGAAGGATGCTGAAATAATTGAAGTGAACTTTGCTTTCAGGATCAACTGCTAAGGAGGTCAGATGACATAAAAGTGACACTATGAGGACAGAAAAACCTTCTCTGAATACATATTAGAAGCAAGTATTGCTTATATGTATTTTCAAAAGTGTAATTTTACAGTAGATTTTGTACTACGTTTTTATATATGACAATAATGAAAGAATAGTAACATTAACTCAAAATCAGACAAGTTTTGTTTGTTTGTTTTAAGAGCTCCACTAGCATTATTTTCCCCAAATATTACGACAACATTCTATAGAATTTATCATGTACTAAATATTTTCCCAAGGAGAAAATAGCCAAATAAACAAAATTGCATTTTACATTTTTAAATGAGTCTGTTAATGGCTATTTCTAGTTTACAGATGAATCAAGATTTGATATAAACTGCTTAGTATTTCTTAAAATGCAGAAAAATAAAGCTGGGTTTGTTTGTTTGTTTTGTTTTGTTTTTCAGGGAAACATATAAGCTGACATAAAGAAATGAGAATGAGATCGCTACACAAAATAGCAGGTATTCCTGCTGTGTTATTTTTCCCATTAAAAGGCAAATGTCCTTCCATTAAAAGGACAGACATTTCCCTTATAAAACCAACCAAACAAAAAGCAAAATGCATAGTCAATATTAGAGTCAAAATTAAGGAAGTTTCTAAAATACATTTTGTTCTCTATAACTGGTTGCAAAACCTAATGAAGTTTTAATTCAGAGTATATAACTATTTGCTTCTAAATCTGTCAGATGTAATCATTCACAATTATACTTATAAATTAAACAAAACAAAGCCAACAAGAAACCCAAGCAAAACAAACTTTCAGAGTCTTTATCTGGTTTTGAACTCTTTCTTTTTGGTTTAAAGCTGATTTAAAGTCATAATCTATTGTGTTTGGCTTAGCTGAGTGATATGTTTATTCAATATTGCTTCTCTAAAGTACTTACAGAAGAATCCAATTGCTCCTGTGCTATTACCATTACCAATCCAGTACCAAATACTATCAAAAGTTCTTTCATCTCCATGTACAATCGTCAAGTTAGAATAATTTTTAAAATTTTATTCTTTTTATAATTTTATATTCCATACTGATAGAACTACAAAAGCCACCTATTTGGGAAATAGAAGAATTTTACTAGTTTTCATACTCATGTAATCCAGTGTAAATTTGGTGTGCATTCAATACCACAACCAGCTATTTAGAAGACTTAGTGTGGAATTTAATTCAGATGACTATAAAACTTTAAAGTTGGATGCTGCAATAATTTTTATTAGAAGACCATTCTACAGCAAGAAGTTAGTAAAACATGTAATAGTTAGCCTGAAGAGGCAGTACTGTGTTACATATACTGCATGGCTTTCAGACCTGCGTTATTCTATACAAACCCCTTGGACACAGGACGAAATAACCCAGCACTTTGTAAACAGAGGAGACTGCAGGCAACTCCCACTCAGTGCTGGTTTTTACATCACTGGAGTAGTCTTCCCTTTATCCCACAGTGCAGTAAGGAGTTCTTGTGCAAACATCCTTCCTCTTTGGCAATTGAAAAGACTAAAGGGCTTGTTTTATTGCAAGAAAATCCCTTAGCTGCTCAACCATCAACTCTTTCTATGGATGGGACTGCATGGCAGTCTGCATGTGGATTGGAGACCTGTTCAAAATTGCACAGTTTGAGATTCCCCTGCTGATGGGCCATAATATTTGCACTATCCTCTCTTTCTTGTAGAATCCAATCTGAGCAATACCATTTTAAATTATACTTTCACAAAGACTTGGTGCCTTTCTCGGGGGGATCATGACAGATCAGTGCCTTCTAGTGCAAAACAGATTTCTATGTCAATGGTACCACCTAACTTCCCTGACACTTAACAGATGGATTTAGGCATTCTAGATGGCTCTTCATCACACCTGCCTTCAATGGTTGCCATAGAAAGAGCTGATTCTCCATCTGAAGAGAGCCTGGGTTTTGACTGAGTAGAATTGCAAGGGCATCACGTCTGCATCAGACATATTGATCAAACTCTTACAGTCTAAACTTACATGAGATGACATCTCATCTCATCTCATCTCACAAGGTTACTGCCCCATATTCAAATTTCTGTGTCTGTGTTATCACCTACATTTGAAGATTATCACACAGCATGGAGTACACAACCTCATGTTCTACACTACTGAGTAGACTGAAAACTTTACGCCTGGGAAAAAAACCCAAACAAATAAACAAACAAACCCCAACAAACATCCCCTCTCCTCCTTAATTAGAAAAAAATTTTAATTCCTCAATTCTATTATTTACTTTACAATATTTCAGATCACAGATGGCAGGACTAAAGACTTGGTCCTTGCATATCCTCTGTAGATAATTAAATAACAACTTCTTTTTTGATTCATACTTATTCTCCTTTAATAAAGGAATGCGTGCAATTTTAAGTGGATTGTAATCAAACCAGATCTACTACCTGCAGAAACAGTTCACAAATTCTTGAGAGATGGAATTAAGAAAGCAACAACCGTGCAAAAATCTATATAAGATTGTAGGAAATTACAATGAAGTCACCAAGGTGATTTAAAATATATTCTAGGTAAGAAAGGGATAACTGAATCATCTGTAAATTACAGTCACAGTTTAAAATAAATAGGATATTATACTGGATTGTTGCAGCAGAATATATGCAGAGTATATGCTTACATATTAATCACTGAAGTCAATGTCATGATGTAATTGTCTAAAAGACAAATCATCCTCTTTCAAAAGTCAAAATGAGAATTTACTGGATTGAATTTCATTAACACTACTCTTAGCTAATGGTAAATTCTCTGTCATTACCATTCATTATCACAAAAAATATTAAAAAAGTTGCCCTTAACCATCTCCTTGTAAATTGCCTGAGAGTATAAAGTGCCAAATATAATTATGTGAAGATTTTGTAGTCCTTGATGGCTTTTATTCACAAGAGTCAAAGTGATTAGGTCTCAGAGATTTTTGAAGAGTGAAGCTGGAAATGAAGTGGGCATCTTCTTTCCTCTCCATTATGCTTATCATAATTCACTTCTTATGTTCCTTGGCCTCCTTCCTGAAAAGAAGATTATCTTATCTATTTATGACATAGGTAATTTTATTTGGGGATCAGGACTTGTTTTGATTTCACCAAGTATCCTGCTTATTGTGGTAAGTTGATATGAGTCAGCATGCATCCTGCTTCTTGCTCACTCCCTTCTGCTGAATGGGGAGGAAAGAGAAGAAAGGTGAGAAGAATCATGGATCAAAATAATGATTATTTAATAAGAAAAGCAAAAGCTGTGTGCATAAGCAAAGTAAAGAGAGGAGTTCATTCACTACTACCCACGGACAGGCAAATGTCCACCTGCTTCCTGAGAAGCAGGACCTCAGTATACTTGACTGTTGCTTGGTAAGACAAACACCATGAGCACAAACTTCTTCCACTTCTTCCTTCTTTCACTGATCTTTTAATTGTTCAGCATGATGTTATATGGTGTGGAAGACCTGCTGGCCAGTGTGAGTCAGCTTTTATGGCTATGTCCCCTCCCAACAACTTGTTAACTGCCTGCATGGGTGGGAGGTGGGAAACATTTGATGCTGTGCAAGCCCTGTTCAGCAGCAAGCAAAAAATTGGTGTGTTATCAAAACTGTTTTAGCCACAAATCCAAAGCAGAGCACTGCCCAGGCTGCCATGAAGAAAGCTGACTTCATCCCAGGCAGATTCTACACATTTACACAGCAGGATTATGAGGGTTCCACTGGATTTTGATCCTGCTTATCTGGTGATTTTTGCTCTTATCATGGATGTGTTGCCCTGTGCCCCACTATTGCATTTATAGCAAAATTTGTCTCCTCATGGTTTCATATTGATTATTTAAGCTCAGCGCTGTTAAAGTATACCATCTGTTGTGTAACAATGTTACAAAATGGTTTTAAACACTGGGCTGACACCCTTTTTAAGTACAGTTACTTTTGTTTTAAGAGAAGCAAAAATTCACTTTCTTGCACAATCTGCTTCTACTTTGGAGAGACAACAGGCTTCTGCTTTGGCTATAGAGTCTACAACAACTTTATGATAAATACAACAGAAGAAACTTCTACAAAGAACATTCTGGCTGTTACTAACCCAGACGATAAGCCAAATTCAGTTTAGTTTCTGAAGTATTTAAAATCCCACTGTCAGCTTTGAACAAGGTCATTTCAAGGGAGAAAGTCTGGTCTCATAAGTATTTCACATAATGCTTTATTAATTTTATTTATTTATTTATTTTCAACAGAAGTACATGTAGAGGTATTAAAAAAATCAAACTTTTTGAAGACTGAATGTTCATGTCAGCAAACAGCTCAGACTATAACATTAAAAGGAACCATTTGTGGGCATACAGGCCCCAAAACAGCGTATCAATCTTTGACCAAAATGAAGGGCATCACTGAAAAAAAAAAAATCAAGGTAATTACTCCAACTACTACTTAGAAAGAATAGGAAAAAAGCTATTTCAACTTCCTGTTGTTCTTAATAGCCCCCAGTCCAAGGTTAAAAGCAAATATATAAATTAAAGGGAAAAGATGACCTCTTATAGTTACCTCCTTTGAAGCTTTTGCAGAACACATCAAATAATGCCACACTGTATATCATACTTTGCTCACCACAGTTTCCCAGATGAATTAATAACAGACAATGAGTCACAATCAAGGAATAGCTCATTTTGCGTGTATTCCATACACTGCTCAAATGTATAAGCTTGTGAAAGAATAAAAAATAATTTTGTAATAAGACTTGGAGTCTTCCAGCTAGATAGAAGCTTTGCTAATATATTAAAGAAATTTCATACTGCAATTTTCAGATAAGATCTTTACCTATATGTAAGTGGTAAAGACAATTATTTCATAGTTCATAAATGTCATGTTTTGCATTATGTAAAGTCATATTAATGTAACCAAATGTTTTACTCCAAGAAAATGAAATTAATCATATTATATGATAATATATACACCTAAATATATACACCTAAACTATCTGTGTGCCAAAAAGTAGAATAATTTTTAAAAGGAATTTTATGGTATTCTGTCGAGGTAAAGATATGTATTCTAAATATATATCAATGCCATACAACAAAGTCAGAGTTCAAGATAATTCATAAGGGAGAAATAGATAAGTTCTATGTTGAGTAAAGCTCTTCAAGGTGACCAAATTATTCAATACTTACATTTCTCTAATTTCATCCATTATTTACTTTCAGCTTTTAGAATTGCTTGGATTATGTGGAAATATTAAGTTTCTCTACAGAAATCAAAATATTTTTCTATATTGCTCATAAATTCTCATTGATTACTGGTTACTGATTACTATTATTCATGCCTCAAACAAGAATACTACGTCTGCCCTGGGAGATAAAAGTTTCAGATTTGTATTCAAGAGGATAAAAGTTTCAGATGTGTGTTCAAGAGATCCTCTGGGTGGAGCTACAGAATTTGGCCTAAGGCAGACTTTTAGTACAATAGTTGAGAATGTGCAACGTAAATAGCAAATAGTATTGGTCTTTACAGGCTGTCTGCACACATATTAGTTTGCAGGAGAAATTATCAACAGAATTTAATTGTGTAATTCTCAGGACCTTACAGACCATACTATTGCCAAAATCTGGTAAATACTAATGTTGCTCTTTGCAAATAAAGACTTGAAAAGAATATTTAGAAATATCAGACACATCTGCATTAGAAATTGACACTGAAAATACAATATGCATTCATGCTCCCATGAGCACTTTAATACATGCAAAATTAAAACTGAAAGGAATTGGAGAATGTATTTTCAGCTTAACGGCTCATTCTGTGGACAAGCCTTAGTTTTCTAGAATAGCAGTATTACAAACAAATAAATCATCAGGGACATACTGAAATTTAACCATTCTCCAAAGAGCATTAGCACTAACTTTTCTCAGCCCAAAAGTCTGTGTTTACTAGGTAGTCTCCATAAGATGAAAGTCATAGTGTTTTTAGGACGTATCAGTTTTGATAAGGCTAGTCATTTCAGATTTGAATATATCAATGTTAATTTAATCACACATATTTACATGAAACTTATAACTTTTAATCAAAACTACTTTACCTACTACAGAAAGATAGAAAATGTATGTGTATAAAATGCTATATAGTTGAAAGTAATACTTTTAGATTGTTTAAACTGACTAGTTGATAAGGTAAAATTTAACAATATCAGGCTTGTAAACAGCACAGATACATTTCCTTTTATGCAAAATTTAATTTTGAGGAGCTAATATAAATATAAAAAGGTGAGCATATCTAATCTGAAAGCATTTTGCAGTTATGTTAAAAAGCAGCGAACAGCTGATAGCTAGAGGAAATCAGTACAGTTGTTTAGTTTTAAATATTTTACTATAAACCCTGAATCTAAAGTGGAAAGAATTCACCTCCTCATTATCTATAGTAATTATTTGTGGATGACAAACTTTCATATCTTATATAGCTAAGCTATAGGGAGAATGATCAGCTGACAGAGACTGATACTTGACATACAGGCTTCTATAAATTTTCTCATTATCTTGGATTCAGATAGTGTAACAGCCACATCAGGTTTGCCAGCCTTTGCATATTTTCATTATATGTATGACAGTGTAATAGATCATAACATAATGCTTCTCAGAAGACTTTCACTCATATTTAGGTTATGCCTGTGTTGTCTTGCAAAACACACTTCTGAGAACCAAAATGAAGTATATTTATTTTAAAAATCTCTATATCATGATGTTTAAAGAAACACTGACACTGGACATCCATCCTTTCGATGGATACATTTCTTATCAAGTCACACATATGTTGCTTTTATTCGTCGAGGCTAGGTATCAACTTCAGTTGCATCTAAAAGCTCAGGTTGATACTCAAAGTCCTCAAAATATGGAAAAAAATTAAAAAGAAAAAAAAAAAAAGAAAAGAGAACAGTATAGCAGGAAAAAAATAAGATTAACTGAATCTGGGCCAAAGCACAAAGAGTCTTTTCCTAGGTACCTTGTCTTATTGAAATAGTAGCTTGAATTAATAGTCTATTTACTAAGCCAGAACATTGTTTCGGCTTCTTCTATTTTTACATCAGTATCAGAGTTTACTTCTTCTTGGCACATTATTTCATTATAAGCAAAACCAGAAATTGTCCAGAATGTTATTAAAACTTTAATCACCATTTCTGCAATATTCTCTCTCTCATAAAACAATTACGGGTTTAGATAGTGCATTAGTGTAATTGTTTGGATTATTACAAGTAATTTTCAAAGTTTTATTTCCGTTACTTTTTTTATCAGTCTGTCATCTGATACAGAAGGCGAGCACTGACATTTCAAGCAGAAGAGCTTGAATGTAATATTCTTAGAGTTCAGAATTTTATTTTCAATCTAGGAGTTTCCGACACTGACATTTTCCTCCTAGACTTCAGTTGCTTTTTGAAGAGACAATATAAAACATATTTTTCCCTATATACCACTGAATGCTGAAGTGTTGAAACCATCATATTTCAAGAAATACAGGTCTCATTGTACTGTAACTATCTTGCCAAGATAATAGACAAAATAATATTATTCTTGAATTGAAAAAGACGTATAAACTCAGCATTAAAAAATAAACCTGTTAATGCTCCACATCTGTCTATCCTACGCAGTTTATACTGATGGTAAAGATCCATGTGGGTATTCGGTGCTGCCTTATTAAATCTCTGATGGCTTTTCTAAATTTAACAATTCAGTAGTGCAGACGAAACATTATAAAAACTCAACATAAACAGTTGTAGAGGAACTCTAATGATTTCCCTGAGTTCAATATGGCTCATACAGTATTTCCCATGGCTCAGAGACACAATATTCTCCTTATACAAACTCTCAAGGGAATGGAAAAGTAAAGATAGGTAAATGTGTAATACTTCATCCCACTGGAAATGAAGTGTTCACACTGAACATAAGGGAATTGCTAAAGATTCAAAAGAAAATATTTTATTTTCAGGAGATATAATTCAGTTATTTGATGGGACAGCTGAGTCAGGAAGGGTAGTATGGTGCCTAGAAGTCTAGGTAATGCCTGTTCTGTGTCATAACTGCTTTTCTGACTATATGTTGGAAGGTATATTGGGATGCTTGTCCTGCCATAGTAGTATTTCCAGTCCCCAGGTGTTTCCAAGTAGAAAATAACCTATCTTTTTTGCTTTCATGGCACACCTAGTCTATTGTAGTCCAGAGAGTAGAAATAAAACACAGCAAGAGACCTATAGAGTTTGAGGTATGTCTGGTGGTGTGTTCACATCCCCTTCTGTGTTTGTAACTATCCTTAGAGACTGTGAGTGTCTCTTCTCAGTCATTAGTGGTGTGATCCAAACAGTAATGGAGTCTGAAAACACGTTGTAAACCAAGCTTTACTGAGATAGTAAGACAGATGAAAAATAATATTCCCATAGAGTCACAGAATCATAGTTTGGGTTGGAAAGGGATCTTGAAGATCATCTATTTCCACCATTCCTTGCCATGGGAAAGGATGCCTTCAACTAGATCAGATTGCTCAGAGTCCCACTCAACCTGGCCTTGAACAATTCCAGGCCTGGGGCATCCACAACCTTCCTGGGCAACCTTTTCCAGTGCCTTCCTCACTTTTTTCCTAACACTTAATGTAAATGTACTCTCAATTTGAACTCCCTTGTCCTTTCACTACATGCTCCTGTAAATAATCTTGCCACATCTTTCCAGTAAGTTCCCTTCAGGTACTGGAAGGCTGCAATAAGGTCACCCCAAAACGTCTGCTTTTCCAGGTTGGATAATATCAATACTCTCAGCCTTTGCTCATAGGGGAAGTTCTCCATCCCTCTGATCAACTTGGTGGCCCTTGTCTGGACTTCCTCCAACAAGTCAATGTCCTTCCTGTGTTGGGGACCCCAGAGTTGGATGCAGTACACCAGGCGGGGGTCTCACCAAAGTGGAGTAGAAGGGCAGAATCACCTCCCTCAACCTGCTGGCCACACTGCTTTTGATGCAGCCCACAATACGGCTGCCTTTCTGGGCTGCAAATGCACATTGCTGGATCACGTCCAGCCTCTCATCCACCACCCAAGTCAGTCATACAGGGATTCACCTGATCATGGATAGCAAATAAAGGATAGGTGATGTCATGGCTCTACCAGACCACCAGGGACACTTAGCCTGTAAGTCATCCAACAGTAAAAGCCAATAGTGCAAATGCTTTTTGGGTGTAGTTAAGAGCTGTGCCATGCCTTGGGTCCACCAAATGGTAGTGCAATCTGAGAAAATCAGACCTCAGATGGCAATAGCATGACCTACATGGCAGGTGGGACGATGTGGACAGTATCATGCCTACACAATTATGTTGGTCAAGGGACAAGATATCAGTTACTTTGGCCCTCCTGGAGATTTCTGTGCCTCTGCTCCTGCAATTATTTGCTATACTTTCTTAGTCTAAATTAGTTGACTTATTAAGTTTCTACTGTTTAAACCTCTGAAGATAACCTGGCTTGTTTTGTTTCCATCAGGTTCAATCAGTTACCCGCCTGCCTGTCCAGACTGCAACAAAGAAAGGATATCATATACAACTGAGAGAAAGTACAGGCTATGCTAAATTGGTAGCCTCTTTAGCTCTATACCACTGCAGCAAAACAAAAGATGTTAACAGCAGTTTAAGGATTTTAGACAGATTATGGGAATTTTCAAAGTGTTCAGCACTGAGCTAATTTTTTTTTTTTTGTCATTTTATTATCATGGAATTAGAGTTGAAATTCTGGAGCTAGTACAGAAATTATTTGTTCTGAGAAGCCTCACCTCCAATGTTTAACATACTAACAGTGAGAGCCGTCATTTGAGAGAATTAAATAGTTAGTTTACCTAAAGCTGCGGTCTTTGTGTACCTATACCCTTAATCAAATTTCTTTTGCTAGCAGTAGTCAAGAAAATGCAGCTGGATACCAAGAAATGTTAAACTACCTGAATAATTTGAAAACAATAAATTTAAATGAAAACAAACAAAGAAGCCTTAAAAATTATGAGTAATGTCAAATTACCTAAAAGGGCTAAAGGGCAGTTATGAATTGAAATAAGTGCAGAGTTGCCTAGTGGACCAGTTTTGAATTCTGAAATTGATGTTGTAATTTCAAAATGTGTTTGCATATTTTTTACAAAAAATAAACCAGCTTTGCCATTTTAAACCCAAATATTAATTTAATAAAACATTATGAAAAAATTAATGCAAAAAATTTGCTTTGGGAGCTAAAGACCATTCATGAGGCGACATCATGTCACCTAATTATAGGCTTTACTAAAAGTGTGTGAGTTAATCTCTTCCCCTTAGGCCCTGCTGAGGTCAATGCAAGACATACGTTATGCCATCGAGACCATCCAAAACCTAAATGCCAATTTTTGGATGCCTATCTCAATTCACTCTGCTGAATGCCAAATTATGTCTCTCAATTATAGCTTCGAAATTAATTGGTAGAATGATTTGTGAGTGTATCTAAAATCTCTTCCTTCATCCTCACTGCCCTACCATAACTTCAGTAGTCCTAATGGGATGGGACTCTGGGGTGGAAATCTCAGTGGCTCCTGACAGTATGGGAGTCTGGATTTTCTTTTTAAGAAAACCAGGAAGTATAGGCTAGAGGAAGTCAGTGTCACGTTGGTGTACTGCTGGGTCTTGTCTGTGAACAAATGTAAACATCTCTACTTAAAGACAACAGAAATTATATGATGGTACTCCACATGACTTTCAAAACACTTAAGTCAATGAGGATGCTGAGTGCAGACCTGCACAAAGGAAATACTGGAAGGTGATAAATATATTCCCAAATATTTTCCTGTTCAGTGTTGTTCAAATAGCCCTCAGTACAAAGAACGCCATGAAGTTGCAGCAGAGTTGGTTTTCTTCTATGTTTGAATTTCAGTGTAGCAGAGATGACCCTGAAAACTAAGGATATGCAATTTATACTTCTCTGAGCCTGTCATCTCCACATCTAAATTTATTCCATACACTGAAAGAAGGCTTCAGAAGGTTCCACAAGTCAAAAAGCCTGGACTAACTGACACTGAAAACCTAAAGGCTAAAAACATGAATGTCCAGAGAAACTAAAATGCATCTTAAGAATTACTACGTTGTTTTCAAGAAGTATAAAACCTATGCTGTCACTTCTATCTGCCTAAGAGAAAACAAATTTTTTGTGCAGCAACATCTACTCTAATTAATTACTAAAAACGTAATTTTCACTTGAAGAGTGTCTAGTCAAGACATATTTGGATGCAATGTGAAGTAAATTAAAACAATTTTATATACTTAGAGCTGAACATTTCACAGAGCTACTTGGAAACATAGAATCACAGAATATTCTGATTTGGAAGGGGCTCAAAAAGATCATCAAGTCCAACCCTTAGCCCTGACCATCCCCGAGACTCACACCCTGTGCCTGACAGCATAGTCCAAATAGTCCTTGAACTCTGACAGGCTTGGTATTGTGCTCACTTTACTGGGGAGCCTGTTCCATTACCCAAACACCCTCTGGGTGAAGAACCTTTCTCTAATATCCAACCTAAACCTCTCCTGACACAACTTCAGACCATTCCCTGGAGTCCTGTCTCTGGTCACCACAGAGGAGAGATCAATGCCTGCCCCTCTTCTTCCTCTCATGAGGAAGTTGTAACTGCAGTGAAACTCCTCCAGGCTGAACAGACCAAGAGGCCTCAGCCATTCCTCATATGGCTTCCCCTCAAGGCCCTTCACCATCTTGACTGCACTCCTTTGGACACTCTCTAATAGCTGAATATCTTTTTTATATTGTGGTGCCCAAAACTGCACACAATATTCAAGGTGAGGCCAAACCAGTGCAGATCAGAGCGGGACAATCCCCTCCCTTGACCAGCTGGTGATGCTTTGCCTGATGCCCCCCATGAGAGGGTTGGCCCTCCTGGCTGCCAGGGCACTCCTGACTCACATTCAACTTGCCATCGACCAGGACCCCCAGGGGTCTTTCTGCAGCCTTGTTTTCTAGCATCTCATTCCCCAGTCCTTACAAACATCCAGGGTTGCCTTATCCCAGTTACAGAACCCAGCACTTTTCTTTGTTGAATATTTCCATAATGTTAAAAATTTGTAGCATATTCAAAATTATTTCCATTTTATATTATCTTTCTTATGACAAGGTTATTGAGTATTGACAGGCAAATACATAAATATTATGAATTGCTTATTTTACAGACTCATAGAGTAGTTGGGGATGGCAGAGACCTCTAGAAACCCTCTGGTCCAATCCCTGTCTTAAGCAGCATCAGCTGGAGCCATCTTTTCAGGGTTGTCTCCGGCTGGGATTTCTGTATCTGCAAGGATGAAGACTTCAGAGCCTCTCTGGGCAACCTATTCCAGTGTTCAACCAAAACTGTCATGAAGTTTTTTTCTTAGGTTCCATGGTATTTCAGTTTGTGCCTGTTGTTTCTTGTACTTTCACTGAATACCACTGGTTGAATTGTAAGCAAAAATGTTTTCAAAATATTAATATGACAGGACAATAGTCCAAGGGAATGTTTGTTGAATAAAGGATGTTGGGGAAAATATTTGTACTATGTGGAGTACAAACTCTGGCACATGACTGTGTTTTTTTCAGCCGGCCTTTTCCTTTCCATATTTGAGAATACTCTCCTGACCTTTCTGAGGTAGTGTCACATCATCAGACAAGGAGAAAGTACTCTCCTCCTCAAGAGTCCTCCTTTCAACCATTCAGAGAGTTCACTAACACTACATCGTCTTCCATGATCCACAGACAGGTCTCCAGACCAGGAAGACAGTCCTTGATAGCGCAACATGACAGAATTATTTTTGCCTCACACCTTGCATGTGGATAAAATAATTTACGAATTGTACTGATGAGAACCTTGAATAAATTTTATGAGGCAACAAAATTCAAGTGCTTCATAACATGCATTATTTTTAGTCCAAATCCACAAAAGAGATAAAAAATCTACATTATGAAGGCACTAGCACATCACATGAAATCAGGAAGTACTTTGCTGACTCACAAATTTTTACTGACTCAGTAAAGACTGACACACAGTTCAATTCCAATCCTAGCCAAGAAATCTAATGCCCTTCCTTTTAAATACACCTCCAAACTCCTACAGCATTTTAAGTCACTGTGACTAGACTGTTATAAATAGGTTTGGGAATCCTTGAGTTTTAGTATTTCCTTAGCCTAAACCCCCTAAGTAGCATATATCCTATAAGATTCAGTGACTGAATTCAGTTCTGGTGTTTATTTTCTGTGGGGTTATGTATTTATAATTGTAAATCTATGTCTCCACCACAAGATTAATTTAAATTTCTTTAGGCATCTATAACATAGATGTCAATATCTGGGACAATTCATAAATAATGGAGGAAAAATAGTACTCCTTGGAAATGCTTATCTGATCAATTTCAGACATGTACCATAGGATTAAATAAATCTATATTTAGAATTGCCTGTTTCTCTCTACTGAGAGATTAAATGACGGTTTTGATATATATGTGTTCCTTTAGGACATTTAAAACTGATGTTCTCTCATTTCTGTTTTCTGGTGACATTTACTCATTTTGTTTCTCTGCCACTAAGAAGAAAAAGAACATCTTGTTTCAGAATGTTTTCTATTTTATGCAGCCCTTTTACACTCATAATTAGTGAGAAAAATAATGACTATAATTTGCTGAAAGGTATAATTGTCCATAAATTTTATAAGTTCTTAATAGTACATTGTATATACCTGCTTGGGACAAGATTACTTGACTTCTCTATCCATCAATATATCCCTGTGCCACCTTTGACTTGAAAGTTTGAATTGTGTAGTGGGTTGATCTTGTCTGACTGCCAGATGCCCACCAAGCTGCTCTATCACTCCCCAGCTCACAGGAGGTAAAAATAAGATGAAAAAGTACTTGTGGGTCAAGATAAAGGCAGTTTAATAAAGCATACATAGAAGAAAAGGAAAACAAAATACCTATTTTCTACTTCCCATCAGCAGGTAATGTCCAGCCACTTCCTAACTGTGTCCTAACCCGTCCTAAACTCTGTTTACTTCAAAAAGGGGAAAGAGGACTGCTAAGCGAGATGGTGTCGCTGCATAGTATTTCTAACAGCCCAAAGGTATGGAAAGCACAGCTTTGTGGTATGAACCACCAGCTAAAAATACCTTTGGTTTCCAAATTATTTTAAATATATTATGTGCATATATGTGTGTGTGTAGACAGATAAATGTCAGAGATAAAAATAAAACAATCACCTCAGATATTTTTTCTCACAGTTATATTAATTCCCCAGAAATACACATCTTTTTCTTGAAGTTTGAGATTTCTAAACACCTGAAGAATTCTTTTGCACTAGTTTTTCTTACTTTTATTTAGAAACTTGAAAGTCTACAGAGCATGAAACAGCACAAGTATTCCCCAACCAATACTTTTAGTATAAAATATCCTACCCAACAATTTCTCTGTGCAGCAATAACACTTTAAAAGAGCTACGCAAACTTTAAAGCAGTTTCACCAGAATAAGATCACGCTAGCTTCAGTGTTGGTATTCTGAAACTACTAAGAAAAAACGTACACAAATCCCAAAAACATAAGCAGTAGAAATGTCATTACAAACTGTAATTTTAAGGAAAAGACACTGTAATTTTAGGGCAAATGTTTAAATTAATCATAGTTGATGTGGCAATAAAAAAAATTCATTGCTCAGAAACAGATACTTTATAAGACTAACGTAACTGGAAAACTGAGGTATACATGAATCCTGTAAAGAACACTGTATTGTACTGTGTATGGAATTGTGAACCTCTAAGAAATTCTTGTATTTTCTAGTTATAAAAGCTCTACTTCACTGCAATCTGTGAAGTTATTTTTCAAATGTATATTTATTTCAAAGTTCAAGCTGGACTGTTGGTCCTTTTGCATTTCAGCTGACCAGAAAGCATGTGATTGATTCCTAATAGTCAAAGAACTGTGATGTTGCTTGCCCAAATGTAACTCATGGGACACAAAAGGAAGTAAAAGAAAAAGCTAAGGAAACTTAAATTACCGTGGGGGGAAATACTGTAATATCTGTGTTCTGTAAGACAAGTTTACTGCAGTCAGGAGAGATGTACAGACCTAGATCATCAGATTTCATAAGTT
>JAYRBT010000001.1:64918083-64935099 GCA_036023395.1 Myiotriccus ornatus | reverse complement strand
GGTTGGACTTGATGATCTTGGAGGTCTTTTCCAACCCAATCTATTCTATGATTCTATGATTCTATGATTCTATGATTTTGGCAACAGTGCAGAAAGTATTCTGAAATTCATGTTTTTATGGTAAATATCAAACAAGTGAGTTCAGTTATCAAAACTCAGAGAATTTTAAGAAATTTACTTTTCTGATTTTTTATTAAAATCAGATTGACTGGACAATTTCATCGATGCTACTTGAAGGAAGTATAAATGTGTCAGGATATTCAAAGCTATAGGAGAAATACTTTGGGGAGTGCCACATAACTAACTGAAAATTAACTGAAAATAGGTGAACTCTTTGTTTTGTATTTTATTTTAAAGTAAATAAAGTGTCTCAATAAATCTTCCCTTAATTTTCCTCTGGTTTTTATATGTAAAAATAACCATATTATGTGTGTTCAGCTTCAAAGAACAAATTATACACAAACACTTTGGAAAACTGCTGGGTCCCTAGAAGCTATTTAGATACTCTGAAGTAACAGCTTTGCAGTAAACACAAAAAATACTCAAAAATATGTGAACCATAATTGAGCCAATTATCACACATCTGTAGAATAATGACTCACTAAATGTGATAGCCACTTCTATCAGCTTTCACTAACATAGGCATAGGTATCTTCTGATGAAAGAACAGCAATTTTTATGCATGCAATAGAAATTATTTTTGTCCCTCTCTCAGAGCAAATTTGTTATATTTATAGACAAAATATTTCTTCCTATCAATAAAGAAGACATTGTGAGTGACAATTGACCTTGTTCATCAGCTTGTGACTTGTATGACTTGTATTTCATAAACAGACAATAGATAGCTGATCCTTGTTGTCTTAAAATTATTCCAGTCGTCTTCTGAAAAAGTAGAAAATATATGAGAAGTAAAGAATTGTATCATTAATCAAGTCGATAACAAATGCTTGCCTTAAAAATGTGATTTATAGCATAAGAATAAGAGTCTTGATGATTTTTCCACTCTTCAAGATTGAAAACATAAAGCATTGAGCTATGGATTATTAGGAGTTTATTTTCTGTTAAATGGTGTATACCAAACTAGAGATCCTTGCACAGTAATTATTTATTTGATATGAGTATTATATGCTGATATTATTGTTCTATTGTTTATTATTATTATTATTGTTGTTCTATTGTTTATTATATTGTTGTTCTGTTCTATTGTTTATTATTTTTCTTTTTTTTCTTTCCTTCTGCAACATTCTGGCAGCAACTTGAAAACTAAGACGTATCCTGCCACTGACCTTTAAGAAAATAAACTGCATTATTAGGAGGAGATATCTGTAACATAATAATACTGATAAAATGAAATAACATTTAAACTAGTGTTTAAAGTACACTTACAGCCTTGAAAACATGGGCTCATGAAGGATCACTGCATTTTTAGGCTTACCTCTTAAAGGCAATGTAGTACTCAAAGTGCAGCCATGTCAAAACTTTATAGAAATAAAATTGTTTCAGCATCTTTTGTAGTTCTAGTTTCCATGTTCCAAGAAGGACTTAGGATAGCTAGTGAAAGAATAGAGAATAGCAACATAAGAAGTGAAGATGTTGTCTTGTGAGGAAGTGCTATAAAGGATGGTATTCTTCAATTTAAAGAGGAAAAAAAAATGAAGATAATTATGACAGAGGTTTAGCAAGTCATTTTGTACCTTGATTAGCTGTTCTCAAACATAATCGGAAGCATTCCGCTAAAGTGCCAAGAATCTGATTTGAGTAAATATGACAGAGTACTTGACACAGTGGGGAATAAACTGTTGCTTGCTCCTGCAGGACACCATAAAAGCAGACAGTATCATAAATTAAAAAAAAAAAAAAAAAAGGGTGAGACAATGCCATGGACAACAAGCTCACAAAGAGATCATAAAATAATTAGTCAGAGTCCTAATACAGAAATTGTACTGAGAGCATGAGGCAAATCCACTGCAGAAAGTGATCAAGCTGAACAGTCTATCTTACTACCACTGCCAGAGACTCCAGTCTGGGCTAAAGCGAGCATTAGTTTGGCCCAGCAGGGTTTTTCTTGTGTTCTTCCAACCTCTCCTGGACCCCTGGGAGTTTCCAATTCTTGATAGAAAATACCTATAATTATTTTTAACAATTTAAAAAAATAGCACAATAGAGAAAATGGGCAAAGTTACAGTCAATTCTAAAGGTGTCTATTGCCTTTTATTTATCATCCAGATCAATTTAATACTTTTAGTAATTAAAGGGGTTTGTAGGTTTGTTTCTTTTTTGTTTTAAAGTATACTGTCTCTTCTCAATATGGGTCATGGCATCACCACAGGCAACAAAAGTTTCAGAATAATAATGTCTTCCTGCTGTTAAATAAAGGATGAGAGACTCTAAAACGGAATTTAAACACAAACTTCTGAGAGCTCCTGATCATCTGGCAACTAGTCCCACGTACCTACACTTAAAAAAAACATTACAAGAACAATGAATTACAGAGGTCTAGATTATAGTTTTAAGGTGATTAGAGAAGTCTTCCCTAAAAATAAGAGAATAGTTTTTGTCTTTTTTTTTTTTATTTGTAAAATTATAAACAGGGAAGAATATTTAAATTTACAAAACACAAATTTAAATGGCATTCCTCCAAAGTCAAATTTCTAAAAAATTTATTCAGTCTGGAAAACTCATATCCATAGATTGAAACATGTAGTTAGCTAAGTTTGTGCCTACTTTAAATCTTCTTTTTTGACATTTTTTCAGTAGCAACAATTTTTAAATAGAGATCCTCTTGATTATATCAAATTAAGTAATAAGAGCTTATTTAGGGATCTCTATTTTGGTAAATCAAATTAAATTCATTGGAATCAACAATTACCTTTAATCCTATCTAGCTGATCTTGAGTTTATTTCTTATTGTATCTATTTTCCAAGCACATTTATGAATATTTAAGACATGATCTTAAATCTCTTCAATAGTTTAGTTTTTTTAGAGGAAATACATTTGTATAAACTATATACATGCTAGGATTCAAATAAAAAAAATCAGAATAGAAAGATAAAAATCCACAATATCAGGGCAGTATTCCAGTGGAAGGTACGTAATAAGCATATCTTTCAGAAAGAACTCTTTTTTAATTTTTAGGCAGAAAGGGTACTGAAATTCAGATACATATCTTTGGACATTTCCAAAATATCAAAAACTTTTGAAGGAAATTTCACTGTTTTCATATTTTTTATTTGATCATATAAAAGAATAGTTTCCAAAACTTGTATTCTTTTGCCATTATCTTTCATTTTAAAGACCTTAGGATATCTAATGCTGTGTTGAAAAAAAACTTCTTTTTTTTTTTTTTGAAACTTTAGGAGAAAGCAAAGTATCATGAGGGCACAGGCTTTAGCTCTGTCAGGGGAGGTTTAGATTGAATATTAGAAAGAAGTTCTTTACAGAGAGAGTGATCAGGCATTGGAATGGCCTGCCCAGAGAGGTGGTGGATTCGCCGTCCCTGGAGGTTTTTAAGATGAGGCTGGATGTGGCACTGAGTGCCATGATCTAGTAATCACAGTGGGGTTGGACCAAGGGTTGGACTTGATGATCTCGGAGGTCTCTTCCAACCCAGTTAATTCTATGATTCTATGATGTAACCAAAGCAGAGGCCTTTAACACCTATGTCTAAATGTGCTCATCAGGATTAAATTATTATTAGCTATAATCAAAGAAGGTTGATAGGCAAGACAGAACAAAAAAAGAGAGAACTGCTTTTTTGAGAGTTACAATATCATATATATCAGGGAAAGAACACAAGACCATTTTAGTTACACCTTCTTTCCTCAAAGCTTTTAAACCTCTATGATCACATATAGAAAAAACAAGGTTTTTAACTATTAAAGTTATGTGATAATTGTCTACATTGTAAAATACACTTGCAGACAATGTAGAATGTGTCAAAGACTAATGGTTTTGTATATGTCATAATGATGATTAACATTGTGTATGAACAGAGAATTTGTAAAAATATATTGTAATGAATAAAACAAAATGTCAGTTTAAGATTTGAAACTGGCCTGATTTTTCAGTCTTTTAAATGCTATCATCAGAGTAGTTACGTTATCTCTCTATCTCTGTATTTAGTTTCAATAAAGGATCAAGACTGTATGAAAATTATTTATTCATATGCATATATATGTATCACTTACTAATGCCTGTGTCTACATTAACATTTTTATTCAGAATGTGATTTTTTAATTGAATTTACACATCATTTACCTCATTTTCCTTTGTTTTTTAGGAAGATCTTCATCTCCACAGATTTTTTGAGAACAAACTAAAGTACAAACTCCTACTAAGATGCATACTATATATTGGAAGCCCTAGTGAGCCCATAAAGGTGTTTATGGACAGCTTTGAATCACAGATGAGCTGAGGACCTGAACCAAATGATACTGATAAGAAATACAAACCTGAACCATGAAGTCAGCACAAAACACATCAATGCACTGACACTCTCATATATCAATCAAATATCTTACTTAAGTAATATGTAATATATACTTAAATTACAAGTGAATAACATAGATGCTTCAATGCCAAAGGTAGATAACACACCATTAGTCTTAATCTTCTTTTCCTGAGTGAATATCATTTATTCATTCTTTGCACATTTTGAAATGTTCATCAGGCATGTTGTCATTGTGGTAGTCTACCTCTGAACTGAAAGTTAATCATGCAAATTAATCAGTGTGTATTTTGTGTTTAAGATGAATTGGAAAAAAATTGTGAACATTGCATACACAGAAATAGAAAAATTATCCTCTGTGTTCACTAAAGCTGCAGTATGAAAATAGGTTCTGCTATCTAGCACAAACCAAAATAAATGAAGAATGTGTGTATTTTTCTATGAAGCTAATATGAACCACTGCATCACCTAGGAAAGGGAGAGAGTAACTGGGATATATTTGTGAGGAAAAGTAACTAGGAGACTTTGATTCTTTGGGTTTATTCTAGACTGTCCTACAATATAATGTGACAGAACAAAGACAAGTACATGCTGTGCAAATTCCCTACGTAAATGTTAAGTGAATATGATTTAAATAGATACTTTTTTTGTTAGAAAACACAGGCTGGAATTTTCCACTGAATATTAAGGGTCAAGAATTTGGCAGTGCATAAAAATACTGTCACAGTGATATGAATCAAACTCTATGGAATAGTTCCCTGAAACTAAAATGTCAGAGCAATATATAATAAGTCTTAAAAACTGCTAAGTATATAGAAATCAGCAGAAAATTTGGTCTTATATCTCAGTATCTGAGAGAGCAGATGTTGTGGTCTGATATACAAACAGCAAATCGAGTTGCTTTGATTTAAAATAATTCTTTTTAAATTAACATGTAGAATAGGACAGAATAAAGAGACTAGATATTCACTGAACATCTGCTATTTTTGTGTCATTCAGGTGACTCACATACCTACATTTTCCCTGGGGATGCCAAGTTGTTAAAGCCAGCTTCTATGACAAGATTGGTGCCAGTAGAAAATGTGCATAACTTTGACTTCAGTGAAAAGTGTCATTTCAATGTATTTCTTTTGCTCAAGCCCTAACACAAGGTTACATTCTATCCCCTTTTTTTTTTTTTTTAATTAACCCATTGCCACTGCTATTCTAGACAAAATAAATTTCTTTTATTACTGTCTATGTTTAGAAAATTCCCATTCTTGGGCAGATGAGCCTATCACATAGGTAAAGGTATCTGGATTCCTTGAGTTACATGTAAATGGTTCAGCCCTGTAATGAGTTACATACAGCATATTTGAATACATACCTCTTCAGCATCCACAGTGCAACCTGTAAATTCAGACTTTGCCCAAACTTCCCTGCTGTATGGTGTTAAAATGGGACATAAAAGTATAATCAACAACCAGTGGCTGACTCAAAAATAATAAAATCAGTGATTAATTTCTTGCTTTCTTGCATTTGTTACCTCAGTGGTTTGAAAGTGGTTTCTCTATCAGCAACCAAACCAGAGTTCTTCACATTGCCCTAAATTAAGAGAATAATAGAAATTACTTACATTACAAAGTGTTCATCTTTTGTGCTCATCCTTCTAGTTTTTTCCATTCTGATAAGTAAAATGTCTCCAGTCCTTATGGCTTCCTTTTTCACACTTCTGCTATGGCCAGTGATGGATTTAGCAATCACTTCTATGGGAATGATGATATATTTTCTTTGTTTGTTTGATTTCTGAATATCTAAATATCTTTTTATAGTAACTGAAATAATCAAAATAATGCATAATAATTAGCCCACTGAAAAAAATCATATATATCCTGAATATACATTTGTATAACTAGACAGAACTGGTGATGAGTCAGGAGACTGGTTTAGTATAGCCTTTTCCCTGACTTAATCCTTAGTCATTAAAGCTCTTGGAAATAAATAAGATTTCATTAATGTGTTTCAAATAATCTAATCTTGGAATAAAGTAAATAGAATTCCTTAGCTGCAGAAATATATTTTACCACAAAATTCCTTACTTCAAAATGATGGTTCTTCCTTAAGTAAAAGAGTTTCCTATAATTATTTATCCTATTTTTGCTGTCATGACAGAAAAAAAAATATTATCACAAAGATACAGAAAATAACTTTCTAGAAAGAGATATCTTGAAGACAGAGAAAGTTATTTCACTAAAATACCACCCAGCAATGTGAGTTTCAACAGCACACTCCTTAAAAAACAGGTACTAGAAATTACAAAGGCAAGGCATCTCAATCAAAAAATTGAAGGAGTTTAAACAGTCTGGACGTTATCTAGTAAAAATAAGCTACCACATTTTTGTTTGCGAACTATTTTTCTGACTACACAACATTTCAATTTCCCTGTGTTATGTGAAATAATTTTAATCTGAGCATTATTTGGGATATGAAGATCCTTTTGGGTTTTCCAACAAGTACCGTAGCTAACTTAAAAAAAAAAAAATAGAGAAAATAAAACTAAAAGAAATAGAGCAGCAAAACCAGAAAAGAAACTGAGACAAAGTGAGAATAGCATTTGTAGTTTGATTCTAAGAAAAAGTGTAAAAAAATTATATTGTAAAAAATTATCAAAAAGAGAAGCTTAGATCTGGAGAAAAGAAATAGTCCTATCTAGTTCAGTTAATCTTGTGTTATCAGAAACTGGATTGTGCGATATTCTTGTAAATATACCAAAGAAACACTTTATCCTTTTTTCTCCCAATAGTGAAAACTGCCAGCTAGTTTTCTTTGACTAACATGTTTGGAGGAAAAAAGTATCACGCTTTTGAAACCAGAAAATATAAATTTGCCAACATTGTGATTTTTCCCATGAAGATAATTTTCACGTGATTATTTTGTATAAGTCAAATAAAAACTCCCAAAACAGTACCCCTGTACCACTTTGATGATGCACAGAAGAGAGTTACTCTACATGTAGACTTTACAAAGAAAACACAGTCTGCACTTCTTTATTGAAGTTAAGCCCTCAGAGAACAAATAAAAAAACTTAACATTAACAAAACTGCTATTTCACATTTGTGATTATCTCTTTTTTTTTTTTTTTTAATGAATATTAGATTTTGTGGAAACAAATATTACAAACTACTAACCGAAGGCAGTAGCTGGAGAAATGAGCACTCCTTGCATGAAACTACCCCACCTATCTATCACTCCTTGGCAGCTGTGTTTTAGAAGACTAGAAGTTTAGACACTATATTTGATAGAGGCTAAAGTAATGCAAATAAATTAATACTTGAATGTACCTGAGAAAAAAAGTAATGACTCAGCTCTTCCATTCCTTTATTCATTGTTTATAACTGTACATATCTGTACACACCTGACAAGGCTGTGACACTGACTTCCCTGTCTACTGAAGTTCTGCAAAATATACAGAAATGGAATTACTGATTCATGATGGAAGCAAAATAATTTTTCCAATGTACTGTATTTTTCCCTACACATTACATAACTTTCTGATATAAAATCATCCTGAAAAAAACAAATCTTTTCAGTAGGAAAGAAGGTCTCCTATTAGTACTAATTAGATATTCAGAGCATCTCATACACTCTTCTGAATTTATTCAGATTAAAGTAAAAGCTGGATTTCCTTCCTAAGTACTCACTTTTAATGGTACACATCCCACTATCTACTTGTCAGACACCAGATCAGTTATTATTGGGTCTATTGTGTGACTGGCATTGCTTTGTGATCATCTGTATGTAACTCGGAACTCAGTAACTTACGATTATTGTTAATCCATCTGTTGATGGATGATAAGTCATCATTCCTCCTAAAATGTCAAAAAAATCTAGGCACCTACTCCAAAATTAGAAACCTCACATTTCAGACTTGCAATTCTTTATTCCATATTGTATTAATGACTTCAGATAATTTAAATGTCTGCAATTCAAACTCACTCTCAGAAATGTGTTTATAATTTACAAATTTTAACATACACAAGACATTAATCCTTTTACATTTACTTCAGTGGAAAGATTAATTCTCTTTTTAGATCATGGCAAGCACTAATTGTTGGTGGGGTGTTTTTCCTGTAAAGGCTCTGCTTTGTCATGAAGCAAACACTAGCTAGATGATTTATTGCTATCAAAGCAAGCATTTCATGGTGACCCTTATCTTCTCACTTTTCTACATGTTCAGGCTCATAAAAGCAAAAGAAAAGTCAAAAAAATTATTTCTCCAATTTATTATTGCATTTGTCTGGAGGCAATTTTCTGACTGAAATGACACAAAATCCACTGGGAAACAAGAGCTATGGACCCTATAAATATGCAGCCATCACTTCTTTGATCAAGCTTTTGACTGTGTTGCTATGACTGTCATAATAAGCAGAAATGCTATGGGAGAAAAATAAAAAGGTTTTTTGTTTGAAATTCCCTGGTGCATTTCCTAGCATCCACAAAATTGCTGCCTATTGTAGGCACCACAGAGTCTGAAAAATTATTACACACACTGTTGGCAGCTGCTGTCAGCTGAGATGGTAGCTGTTATTCACTTCAGCGTGTCAATATTTTAAAAAATCGTTATAGCTGCCAATTCTTCAGTGTATTATGTTAATGTGAATGTTTTAGGCAATTGTTTTTCTTTCACTGACTATTGGAATCTTCTGGTATACTCCAGCCTGCTCCTCTTTCCATTTACTCTTTATCAAACAAAAAGTAGAAGAAATCTATGAGAGGAGTTACATAAAACTTGTTTTCCTGGACAAAACACAGTATTATCTTCTGTTGCCTGTAGGTTCATCATTTCTACGTTTCTGTGTATCCAGGTACAATTTCTGTAAGCCAGGGGCCTCAGATTCTGCCTAGAATGTGCTGCAGTGACACATTACTCCCTCCTCACCAAGCGCGACTGGGTTTTGCAGGTAGACACTTACCATTCTGATTTGAGTCAACAGGAGTATGATGTAGTAAAAAAATCTGTCAGGCAGTCCAAAATGGCTGAGGGCACTTATCTGGCCTTTTGCACTTCATTTTCTGATCCAGCTGGGCAGGACTACAGCTGACTTCAGAAATATCTCTCATCTTCTCTTTTGGGTGGCAGTAGATTAAACAGAAAACCCCAATCAGGCTGGAAACAGACACATGCTTAGCACAAACAGACAGCTGTGTGGAGGTTGGTAACTAGGGCTGTGGCTCACTGCATGAAGCTCAGGAAGGGCTTAACAGGAATTGGCTCATTCTTAGGGAAGAAGCACTTTTTTATTGCTGTTATTGTCTACAAGACCTAAGAAGCAGTGAGGATGGATGGAGGCCCGATTCAGAGTGAAGCTTAGGGAAATACTATTTATTCAATTTTCTACTGGCTAGTAAGAAGAAAAAGTTGACAAAAAGGTCCAGAAGTCAACAAGCAGTATTTTAAGTTCTGCAGAATGTGAGTCCATGAGCAAAAAATTCTAACATAGGTCTGAGATCTCCCTAAACTCTCAGAAGCTCACCTCTACATAAATAATAATTATGTTTCTAGTTTCTGCAGGTGCTGAACTTCACAGACTCAAAAAAAGCAACTGGGGCCTGATCTTCTCGCTGGCCTGAAAGAGCACTAGTTGCCTATTTGTTTTCACTTGAACTGTTCCCCAAAGAAAATTTGGGTATTTTTTTTCCTCTCCGTCCATGTACTGTTTTTGAAACAGGAGTCTACTTCTATTCCCAGAAGTGGAATTTATAATTATAGACAGGGCATTATAATTTCAGATTTGAGCAACTCAGTCTGCATATTTGTGCATTCAAGAGATCTATCCAAACAAGAAGCATAAATTATTTATTATGGTTTTACCTGGTACCAAGGGTCAAACACTCATCTTTGATTAGCTGATAGCTTCTTTTTATATCTTAGATCAACTGAAAAAGGTGGAAGATGGGAACAAAAAAAAATCTATGATTATTCTTCACAAGCCTTCCTTGTGTATGCTGAGTAGCAGCTGAACAGAGACACAGCTATACTGAGAATAATAATATAGCCAGCTAAAGCCACTCACCAAATAAGCTGATAAAACAGTAGTGATAAGCCAAAGGCAACAGAGTTATCTGACTTGCATACTCAAATGTAAATACGCAAATTTTAAAAGTCTGATTCTATTCTACAGTGAAACACCCTCTAGCTTGTGATCCTGAGATTATGATAAAATTAGATGATCTCATTTCTTCTGTTTCTAATTGCGCATTCTTAAGTATAAAGATTGCACTAATTTTTTTTTTCTTAGTTTATATACCCATACTATATTAAATGGAATTTTCCTGCTGTGTTTTTTGTCCAGCATATTTTTCCACTTTCATTTTATTTTTTCTTTGTTTTGCACATATTGCTGAATTCCCTATTCTCCCCACACAACCTTTTTTTTTTTTTTTTTTCCGGCTTAGTGAAAACAAGCTAAGAACAGTCAGGAAACTGCAGTTCCAGTAGCATTGCCCAGTAGACAGCTGGCAGTGACTTCACGCTTTTCTGGAGAGTTTTCCTTACCTGCCATGAACATAATGCATAAACACTTCAAATACTTTGAGTGGCTTAAAGGCGTATTTTCAGTTCAGTAGAGGAGCAAAAAGTCAAAGGAGATACTGTCATAGATTTGTTGGAGAAATCCAACTTAGCCCTTTCTTCCTCATCTGATTTATTAAAGAACAAAAGTAACAAAAGAGAGAAAAAATTGTTTACAAATGCCACTTTTGTGACATAAAGGAGTTATTGGCTGCCTAATTAGTTACTGTAGGTATTTATAAATTTTTCTGACTCTCCATGCTGTACATTCTGTCCTGAGATACAGCCAGCCTGTCTAAGTCCTACATGGATCTGCTGCACTGGGACTGTGTCTGCAGCATTATCATCAGAGGTGTAACATGAGAGATAGGTCAGCTGGTATGAGAGACTGGAAAAAAGTTATTACTGGCTTGAAAAAACTCGGGGGGGGAAGGCGGGGCAGGTAGGGAAGGAGAAAGGGAGCAGATCAGGTTCTTACCAAGCTGGAAAGCTGCTCTGCACACCCACCCCTCCATACCCAGCCTCCTTTAGAGCCACTGGTGCAGCTGTCAGTCAGTGGCACACCAGCAGCACCACCCCACACCACACCCCCTCGGGCCCCTAACACAGATCCTGGATGGCTATTAGCCATTGGCACCCCTGAAACCCCACACCACACCCTCTGGAGCCCCTAACCCAGATCCTGGATGGCTGGCAGGCTGGAAACCCCACATGGGGGGAAATAACCACCAGAGTACAGAGCAAATAAAACCAATACCATGAGATCCACCTCCTGTTGCAGCCCTATGATTCTTGGATTTGTGGTAGCTGGTTCTACCCTGGATCCAAGGCAGTAGCTATAATTCTCTCTGTCTTTTTTCTTTACTTCCCTCTCTCTCTTCACTTCTTCTTCTCCTTCTAATTTCCTTTTCTTTGTATTTGCATAACTTAAACCTGGACGGGTTGGAATTTGCTAAGTCAGTGCTTTGTGAAATGCTTTATTCAATGTTTGCTGTAAACTTTTACCAAGTTCCCTTACTTTCCCAAGTTTGCCAGAAAAATGTATTATTTTGACCACCTGAAAAACATCGTTACATTTTTCCCGTGAGTGGCCTCAAAGTATAAAAGAACCTAATGTCCCTTTAATAAATTCGTGGGCAGGTTTTGGGGGCTTACGTATTTTTGGCGTAAAACTCTTTGATGAGCTTGTGGGGTGAGCGTGTGATCTTGGAGATAGGAAACCAAAAATGATAATCACCAGTAGCATGCAAATCTGCAGTTTTCCATTATCAAAATATTTTTGCAAAACCTCAAGACTTCTCTTAAATTCATATGATTTTAATGAGAAATTGAATTTAGACTTAAAACCAAAACTGATCTGTTTTGATGCGAATTTTCAAAAGAAATCTTCAGACAAATGTATAGGTTACCTCTTTAAAACAGACATCACATTCTTTCTTCTGACTTCTTTAACTCATTTTTAAGTTTCTTTTCTTTTCTTCGCTCCCCATGAGCAGAACAAATGGAGGAAATATGGTGAAATATCTCATGGATTGAGTTAAGGAGGGGAGATCACCAATTATGGTCATGGGCAAAACAGAAGCAACTTGAGGAAAATTGATTTATTGCCAATTAATAACAGCATAGACAGTGAGAAATAAAAACAAAGCTGCCTCCCACCCCACTTCTTGCCAGGTTCAGTGTGTCTCCTGATTAATTTTCTTCCTGCCTCTGAGTAGTGCAGAAGGAATGAGGAATGGGAGTTGGAGACAGTTCATAACATGTTGTTCCTGCCGCACCTTCCTCCTCACACTGTTCTCCCATTCCAGCATGGGTTCCCTCCAACAGGATACAATCCTTCACAAACAACTCCAATGTGAGTCCTTCCCATTGGTTACAGTTCTTCAGGAACTGCTCCAACATGGGCCCCTCCCACTGGATGCACTCCTTCAGGAACAGACTGCTTCAGCGTGGGTCCACTGTGGGCCACAGTTCTTGCCAGAAAAAAACTCTGGCATGGGCTCCACTCCACAGACCACAGCACCAGCCAGGAGCTTGCTTCTGCATGGACTTCCCAAAGGCTGCAACTTCCTTCAGTGCACATCCACCTGCTGAAGCAGGGCGTTCTCTATGCGCTGCAGTGTGGATACCTGCTCAACATGGTCCAAAATGTGACTTTAGGCTGTAGAGAAGTGCAGACTATGTAAAAAATCCATCTGACTATGTAACGTTAAACAATCTATAAAATTAAATGCCTTAGAAGTCAAATCTGAATTTTGGACTTAAACTATTAAATATAATTTAAATTTCTGCTCCTATCACATAAATAACTGTTGGGATCTAGACCCTAAACCTCATCTAATTTATCACTACTATGCAGTGAAGAAGATACAGTGTGAATACAGTCAGAAAATTATCGACATTCATTTGGATTATTAGGCTTCAGGATTACAGGAGCATCAGTGCGAAGAGTGGACTCCTCATAAAAATGAAATTTTTACAAAATTGTCTCACAAAGCCAAGTAGACTTCAAGCTGTAATGTTGTTTTTCAGCTGTTATCTCAGATATGGCTTCCCAAGAGAGAGAAGCTCATTCTAGTCTGTGAATCAGTTGTACCTGTGAAGATGAGCACTAGGAATATAAGCCTGTAGCTGTGGCTTTTCAGTTTCTCTGCTGTCAGACTTTTCTTAACAGAAATTTTACACAGATTCTAATCTGTTTCCCAAGCAGCTGAATAGTTTTGAATAGAAGAATCTGGTTTTGTCAGACATGAAATAAATAAGTCTAGGATTATTTTAAATCCTGCTGTATTATCTTTATAAGATAATGTTTTAATATGTTACTCGTGTGCTGAAACTATTTGAATTCATTTACAAACAAAACAATTTCATCTATATTAGTTAAAAAATTGGCACAGACTAATCTCTGACCCAAAGAACAGATGGTGTAGCTTGGTCTCTGTCCCCACTACTTGGGAGTTTCTCCTTCAAGAGCAGGCTACCCACAGTCTCTTTGTTACCCCTGGCCTTGGATCTTCTTTGACTAAAAGACAGGCTGGGGAAAGAGAAGCTGGAAAGCTGCCCAGCGGAAAAGGACCTTTGGGTGCTGGTTGACAGCAGGCTGAACACGAGCCAGCCGTGTGCCCAGGTGGCCAGGATGGCCAATGGCATCATGTTTCTTATCAGAAACAGTGTGGCCAGCAGAATTAGAGCACTGATTATTCCACTGTACTTGGCACTGGCAAGGCCACACAGAATCAAAGAAGGGGTCAGGTTGGAAGGGTAGAAATGCCCTTCTCAAGAAGGGTCACCCTAGAGCATTGTACAGGATTGTGTACAGACCTTTGTTGAATATCTCCAGTGAGATATTCAACACAACCTCTCTGGGCAACCTGTTCCAGTGTGCAGTTACCCACACAGTAAAGAATTCTTCCTCATGTTCAGTTGGAACTTCTGTGCATCACCTTCTGCCCTTTGCCTCTTGTCCTATTACACAGCACCCCCAAAAAGAGCCTGGCTCCATCCCCTTGACACCCTCCTTTCAGATACTTATATACACTGATGATGTTCCTTCTCAGTCATCTCTTCTCAAGGTTGAACAATTCCAGCTCCCTCAGCCTTTCCTCATAAGAGAGATGTTCCAGTCCCTTAATCATCTTTGTAGCCCTCCGCTGGACTTGCTTCAGAAGCTCCATGTCTCTCTTGTATTAAGGAGCCCAGAACGGGATACGGCACTCCAGGTGCAGCCTCACTAGGACTGAGTTGAAGGGCAGGATCACCTAAATCCTGTGTTCATTTTTGGGTCCCTCACTACAAGATGGACAGTGAGGTGCTGGAGTGTGTCCAGAGAAGGGAACAAAGCTGGTGAAGAGTCTGGAGCACAAGTCTTATGAGGAGAGATTGAGGGAGCTGGAGCTGTTTAGCCTAGAGAAAAGGAGGCTCAGGAAACCTTATTGCTCTCCACAATTACCTGAAAGGAGACTGTAGTCAGATGGATGTTGGTCCTTTCTCCTGTGTAACAAGTAACAGAATGAGAGGAAATGGCCCAAAGTTGCACTGGGGAAGGTATAGATTAGATATTAGAAAATATTTTTTTCATGGAAAGGGTTGTAAAGCATTGGAACAGACTGCCCGGGGATGTGGTGGAATAAACATCCCTGGAGTTTCCAAAAAACTGTGGATATGGCACTTAAGGACATGGTTTCATGGTGAATATGGTGGTGGTGCTACACTGACAGTTTGATTGATGATCTTAAAGGTCTTTGCCAACCTTAATGATTCCATGAAACTGTGATTCTATATATATTTAAACTCAAAGTGTATGAAACACTGGGAGTACTACACTGTACCTCATCAGTAGGTCAGTGATTTTTATAACTGATGAATTTTTTGCTTACCTTTGGGTGAAAACTGGGGACATTTACAGGTTTAAACCTGGAATCAAGTCCTTTGGAGGAAATCTAAATTTGAAGAAGTTCTCATCCAAACTGTCTTTGGAAGAAAAAATTATAATGAAATAACTCCCCAAGTTATGCCCAGTCTTTCTCCTGGAAACAGCTAGATGTGGTGGCCCAAAACAGCTACAGAGAGAAAATTAATAGGCAAGTGTATGGTCAGGAAGAAGTCAGCAATTTATTTAGTATATAAAGATACATTTTTTATCTTCATTACCTTTTTTGCCTCTTGCTTCTGCATCTCAATGAGTAGTAAACTGGCAAGTCTGCACTCATTCACTTGTAAATTAATGAAAATGTATTAAGACCTTTCATCTCCATTCTAACTCAAGACAGAACAAGCATGTTCTGTATATCGCCATGCAAAAGAGAAGAAAGATTGTTAGGTGTAGGTATGGCAAAAGATCAATGCATTCAGTGTCTAATTTAATGCTCATAGGAAAAGAGTTTATTCCTTATAATAGGAAGGTCTACTGTTTCAGTATTGTTAATGCTGAAAAGTCACAAAAGAGCTATAATCTCAAATGAGAAAGAGAGCTCAAAGACGACAAAAATCCTGAAATATATTTAATTGGGATATCAGACCATACAATTCATTCCCTGTGGAGAAAAAGATATTCATGTATATTGTAGAAACATTTGCATGAAAAGAGAGCAGTGTATCTCTATGTCATTGTGACTAAGTACTTCACAGGTTCTTTTTTTTCCTTTTTACACATTTCTGGAGCTGGATATAGTGGAAATCTAACAATAAAAAATTTATCATAATTTACTTTTTACCATTTCAGTGCAAACATAGCATAAAAAAAATCTTCTCCCAAGTGTAAGTAGTGAAAGAGCACAGTTGCCTGTCTCAAACACCGTTAAGGCCATAGAAGGACTTTGCCAACAGATAAGCATTGAATGGAGCGACAGGATGGTGTTAACTCCAGACCTGGTGGAGGTTAGCTCATCCTGGCTAATGCATCTGGATAAGAATCCCACTGTGGCAAACTGTGTAAAGAAGCAATTGCTCGTACCTGTATCACTGGTCAAACTAACATCACTCCAAGTTATGGGACAGATGCTGTCTGCAACCATCACCAACCACCAAAACTCCCCTGAATATGCCTCTGTAGATACCTAGAACTTGGACTGTAAGATAAGCCACCACAGCAGGAACCTGACATAAGATGAAGGTGGTACTATAGTCAAAGTGTTACCTCAGACTTAGGGGAAGGTGGACAAAACTGGGGGAAAATAATGTATCACTGATAATGGACAAAAAGAATGCAGAATTTACAGGCCACAAGGAAACCAAACTCAGCAACCGTGCTGAAATGAGCTCCAGCGGGGTAAAAGGTTATTCTGGCAGGGGGAGATCATGACCACCAACTCATGGCCCACTGACCGAAGAAACCCACTGACTCAAGAGAAAGAATAAGGATGCAGACTAATTCACATTAGAGGCGAGGGAATCATTTAACAATTAGCAAAAGAGAACTGTGTAGCCAATGAGTGTAGCAGTGATATTAATATAATAAGTAATGAGTTCTTAGGACTCAGCAAGCACCAGCGTGGTGCGAAAGGAGTGCATTAATATAAT
>JAYRBT010000001.1:64877549-64917983 GCA_036023395.1 Myiotriccus ornatus | reverse complement strand
CACTGGGCATGTGTAACAGAGTACTTAGAACTACAACTCCCAGGATGCTTTGCAGCACCTGAAACCAACCCCACAAATGAGCACTAATTGTTTTGTTTGCTAAAATATATAAATAGTGAAAAGTTTTGAATGGTTTTGGGACCCCTAGCACTGAGAAGATCAGAGTGAAGGAGGACCAGTGGGACACCACTGGATCCCCTGGAGGTGAATATCGTCTCCTTAATCTCTCTCTCCCTCCTCCCTCCCCCCCCTCTTTTCTATTCCTTTTTGTCTCTCTAAGTCACATTCATTATAAAATAAATTCTGTACAATTGACCTTGGCATATAGGCTCATTTGCACCTTAGTTTGGGCAGAGGCATCTCTCAATATTCAGATTTTAGCACTAAATGTTTAAGTTTTACTAGTTTTTGACATAACAGGTAGTACTAATCTAATCTTAGATAAACAAATTAAATTACCCAACTAGCAAGTAATCAAACTGAGCTAGCTCTCCTCTCTGAGGATTGAGAAAAGAGACCTTACTAGCATGTAGTTCATACTATCCTCAAAAGATTTCAATAACTTTATAGAAAATTATTTAACCTGCAGGTGTCTCCAGTGTCTAAACAGTAGATTGTCTAAATCTTTGAGATGAATCCTATGTCCCTAATCCTTGCACGTGGGATAATACAAAATAAAATAAAATGAGAAGCATGTTGTCTAACTCGCCTGATCAGATGTCAACATATATTTTACAGTCAAATAAACAAAACTCTTTTTCTCTTCTGTGATTAGGAAGGCAGCTTAGTTTTACTAGTTTAGGTATAAGGCATCCACATTTGGTCTCAGTGTCAATATCACATGAACATTATTATTTGCAAAAATTAAGAAGTTGATAAAACATCTTGTTAGAAGAAAATTAGGGGTTTGAGGGGTTTATTTACATGGATTCTCAGTTTTATTCAATGAATTTCCATTGTGATCCTTCTGGAGCCAATGCAGTATGAAATCCTGTATCTAGTACCAGGACAGCAATCTATCAGAAACAAAAGAGTGATTCATTGATAAAAAAGAGCATAAAAAATTTTTAAAAAATTACCCTTTTTCCCCCCCCCCACTCTAACCATAGAAAATTGGAAAGGGCATTATTTTAGCTTTCTAAGCTAGTGTTCATTCTCATTTTTTTTTCCCATCAGTATCCCTGTCAGCCAAGTAGACTTTGTTGTCTCTAATTCCTTCACAGGTAAAACATGTTTCAACTTTCCTTATTGAGTATATGGAAGAAACAGACAATACATAAATTGGGCACATCCTCAAGTGAAACTCTACAGAATCAGCTTTCACAGAAATAAAGTACAAAAATGTTTTGTGTCTGATTTACTTAGATTCACAAGAGTCCTGCCTTGGATAATAATAATAATAACTGTATTCCCTATTCCTATTCCTTTGTTCCCCTTTGCTAGGGGTTGTGTGGGAACACTGTTTTCCTTTGCACATTTTTTTTGCATGTGTCAGAAAGGTCATTTAAAGCATGACTAATCAATTTATCTAAGATCCTTTGAGTCAAAAGGTAAATAATGTAGTTGCCACATCCCAATAAATCTCTATCATTCCAGTTACTGGGTTCTTCCTTCCCTTGGGTATCAGTTGCTTTGTTGCAGTGATTTTTTCCCTAACATTTCATCACATGCCCTATTTATACACATTTCTTTTAGTAGAATGAAAATTAGAAACCTATCTGCAACTAAATTTACAAATACTTAATTGTCTACTTCACCTTCTACTATTGTTCCGTATAGTATTTTTTCTTTCTTACTTGTTACATACATTTAACCTTTTTAATCATACCTATATCTATTCCTTCTGATCTTTTCTATTAGCACTTCTTGAAAATAATTTTAATCACATAAAATCTCATATTTCTCTCTTTTCTTGTAATTTACAGGTATATTAGAAAATCTATTTGCTTTCTGAAATCTGTATGTACTAAAGCATTTTTTCCCATATAGTTGCTTGTGGAGATAGATACTGTTTAAAATTTTGGGATAGAATTTTTTATTAATGGAGAATAGTTTTCTTAGCTTTCACACTCTGTTGTTCCTTTGGCCTTAGTATCTCACTGCAGATGTCTTTGCAGTAGAACTAATTAGTGCGTGAATGTATTTTGAAATGACAGTAGCCACAAAAATACTAATATCTGTAAGAAGAACAATGTTTATAGATTTCCTGATGGCCTGTCAGAGCAACCTTTCTATAATTTTGCTTGGTTATGTTAAAAAATTCAGTCAGTTGATTCCAAGCACATAAACAACTTTTTAAATAGCATTGAAAAGAAAGTTGGAATGAAGGGCCACCTCTCCTACTCTTGGGAGCTACTTTGGGTCTGAACTGTGCCACTTGGCCTGTGGTCTCACTTGACACCAGTTTTGCCTCCACTGCAGCCTGTTCTTGTTGGTCCCGGAAATGTCTCAAGGGGATATACAAAACCAGACAGACTGGGATGGAAGGGGCATTAGGGTGTCAACACTGATCCATCCTTCCAGGTCAAACTTTGAAGTCTGCTCCGATCATTCAAGTCATGTTCATCAGTGCTTTGAACAATTCACAGCCTCCTTGGGCAACATGTTCAAGTTCTTGAATACTTAAATTGAAGCAATCATTGAAATTTTTGAATTTTTTTTTTTTAAACAAAACCAAAAACCAAACAAAACCAAACCCAACCTACAGCTTTTTAAATTCCACTGGTTTACATTAGTGACCCACACATAAGAACCTAATGTCAACCAGTATGCTTTAAAGTTATTGACAGCAACCACATGAACTGACAGTTTTCTCAGAGGATATATATGGGATCTGTATTCATCTTCAGTATCAGTTGCTGCATAGGAAGGGTTACCACAGTGCTCTCAAGTGACCATGGGTACCTTGTGTGTGGGGAATTGAATCAAATCCATTAACTGCATTATTTTTGTTTACCTCTGACTATACTCAGACCTTAGTCACCAACATCACTTGAAGAAACAAAGGTAGACAAGATCTGTAGAAAGATGTCTACACCTAAGGCTGAATTCTAGCTTCAAAGACTGATGTCTGGAATCCGAAATGTTATCCTATTCTAGCAATCTGATTCCCAAACTACTTTCTATTTTGTTTGAAAATAATATTATTTTTTAAAATAAAGGTAAATATAAATGCTGACAGAAATCTGGCAGCTTGGAATGCATTGACAGAAAATATAGGAACTTGTGGACTAATCAAGCCACCTAAGTTTCCTCTTAAAGTAAATTGAACTTCCTAAATATCTCCTTCTGAAGTAAGTTTCAGTTAAACCCAATTTCAAAATTACTTTTGAAACAAAGAATGAGACTTCTTGAAATAAACATAAACAAAGCATGAAAATTTATTCTAAAAATTTTTCTACCTTTGAGTGGGCCAGCATGAGCAGTTGTGTTCTGTTGAGTGGGGCGGTACTTTGGGTTGCAATAATCAGGGCAACAAGACAGGAATCACACCTTGGTTGTGTGAACATGAGCCTGTGGAGAGCTTTCTCAGCAGTGCATCCACCAGCAAGGTGCTGGGAGTGGCAGGGGTGCACTCATGGTCAGGGGACCCTCATCTCTCGCAAAAAGGGTGAGCATGGAAAGAAACCTCCACTCCCAAGCAACAGGATTTTGGTAACCTTCATGACCTGTACCTTTGTGTGAATGAGTGTGTGTCTATGTGTAGGACAGAGAGACGGAGAGAAGGTCACTGGCTACAAAAGGATGTTTGGAAATAAGTGTTTATTGACTTTTTAAAATGCCTAGTAGTGTGGTTTATCTTCTGTATTGTTGTTATTAACCTTGACCTTGTATTCACCAATTGCTTATTAATTACTTGTCATTGATAAATCAATAAATCACTTTGATCTTGATTTTGTTTAAATTACATGAACTGAAAAATTTTTACCCTTGATAGATATCCTGAGGTTCTCAGGTCTTTGTTGTCAATAGCTGGAATCTCTATTTAATTTTTTTCCTCTAAAAATATATTTTGATTTCACAGGATGCAAATATAAATATTGTCTGACATGTCAGACCCCAATATTTTAAACTGCAAGTCTTGACATTTGAAAAACATTAGTTCCACAAAACTGTATTTCAATATTGTTAAAAAAGAATGTTATTAATTTCAATCCTTATTTAATAGCCTGCCCTATGGCATGCTGCCCAGTCTCCAACCAATCCAGAAGTGTCATAAATTACAGCTCTATTTGCATCTTTTGGAAACACTGTGGCATTTCAAATAACGTTAACCATCTCCATTTGGACAACTCATCAAACTCTCTATCAGCACTTAAAATAGGACCATTTACACACAGTGAGAAAAATTCCTGGAGAATGAGAGCTCTCAGCTGGATACAGTTTCATGTAAAGGAATTACTGAGAAATTGAGTCAAAATGTATTGCTGAAATATCATGAAGAAAATCAGCACGACCAAACCAGTGTGTGGAACAAACTTGCTACTGATGTAGAGAAAGAGAGAGCAATAAAATGGGAAGATTTGTGACAAACATTGAATTAATTATAGGTGTATTTAATATTTTTCTCTCTCTAGTGATATACTTTGTAAGCTAAATTTCAAAAAGAAAACTAATTTTTTAAAATTTTTGACAAAATTGTGATAGGTTTAAAAAAGCAGAGAAATATGTAATACCCCCTGCAAAAGTAAGATCTTAATGACACAATATCAGAAAACCCACAAAATAATATCATAACAGCAAGTTTTGTAAAATTCTTTCAATCAAACAAAACAAAAAACCTCTTTTATCAGGCCCAGGCTTTTTGTAATCTCAAACCTAAATCTATCAAAGTTAAGCTAGCTTGCCAAATTGGTAAATCTATGTGTAAGTATTTAGTCAGTATTTGAGGCACAATTCATTAAGTTTCATTTAGTATAAGAGATCTAAAAAGAATAACTTTAGTTAGAAGAAAATTGTTTAAATCATATGGCAATATCTTTGGTTGTATTACGGGTATTTGAATATTCATTTACCAGACTCTGTAGTCGTGTCACATCCTTTCATATGTGAAAAGGTTTTCTCCAGTTTTGAAATGCTTAAAATACACTTCATATCATGATGCACTTGACAATGAGGTATATTTTGTATTGCTCCTTTTAAGACAGAAGGTGCAGAGAAGCACGGCAGAGGAGAAGAAGCAAAGGTGATTTTTTTGCCTGAGTTTTGCCTGCTCTGCAGACTGATGTAAATGCTGGTCGTCACAACAGCTGCTTTGCATTCCAGACTTGCTTCACGTTAAAGCACTTCAGCTACACTTCTCCACCCTGATATGTTACAGTCGCTGCCAGTACACTTCTGGACAAGAAAAACTATAGAGCTAAAAAAATTTCTCCTCTATAGCTCTAGGTGAACACATATAAATTGCTAATCACATGTGTGGAAATATAGTAATGAGAATCAAAGGTAAACAGTTTATAAATTTACTGTTTCAGCAATAAAATATCCATTCATGTTCACCAACCTATCTGGAATGCCAAACAAAAGAGTTTATTTCTTTTTCTTTCTATTTTTGCTTCCCCCCCCCTCTCATTTTTTACTTCTACTTGCTTTTAGGGACATTAGAAAAGCAGTGAAGTTTAAGAACAGTAAAACTCAAAATTGAATTCAGGTGTTTATATGATCAGTTGGGAAATACTGATTTATGTAGGATATCATAATCCTGTAGCGTTAAAAATATTTTTAAAAGTCCTGTGTTCAGGAGGCACCTTCAAAACATTGGCATCTTGAAAATAAGGCAGAATATAAATTCTTCTTGAGTCCTAAAGAGACCTTCTACATATGGTGAATTTCACCTTTGATCCACTTCTGTTTAAATTATTTTGGCTGCCCCAAGTGTATGACAGACCACTTTTGCTCAGAATTTTCCAGTATTGAAAAAAAATTACCTGGTTTCTTCAATTTAAGTCAATAAATGTGTCATCTAAGGTGATAGAGGTTCTCTGTTTCCTTTCATTGGTATATGAAAGGAAAAGCAAAATAGTCTTTCTTTTTTTTTTTTATTTATTTTGCTGTCTAGCATAAAAAGAAACTTATGCAGTGCTTAAAATATTGAATATAAACTATTAATGCAATAAAATTGTGCTAATTTTCTATTGTTGAAATGAAATTTAATAAAAGTAAACCAAAATGAAACAGGCATTGATTTTGTTAATTTTTTTTTTTAGATACTCAGTTACACTTTTATATATTACTAAATACAATCAGTTTGAGGAAGTAATTTGGTTTCAAATTTATTCTCATATTTTTGCCATTGTAGGTATAAGATGGAGATAAGAGGAGATATTTTTAGGCCAAATGATTTTTTTGATTCATTAGAATCAAAACACCAGCTCTTATCATCAAATACTTTCAAATCCAGGTATTTCAGAGAATACAAATATAAGCAAATGGCGAATTCCTTAGGATTATTTGAGACTCTTTTTCTTTCTCAGTTTCTATGTCCCATCCACTGACTCAGGAGTTCTACAGTCTGAAAATTTCATGTTCATTTGCTGCAGACATTCTACTTCATTACTCCTTCCCTTCTTTTTACTCTCCTCCAAATTGCTCACTTTATTTTCTGTGTCTCATGTCTCCCTTCATATCTCTACTCCTTCGTATATTAGGTGCGTGCAGTAGAGGTGAGTTATATAATTTTCTCTGGAAGAGACTTAGATAATGTGGTGTTGAAGTTACTAATCTCAAATAGAACAAAAAATATAGTATGATAAGGTTGCTAATAATTAAACTACAGATACTTTATCACACTGTCATTTTTTATTTATCAAAAAATAAAATAATTAATTATTGCAATTAATATTTGCAGTTTAATGAATAAAATCTTATTTGATTAAACAATACCCCCTAAATATCCTATTTCAGAACTTTAGATTTTTTAAGCATTTGCTTTTTACCAACTGAAATATCTTCTTAACTGACATTGCACTGAAAGGTTTTTCACAAAATATGGCTTCCAATCATAAATTTTGTATCTGGATCATTTTAATTGCCTCCATGTTCTCACTGCATAAGAGTGAGGTGAAGTTAGGAATCAAAATGAGGAATATGAACCGTGGCTGCTAGACTGCAACTCACACTTTCAAATATTCCAGTCAGGCTTTCCTGTAACACAAAAGCGTACACAAAAGTTTTGCAAAGGACTTACATCATTCTTTCAAAAATGCATGTTTATATCAAATGTAATGTCTTCTTAAAAGACTGTACCTCATCTCCTCCCTCCCTGTTTTACTTCTGATAGACTGGGCGAATCATCTGGACAGATTACTCTCTCTGTTCCTCAAATGATGTGTAAACCCTTTCCATTTTAATTACACGGTGCCCCCTTGTATTCAGGAATAGGGCCAGATCCATGGGCACTTTCTGTTAAGCTGTAATGCTGACTTTATCCCTAAAATAGCTTCCTATATGGGCTTTTCATTTTCCATACTAATAAATGAAACAGAGGAAGAAACATTCTCTGGTCCTGGGATCAAGTGGCATGGAGCATTTCATTTTATGCATTCAGACTCTCTGCCCCTCAGTAGACTTTATTCATCTGTACCACCATTTAGTAATGTTCCCTGCAATTTTGTATCCCCAAACCACGATGAGGTTGCTTAGGAAAATGCTACTTGAACCATAGGAAAAACATATTGTAGGCCACCTTAACAATACCTAGCCCCCTGACAAGCACTGGCTATAGTTTCTTTAATGGTATTAACACAGCCTTAAGGGCCTTTTGCTCATGGTTTTCACCTTCTATGTAAGTTCTCCCCTGTGTAATTTAAAAGATGGAAAAAGTGAGAACAAGTAATTAATTATCTTTATTTTGGGGTTAAATGATCTGAATTCAGTGTGGACCAAAAGGAGGAAGCCCAAACACTAATATTTCAAGTGACTCTTCTGGCTCTTCCCTACATGGAGAGCGGTTTGAACTCAAGGGCAAACAGACATGGGGTTGCTCCAAGTTTTAAAATCATCCTTTATAGTCATTTTGTTCAGCTGGGAACTTAGGAAGCACATGTGCAAGAAGAAAGGACTATATCTCCTGACATAGTTTTAGTACTAAGGGCTGAAAGAAAAGATAGGAGATAAGTAAGTCTGAGTTTTACACATCTTCGGTTCTTGTTCTTGAATAACTTGCTTTTGTTAATCATTTATAGGTAGCGTACACTAGAGGAAAACACCAATTTCTCATCTGATAAGAACTTCTTAATTCTTCTTCAGGGATATCACAAGTTTTTCAGGAGGTTTAGCTTGACAATAACAATGTTAGCTTAAACATCAGGCTTTTAATTGCAGATTTCTGCAGCATGTACTCATCCATGGAAAAATAACATCCGTATGCTGACATATAATTATATGCATTTAGATCCCTTCTTATTATAGGAAAATACACTGCAACCTGTTTCTAGTTTCAGTGAAGTGTTCCTTTAAAAATGTAAATTTTGGAGCGGCTCATCTATTAATAAACCAGAGCACTGACATTACTGGCAGAACAAGTGACTTTGGTGTAATCTAAATGAGCCTATCATTTCAGTTACTCAATCTGCTTTTATCACCAGACAAAATAAATAAATACAAACTCATTTCTGTTACCACGTGCAGCTATATATTGGGCAGGATTCAACATTATTTTGCACATTGCTATCTATCTTCCTATTAAAAGTATAAACATAGCCACAGAGCAGCTGGGCTAAATTATCAAAGGAGGATGCACAATTAAACAGGATTTTACTAGTACAATCGAGGTCTGTAATTAAGCCTCTGTCTCCATAGACACATCTGGTCCCTGCCTCTTCACTGTGCTCTGGAATCTGATGTTTACTGCTGTTTGGCAGTAACATGTGCATAGGGAAAGGTGGGGGTTGGGTTTGTGTGTACACTGGGTACTATATACCTCAGAAAGATCTGCAGAATCAAGACCTTAGTGTTAATGAACCGAATTTCAGAGGAGGATATCATTTACATTTTTAGGAAGGTTTAAAATTAGTCACATATTTGCCTGTATCTATTTGCTTGTTTTTGAAAAAACATGAATATTGGAAAACAGTGGAATCAATTACTACATCACACTTCAAATAATAGCACAGTTGTCTGTAGAACTGTTTCACCTATTTTTTAAATTCTATACATTATGTAAGTATTGTGGTAATGCCTACAGGCTAAAAATATTTCCCATTTCTATTCTAAACTTTAGAATAAAATAGTTAGAATGCATTGAAAATGTGTCATTCAATGTGGCACTTATAAAGTTAAAAAATGCATGTTATAGATCATATATTAAGGATCAAAGTCATATGACCCTAAATTCAAAGTAAACAGATTTTAAATTGTCTCTATACTGTTCTCCTGCCTGTGTGAATACAATAAAAGATGATGTCACTCGTATGTACAATCACAGAATCAGAGAATGCTTTGAGTGGGAAGGGACCTTTAGAGATTTTCCAGTCCTAACCACCTTCCATGGACAGAGACATTCGACACTAGATCTGGTTGCTCAAAGCCCCCTCTAACCTGACCTTGAACAAAGATGGGGCATCTACAACATTTCTGCACAACTTATTTCAGTGCCTCACAACTCTTATTCTAAAAAAACCCTCTTCCTTATGTCCAATCTAAACCACTGTTCTCTCAGTTTAAAACCATTTCTCTTTGTCCTATCACTACAGACCTTTGGTAAGAAGTCTTTCTCCATCTTTCCTATTGTCTGCCTTTAAAGGCTGCAATAAGGTCTCCCCAAAGTCTTCTCTTCTCCAGGCTACAGCAACTCTCTCAGCCTTTCCTCATAGGAGAGGAAACCATTTCTCTGGTTTTTCATGACCCTTCTCTGGACTCACTTCATCAGGTCCACATCTTTCCTTCACTGAGGAACCCAGAGCTGGATACAGTACTCCAGGTTTGGGCTCATGAGAGCAGAGTAGAAGGGGAGAATCCCTTTCCTTGACCTGATGACCGTGCTTCTTTTGATGCAGCTCAGGATACCGTTGGCTTTTTTATTTGCAAGTGCACAATGGCACCTCATGTCCAATTTTTCATCCATCAGTATCCCTAAGTCCTTCTCTGTCTGGCTGCTTTTAATACTTTCATATTCAGGATTGTCCTGACCCAGATGCAAGGTCCTTGAACTTGGCCTTGTTGAACTTCAGTAGGTTTACATGGGCTTACTCCTCCAGCCTGTCCAGGTATCTCTGGCTGACATCCCATCCATCAGGCATGTCAACTGCACAACTCAGCTTGGTGTCATCTGCAAACTTGCTGAGGACACACTCAATCCCACTGTCACATCATTGATAAAGATATTAAATAGTACTGGTTCTAGTGCAGAAGCCTGAGGGAGACTTTGCCCACTTGGACATTGAACCATTGACTGTAACTCTTGGAACTCATCCATCCATCCATCCATCCATCCATCCATCCATCCATCCTTCCATCCATCCATCCATCCATCCATCCATCCATCCATCCATCCATCCATCCATCCATCCATCCATTCATCCAATTGTTTATCCAACAGTTCACCCATCAATTCCACATCTCTCCAATAGAGAAGTAAGAATGTTGTGCAGGATTTCATCGAAGGCCTTACAGAATTCCAGGTAGATGAGATTCATAGCTTTTTCTCTGTCCATTGCTGCAGTCACTCCACCATAGAAGGCTACTGGATTAGTGAGGCACACAAATTCAATTAACAGTAGAGTAGGAGTGAAATGAGCAGTAAGGGTACACGCAAAATCAATCAGCCCTTACACTGTCATTGCAAACATGCAAACATACATATATAATTAAAAAGAAGCATGCTTTCAGTCTTTGAAGGATATATGGGCTTGACTGAGTTAGTTCCTGTTGGATCACAGTGGCGTGAGTATAAACAAATCTCTGTAAAAGTGTCACAAATGTGAGAAAAGATAATTATTTCTGCTCTGCAGATATTTGCTGCTGACAATCAGCTTTATATAGAGCCTATTGGAAACAATTGAAAAATTCTCAGCAGTTTCAGTGGTTCTTTTATTAAGAATCATGTGAAGAGTTTGTTTATAATATAGTAAGTGGATAAATCTTTCCTTTTGCATTTAAATAAAAGAAGTTTTGCTAATTTTAGTGGATTAAAAAATCTAATCATTGTGCAACTAAACATTGTAAAATTAAAAAGTGTGGGGTTGGTCTTCTCTGTCTAAATCTCATACTCTGTCATATCTATGCAATTAATATATACTAACATACATACATATACACTTACCTCTTAAACTGGAGGCAGAATAAAATTTCATATTTGAAAGTAAAAAACCTGAATATCTTGAAAATCCTTTTTTTTTATAAAAGGGGAGAAAAAAGCTTTTTTGAGCTAGGTTTCAACATTCAGCACAGACTGAAGCAAAAGTTTGTATATTGAGGCCAGAGACACACTGCTGACTCTACACCCTTGTTACAATTCAGACAATAGCTGTCCTGTGCATGTAAAGAAGACTATATTAAAAATAAAGGCATCAACTTACCCTGTGTGTGTTTTTTTCCCATCCTATTCTGTAGATTTTATGAGTAAAAACTTTGAGACATTCTTTGAGCCCTTTTTTGAGAATAAGTTGAACCAGAGGTTGTTAGGGCTGAAAGACATTAACTTGAATGTTTAATTATTTATTAACTTTCCTGGCCCATGAAAGAGAGCTAGGATATACTAGCAAGACATTTATTTCCAGAAAAAATAAGAAAGATACTTAAAATGGTGATGCCTACTTGACACCAGGCATGGGGAGTTTATCTTTTAATTTATCCAATTTTAATGGCAAAAGTCTCGAATGGGGTTTTGCCTCTGCCTCAGTAAATATGAACTATTTTGTGTTCTAGTTACTGAGGAAACATGTTGTAAATGTCCTACCCCTTCTGCATTACAAATGATGGCACAGTAGCTTTGTGCCGTTCACAATAAAAGGAATGAAAGGAATGGAAAGCCAGAAGTCAAAGTCAAATAACTGCAGCAGATAGGCAGCCAGCATTCAACTGCTGAGAAATGTTACAGCTATTTAAACCACTGTTTCTAGGATCTTCTTTCCAGATCCAGAAAACACCTGTGGAGTACGCAGTCTTTCCTTGAATCTGGGAGAAGTATAACAGAAGCCCACATGAAAAGTCAGGGTTTCACTTTGCAGCTTTGACTATTGTATTGAATTAACAAACACCAAGCCCTATTCAATTCTATTTAATTGAGTTTATAAATGTCTGTTTTATGAACTTGAAATCACAGAATCAACTGGGTTGGAAAAGACCTCTGAGATCATCGAGTCCAACCTATGACCAAACACCACCTTGTCAACTAGACCATGGCACTAAGTGCCATATCCAGTCTTTTCTTAAACACTTCCAGGGACAAAATGTGTGATTATTTCATATTAACTCCATGAACCATAAGTTATGGAATTGTAATAAATAATTTTATTATTACTGTTTATTATGTATATATATATGGGTTTTTTCAGAACATTTCACAGGATTTGACTTCTGATACTAGCTGTTTGTTTACCTTGAGGGAAGTATTAACAGCAAAAACTGGCAGCTGGAATGAATTTATATGTCTTGAGTAACCCTTATGCTTCAGTTGAGTGACTGTTACCCTGAAGTAGGATAGAAGATTTGACCTGGTTTTAGCTTTGTGGAGAGATACAGTCTAAACCAAAAATATTTGTCAAATGTTCTGGGAAAGTGCAGTGTCATTTTTTCATCCACAGAAACTAAAATTCAATGAAATATATGATGTCAGTTCAATACTTTTCCAGATCTTGAGGGAGACCGGACCTCTAACCATCTATTTTTCTCTAATAAGGAAAAGAAATAAACCTTCTTAGTGTATTTGTCCTAGACTACAGTGAAACAGCAACCTATGTTCTGTCATCTGCCTAAACAAAAATTGCATTTGATTTTGGACTAAAATAAAGTTTTAAAGAGAATTAAAAAAAACTAATTTCACAGGAACACAAATGTTCAATGAAGTGGAATAGACAAAAAATACTGAACGTGCATGGCAGCCCAAGTTAGATACTCTTTGAAGATGAGAGAAGGGATGCATCTGATTTCAATAAAAAAATTCAGAAGAAACAAGATTCTAGTCCAGTGTGGATGTTGGTCTACCTGGCGGTGTAGTTTGCCCTACAGAGGTAATGAAATACTTGACCTTCTAAAATACAAGGAAATTTATTTCAGTTCACTCTAAGAACTGCAGGAAGTAGGATAACTGTATAAACAAACACACTGGTTCGTGGTTAACGATGCAGCACTTTTAAAGAAATCAATTTTGATTCGGTTGTATGTTATTTTCTGCGAGGGACACTTCTCTGATCTCAGGCTTAGGTGGCAAAGCTTTACTGTGTCCTCTTGCTTAAACTCTCTCATCATCACACATGCTTTGTTCTTCTGTACTGCCTAGTGGGGTTGCTGTCTATGCCTCATAATTCCCATCTGCGAAAAAAGGCATTTTCTACTCATTAACTCCAGAGAAATATTGATAGCCTACAGTAAAAAAAAAAAAAAAAATCAAAACAGAAGGGAAAGATTTTTAATATTAGTGATATTTACTTATTTTATTTAAATATGAGTGAATTTTGTCTTTGAAGAAATCATATTTTGATTTAAAAAAAAAAAAAAAGATATGTGTAGGCAAAGAGCCAAAGTAGTCTATGATAAAAGGAAAAGACTGGTCTTGTCTAATAGACAACCTGACAGGACACATATGATAATATTATTCCATCTAACTTAAAATCATAATTGCATTTTAAGATTAATGGGAAGTATTAATATTTAGCAGTACATACTCCCATCTTATCCTCACTAGAGATTAATGACCATCCAAAGAATGAACAAAATCTGCAATTGGAAATCATTTGTCATTTAGAAAGTGTCACTGATCAACAGCCAGCTCTTCAGTACCGTACTGTTTGATTTCTATTGAAAATTATTTAATTTTTATGCTTAGTAAGTATCCACAGAAAGATCCTTCAGCCTTTATATTCATGCACACACCCTGTGATTGTAAACCAGATAGGGGTTGCCCACTTCCGAGATCCTTCAGCAAGAAAACTCACATATGCATGTTTAATAGTGGTGAGAAAACAGTGTATGCTTGGTCTCCTAGCAAAATGTTATCAAAAAGTGCACCTGCCCAACATTTCTGTAGTGAATAGAGAATCCCTGGATTATTAATCTGAGATGCTAGTTTATCTCCTTTGACTTTTTTAGGGAGCCTGATTTGATTATGATTTCAGATATGATAGGTGGCTAAAGAGACGTGGGAAGGTTCCTCATGAGGAAACACTACGGCTAAAATAAATGGAAAGATGTTAATGTCATTACTGTTTTTCCATTTTTTCTGAGAGGATGACATATAAGAAATAGTGTTACTCAAAAAGTGAGGAAAACTTCTGTCCCAGTCCTCAGGGAAGGGAGTTAGAATATTCATGCAGATTTTTCGTCTTCACATGACTCATGAATTGATGGAAAATTATACATTGCCTCACTGCATCATCACAAAGCACTTTTATCATGACATTATTTGAATGAAAAATTCAACTTTTATTTATCTGTTATTAAGATTTTAAAATAACCAACCAAAACCAAAAACAAAAACAAAAACACCAAAATCAAACTAAGGACATAAAATAAACCTGTGTGAAACAAGTTGTGTAATTAGACGTACTGTTTAATGAGATGTTATATTCATTGAAGCAATGAAATCATGTTGCTTGAAGAGAATTTAAGTATTTTCACATTATTCTGCCATTACTTCAGCTATTTTTGACAATCTGAAGGTCTCAGACAAAGAAGCACAGTAGCCCTTTTGAGATCCTGTGTCACGGAGGAGTCTTCACAGTTGTAAACCAGTAGGGGATACCAGAACAAAATGTAAGAAAAGTCGTCTTGTCCGTTGAGTGTATACCTGAATTCTCAGTGGATTCCTTCATATTTCACCTGAATTCTCAGTGGATTCCTTCATATTTCATATCTGGGTCTTTCAATTCTGCCGTCAGAAGGCTGAAAAGAGGAGTATTAGAAAAAGAAAAATCACAGAATAGTCACTACAATGTAGAAGCATTAATCGATATACAATAAAACTTTGTAAAGGAAGAAGCAGACTATTGGTATGCAAGTAGTGCTGTGAAAAATTTGAAGATTTTGGGACTATTACACATGACAAATAATATTCAGGGTAATAAATAATCAGCCAATATATATCACTCCAGGCAAAACGTCTTTTTTTTCTTTAATGAAGTATCTAGATTTGCGTATATGAGTTTAAAATATCACAAGTGTCTATTAATTCATTGAAATTTCTGTCTGAGTTTGGCAATTGGTTATAGATTCATCTATGATTTATGATTTATTATTTATGTCATATAACTTTTAATACATTTCTCTAAATTAAGTTGTATTTCTATGTTGTGTGGTGATTAAAACAATTACCCTTATTAAATAATGTATTAGATTGAAATGTCATTTTCCTTTATGAATTCATATTGACTTGCTTGTTGTTTTTAATATATTTTTTCTTTGCAACATTTGCATTCTGTGGTGCAGTTGCATTAAACTAACTGAGCTAGTCAGGCATTCAACCGAAGGACTTCACTTATATGATGTTCAAAACTGTGAAATGTAACTGCTCAGTTCCAGCAGTAGAAATTACAATGCAGATGATTAAATTCGCATAAATTCTGATTCTCACAAACCTCCTTGAATACTGGAGTACTCAATATGGAAAATAAAAAATAAGAAAGGGTTGGACTCAAGTGGGATGCCTAAACTGAATTGTCATGGTCTGGGTCTCCCAGCACAAGAAAGACATAGACCCATTGGAACAAATCCAGAAGAGGTTACAAAGAGGATCAGAGGGCTGGAACACCTGTCCCATGAAGACAAGCTGAGAGAGTTGAGTCTGTTCAGAAGGGAAGACGACTCTTCTCTGTCTCTATATGGGAGACCTAATAGCAGCCTTCCAGTACTTAAAGGAGGCCTACGAGAGAGCTGGGGAAGTATCTTTTACAAGGGCATGTAGTGACAGGACATGGTGGAACAAATAGCAAATTACAAATCCCTCTACTTTCCATTATCTCATGAGACTAATCATCTCAGCTAAGATCTACACATCTAAAAGTTAAGAGAGTTTGAGAGGAGATGTAGCCACAAAGAGAAGACAGCTCCAGGAAAGAATTTGCAAATTAAGAAAATGGACTGGGGTCCTTATATATATATATATATATTGCACAGCTATGTTCACTGTGGCTCAATTTGTTCAGCAGACAGCTTTTTTAGTGCCAAGTGACACTCTTTATGGCTTGTAACTTAGTTTTCAGTGCTGTGCTAATCAAACCTTGGTGTCATAAATACCTTGCAAAGTGTGACAAATCTGACTTTGATAGAATAGAGTACTGTTCACCTTGACACTTGCTCTGCCTCATATATATGTGCTTGATACTGCCTTAAATTTACCAGAGGAATCTGAAAATTACAGAGAAGTTGAAACAGATGAAACTAATGTGCTTATACAGAGGATGCCAAAAATATTTTTTATATTTTATGTGAGAAATACAATGCATTTTCAGATGTTTCTAAAAATATTCTCAGTTACTAGCAATTATAATCTCTTATGAAGTTTAAGAAGCTACATTAAATGATTCTTTCCACTGTTGAAATTATATTTCTTGAAGAAATATGTTGATTACTTTGTATCTACAGAAGATTATTCTTTTAAAGTTAGCCATTGCACAAATTGCTTTCAGCTGTGCTGCATTGCAGCATCACTTTAGCAAAATATCAATTTATAAAAAAATATCTGTCTATAGAGGAGAAAAAAGTCTCCCATCTTTAGGATTTCTGCTAGCTTTTATTATGCTTAATTTGCTTTATTATTCTCATGCTTTTCTTTCTGATTTCTTAGAAATTGATGAAGAATACACAGAGTACTTAAGTAATAAAAGTGCAGTTCTGTTCTTCTATACAAATTAGCTGCTGGAAAAGTTAAATAAATTGTAGGCTCAGTGCATAATTCCCATCTTATTAATGCTGTCTAAATCCCAATTTCTGAACATACCCTCCATCAAAACACATCTCCTCATTTCACCTCTGTCTGCTTCTGTCAATCCACACATTTCCTCCAATTAAGAATTCAAAAAACAACCTTTCAAAGAGCTTTCCTCTGGACAGGAGCATACTGAAAATGTTGCAGTAGGAAATAAATAAACAAGTGAAGATGTATTTTATCTCATTTGCATTGCAGCAAAATTTTTTACCCGGGAAAAATATACTATCAAAGTGTAAAATCTATTCAAGCAATTAGGCTATTCAGGTGAAAAAGATGAACCAGTTCTGGAAATGTCTTCTGATGAAAAGAATTTATACTAACCTTCACTGATTCCCTTTTGAGATGCATTTAGTTTCATTCTCCCTTTACATGTCAATTTATCTACTCCAACACAAGCACAGTGACATTCCTGACAGATATCTGTTCTGTAAAGCCTCCAGTGTTAGAGACTCCACAGACTTGCTACGGACTTCTGTAATGTCTTCTAGTCACTAGAAAACTTTATTAATAATTTGTTCCATTATTTCTTATGTAGTTTACCATGTATATAGGGTGCAAGTTACTATTTTTGCAGGAAGCTTGTATGGATTTGAAAAGGATTCTCATTCCAGAGCACGAGCACATGCACACACTCCTTTTAATCATCTTCAAACTAAACAATTCTCAGAGTACCTTCTCTCATACATGTCTTGCAAGACAGAGAAACATGGCCAATATAAATAGTGTACAGCTGCAGGGGATTGTCTAGGGCCACCATACATTGGAAATTATTAAGTATGGATGGAATGGTGGTATTTTTCTATTAGTGGACTACAGAATCAATGGTATTTTTGGAGAAGGGATTTTGGATTGGAGATGACACTGGAAATTAAGAGCATGGCTACATAGAAGGTGTTAGTTTTAGACGAGAACACTCAACTGCTTAAAGGCAGATAGAGAATAGCTGACTAGTGGCTGTTCTGACAGGAAGAGTCTGAGGATTAACCCATGGGAACAATACTAACACATTTCAAAAGAAGAAAACATTAATTCAGAGTAAAACGGAGTTAACATTAATTCAGAGTAAAACATCAGTAAAAATAAAAAGGCAAGTAAAGACATCCTTGCTGTCTGCTTGTCAGAAACATGTGGTCTTCCATATTATAGTATTTGGTTACAGACAATGCAGTTATAAGAAGAGGTGTGTCAGTTATAAAACTCATAGAATGATGCAACACAAACTTACACAATATGCAGCATCATAAAATACAAAATGTAATATATACTAACTACAATCTGCAATGAATTAATTACATTTTTTTGTTGTTTTAGCTTTAGTTGTTTAAAAAAATTCTTTTTTTTTTTTTTTAACTAAAATTTATTAGTTCAGCAAAACTATATTTTTGGATGTCTGCATACCTGTACCAATCACTGAAGTGATGGTGAGAAAGGCAGTGGAAGAAAAATTGTTCCATCTCCTCTTCCTCGTAGCACCAGACCAGTATCTGTTTAGAAGTTGGTCACTTTTCATATTGAGTTGAATAGCTTTACCAAGGGAGAATATTGCCCAGCCTTTATCTTTCATCTTGGAGCTGTTCTGCTTCTTAGTAAGAAATTACTGGTTCAGATGGTGAGAAACAATGGCATTACCACCATAGAGGCTAGGGCACATTGATGGGAAATGAAATTTTCCTGTCAAGTCCCTGCTTCAGAGAATATTCAAAATTCATCAGAAAAAAAGTTCAAAGAGCAGCAATCCTAACTCAAATAGCCTAATTAAGATAGTCTTCTTGTAAGCACAATGGGCATCAAGCAGGTGTTCTCATCTCTTAGGGGAATACCTAGTCAGTAGGTTATCAGGAGCCAGTAATTTCTGAAATAATTTAATTTTTTATATTGCAAGAGAATGGTCAGTGTATTTTATTACTGAATGGGGTAAAATAATGTCTTCTAGGTCCTTTCAGAAGGGACAGCTTCATGGATCTAGAGTTGCTTAGTTCCATGATACTATGTGTTGTCTGAAGAGGAAACTATGTTCTTGGTACCGGCTGTTGGATGGCTTGTATAGCTCTTCACTCATTTTGCTGGTATCTATTAGTATGTCCTATCACCCCATGTAAATTTTTATGGGTATAGTCACTCAATTCTTAAGTCTTTCATTAAGTCCATGGGCTCTGTTGAGATGAACAACAGGGAGCTAGCAGATGTTATCATGAGGCCACTCTCAATAATGTTTGGTTGCTCATGGTGACTCAAAAAGTGCCCAAAGACAGGATAAAAACAAGTGTCACCCCCATTTTAAAGAAAGGCAATGAAGAGGACCCAGACAACTACAGGCCAAATGGCCTCACTTTGATCCCTAGGAATGTGATGGAGCAGCTAATCCTGGAAACTGTTGCCAGGCACATTAAGGAGGAGAAAAAATCATCAGTAGCCAGCATGGATTCACCAACACAGAATTCATGCTTGACCGACTTCCTAAACTTCTATGAGTAACCGATGGGCCTGATAGATGAAGGGAGTATTGTCTACCTACTTCAGGAAGGTTTTTGGCATTTATGTACATATCAATGTACATACATACCTGAAGGGATAGCGCAAAGAGGGAGCAAGGGTCTACTCAGTGGCGCTCAGCAAAAGGACAAGAAGCAATGGGTACAAACTGAAACACAAGAGGTTCCCTCTGAACACCATGAAATTATTTTTTATTGTGAGGGTGACTGTACCTGGGCACAGGTTGCCCAGGAAAGCTGTGGAATGTGGATCTTCGAAGACATTAAAAAATGTCCAGATATGATCCTCAGCAAAGGGCTGTAGGTCTCCTGGTTTGAACAAGGGGATTGGACCAGATGACCTCCACAGATCCCTTTCAGCCTCATTTATTCTATGATTCTGTGATAATGAATTCTTTTTGAGAGGCATTTCAGTGACTGGCATTACATATTTCTCTGAAGAGCTAGATCCAAATGGACATGGATTTAAGTTCCTTGAGTGGTCTTCAAGCAGAGTGTAAAACTGTTTTCCAAAACTGAATCCCTTTCATGGGAGAATTCCTCAAGTATTTAAAGATCTTCTGATGCACATGTTTTAGTCTTAGACTTAAGTCTTAGCAAACTGCTCCCTATGGGTCTTAAGGCCAATTAGGATCTTCACAGTAGTGCTGGCAAAGTAGTCATAGAAGGCGTGTTCAAGTCACAACTTATATATAAAAGCGAACTATTTTTCCACAAAATGTATTGGAAATATCTGCTTCTGTTCAAAATAAAAATAAACAAAATAAAATAAAAATCAAAAAATTGGTCTTTATGTAACTCTTTAATTGCAGTACTCATAAGGGAAGGAAAAGACCTAAGTCCTTCACTATCTTGACTCCAGAAAGCTTTAAAAAATTCCTTGTAAGAGTTTATCATAATAACCAGACTAGGAAAAAATTTCACTTGTGGAAAAAGTGATGAAGTTGTGCAGAATGCAGCAAAAAAAAGACAAGAAAATAGGGAAGAAACAGTAAAAGACAAAAAGAATGAGCTTGAGTCTGCAAGCTAGTCCTACCAGTAATATTCTAGAATAGGGAGACCCAAGTTGCTTTTCAAAGGTGTTCATGCACTTTATTCAGTAACTGGTCAATGTAGAATACAATCCTTCAGCACTATTTCTCCCCACAAGAAAAACTCCATCCAACCAACATCATTCCTGTCCCAGACCATATTTTAAATACAAATAGTGGTTTTCTTGAGAATCTATTTGCATAAAAGCTGCAAGGTATTTCAGGGATTCTTTACATTCTCATTTCTCCATGTAGCTTTAAAGAATTAATATATTTGATACACATATGTAACAAAGCATATGATTTATAAGATAGAGTAAATGGATGATTTCGGAATTAAGCTCTTGCTAATATTAAGCTTGATGTTTACTCCCTGTGAAGTTTCTCAAAACAAAATTATGGAACTGACCCACAATTCTACCACTGCAAGTTTTCTACACTACATTAACTTCTCCTTTCAGAAGGAACACCCCTCCTAAAACATTCAAACCCATGTTTTCACTAACTCTCCATTTTATGTGTGTTGATACTACCCCAAAAGTAATGGTGCAGTAGAGTTTAATGCATACATTTGGAAAAATTTTATAAAGTGTATTATTAGTACCTTGAAAGACTATGAATCATACAGAATGATATTGAAGAACAAATAATATTCCAACTAAAGTAAAAGGATCTAAAATTATAGACAATGTAGTTTAGAAAACAAAACAGTGCTTTGACAAATACATGCCCACAATTTGTTTTTAGGCTTACTTCATTGCAGAATGCAAATACTTTTTTAATAAAATTGTCACATTACAAATACATGCAACATTCCAGTAGAAAAAAGGATAAGCAGAAGTAATTAGTTGGAACATGTAGAACAAAGAATTACACTTAAAGTATTTACAGCATTGGTTTTGATATTCCCTTTGAATGGTTTATTTGCTTAAATTAATTAAAGTTTTACTGGAGCTTTCAAAAGGCTGGTTGCAATCTGAAATCTTAAACATCAGATTTTCCATGTAATAGAGTTGACTGCCTATGGTTTAAATTATTAAAATAACAAAGGAAATAATTACCAAGTTTGTTTAATAGAAGATGTTCATTTATAAATCATAGCTTCATAAATATATCACTTTTAAAACTAACTGGAGACAATACTGTCAAAAGAAAATAAATGAACTGAGTTTAGGGAATTGTACAAGAAATATTATGAATAAAAAATGCAGCAGGCTTTAGATCTCCAGCTTCCAAGGTTTAGGTCAATAACCATCACATACTGAAGTCAGAAAAACAAATTTCAACTTCCAAAACTGACATTCAAGTAAAGGTCCCACTCAGAAGATTGAAGTTATATTATACTTCATGGGAACCAAAGGAAGATGACTATTAATATGTAGTGCAAAAATGGTAACAAATGGAAGTCGAAGAAAATTTAAAGGGAGTTAAGTAAAATTCAAAGTGCAAAGAAATGTAAATTATTTTGAAGATTTAGTTAATTTTTAATGTAACGTTATGAAATATTTATCTAAATATATGTACTTATTTCAATATAGAGCTTTTCTCATTGCAACATTTTGGACAGCAAACAAAAACTGGCATAATTATAACTCTAAAAAGATTTTTGTTCATACTCCATTCTTTACCTGAGATAAAAAGACAGTGCAATTCATCCCGTCTTTGGAACATAAATATTTCAATACAAATTTATATTTTTAAGTCATACATCTAATAGACCCAACTATTCTATTGTTATTCTATTAACTAGATTAACAACATATGGTATGAACATTCCTCATCTAACAGTTATATAGTTTAGTACATTTTATGCAGAGCTGCTGATAAATGGGGCAATAACAAATTAACAATGCTGAAGCTGTATATAACATCCCTTGAATTGTTTTTCATCATTAATATTTAATAAATTAATTAATGTGGTGAAGTAATAAACTCAAAGCTTACTTTATGTTATATCAGTGGAGAAATATATTTGAGCTACTAACAATAAAGCCAGGCATAAATGCTTTTGGTAGGCAGCCTCCAAGAAAATTATTTACACAATGCTTGCAAAGCACTTTTAAGAAAAAATACACTCATTCCACACTGAATTTATAAAAATGCCTTAATAGGGTAAAGATTGGAGGAAAATTCTGCCTTGTTCATGAATTTCAACTTCAATTTACAGTTTTTCCTGTACCCAAGTAACTGACAAGTAGTTCAACTTTGTGGAATAAGCTAGAACAAAATAATGGAAGAAAGCATTTTTCAGAACATTACCCTAGTATCATCTCTTGTAATAAAAATAATCTATCTGGCTATTACTGATTTAAAATAATTTATTTGGTTAAACCTATTGACATGCGTAGAAGTCTGATGGTTTGATACCTGTATTGTAGGATGTCAACACTACTAGATTATAAACCCATGTATGAAAACGCAGAGTGTCTAAGGAACATAAAAATGTCTGTATGGGAATAGACCAATGATTTATCTAATACAAAAGCCTGTCTATGACAACAGTCAACAATGGATGTTTAGGAATGGATACAATAAAAACAAACTGATTAAGAAACTTACATTACAAAAAAATTAGTAGAGTATTAATGTTCCAGGGTATGAGTAAAAGACACATGATCCTGACTTGCAATTACTTACATATAGATAATAAGAAACAAGACAGCTACTTAAATTGCTATGAGTGTCAAGTTTTATGAAGACTATGGGAATCACTCATCTGCCTCAGTGGGCATTTGCTTTCTGCAAGGTCAGCATATTACCTGACAACAGCAGAATGATTTGCAGGTGAAAAACCAAAATAAGTATACACGTCTCCACATTCAACCTTGAAATGGTCTTATGCTAAGGGAGCACTGGTGTGTAGTAGTGTGAGAGCTCTACTCGTGTAAGAAAGAAATGAAGAACTGAAGAGAATCCGTTTAGATGCCAAGTTTTTGTGACTTCTGGCTACAGGGCTGAATATGAATCTATACAGATTCATTTTCATTTCCATTATGAAGTGTTCTAAATTTCTCTGAGGAGATGATAGTATATTTATTTACTGATGATGTATTGATAGCAAAACAAAAACAAACAAACAAACAAAACCGTTTTGTCCAGCTGTTTTGTTAGAAACTGTGAAAAGTGACAGTGCTTAGGTCTTCTGCAGCAACTATGCAATTCAGCACTAAACTGCGCCAGTGATGCTTTGGAATAAAAGCAAGTTACAGCCTCTGTCTGTAGGCACTGAGTTTATTTGCATATGTGAAAGCAACTGCTGTCATACATTCTAACTTCTGGCTTTTTGTTTCTCCATGTCCTTTCAAAGTGTCCTGTCCAGGTGCTATATTTAACATCACATGGTATAGCAACTCTGGCTTTCTTCTTTTTCTACTTCAGTTTAGACTATGTCTGTGCCACACCCTGCTTTACCTGCAGTGATTAGTCATATATACAGTCTTTACAATAATTTATTTAGGAAATAAACTTAAACAGCATAAGGTGTATGAAACACCTGTGAGCCAAAAATGTGAATACAATGAGAACAAGTTGCTTTTAAGCACTAATTAAATATTAATTATGAATACATAAACTAAAAAGCTTTGCAAATAAGACAGTGCTACAAATGGTTGAACATTTTGGGACAGGTTTGAAATCTTTCCTGTTTAATAAAAGAAACATTATTTGATAGCCAAATAATCCCAAATCAGTCACCATTAGTTGAATGTAAAAAAAGTCCTTAAGTGAACTGCTGTTAAAAATCAATGCTCTGAAAAAAGACCAAATTTTAAGAAGGATATTGACCAGAAAGTTTAACTTTTTCCTTAATGTCCTTAGTATAGCAAAAGGTACCTCTGGCAAACCTCCTGACATCTGTGAGAGGCATCCAATCAAAATGTTGGTGCAAACCAACAGTAGTAAATAAATCTTTTGTAACACTGCCAAACAATATGTATATACATATATGCACATTTTACTTGCGTATGTGACCAACAAAGGGAGAAAGAAGTGTGCAGTTTTCTCTGGGGGGCATAGTTAAGCTTGTAAACAGTGACACAAGTAGCAGACAAGCCAGACAGAGAACATTAAAAATAAGATTAGCATAAGGGGCTGCAAAAAAGCCAGACATCCTGCTAAATGAGTGAGAAAGGTGAAAGGAAAGCAGCAGTGGGCATAGACGAGATTCCCTATCTTTTAAGAGGGACAAGCAGCATGAAAACACTAGTCTTGAATGAGGGAATCCAGGTAAAGAAGAATACTTTTCTTCATTCTCAATAACAGTAACCTCAATCTCAGCAACTAAGAATAAGCGAAGACCACAGCTCTCTATGCTTTTTATATGGCATCAACTCCATGGTATTGTATATGCAGGTGATTTAGGATATGTTTTAAAGACTAACAGCAGTATATATGAACTGATTAGTAATGGCAGTAAATTTCAAAGTGTGCTCCTAATAAAATTCAGTCAAATATTTAAAAGAAGACAAATGAATCAGGCTGTTGTCACAGTGACTTCTAATTCTCTGAGGGACATAACATGCTAAGTGTATAGAAGTACTTATGTACATGTGTGTTTGCGTGCTACTCTATTTCTGTTCTCTATATATGTATGTGTGTAAACATACTCAGCTTGAGTAGTACATATTTACATGTCTCCATTCAGTTGTGATTTTAATGTACAAACCAGGTCAAGATCAGTTTTTGAATAGTTATTGTACTTCTCTGGCAGTGAGTCAGCTAAAATCAATGGAGCCTTTCTATTAACTTCCAACAGGACCCAGGTAAGGATGTGACCTCTGGGAGTTCAAAGTACGATAATAATTGCTGTTGAAAAATATGTTGAAGTGTTCCAGATTAAAGCAAACTTTTTGATATTGATTCAAATTTTCAGGTCTAGTAATGAACCGCAGAGGGAATATGTTAGTGGATTGCTGGCCTGTTCCACATGGTGCATAATGCCATCAGCTATGTCAAGATAGTAGAGTCTAGTAATAGACATAGAGCAAGATATATCACTTCAGGAAATGTTACTTCAAGTCCTGACTATTACAATCAACCAATCATCAAAAAAATCCACTCTACAATGGATATATTTAAAACGTAAGCACACACAGAGGTCTTCAAGGATCATCAAAAGGTATTAAGATATAACAGAGGTAAAATTAGTGGTAATGAATTACTGTCTTAGTAATACTAAAAGCAATAGTAATATATAATAATGAATATAGCATCTGCATAATAGTGAAAGGAGACATTACAAAGGTGACAATTCATGAAAGAAGTAACTGTTTGAAAGTTTGAGATCTTTCTATATGTGAAAAAATAAAGGAGAAAAAATCATTAAAATACAAAGTATGGCATGCCCTGTAATAGTAGGCATTAATTAATTAAGTAATGTTAATTAATAGATAATTATTGTCAGAATGTATGAAAAACATGAAGCTACACAAATTACTGTGAAGGCTATTGCTCAAATATATTTACGAAATTATTCTGCAAAGTAATTTATAAATTCAGAATACTAGAGAATGACTAAATAAATGTTATTTTGGTAGCTAAGTTTCTGCTTCTTTACTGGGAGAAAACAATATAAATTTTTTGCTGTGCTTGTGTAAGACTTAAACTTTCTGCATGTTGGTTTATATCTTTACCAGTTTCCTATATACTGCGTGCTCCTCCCACTGAAAACTGTCTCTCCCTTCCTGGCTTTTAATATATAACCTGTACTCCTTCCCTATGTCACTGAGCAAATTCAAAACTTGGACAATCCGCAGTACAGAAAAGCATAGCAAGTACTGTGGCTATTTATAGCTATAATTCAGTGGCTGACAGATTCCACATGAGACAGGGCTTGCTGCCTGCAGAATCTCTTTTCCATTTGACAGTGTATAAACTCACCAAAGCCTTTGAAAAACAATTAAGTGGCATTTGGATATGTTAGATGCTTGAAAACTAGCTAGTTTCCTAAAAGTTAATGAATTAAACATATAATCCTGTCTTGCTATTCGCTTCTTTTCCCTGAAAGGATAACAGACAAAATAATCTACTGTGTATGCTCTATGACAGACTTATTTGAGAGGGCAATTTTTTACCACTATTTCATTGTAGAGGCTGACTGCTGTTAAACAGCAACTGAACATGAAGGTATGCTCCACCGAAATTTAAAATGAACTGACACCGTTAGTTGAAGGGAGATGGACAGGAACTGTTTATAAAGTAAAGGGGGAAAAAAACCCACAAATCAAGAACTATGATGAAAATGGTTCCCAAAAGCTGCTGCTGTTGTGGATATTAACACTAGAAATCTTGCTACTATGTGATGTGAAATTCATACTTTTTTGAATATAATGGATATAATTACAGAGTCACAGAACCAGATAGAGCAGGTTGCCCACAACTATATGAAGTAGAGCCTCGAATGTCTCCACAGATAGAGACTGCAGACTTTCTGGGCAACCTGTTGGAGACTTTCACAATAAAAATGTGTTTTCTTAAGTTCAGATGGAATTTTTTATATTTCAGTTTCTGCTCCTTGTTTCTTGTACTTTTACTGGATACCTATGAGAGGAGTATGTCTTCATCTTCTTTATTAGTTATAAATACTAATAAGTTTCCTTTGTCTTCCGTCCCTTCTCCAGTCTGAATAGATCCAGGTCTCTCAGAGTCTCTTTGTACAACAGATGCTTCAGCCCCTACTTGTCTTTGTGATACATATTACAGGAAAGGATCTCACCAGGAAAGGATCCCCTCCTGAACCTACTGGCAATAGTATTACCAATGTAATCCAGTAGGCTGTCAATCTGCTTTGCCATAAAACCACTTTGCTGGCTCGTGGTAAGCTTGTATTGGTGATCAGGACCCCAAGGTTTTTTTCTGCAGGGTTCTGTTCCAGCTGTTTGGCCCCCGATATTTATTGATGCCTGGGTTTATTCCTGCACATTTGCAGGACTTTGCATATTCCTTTGCTGAACTTAGTGAGATTCCTGTCAGATAAATTCTCCAGCCTGTAATGTCTTTCTTAATGGCAACACAACTCTGTGGTCTATCAGCCATTCCTCCCAGCTTTGTGCTACCTGTGAAATTACTGAGAGTGCACTCTGCCCCAGCACACCAGTCATTAATGAATATGTTGAACTGTACTGGCACCAGTGGAATACATCACTAGTGACTGGCCTCCAAATGGATTTTTTTCCGTTGACTACAACTCTCTGAGCCCAGCCATTCAGCTAGCTTTTGATCCACCTCACTGTCCACTTATCTAAACTGTACTTTGTCAGATTGTCTATTATAATGTTGTGAGACATCACAGAATATGCTGAGTTGGAATTAAACTCACTAGGAGTATCAAAATACAGACTGACACCTCCCCTGACACAACTTCAGGCCTTTCCTTTGGGTCCTGTCACTCATCACCGCAGAGAAGAGATCAGTGTCTGCCCCTCCTCTTTCCCTCACAAGAAAGTTGTAACTGTAGTGAGGTCTCCTCTCAGTCTCCTCTTCTCCTTGCCCTTCTTTGGATGCTCTCTAATAGCCTAATATCTTTCTCTTATAGTGATGCTCAAAACTGCACACAATATTCAAGGTAAGGCCTCATCAGGGCAGAGTAGAGTGGGACAATCCCCTTCCTTGACCGACTGGCTATGCTGTGCCTCATCCCAGGTACAGAATCCAGCACTTTGCCTTGTTGAACTTCATACAAAAATGTGTCAAAAATCCTACAGCTGTTCTCACCTCATTCATACAGCTAGTCATCTCAATGTATAAGGTTATCAGTTTGATAACACATGTTTTCCCCCTCTTAAATCTGTACAGATTACTTTCAATCATTTTCTTTTCTGGAAATGGTTCCCAGAATTAGTTTCTTGATCACCCAGTGGGGGACTGAAGCTAATAAGCCTGTAGTTCCCCAGGTCCTCCTTCTGGCTTTTCTTGAAAATGGGAATGTGATTTGATTTCTTCCACTCTTCAGGAACCTCTCTTGATTACAAAAACTTCTCAAAAAGTGGCCTTGAAATTGGAGGAGTCAGGTCCCTGAGAACCTATCGGGCTGCACAGACGTTTTAAATCCAGTTTGTTTAAGTGCTCCTTAACACTATTCTGCTTCATGAAGAGTCCTTCTCACTCCAGAATTTCCCCCTATTCTCAAGCATCTGGGTTTCCTGAAGACCAATTTACTGTCAATGACAGAGGCAAAGAAGTCATTGAGTACTTTTGTCTTTTCCAAACCCTTTGTCATCAGGTCCCCTGCTCTACATCACTAACATGTCCACGTTTTCTCTAGTCTTACTATTACTCTGAATGTAATTGTAGAATCCCTTTTGTTGTCTCTGACATTCCTTGCCAAATTCAACTTCAGGTCAGCCTTGGTTAGCCTCTCAACTGTATCACTGAACTTCACAGAGCTCCATGTGTTGAACAGCAATTCCATACTCTTTCTGGGTCTCCTGCCCCTATTTCTTCCTCTCATACACTTCCTTTTTATGTCTCAGTTCAGTCAAGATTGCCTTGTTGATACATGCAGGCTTCCAACTGCCTTTGTGTATGTCCAAGTTTAAATGAGACAAGGGTCTTTTGCTGAGGATGAGTTACGAGAAAAGACCCAAACTCCTTCCTCTAAGCAATTATAAATCCAAAATTAAGAGGCTCCGATTGAAGGAAAAACAACTTATGGAAAAGGAAAACTAACAGTCCTTTATTAAAAGGTATATGTGTATTAACAGAAACACGAAAAAAAAACCAAGTAAAACAACCAAACAATACTTCTCTACCCACAAATAATCCCCTTCAAAACAAACCGATAAAACAGGCGAAAAGAAAAAGTAAACAGCTCAAGGTTGCGTCCTTTGGTGCAATTCCAACCACAGTCAATCGGGGGGCGCTGTTGGGTCACTGGAGGCGCGGAGCTTGTAATGTCCTATAGCAGTCACCAGGTGGCGCTGCTGGATCACTGGTTGCCACCACGTGGGGGGGGAAGGGGGGCCAGGAATTGCCCCCTGGGGTATGTCCAAGAAAAGAAAGAAAAAAAAACAAATTAAAAAAAAAAAACTCGGTTTCCCTTCCCTTCCCACACACTGGGAAAAAGGGAGGAGGGGAAGGGAAAACAGCAAAACAGAAATTTCTCCCAGTGGAAGAAAAACTGATGATCTTCAGCTTGTCAGGATTCATATGAGACAAAAAAACTGCAGCTAGCAAAGACTGGGCAAAGCAGCAGCAGCAAACTCCCCCTCCGACAAGGAAAAAAAAGAAAGAAAAAAAACCAGGCAGCATCTGCAGCTGGACGGCTGGACCCCAAGCTCACAGGCACACCCACAGCCTCTCCTCACCTGAGTTCCAGCCACAGTCTCTCCTACCAAAAACTCCTCCTCTCCCGTTGTCCAGGAGACAGGAGGAAAAGGTAAACATTACCTTTTCATCTGCCTCGTTTCCTGGGAGACTAATCTCTCGGCCATTAGCCAAAAAAGCTACCTCTTTTGTGTTGTTAAATGCTGATCTGATGGCCAGGTGGAAGGGAGAAAATTCTTTGCCTGGTGTACAAGAGTTAGCTAAACCACGACAGTGTGACTTACTTGATGGATGAACCTTTCCTCAGCTCAGAGAAGGTAATTGTTGAATATCAGTCAGCCCTCCTAGAACCTTTTTCTCTCTAGGGACACATCCCATGTGACTCTTCCAATATATGAAGAGGTTAACATCTGCTCCCCTAAAATCTGGGGCTGTGGTTCTGCTTTTTTGCCCCATTTCCTTCTCTTAGGATTCTGAACTCCACTATTTCATGGTCACTGCATGCAAGACAATCCTCAGCTTTCACATCCATGATAAGTTTTGTTGTTTGTAGGCACCAGGTCCAACAGAGTACATTTCCTTGTTGGCTCCTCAGTTATTTCTGTCAGGATTTTGTTGTCAATGCATTCTAGAAATCTAGATTGTTTGAGCCCTGTTGTGATGTCCTTCCAGTAGTTATCAGGGAATAAAGACCATGATGAGAACCATGAACATGAGGCCTCTTCTGCTTGTTTCCCTTACCACTGCATCCCTTTTCAATTGTAAAGAATTGTGGGTGATCACAAAACTTAAACCAGCGAAAAAATGCCTACTGAAATCTTATCTGCTGCAGTGTGTTTCCTCATAAATCAAATAGAATGTAAAAGCTAATGCAACAGATGAAATTCTCCTACCTAATGAAGTTTAACTAATTTAAATCTTATCCTGAAGGTAGTTCAAAATTCTGGTCAAATTCACCTTTTATTAGAGTGAATTTAAGCAATTTAGGTTTGTTGTTTGTGTATATCAACAAAAATTAAAGTTTATGAGTTAATATTTGAAGGAAGAAACATGCTATACAATCACAGAATTATTTAGATTGCCATAATAATGCAATATTGAATAAATACTAATAAAATAAAAATATTTTAATAAAATTAACATATTAAAACGGTGAAGGGGCAAAGGGCTCAGTTGAAAGCAATGAACAGTCACAATTCTTTCTGAAACCAGTAGAAGTTCAAATTACTTTATGCATTCCAATTCATGCTTCGTGAATATTAATATTGGCTAGATACCTAGGAGAAGCAGAACTGGATATATACTTTCCACTTTTCATTTTCATCCAAGAATCGTTCTGAGAGAAGGTAAAGGAGACTTTCTTCAGGTAGTTCTTCTAATTTCATTTCATTCTTTTGCCTCCCATTCTTGATATCAAAACTCTTTTCACCGCTCTTCTATCTCTCTGACAGGTAGTAGTAGAATAGCAGAAGTCACAACCATACCTTCCTTCATTTAAGTCCACAACTGTTCTTTTAAATCACTGAGAGAACTGATGAAAACAGGAATGAATCTGGATAGTTATGAACCTGCCATAATGTTTGCTATCTTCAATGAGAACAAATATATTACTTAATAAATAAGTAAATAAATATCCCTGCAAAAAATGTTACCTTTTTTAAAAAATTAATATTTTATTGGTAAATTAATACCTTACAAATAATAGACAAATATTGCTCAGATATTCTTCATGAGGATTAGATTGATAGTCAAAAGGTAGCAAGAATTTTTATAGGTTAAAATGCATATACATTTGTCAGACTATGACAGGAGCAAAAACTCACTCATTTTGCTATACATATGCTTGGTCTTCCAATGATTGCGTTGGACTGTCAAAAAACACATAGAAAACCTTAGTAGGGGCAACATATCTATACAGACATCAACAAGTTAACTTCTGACTTAAGATATATACAAAATATGTTTCATATATTGAGACACCAGATGAAAATCATTGTTTTATTTTTGTTTAGAAGTATAGCAAAAGCCAAAGTTAGGATCAAAAAATGATATCTAACAGCCTTGTTTTCTGTGGAACAGTTGCAGTAATAGTTAGAAAAAAAGTGCCACCAAATTAACATTATTAGTTCACCCAAAAACCCACACAAACATTGACAAAAGGAAGACTAAAGATGATATTGGGTAAAGAAAGAAAGAGGAAATGAAAAGCCTAGACATCAAGAAAACATCATAGGTATATTTTTTTTATAAAGGAAATTTTTTAATGTGAAAGAAAAAAATTGTTAGGATACACTTGATTCAGTAAAGTGCATTTTGCATCCAGTAACAGAGTAGGTAAAAAGTAACTTTGAGAAGACTGCTAAATGAGCACAGGAAGAACAGTAATGTTGAAGTTGCTTTTGCAAGAGAAGATAGAAAAAGTACTTTGAACAACTTACAAGGTACTGCTTGTGTCAAACTAGCAACTGAGTTCTAGGGTAGTCTGTGTAATTTACTGAGAGTGCAAGAAAAAAAAAGTCAATGTGAAAACCATTAGATTGTCTTTCTGAAATTCTTCCTAGCTCGTATATGTACTTCTTAACCTACTTTTAGTATGACACTCTACTAATCTATTCATTTTTTAACATAGCAGTCTACCTGGGGGTGTACTGATAAAGGGAACTCATTTGACAGAAAATCCCTTACGCAAGATTAAAGGCAGGTTTTGCTTTGGTTTTTTGTAGCCTCATGAAAAACTGACATCTATGGGACACTAGGGCACATGGTCTCAACTCTAAGGCTGTCATCACAGATCTTCCAAGGCTGTAGAGCATTTGAAGGTTTCACAAACCTGTTCTAAGGTTTGGAACTATTTTCTGACTGGAATATAAAGCCTTTCCAGAACATTATGTAATTTTGTTTGCATGGTAATTGTAAGGAAAAAGCAATGTTACCTTAGGGATAAGGAAACGGTATGCTAAACTAAATTTTCTGTAGGTGCTCCTAATGCAGAGATATCAGATGTTCCTGATACTAACTTGTCATTACTAATAACATTGTATTAAATTTATATAAAGTCGCGGTTTATAATTTTTGTGCAATACATCAACTTTTGTTAAAACAGTCTGTAAGATTATTAAAATTAATGGGGAAAAAACTTTCAAACTCTCAGTGAAGACTCATTTGGCTTTCATGAGAAAATCAAAAGGGATTAATGTGAAGATAAAACTAACATGTGAATTATCTGTTTATATGCCTCTCTTTCCATACCAATAGAAAATGATTAAACACACTAACTTTATTCAAACAACATAATAAATGGAATGGAAGAATTATCTGTTTCCTCTACACAGCAGTAAGGGGCAGCACTTTCAGCTCTCTTACATTAACTAAAATGTTTTGTGTAACGTACAAGATATTGTTGCAAGTAGTTTTCATGATATGGAGATTTCATGGTTTGCCAGACTGTGGAAACCACAGCACAAGCTAGTTCAGGCAGTGAAGTCCAGGACCAGCAGTCTATACAGGCTGTGACAGGATGTGAGAATCCAGTCATTCTTGGTAAGGAGCCAAGAACTTAACTACACTGAAAAATCAGTTCTAATGAAAACCCCAGCTTCATTTTTAAAACAGGTATGATACTTTTGGGTTCTGAGACCCTCAAGCACTCAAGATTTCCTTGTTCCTATTGCCATCTCAGCAAAAGAAGACTCTGGGTGCACTGGAGGTTTTAGAAACCCCAAATTTGTTCCATTTCAGCTGAAAAGCCTTGTGAGATCACTCAGTCCATGAAGTTTTAGAAGCCATAAAGTTTTCTGGGATTTTGCTGTTTCTAGAGTTGTTCTGGGAGTCAAAAAACTACAGAGCTATGTATGTACTTAATATGTAAAAAATTACTCTTTATGATTTTTTTTTACTGTCCTGAGACTGTCACCTGGATTTGTGGATTTTTATCTGGACATTAGTAAAGCCTTTAACACCATTTCTCACAGCATTCTCCTGGAGAAACTGGCTGCTGATGGCTTGGTGAGGTGTGCTCATTGCTGGGTAAAGAAGCTGGCTGGACAACCAGGCTGAGAGGGTGATGTTGAATGGAGTTACATCCATCAGGTGGCTGGTCACGAGTGGTGTTCCCCAGGGCTCAGTATTGGGACCAGCCCTGCTTATTATCTGTACCAACGATCTGGATGAGGGGGTAGAATGCACTCTCAGTTATTTTGCAGGTGACCCTAAGCTGGGCAAGAGTGTTGATCTGGAGGGAAGGAAGGCTCTACAGAGGGATATGGACAGGCTGGATTGATGCAATGAGGCCAATTGTATGGTTTAGTGGAGGACTTGACAATGTTAGGTTAGGAGTCTGTGATCTTACAGGTGTTTTCTAACCTTAATAATTCTATGATTCTATAATTTACCATCCATTGTTTACCTCACTTATCAAGCAGAGAGAGTTTCTGCTTTGTCTAAGGAGCACTTAGAAACATTTAAATAACAAAATATGTAAATTTTCACTCTTCCAACATTAGCACTACTCTCCAGAGATACTGCATGATGCTAGAATGAAGATAAGCACAACAAAGCAAATTTAATTTCATCCCAGCATAAAGGGATACATTCTGAAATGTTGGAGTGATATTTGGGTGTCCAAAGAAACATGCACTGCTGCCCCAACAAGGCCACTGTGATGGACTAATCAGAGTGGTCATGGTGACATGACCATCTTCGGGCACACAAAAAAAGTTCACTACATATTTTCAAAAATACAGAAATTCCAAAGCCTTTCCAGGTGTTTCTTCCACTGGAATGATGCCTGAATTTACATTAATAGACCCAAAGCAGTTTGGATACACACTCTTTGTGTCCTGATTTTTGCCAAAAACTTCTCTAACCATTTTTTTTTTTTTTTTACTGCCATATCCAACTAGTGAGATCAAATTCAGGTAATGAAAATTTTCCAAGAGTGAGGAAGAACCCCATAGTCAAGGGTGTGGGTGTGTTAGGTATTAAGGGCACATTTAGTATTCTTCCAGAAAATAATCACAGAAACTTTTTAATGAAAAGCCAAAGACTGAGTAATCAGGAAAATTTCAAATTCGACATCTGTTTTAACAGATGTGAGTAAGACATGTCAGGGATTTTTTCATGTCATTAAAAGCAGAAAACAATCCACTGCATCATTCTTAAACCAAGTGTTTGTATTAGTTTGCATTTCACAAGCAACAGTTTAATGCAGCAAATTAACCTAATAATAGGTGTCCTTTGGGAAAAAAACATAAATTCCTCTTTTACTGCTTTTCACAGTTAATTGAGCATGATCTGATACATTATTCCAAAACATGATGAGAAATTTAGAGTGACCTTGCACTGTAGCAGTAACTTGAAGGAATGGGAACTCATTTCATGCCCTTCCCTGTCAATATATTTGTGCATCAGATCTGGAAACCTAAATACTGCATGGCTGGGTAAAAAAATTAAAAAGTTGTGGAGAAATAGAAGGTAGACCATGATCAAAACTGGCGATGGGCTTAATGACCGGGAACGTTAACTATAATTCCATGAGAAAAAGAATTTAATAAGATGGAATAGAATCCTGAAAGAGGAAGTCCCAAAGTAGATATTTTCAGGAGTAGATTTTTTCATAAGCCTACACATTCTTTGATCCACATGCTAAGACTAGTTAGAAGACAGTTATAAGGCCTTACTCAAATTTAGCTGACTTGCCAACAGCAGTTGCACTGAATTTAGTGCTTCTATACATGTTCTATACATTCTACATCAGCAAAAATGGTGAATGGTTTTTTTGAAGTCTTTATTCTTCCAGTAAGTCTTGAAAGAAGTTGATTTCTATGGCAATTTCTTTCAATGAAAGACTCAATGGTAGGAGATGCAGAGACTTTGCCTTACATTTACTTCAAGGCATTTACTTTGCCTTACATCACAGTTCACCATAAGGCTATAAGAGCCAAGGACAATAAAACAAGATGTAAGGGTGAAGTTAGAGGAAGAGACAATAGTTATTTATGCTGCTTCTGACCTTTTAAACGTGGTCTTGGAATATTTTGCCCCATAGAAATAATATGTGAAATTTATATGCAGGCTTTTTGGGAGTTGTACTTAGTCTAAAATTAGTTTTGTCTCTGGTGAACTCGCTGCATGTTAATGTATTTAATAATCTTTTGGTTTCTCCATGTGTCCATGTCTATGTGTCCACTGGTTTACAACTTTTTACCTTTCTTTTTTTGAGTTTTTGTATTTATTTATATATCATTTCAAATTCTTGCCATCCACATTTAAGAATTGGTTTGTATTTTCAGGTTTCTGTCTGCTAACTGGTTGACTCTCCTTATTTACTGCCCATTTGTCATTATAAGGGCCTTCACAAGCTTTTATTGTAGCGCTGTAAAACAGAAAATAACACACAGTTCAGAATAGATGCATCATTAACAAAATTTGCTAGGAGAAAAATACATGCAATACATTAGCATATCTACTCGTTATGGCTCACAGTCCTTTGGCAATGCTTTTATTTGACCAATTCCTACATATCTTTGCATATTTTTTCTGTTTACTTGCTGTCTTGTTAAGAGGTGACCAAACAGGATGGCTGCATGCTCTACAGGGCTGAAAGCATGAAAGTAGCCCAGTGGTTTTCCTTGTCTGCTTCCAGCTGCCTACCATAACAACAACAGCTTCCCAGTACTTTACCAAAGACTCTGTAAAACACAATGTGCAAAGGCACAGCTATTAAAAAAAAAAAAAAGAAAAGAAAAGAATAACAGGGGAACTTCTTATAAAACTGTAGGTACACCTGTCATGTAGAGATGTGGATATTAGGCCTTGATTTCATCTTCAGAGAATCCTCCCAGCTTGATTTTCATTTTAATGAGAAAAGAATGCATCATCAGGGCTGATCCTCTTTAATATCTTTATCAGTAACTTGCACAAGGATATTGAGTGCACTCTCAGTCAATTTGCAGATGACACTCAGTTGGGCAGGAGTGTTGATCTGCTGGAGAGTAGGAAGGCTCTGCAGAGGGATCTGGACAGGCTGGACTGATAGGCCAAGGCCAGTTGTATGAAGTTCAGCAAGGTGAAGTGCTGAGTCCCGCACTTCAGTCACAAAAATTCCCTAGAGCGCTACAGGCCTGGAGCAGAGTGGCTGGAAAACTGCCCAGCAGAAAAGGACTTGGAGAGCTGGTTGACAGCAACTGAATACGAGCCAGCAGTGTGCCCAGGTGTCCAAGAAGGTCAGTAGCACTGTGGCCTGTATCAGAAATAGTGTGGCCAGCAGGACATAGACAGAGCACATTTGAGGTGCTGAAGCTGCACCTCTAATACTGTGTTTAGTTTTGGGCCCCTCCCTGCAAGGACATTGAAGTGTCCAGAAAAGGGCAACAAAGGTGTTAAAGGGTCTGGAGCACAAGTCCTGTGAGGAGTGGTTGAGGGAGCGGGACTTGTTTAGCCTTGAGAAAAAGAGACTCAGGTGTGACCTCATCACTCTCTATAACTACCTGAAAGGAGGTTGTAGCAAGGTGAGTGTCAGTCTCTTCTCCCAAGCAACAACTGGATATTAGGGAAAATAGTCTTTCAGCAACAGTAAACCTTCCTTGCTCCAACACTTCCTCTGGGTCTCTGGGATCTGGGATTCTCAAAGGCTGGTCTTGCTAATAAAGACTGAGGGAATAAACATTCAGAACTTCCACCTTTTCCATGGAGAGGATGTGGATGACAGATATCCACTCTTGATGTCAATGACAAAATATAGAAATATATCAGAAAAAATGTCATTTGTCCCTTAAAGGACAATATTTCCAGTAGATTAGAAATTCACTGGCAGCAAAGTGAAAAAAAAATCAAACCCCAAAAAACTCCAAACCCATATCTACAGAGTATCTATGCATAAATTATATAAACGTATGGAAAAGAAAATATTTTGAGCTCAGAATATCCCTAAAAATATCTGGTTTATTAGCTGGGACAAATGGTTAAAACCCTCAGAGAGCTATGACCAATGTATATGAATATTTACACTTGCGTTTTTGAGTGAGACATTAAAAAAAAAAAGTTTGTTAACACATTAACAAAAATCTTTTTAATAAAAGCTTCAGACCATTCCAGGAGATGTGTGCTATTAGGAAACAAAATGATCTTTCACATACTTTGAAATGCTCTACAGCATATATGATGCAATATTCATGTGTTTCTCAGATAAATTAGGCAGAAAAAAAATTTTCCTAGTGAACTTCACAGACCTAAGCTGCTATTTTGTATGGAATACTTATTTCAGCACTGTTTTTAATTTGTATTTTTGTGGTATAGATAGTGGAGAAATGAAGAATTGTCGTCAAAAGTTTTGCAGAGCGCATGCACACGTGAAAACACACACACAAAAACACATACATATAAGACCTTCCAGCTAAACTGGCAGTGCTTCTATTATCTGAATCTCTTAAAAAATTAGTTATCCTTCCATCTGAATGTTACATTTTTGTGGCTCCACTTTATGAGTTACACTGCCTCAAAAAAGCACTGTAGGTCACACATGGGGATATGATGCACTGGACCTTCAAAATCTCTAAGATGGGGCCAGCACCGGAGCTGACAATAAAAGTAGACTTGATCAACAGAAGTGACAATGAAAACTACTTGTACTGACTAATTCCAATGAAGACACAAGTTGTATGGACTCTGTAAAACTTGCAAGCTCAGCTTCAAATAGAGCATATGCAAGTAGAGGTGGTTCTGCTCTGACTCTGTCCTCATCATGAGTGAGGTACTAAGTTTTCTAATCAGTTTAATTAAGAACAGTGATGTTGTGCTGCTACTTCTGCATCATTTAAGGGCAGCTATAAAATCATTTAGCTAGCATTCCCAAAAATTTGTTGGTTTTTTTTTTTTTTTAACTATCAATTATATGTCCACATTTTTATCTATACTATAAACTACTAGAGAAAAACAACACAAAAGCTCACATACATTTTTCAACTGCTATAAAATGAATCAGAAATGTTTAGCATTTAATCTGAAGGATAAAAGGGTAAAAGAATGGAAAGAATTATGTAAAAACCTCAATACCCTGGATATCTTATAGCAACATAAAGAAAAACACCAGACACTTAATTGCCATCTCTACCTATAGAAGAGGTCTGCTATAAAAATTACATATAATCAATATGAATGCAGCTATAAACAGAACCACACATGGCACCCTGCAATTTAATTCTGTCCTTATTACTGCTGGGTTCCACTTTTATATTTATAGTATGCATAATGAATGAATACATTTTAGAACTGATCCAAGGGGAAAAAAATCTCTTTCCTTTTTGACATATTCAGAGTCAACTACTTGTTTTTTTGTAAATCCAAGTTACAAAACATTTGGTTTGTGGCTGAGCTGAGGAAGAATTGAGTTTGGTTTGTGTAGCGAAGAAGCTATGTGAAGCAGAACATTTCACTAAATAAAAGAATATGTATATCAGAGATGTAATCAAGCAGTCAAATAGAGAAAATAATAAAAACATTTTTACCAGTAGCAACTGCAAAAAAATTAATTAAAATACGTTGTTTCCAGGTGTACAGATATTTGCCTGTCAAATACTTTTAAAACCTACCTTCTGACTTACCTTAATAATAATTTAAGAAGAAGTATTCACCATTTAAATATAACACATAATTGAAAAATATTTTTTCAGGTATTTTTGATTTTGGGTGCGTTTCTATGGTCAGCTCTTGCAGCTCAGCCCTAATTAATTTTACTTAACACTTGAATCCTGAAGAATCTATTGGGGAATTATTTTCTGCCTTGTGGCAGTATGATGGGTGAATTCATCCTTCGCATTCAGATTTTCTGCTCTTTATTGGAAAAAAATCTTATAACTAACAATGTCTGTATAGCTTAATGCAATTCTCATGGAGAATTTCAAATACTGGGATACTGCCTTATTTTTAACTAATTAAGTAAATAAATTTTTTGATGAAATAAAATTTTAAAGAAAGTAGAGCTAGATATTACCATGAAACTTACCAATAACTAAGTCAAAAGATTTCTCTAGTTTCATAGCAAAGGTGTAACAACATCATTGTTATGCCTGGGGTGCATAAGAGGTGTGGCCAGCAGATCAAGGGAGGTACGCAGGTCTCTACTCTGTTCCTATGAGACTCTGCCTTGAGTATCACATCCAGCCCTGGATTCCTTAGTACAGGAAACGCATGGACCTGTTGGAGTGTGTCCTGAGAAGGGCCACCGAAATGGAACACCACCAGAGGACTGGAACACCCCTCCTGTGAGGAGAAGCTGAGAGAGTTGGTGTTGTTCAGTCTGGAGAAGAGAAGGCTCTGAAGAGACCTCATTTCAATATTTAAAGGGGTCCTGTAAGAAAGATAGGGACAGAATATTTAGCAGGAACTATAGAGGTAGACAGAGGGGTAATGGTTTGAAACTAAAAGAGGATAGATTCAGACTACATTTAAGGAGCCCCTGGTGGTCTAGTGGTTAAGGACGCAGCGCTGTCACTGCCGAGGCCCGGGTTCGATTCCTGGTCAGGGCCACTCCCTGGGCAGATGGAGCTCGTTAGCCCTATAAGGCAATCCA
>JAYRBT010000001.1:64854250-64877449 GCA_036023395.1 Myiotriccus ornatus | reverse complement strand
GCGCACACTGTAACTCACCTAAAAAATCCAATGCGCAGGCTGGAAGGTGTAAAGACCTTCCCCGGTTCTTCTTTCGCAAAGACTGGCCATTATATTATATATATACATTTAAGGAAGAAGTTTTTTAAAATGAGAGATTTTAATCTGAAATAGTTTTCCCAGAAAGCTAGTAGATACCCCATCCCTGGAAACATTCAGTGTCAGGTTGGATGGGGCTCTGAGCAACCTGATTGTTCCTATTCATTGCAGGGGAATAGGATTAGATGATTTTTAAAGATCCCTTACAACGCAAACTATTCTGTGATTTTGCGATGCTATTGTTACTACTTAAAATAGGCTTAGAATGGATGTGTTGTATTCATTGAAATCAGTTGCCAAAATCTTTTCTAGTGGGAAAATCATGAAGAAGAGAGCATTTTGTGAATATGCAAGAATCTTTTTTTGCATGCTTTAGAGGGCAGGAGTGCATGTAAAACTGACAGAAGAGATTATTTTACTTCGTAGTCTATGTCTATGATCAGACCCAAGGTCTTTGAATGGGTCCCATAGAGTGTGCACAGAAGACCTGACTATTACTATACACATTAGATCTACCAAAATGTATTGTGTTATTGTTTGTATATGTGCTGTTATCTCTGTGTGTACTGCAACTCTGAAAGCTGAGATTAGTGCTTTCAGGAACCTGAGTGGCAGATATGTCCATGTTATTGTCTATGCCATATAGAAACATATCACATAGGCACTGAATTGTCCACGTTGCCTTGGATCCCGGGATCTCACTGGAAAAGAACATGCTTCTTCTTTCTTTGTTATTGGAAACTACTAAATATTATCCGGTTCAGACTCTATATCACCTTTTTCCATGACTCATCTAGTGCTCCAGTATAGCTGACATTATAACAGAGATAGTATTTTTTATTCGCAACACTATTATTCAATAACCTTTCTTTTCTCTTGAGATATTGCCTTCTGTCCTTGAGTTTGACCTTTGATATAGAGTAATTCTAGCTAGAAAACCCTTCTCTATTTTAGGATTTGTAAAACATCGTGCAATCTTGCAAAATGATTCACAGAATCATAGAATAATAGAATGGTTTGGGTTGGAAGGAACCTTAAAGATCATCTAGTTCCAACCTTCCTGCCACGGGCAGGGGCAGCTTCCATTAGACCATGTTGCTTAAAGCCCCATTCAACCTGTCCTGGAACACTTCTATGAATGGGGCATCCACAACTTCTCTGGGCAATCTGTTCCAGTGTCTCACAACCCTTAAAGTGAAGAAATTGCATAAAATCATTCTAACAGAACAAAGATACCACCTCCAATGTTGCTGAGGGACTGCTTATTCCTGAGCTCTAATTTCCTCTACCATTGATTTGTTCCTTAACCTCAGACAATTTTTCTGTGAGTTAACTGGCTTGGTTTTACTTTAGATTGTTGTTATCTAATTTAGTGAGATTCTTCTGAAGACTTATTAGAGCATCGTACATGATACGAAAAGAAAAATGTTACATGAATGCATACTATCATATTTAGATGCTTTGCATCAGCCTGATGCTTGTTGATGTTGCCTATAACAAGAATGAGTGGCATAAACTGTAATTGACAAAAACATCTTCAGCAATCGCCAGAAGTAGTGCTATGAATATACTAAAAAATAATGACACTGTCATTGTATCCAGGCTGACAGGTTTTGCTAAGAGGCAAGGAATGTTAACTTTAGCTTAGATCTGTAAAAATATTGTATTCTGGACATGGCTTCCTATGTTTGGCTGCTTTGGTGTGCCAGCAGGATGAACATCTGACAGTCTGCAGCAACTGAAGCCTGTGACCTCAAATATATTGAGCTGCTAATGCTAATATTGTTTATTTGGCTACTGGAATGATGTTGATTTATGCCAAGTTGGTTAAGAGAACTTAGAAAACACTAGAAAACACTTAGAAAACAACATGCATCTATCCAGAACTGTCCATACACAAAGCTTTATTCATTCACCACCCTTCCAGATCAAAAGGAATATTTTTCTTTACATTTTTTCAGGATCTCTTGTTTACAGTTTCATTTTTGCATTAAAGGAAAAATGTATTTCAATATATATTAAGCAGATTAAATACTGTTAGACAACATAAATTCCTGAAGATTTTACCTAATCAAAATTCTTCATCTGGGTTGATATTTTAAATACCTTTTTTTTTTTTAATTACAGAAAAAAAAAAGTATTTAATAGATTGGTGAACAGTAGAACCAAAACCAAATCCTTTTTTTAAAAAAAAAAGGTTTTGTATTCAAAGTGCTTAAATTTTGCTTCTCCTATCAAAGGTACAGAAAGAGAAAAAAGGCAGAGGAAAGGGAAAGGTCTGGTTTATTCTCCTCAGAAGCTTCATTTGAATATAAAATGTTCTTTTGAGCAATTTCAATAAATGTTTTTAAGAAATATACGTATATTCTAGGTACTTACATAAAACTATATATTCTGAGCACTTCAGCATGATCAGTCATTTCTTCACTCATTCCTTCTGACAACCTGTCTGGGAAGCATAAACTTACTAATTGTGTTTTGACACTTTTATTTGACAATCTTTTTAGTATTTTGAGACAGAATTCGCTCACTGTATTATCTGAATTCTACTTATGCTCAAGTAAGACTATTTTTTCTTCTGAAACTTTAGTATAACTTTTGACATTTAATTATTCTTTTCACTAGGAACCATTTTATGAATACTAGGGGTTCCACTTTTGTCTATCTCATAATCAGATTAAGCTACAGCTTCAGCAGTTACTCATGATCTTCCTCACTGTACAAGGTATGTTTATATTTTATTTCTGCTTTGATCCTTCTACTCCTTCTTTGTGGTTCTTGCAAAATGATTTTTTTTTTTCCTTAGAAAAATATTAGTTATGTCTGCTTAGGCTTGTTTTTGCTTCCAGATCTCTATCAGTTTAATTTTATTTCTTTTTCTTCTGGATATATGATGAGGATTTGATATAATTCCGTATCTTAGAAACCATAAACTCCTTTCTCTAAATTTAATTAGGTTCTTAATAGCCTTTCACTCAGTTGTGAGTCTCAGATTACTATTACAACCCTGTTTACTGGGATTCTAAGTACCTTCTAAAGTTCTCTCACTAGTCTCTAGTGCTTTTGATTCTACTTTTTGAGTTTCTTGCATAAAACTTACAAAACATAGAACTCAATTCTTTCTAAAACTTAAATTTCTTTAAGTATCTTTGAATTTATTTTTCACTCTTCTCAAAAGCTATGAATATAATATAATTGTTTAGGTTGGAGTTTTTAACTAACAGTCCCCTATTTAAAACTTTTTTTTTTTTCCTTTGTTCTTATAGGTCCACTTCTCATTCTATCTCTGCTGCTGATACTTTCTAGTCCAAGTTGTGCTCTAATTTACAAATTATAATTATATCAAATCCTTATGACGATGACAAAGGAGTCAGATTTCTTTTTCTTTTCCTCAATTGACAATACGAAACTAGCTTTAAATTAACTAAAATGTTGCAGAGATTGTTTCACTTGTAATTTGAACATTTTAGCATGTACAGGTTAGGTTACCTTAACAATTTTCTACTACACCACAATGCTTTTAAATTTTTCATGAGAATAGATAGCGTGTTTTTTATAGTAATATCTATTTAAAGCTTTATCATAATCAGAAAGAAGTTGCAAGTAAGTGCAGTAATAAGTAATATTTAACACTATAAAAATAAATGTAAACGTGAAATTTATGAGAATCGATGAAATAAGAGCTTTAAGTTATTTTTTCAAGTGCGAACAAAGGTGATTGACCACAATTTATTGGTTTACAGCTTTAGATGTGAGAGAGAACAGAAAAAAGTTAATCATTAGAAGGGTGGGAGAAAAATGAAACTGTAGAGAGGAAGGACTAAATTGAATGCACCAATAAAAATTAAACAATGAAGCAAATCAGGACAAGGGTAGAAGAGTTTCCCTTGAAAGTCTATCTCAAATGACGAGAAATGGTGCAGTGCGGTTCTCAACAAAGGACAAAATTCCCTTCTCCAATCTGCACTGCAGTTCTTAATGGCATATTCTGCAGCTGTCCTGTATACTGGGCTCCCACTGATATTAATAAATGCTCTTTTCACAGAACTACAGAAGAATATGAATAGAAATCAAGAAGAGAAAAATTTTACTGTGTTATGCACAGAACATAGAAGGATTGCCATCCTGAGCTGTGCTGACTCTTTAAACCCTTGATCGCCCCAAACTGTGTGAACTTGACCTTTGTTTCGTGATTACATTTAGGTGGCATGTTATTTGGAGCTTAACTATTGCTACTTCCTATTTCTTTTTTGGTACCCACATGCTCACATTTTTCCCCATGACAAATCTGTAATATAATTACACTTAATAAACAAACAAAAAACCAACAAAAAGCAAACATTCCCCCCCCCACCCCCAAACCACTGGAAACCTAGGAACATGCACAATCCATTTCATAATTTCCAAACAGACAACAAAATATCTTAGAACAGTAGAGACTTTTGCTTTTGTCATCTTCTTTTCCTTTAATTCACTGTTTCTTGACCAATGTGATTTTTATATCACAGAATGGCTGACATTGAAAGAGAGCTCTGGAGGTTATCTGGCCCAGCCTCCTCCCCCTTGCTCAAGCACGGCCACCTAGGGCCAGTCATCCAGGACCTTGTCCATACGTTTTTTTAGTGTCTTCAAACGTGGAGACTCCACAACCTCCCCAAGAAACTTGTGCCAGGGCTGAATCACTCTCACTGTGTAGAAGGGTTTCCTGATGTTCAGAGGGAATCTCCTGAGTTTCAGTTTGTGCCTCTGGTTCTGTCACTGGGCACCACAGAAAAGAGCCTCGCTCCATCCTCCTTACATCCTCCCTTCAGATATTTATGTACATTGATGAGTTTCCCTCTGAGCCTTCTCTTCTCCATGATGAACAGCCACAACTTAAAACATCATTTATTAATTAAAAAGTGTTATTAAAGGATTTGTAGAACATTAGGCAAATTATTTTTAAAACTTATTTAATTCGAAACAAAGGATAGTCTTAATTGAGAGAATGTATCATATACTAGTTGACATCAAAGGAATTGCAGTTATGCATGTGTGGTGTGTTGCATGTATTTAGATCCAAATGAATTTGTAAAATTGCTAATAAAATACATCATTTTAAAAGGAAAAGAAAATGCAATATTCGATTGATTATTTTTAATGCATTTCAGTAAAGAATCTGCATGATCCCTAACATTTCACATATGACATAAAGTACTCAGCAATATCAGTGAAATGGATTTTCAAATATATATAACTTCTTTCAAAGAGCAGATAATTAAAAAAGTTATAGTTAAAAGAGTAAAATTATACATCCGGTAGACAAAGAAGGGGAGAAGAAAGAAAATTTTTAAAATTCAGACAACTATTACCTAAACTGACTGAGTCTAAAATAGGTGAGCAAAATGTTATATATATATATATATGAGTTGCTTTCTTTGTTTTTTTTTTTAATCCAAACTATGATTAAAACAACAGAAAAACAGAGACTATAAGGCATCCAAAGGAAATTCTGCTTGGGGGTGCAGAGAGTTTATTCCAAAGCCATAGCAATCAGTGAAAAGCCTTCAACTTTCTCATCTAACTTTTTAGCCAATGAACAGGATATGTTCCATTAGTAAAGTGTTTATGGGCATATGTTTCTTTAAACTGTGATAATTCTTTTTTTTCTAAATTCATCCAGTGTCTAACCATGATTGCCAGATGTCCATGGCAGGGGTGTAATTAAGTTTCATGTTCACTGGCTCAAAAAATATCATTCTTGTTATCCTTTTATTAAATTATTGCCATGTAACATCAATCTGAGATCTGAGGAACAAACTTAATTTGCTGTTTGCCAAGTATCATCTATGTGATACAAATTCTACTTGATAAATCACACCCACACATTGCCATATGATACTACTACTAATGTCTTCACAACCTTTTCTTCATCGCTAGTTACTTTGGTGAAGTTAATGATTAGAACATAAGCAATGGCATTTGTTCAAGATATGCCAGAAAGAACTGCAGTCTGTTCACTTCTTCACTGCCCACGTTAGCACTGCACTGAAGGAAAAAAAAAAAAAAAATTACTAGGAAAAGTGTTACTTTTAGTCTAAATTTGTAAATTATATTCCGAATACCCTGTTCAGTGATCTTATTTTAAAATATGTCATCTTAAGGGAAAAAGTCAGCTTTAAAGAGGCTTCAAGACGGTTGTTTCTAGAAGAAAAAGAAGATTTGAGGCATCTTAAAGGCTTTAGTGATGCCATTTTTAAGATCAGTTCAAAACTTAGTTCCTTCATATGGCAAGAAAATGACAATAAATGGAACTCATTTCAAAATGGAATATGTTTACAGTTGGGGCTACTGGATATAGTTTCTTGAGAAATCAAGGGAGTACAGTTAACCTTCTGTCCTGGTTCCAGCCAGGACAAGTTTAATTTTTTGCAGTAGCCAGAAGGGGCATGTCTAGGACCTGGAGCTTATTCTATACAACCTCACATCACTGCCAAGGGCAGGGGAAAGGGGACTCTCTTTTGTGGGAGAAGAGGTTCCTTCTGGTCAAGAAAACATCACTGATGAAGTCATACAGTACTGTCTTCTGTGGTTTCGTTCTTTTTTTTCCCCATGTGAATAATTTCTTCTCTTGTATCCTCTGCCATTATTACTGTTGCCATTACCGTTCCTTTTCTTATCTCTTTGCTGTTTCCAGAAAATTATTCTTATCTCAACCTGTGATCTTTCCCTTTTGTGCCTCCAGTTCTCCTCTCCAGCCACTCACATCAGGGAAGGAGAGGGGAAAGTGGGGGAACAAGAGAGAGAGCAGTGTGTGGTTTGGAGAGTCTCACTGGAGACACTGAGTTGGGGAGTACCATTCCCAAACCACAACAGCCTCCAATACTTTCCTTGCCTGAAGTTCATGTGCATTTGCTCCTATATCTAGTGTTTCCATTTATTAGTGATATAGTTCATCTATGCATTAGAATATGCAACTAGAGCATGTGCCTCATATTTGCTAGTTAAAATTGGCTGGAACTGAATCTCTTACATAGTATTTACACTAGCTTATATTACAGTATGCTTATTTTGACAGGTTTTCTTTAGACTATCTTTCAGCAATAACAAGTAGTACAACTTGCTGCACTGAAAACCTTATAAGAAGAGAAAACAGCTACAGTTTTCTGCTTTCTCAAGTTTACTGTAGTTAAATACATGTCAAAAAGCTTTTGATAGTAATGGTACTGTCTTGTAAGAATACTTGATACAACTCTAGCTTTATTAAAATTATTACTGGGCTACTTTTCCACAAGGCAGAAAATTTTGATTTTAATTTTTTTTTTTTTTAATAAGTTGAAACTTGAACTTCTTGTGCACCAGTTATGTAGAATGGACTACTACTTCAAAATAGTTTTTACAAACTAACTTAGAAAATCTTCACTCTGTTTGACCGGAAAGTAAGAACGTTAGGGATATTCATTCTCTTGATGCAAAATTTTTTTTCCAACCATGATTTTATTTTTTATATTAAACTCATTTGTACCAATATAAATATTTTTATATTACACCTATGTAAATATCTATGTTTACTCAACATGGCAGCATCAGTATATTGTTTATGATTATTTCAACATGGGCCAAAACATTTCTGGCAGCTAGACAGCAGATGTTAACAGCAGTGAATGGGAATAACTCCTGAACAATTTCAGAAGGTTTTCCAGGAAGAGCTTGCTTTCTGTCAATGCAAATTTTCCCTGAGATGTTGTCTGGATAACAGTTGCATAAAAATGACATTTTTTTCAAAAAGCTTGAGGCAAGTTCTGTCTCAAACTTCCAGTGAGTGCAAAGAGGATAAAAGCAGTGCTTCACACCCTTCTGTGCAGTTTCTACACTAGGATGGGGTGATCCCAAAAGTAAGTGTTTCATCTTTCTTCAGAGTACAAAGCACATTGTCACTTCAACCATCTTTCTCTGGGACTCACGATGGTGCCTAAGGGCTAAATGGCTCTCTTGTGTACCGCAAAAAAATTTGTACCATTACCAAATTTGAACATGACTAAAATAGAGTCAGTTTGAATGCTGGCATGACAACGTACCAGCAGTAACATGCCTCTGTTAAAAGACTATATAACAAGATTGTTTCATACACCCAAGTTTTGGATTGTTTACGGTCTTCACTCTTAATATGTCTTACATTTTGCATATATAAAATAATTATAATAATCATAATGGCAATGAGCATCTCTCACTGGCTCAGGGCAATACAAACTGCATTTCTACATCAGTCTAATTCATTGGATTTCAGGAAAATTGACACATCTGCTTTCCCATAGGTTCCTATGAGGCTGAAGAGTGAAACGCTAAAAGATATGATTTTGTACTTCACAAGCTGATGGGAATTTTGCTATTGATTTGAATGGCAATCCATGAATCAAGTCTTCCTTTTTAATTCACCTCCCAGTTTTGGCAGAGAGCAAACGATACTTTTACTTTGTTTGCTTGGGGTTTTTTTGAGGTTAATTATATAAGCTTTCTAACTTCCCTACACTTGAGAACAAATCATATCTGCCATATTATCACAATCCCTATTTATGTCAATTTTTCCATTGCAAATTTTTGCAGATTACCTAGGAAAAGAAAACAGCTTCAAAGCCTTTTGTAGTTTTAACTCTCCTGCCAAATGAGCCCACAGAGAAGAACCTCTGAATTGATTCTTCTGCAACTCTACTTTCTTTCTTTCAAAGCACTCGAGACACATTATTGCCTTGTCAGCCATCAGTTGCATCAGGGCAGAGGAAGAACTTTATTTTACTGAGAATGCTCAGTGCACTCCAGGAATGTAAATCTGTAAACTGCAAGCTCGGGTATTTCACTAGGTCTGAAGGGCCATGATAACACACAGTTCCATGACAGCCACACAGAACAAGTCCTACTCATTGCTATTGACACACTGAATCTCATTCAGAAAGTGAGATCATGATATCATTTTGCTTTGATTTTGATCCTTGGACAAAAAACCACCATGCAGCAGACATTTTTTCTCCTGTGGAAGCTTGGAATAAGACCACGCAGTCTGCATTCCAACAGTACAGACCAGAAGTCAAACTTGCAGACAACTCTAGTAAGAACTAGATCTGAAATGTTTAAGCAGATCAAGGCAAAAAAAAAGGTGCTTATTTATCTGCAGAAGATTTTGAAGCTGTAGGGTAGGGAATGTAGTGCATATTTTATAGGATGGGTTCACTGCTCTGCTACTGAGTCCAAGGAGAAACAGATTATGTGAAAAAAACATACAGATATGTAAATAAATACCACATTAGTAGGTACTGCTATTCTTTGCAAAATACCACTAAGATGCACTAATATGTGTCTAAGAGCAGCATAGAGTTTTTCCAGAAAGCCTGTTTCAAAAGCTTCCAACTTGAAGCTCTAGTCCAGGCAACTCCTGTAGGTAAGGAAAGAGACTCCTAGGAGGTCTGTATGATAGGAAAACAGTTCTATGTGTCATAGACTGTAGACTGTCTGTTTGTGGTACCCTGTAAAGCACCTTCAAATTGCCCATCTCTTGAACAAAAATAGAAAATCTCAGCAGAGAACTCAGTCTCATTTTTCCCTTTTCCCTTTTTATCTTGCATAGATTAAATTTTACCTACTTTCCACTCAAGCACAATGTTAGCCAGGAAATTTCAAAAAGCAGAAAACTACTTTATTTTTCATTTATGAAGAAACTGAGTTTAAAAATTCCCCATTTTCCTTCCCAGTAAGTGTTGTCATATGTCTAAAAGGAAAGGAGAAAGAAAAAAGTCTGAGAATATGCTGAGGATAAATTTCTTTCTGAGACCGTTGTATTGAATCTCGACTTTCACATGAAATAATCAGAGGGAAATATAGAGACAACTGCATGTTGTGCTGAAAAAAAACCCCAGCAACAGTATTAGAGACATCAGTTGCCAGTCTCAGTTTTATAAGTCGGTTTGGGTTTTTTTTTAATTTTGTATAAGATAAAAATATTATTGTACATTTATGGTTTGTTAATATAACATAATTGCATTCTTGTATATATGTCCTTTTTTATACATATACTATAAGACACTGAGAAAGTACCTAGCCATAAATATAAATTCAAAAGTTTATAATAATTTAGAATAAAGTAAATGTAAGGTCATATAATAACAAGAAGAAAGCAGCAATTTTTTCTGCTTCTCATGGAAAAAACTGAGGAAACTGTAGAATGCAGGCCTATTATTTCCTTTCCTAAAGAACTGAGTAGGTTTGCTATGGCTGTTGGTTTTCATTAGGAAGAAGGAAATTCCTTTTGAAAAAACCTTCAAACTGACTTCTCATAATTGTTATGATGTTAATTTCACCAATCGTGAGCAGAAATTGTCGTCCTGATAATGAACATACGGATACCTGGGCCATGCATCGGGAACATAAAAAAGCATTAGAATGAAGGTAAATTCTGTACCTGTACTAGTGAGAAGAGTGCAACAGGGACATTTTCCTTTAAGAGTCTTCAGGATAAACAGCAGAATAAATTAGTTCATGTGAAGTATTTATGAATATAATTAACCTTTAAAATAACATTGTTTTCAAAAACCTGTTTACAATATCTCTTATAATGATAGACAGTTATTATAGATAGAAAAAGAAAAGCATTTTTCCAAAGGTTGGTCACTCTAAAACAATATACAATAAAAATAACGTTTTTCTCATGCTGGAAATTATCTTAATTACAATAATGCCTTGTAACACACTTGGCACTTTCATCTCTTGTTTAGCACAGTTTTTTATTCATCTAACAATTTTCACATTGACTATTTTTCAAGCTTAATTAATGATGCTTTTGTACTTATGTGGCATCCATGGAGAATTTCTTGGGGTTTATTTTGTTCTCTATCCTGAATGGCAGGTTCTGTATTCTGCCATCTGTCTATCTTTCCTGTTTGTTCCAGCTGCTAAGAGGTATTTACAGAGTTGAAGACTAACTTCGAGAATGATGTTAAATACAAACATACATTTTACTTCTCAGTTAATGCAAAACTATTTTTTCTGTACAGCACAATAATAATAGGAAAATAATGATGGTAGATTCAATTTTTCTTATAGTAATGCACAGAGGACTATCAACACCATTAGAAACCAAGAAAGTAGTATTTATTGCACATGCAATACCACCACTAATGTAAATTACCCTGAAAATTCAAAATGAATCTGTATCATAGGAATTAATTGAATTTTTCTATTGATATTGTGCTTAAAACAGAAAACAAATTATTTTGACAATGTGTGAGGCACTGAATTTCAATCTCATGGGGGATTATTTAATTATTGGGCCAGAACCAACTCAAGAGTGCCAGGGCCAGGCTGTATCCCACATGGCAGGGCTCATGGAACCCACATGGCAGGCTCCACAGTATCACCTGTCAATCAAAAGGGCAGCCTGGGAGCCTGCCCACACCACATCCCTTGGAACTCCTAACCCAGCCTCTGACTGGCTGCACCACCCCTCACTCCAGCCTGGAGGAACAGAGTCACCAGTGAGCCAGAATTACCGCTGGGGAGGAGTGGCCAGAGTTGGCCAAAGCACATAAATACAGCAGCACATGATCTCCCTCTCTCACTCTTTCGGGATCTGCCTCCACCATGTGAAGCTGTACTTCCATAGGACTCTTTGGCAGTAGCTATTTTTCTCTTGTTCTTCTCTTAATCTCTTTTCTCTCTCTTTTTTTACTCCTGTTTCTTCTCACGTTCTCTGTCTTTACTACACTTTACTCTTTTAATCTCTTTTCTTACTTAATATTTAGGGTAACATAAAAGCAGTGGGCAGCAGATCAAGGAGGACACCTATCTGAATTGGCTTCCTTAGGACCTGTTACATAAAGTTGCCATCCAGGTTTATTAGGAGTAACATTTCAATATTTATAGAGTACTGCAAACTGAGCCAAAGTTTGGGTAATAGTTTTCTGAGATTTAGAAATACTGTGTTAAGTTTATTTATTTCATCTCAGCTGAGCATACTACAACTTTCTGAAGTGAAATATGCAGAGTATATCATATGTCACATGTAATTTGCATGTTATTTCTCCTTCACATTAAAGTTTCTCACAGAGCCCTGTGACACCTTGCTGCAAGAATATGTAGCTGAAAAGAGCAGTTAGATGAAGTTAGAATAGCAGAAAAAACATGTAAACAATTAATCTAACAATAGAGCCTTGAACTTCTGAATATAATCACACCATTTAAGATCAAAATATAATATTAAAGAATATTTTCACATGGGGAAGTGAGAAGCCAGGCATAAAATTTTTTAAAAAAAGTCCTAGGGAAAAAAGATAGTCTTAAGTTGAAATCAGAGTATTAAATATTTGTAGACAACCTGAATTCTCATCACTTAATAACATGAACCTATTAATTAATTGAAAAACAGGAAAAAAATAAGAAGAAATCTTCAAGCTATGAAAGATGTGAGTTTTGTCTTCCTAGTTAAAATTTCCCTTCTATTTCATGTTAAAAATCTTATGTGGCTAAATACTGACATATTGTTTATAAAAGCCTCTGGACATAAAAAGCACATCACTTTCTGTAGGACTTACGTATTTCTGAAAGCCTCCATTTGACTGCTTCCCAAGCCTGATTCAGTCCACTTGAACTCAGCTATATTTTAGATGCTCAGTGGAACAATACTTTTAATGTGTACAGTTTACATATATTCTGCCGAGAAAGTTAGACAAATTTGAGGATCTTTTTCAGTTGTTAGTATTTAAGTTATTTGCAAAAACATACAATGGGATTTCTGCTGTCTTCTTAAGGCCACCTCCCTCAGAGACCTCTCCATTCAATATCCATAGTTGTTCTACTCTTCTGGTGATCCCCAGTTATCAGTGGGACTGTCCAACTGCATGTAATTACTGTATAGTGCAGCTGCACGCTGAGGTGTCTGTGTGACAGAATCATGTGAGCCACATTAGTGTCATCCTATTAGTATAAACTGAGATACCAGTTGTTGGCTGACAACTGGATCCAAAGGGACAAGGCTGTACGCTGATTTTGTAAAACAAAAGTGTATTGAAATGTGTACTGAAAAGGAAGTAGGTTAGAAAATTTTAAAATTTCTGATTCCAGCTTAAGCAACACTGAATCTTGGTCTTCATCTGAAAAAATGATGTGAATTAACCCCAACAGACATTTAAAATTGTTAATAAGAAACTAAGAACTGTCAAAATACTAACAATTGTAATAATTAACATATAGCAATAATTCATTGGAAGAAATCAGGAAGAAGGACTATCATGAAAATATCCTACCCTAAATATTCTGTTTATACAGATCTCTCATTATATTCCCATCTAATACATTGGACATGAATATTTGTGATGCCAGAAATACTTGTAAAGCTTACCAGATAAACCATCTGTTCTTTTCAAACAGCAAAACATTTATTTACAGTTGGATTTAATAATTATTTAATAATTATGTTTGGACTCAATGTTCCTAAATGTCTTTTCCAATATAAGTGATTCTATGATTCTCATGCATCCTGCTCTATTGAGATGTGTCATCAGACTACGCCAAGAAAAATTTTTGGAACTGCTAATTAAAATTCCACAACCACAGTGAAGCTGGGGAAGGAACACAGATCAAAACATTTACCTTGTGGCAGGCCAATACTCCCTTTTAATCCTCGTACTTTTCATTTTTAAATCCATGACATCACAGGCACTGATTAAATATCCTTTGGGCAGGAAGGAAGATATTATTCTTCTCAGTTTACTGATGGATAAACTGAAAAGTGAAACAATTAATTCAAAATGAAAAGGTAATAAAGTTAGTACTAGAACTCATCACACTTTTGTTTACTACCCCGAATCCTTACTATCCCAAAACACAGTAACAGCTGTAAAATTCTTGCTGTTACATATTTTTTCCTATGCCTACATGGCAGAGTAAGGGATAGACAATTCCAAACAGTGGTAATCCACAATAAAGCATCCTTATGTCTTTTTCAGATTTTGCATAGCAAGTTCTTCACCTGATAACATTACTCCATTGCAACAGTTTTGGGAGTATCATAGAAGTCTGGGTGTTGTTTGGTTTTAAACTATCTTGGCCATTCAGTTATTCAGTAGTTTAAAATAAGGTAGTGCTATGGGCTGACTTTTCACATATGACAGACATAGTTCTGGAGCAGAGAAGGCTGACCTAACATTTTACTGCATGCGGCTGAAGTGGTATCCTGTTCCCCCTAGGTTTTCTATTTATTTTTAACTGCTTTCATAGTAGTTTAGTCATCTGAAGTAGCTCAATCAGGAAGCAGATAAGTGCCAGAGCTTTCAAATAAAAAATCAGATGCAAAATGGTGATTTTGAAGTTCCTTTGAAATATACATTCTTCCTACTTTTTATAAATACATGGCATTCTCTAGAATGATATTGCTCCAATATATTTTTTAGATTTTAAATTTTATACATTCCTTTGTCCATTTTAGTAAACGGATCTTCTCTGATAAGGACTTTCAAGTGGAAATTGGTTCTAGTAGATATAAACAGTCTACTAGATATAAACAGGTGGGTAAAAGTAGACTTTAAAGGATAACATTCAGAATGCATTTCCCTTAACTTCCCATTAAAGCAAGTGAAAAACCATGCAGGAGATCTTTAGATAATATGCTATGTATATTGAAAAGAATCTGTCCTTATTTGAAGGAACTGAGAAACTCACACAGTGAAATACAGTTCAGGGAGATTAAAGGGCCACATCTGATTTCAAATCTACACTTTTAATATTGGAATTAAACAAGGTTTCTTTAAGTTCAATTATAGAAAATAAAAGTGAATTTGCAGAAGCAATTGAACACGTCTGTTAAATAAAGACAGTGTTTTCTAATTAAACTGAGAATTCAGGAAGGCAACCTTGAAATTAAAAGGATTTAGGAACATAGAAATATAAAGACCGGCAGTTCAATAGACTTAACAGTCTATTTGAGATAAGATTTATTTTTAACTTCTGATTTTAGTGGTTCTGGTGACACTGGGAATGTTTCAATTAAAAAATAAAAACAAATCAAAACCAAAACAACTCTGAAAAAGCTTTGAGGAAGAAGAGTGGTATGATTTATAGGGGTTAAATGTCCTTTAAAAGGTGTCCCTTGGAAAAGAGATAAAAATCCTGTAATGACTGTGGAGTATATTACAAAAATGAAGCCTGTAAGGAGCAAGAGCCTGTAATAAAAATAGCATGCTGGGTTCATATGTTGAAAATATGATTCATTTATTCAGGGAGGGGGGTAGGGGAGAAATAAGAAAACATAAGGAAAAATATTTTGAATCTACTTTCCCATTCCAAGATGCTATAACAGTTTCATTTCATTTTGTTACTAAGACTATTTCAGTTCTTATTAAAAGTTTTACAGTAGAGAGTGAGAATGTTCACCCTTTAACCATACAAAGAAATATCAGTGGATCTTTTTTACTTTATTTTACAGAATGAGATCCAATTTAGCCTACCAATGATATAGCTTTTCAAAATCACATATTTTATCTTCTGGATTCCTACAGGTACGTTCATACTGCAGGGAGCAGTTTGAAACCTCCCAGTCTTTCTGGTTCTCAGATATGTTGCCATGTAAAATGTCTCTTATTTTAATTTTTGCCTGTTAGAGTATATGGTCTGTGCTTAAATTACCATGATGATAGTCCATTGTCATATATTCTGTTGGCTTAGAGAGCACACAGCAAAGTATTCTGTTCTTCTGAGAGCACACAGCAAAGTATTCTGTTCTTCTGAGAACATTTTACTATTTTTATGAGAAATGCTGAAGGTCTGAATTTAGTTGCAAAGGTCACTGATTCACAGATTACAAAATTGTTAAGTCTAGTAACAGCAGGAAAAGTATGCTGTTGCTCTATGTGTAAATGTCAAGTCAGCTGCTGTTGAGATAAAAGGCATGAACATAATCAAAGATCTCTGCATGAGTATAAAAGAAACCAATTAAAAGACATTTATTGTGATTTCTGCACTAAGGAACAAGAATAGGTGTGTGTATGGAGTGCTAATTTCAGTGGCTAACCAGCATCATCCGCAGCTCAGTTCTCATCAGCATCTTCATTAACAACTTGGACACAGGGCTGGTAGGGTTACTAATCAAGTTTGCCAATGACACTAAATTGGGAGGAGCTGTTGACTCCCTCAAGGGCACAGAGGCCCTGCAGAGACACCTTGGCAAATTAGAGAGATGGGCATTGACCAACCATATGAAGTCCAACAAAAGAAAGTGCTGGATTATGTACCTGGGACAGGACAACCCCGGTAGTGTATATAGACTAGGCAACAAGATGCTGGATAGCAGCACTGTGGAAAGGGACGTGGAGGTCCTGGTCAATGGCAAGTTGAATCTGAGTCAGCAGTGCCCTGGCAGCCAGGAGGGCCAACCCTGTCCTGGGGGACATCAGGCAAAGCATAACCAGCCAGTCGAGGGAGAGGATTGTCCTGCTCTGCTCTGCACTAGGGTGGCCTCACCTTGAATTTGCAGTTTGGGGCACTACCATATGAAAAAGACATTAAGCTATTAGAAAGCTTTGAAAGGTTGGCCAGAAGGATGGTGAGGGGCATTAAGGGGAAGCCGTATGAAGAGTGGCTGAGGCCACTTGCTCTGTTCATCCTGGAGAAGAGGAGTTTGAGGAGAGAACTCATTGCAGTCTTCAACATCCTCACACAGGGAAGCAGAGGGCCAGGCACTGATCTCTTCACACTCATGACCAGTGACAGGACTTGAGGAAATGGCATGAGTCTGAGTTGGAAGAGGTTTTTGTTGGATATCAGGAAAAAGATTTTTACCCAGAGGTGGCTGAGCTCTGGAACAGGATCCCCAGGGAACTGGTCACAGCAACAAGCCGCTCTGAGTTCAAGAAGCATTTGGACAAAGCTCTCAGGCCCGTGGGTGTCATTCTTTAGGTGAACTGCACAGGGACAAAAGCTGGACTTGATGATCCTGATGGGTCCCTTCCAACTCAGCATATCCTATGATTCTATCTTGACCCCTGAAAGTATATTGCTTTGTCTCACCAGATTTTCATCTGCTATTGATGGTCAGAATTTGTCACTAGTGATATCCTGTAGCATACACTGGGCAACGATATTTATCACAGAATGATAGTGACCCAATACAAACAAGTGCCATTTCTCAACAGAACTTTGGACACACCCACTGTAATCCTAAAAAAATCTTGTGCTTGAAACAGCACTATCTTATGGTAAGTAATCCTCCCATATCTTCAGGAGAAAGAAGGCATAAAGAAGGGACATATTGCAATGAAATGTTGTGGATTTCCCAGTTATTTAGCAGTATATTTGTACAGCCACCATCTTTTTTTTTAAAAAATTGTATTTTTGTATAGCATTCAATTTTCTAGCAAAACACGTTTTGCAACTGAGCCCATCAGTCTCTGTGAAAACATATTTAAGAAAGTGAAAAACATTTGAGCAGACAGTGATGAGTGTGGAAAAAAAAGTGTGAGAAGCAGTTCTACGACACTAAGGTGAGAGAAGTCTGGAGTCCCTGGAGAATACTGGGGTGAAGCAGGTTGTCCCCCTGCAGCCCTTGGAGAACCATAGTGGAGCAGATACCTACACTGCAGCCCATGAAGGACTGTGCCACAGCAGGCAGATGTGCCCTGAAGGAAGCTGCAGCTTGTGGAGAGGACCAGAAAGCCATCCTTGACCTTTGGCACGTAATGGAACAGTATGCGCAAATGCCAAAGGTCTGCTAACTATAATCTACTCTCTTTACAGTTATCATCATAGGTAAGTAGGAAGACCATAAGAAGCCTAAATATTTAGAGGAAGGTAGCTTGAGGCTCCCACTCTCCCTCCCACCCAAAAATTTAGCTTTAGACAAAATGAAATTCATTGTAAAGTTCATAAGGCTTGATGTTCAGGCTTTGAAAAAAAGGTAGTACAAATAATTCTTGTTCCTTTACTTTTTTGTTGTTGTGGGTTTTTTTGTGTTTGTTGTTGCTGTTGTTGTTTTGGGTTTTTTTTGTTTTCACGGGATAAAAAATAAAATTACTGTTCTCTAAGGACTTATGGAAGTCAGTTGATAGAGGTGGTGGGAATGAACAGTATAATTAATCTGAAACAAGACTATAATTTAGATGTATCAGTTGTGTACAAGCTCTTTAGCAGGAACACTTAGCACACAATTGTTATCTCTGGCAATATTTTAGTATGTATAGTCTGTTCATCTTTAAATGGCTCTATCAGTTTTATAGTTATGACTTACATTTTAAATTTTATTTGAAAAGAAATATTTAGGATTCAGATCATTTGCAATTCTGAAGTATTCCAGTTGTTGACAGTTTTCACTGTCTCCTGAGGGTAGGAAAATAGTCTTTGCACCAACACTGAAATAAAGTACTCGAAAAAATATTTTTCTTCATTATTTTCTGCCTATTCTAACAGGCAAAGCAGCAACAACATTGCTATGAACTTAGTGCTGCACTACCACTCATGGATGATAAACCTGTAGTGGCTTGTAGTTTATTTGCATGCATTTCTGATGCCGATTGTTAACTGTTGTGCAGAAGAATCAGTAAACTGTTTTACAGGAGGACGCTCCTTAATTGTTTCTGAACCAGAGAACTAAGACAGCACTGAATGTTTGAGATCTTGCTGTGCTATCCCACAAACTCATTTCCTTAGAATGAATTTTATTTTAAATCAAAGCACTTTATTACTTCATGATATAATTCTGTTGTTCTTTGTGTTCAGAATATTATTTTATCATCACAAAAACATATTACAGTAAGCAATTATAACATAACTTCTATCTTAAACAGTATAAATCACTTGGGTTTGGTTCATGGATCTGCAAGGAATGTAGTTTACAATAAGCATACAGAGTGGGGTAACAGGCCATGTGTTTGGGATTCTTTCTCAAAATAATTTTACTTTGAAATCTAGTTCTTGTTGTTCCAAGTGTGCCTTTATTAAAGCAATCAACTATTTATTACCTATACCAGAATAGAGTGCCTGTAATAAAACCACAGTTCTTCAGGTTTCTTCTCAGTCTGAAGAAGAGCAGGCTCTAGAAGATTTTATAGCAGCCTTCCAGTATCTGAAGGGAGCCTACAAGAAAGATGGAGAGGGACTTTACACAACAGCACATAGGACAACGGGTAATGGCTTTAAAACTGAAAGAGCATAAGTTTAGTTTGGATACTAGGAAGAAAGTTTTTACTGTGAGAGTTGTGAGACACTGGAATACTTTGCCCAGAGAAGTTGTGGATGTTGAACACATCCCTGGAAGTGTTCAAGGACAGGTTGGATGGGGTTTTGAGCTTAACCTGGTAAAGTGGAAGGCGTCCCTGCCCATGGCAGGGTCTTGGAACAAAATGATCTTTAAGGTCCTTTCTCAAACTATTCTGTTATTCTATAACATATTCATATTAAACAGTAGCAGTAAGAGGTTTTTAGATACAAATAATAACACAAACTTATGCAGAAGAAAAAGTCAGTGTGGGGAATTTGTATTTTTTGTAGTGTTATTGGTATTCTAAAATACTACTGACTCTATGTATAGCTATGCAAAAATACAATTCAATTAAAGCATTTAATGACTTTTCCTAGTCTGAAATCTGGTTGACTTAAAGGTAGCCAAAGACATCTTATCTTCTCTTGGTCTGTACCATGTGCTATAGCTGCTGCAAAGCTAACTAGAGGAACACCTTTACTCTCATCTGTACTTAAAGCATTAAGAAAAAAAATATTCTGAATTAATATACTATATAAATGAATTTATGTTTATTGCTTTATAATCTAGCAGGAACAATCTTACCTCAAAGAGGACAGTAGATTTGATATCTTGAGGTATACCATATATTGTAAAAGATACATTAAAAACTTCTTGATTCAAAGTCAAATATGATGTAACAGAATTAGATGATGAAATATTTGTAGTAAAAATCTTCTTACTTAATTCTAAATATATGATGATATAACTATTTTTAAGTTTATTTAAAAGTGAAAGCTTTTGATTGATCTGTATTTTTTTAAAAAGTCCAGGTCTGATTTGTTAGTTAAACCATTTATTAGTCTAGAACTAAATATTGCTGCTCTTAGGACTTTGAAACAATACTAATGAAAGCCAGTTCTCACTCTATCTGTTAATTTTGAGAACAATATTGACTTTGTGGTTAAGGCACCTAAATTTAGTGATGCCATTCAGTTACTACTTTACATTGTATTAGCACTGACTGAGATTCATCTGAGATGTCCATATGGGGCTAATAAGTATGAACATCTCCCATTCCTTTTTTATGAATCAGAAACAGCTCTTGAATTGGTTGGTGGTTTTTATTTTTTTGTTTAATCGTATCTGTCTATAATTAAAATAGTCCCATTAAAGCTGCATTCACAGTTTAAAAAAGAAAACAAGCAAAATAGTCTCCCCCAAAAAAATCTATGGTGGTGAAATCTGAGGAATGGGGGGAAATCAGAAGTAAATATATTGATTGAATATCAAGTATAAGTTAGCAATTTTTTTTGGTCTTCTTCCTAGTCATGTATAAAAGAAAGCAATGCTCCAATAAAATATTTGGTAAAACCAATTAAAATTACATATTCATGTGAACCATTTAGTCTAATTTGGGCTGCTTACATAAAATTTTTTTCTGAATGTAATATGGCAACTAATGAATATTTATGTCAAGGGCAGATCATCTTTTGCAGGAACACATCCATGTTGTGTTTAGCACACACTGATGTCATGCATTTTTTATTAAAGGATTTTTTTTTTTTCAAGAAATCTCTCTACATTTAATTCTCGCTATCATTGAACTCCGGATTCATTAAAGTAAGTGGAAAAACTCTTATTAAAACCAACACCTTGTTTTCCAAAATATCAGCTATGATAAATATATATGTTCTCTGTCTGGATAATACCAGTTAATATTGGTAAATTGGAGGTATTACCATGAAAATAGATTTATTTTATCAGAGCTTATATTTTTATAAATATCATTTTTACCTAAACATAGTTAAAATATTTAATAATGATACTATTTGAGGCTCATGTTTCTAGAAATTTTGACTGCTAATAAGATAAGAAAGCTATTATAGAAATTTACCTAAGCTCATTTGTTTTAGAATAGTCTCGTGAGAAGTAGAATGCAACCAATGCCCTGGTGAGAAACCCATTCCAAAATTATCAACTGAAAAGCTTAACTAGGTTTGATTCGACAAAATTAGAAAAATTCTTAAGTGATGTAAGTAAAAACAGTTTGATCAAACAAAGCTTTTCAAGTGAAGAAAGAACAGGCTCACTCATTTGTTGGATTTGTGGAGGTTAATAGTGGAAGCATAATCACTACAAAGTGAAATAAATCTATATTGATTCCTCAGCCCCATAAAAATGTCCAATAGAGGTTTTGTTTGTAAAAGATATGTAATAAATACACTTAATTAAATTGCACACATATACGTTTGAATGGACAAATCATAAATGCACCCTCTTGAAAATCAGCACATCAATCATAATAGAAACTATATGAGCAATAAATGAAACTGCAAGCTGGTTTTAATTAAAAGGTAATAGTGCAAATATGTCATGTCTATTTTTTCAAAATCATACTGTAGTGCCTCAGCCAACTATTACTACCATCAGAAAAACTGAAAATAAATACCTTTCATTGCAGCTAACTACAGGGGTTTTCACGGGAAGTATTTAAATAACCAGCAGTATATCAAAGTTCCTATCAGGCCTTCCGGATTGCTACTTGCAAATTACTAAAATGTATGAACCATATACAGTATAATTTAAAGTGGTTTGGTATGAAAAATATGTTGAGTGTATATGGTACTCTGTCAATAATTTCTAGCTGGAAAATAAGAAAATAGGCATTATTATAAATATGCAAATTACAGCATATGGAACATCTATGCAAAGTATGAACCATAAGTTCAAGTAGAATATAGGATCTATTAAAAATTAAAAGCCTGATAACTGAAGAGAACAGACCAGATGCTGGGCTTCAGCACAACACTACAATTCTTTGCCTCCACCTGACAGAAATCTGGAACTCATTTTAACCTTAACTTAAGTAGTGACTAAGAGCACATACATTTAAATAACCTCCTCCAGGTCTTTCCATTTCTTCTATTTTCTTTTAGAATAGGGAGAGTTTATGCTACAAACTGCAGAGACACTAAGCTGTGACTAAGGGAACTTGCTTATCAATTACTTAAAGGTGAGTGGTTTAAAATTCTCTCTTTCCTTTTCCTTTGGAAAATCTAAAATGTCTTCATCAGAAACAGTAAGGCCATCTATCACAATATTCAATACTTTCTATGAATTATGTGGACTAAAAATTGTTCTTCGTAATGTCCTTATTTTACCCTTTTAAAAGCTTGTCCATTTATTTTGGATATTTAGACGCAGTGAAAATTAAGTTATCCATTTTTCACAAGTAAATTTTTAGGAATTTATTGTGAGGATTATTTCTTCAGCAATATGATTTAAAAGTTATTGCCAAAAGATAATAGTGAAATTTGGAGCATAATAAAAGTTTAACAAAGTGTAATAGATTAAAAACAACTGACCTGATTTGTACAATAATCTACACAGACACATATGTATACATAAATACATATAAATATTTTATTCCGTGCTACACAATTTAATTTGCTTAAAACCACACAAAAATTACAAGTAATGTTTTCAATTACAACTCATAGAAGCAAGCACTACTGCTTACTTGGTAGAGAAAATCACATTAAGAACAATGTTCAGACCAAAATATTTTCAGAAGCAGCCTTGTTTCAATAGACTTGAACACTTTCTCCTTCTTAAAATTCTAAGAGCTACCCCTACATTATGGAAGATAAGTGAAAAAGTTGCAACTTAATAAAATGTTTCATTTGATTGTTTTTGAGTTTGATTTTTTTATTATTTTGCTTTGTTTTGTTTCTAACACAAGATTTATTTATTGTTTATAATATTAAGTAACCCTGGCAGAAGATATTTAGGATTTGATTTGGGAAGCATATAAAATTTTGTCGTGGTTTTGCTCTGGGTCAATTTGCTTTCACACCCCCCCACACAATTACTATTAGTTGAGAGAAGGTTTACGCAGACAAAAGAGACCGGATTTAGGAAAATAACAT
>JAYRBT010000001.1:64837591-64854150 GCA_036023395.1 Myiotriccus ornatus | reverse complement strand
GGTTTTGTCCGGAAATCTACTTGGTCAAAACCATTCACAGCCCCAGGGACGGGCTGGTGGGCAAAACCACGACAAATTTACAACAGTTGCTATAGAAATTAGTGGTTAGATTGCAACATGAAACAACTTTCTGGAAACATATTTTTAATGTCAGGGGTTTTTTTTAAAAAAACTAATTCACAGAAAGGCATGTTTCAACCTTGAAATATCGGTACAAATTATTAGCTGGGCATTTTTTTTCCCCATAGCTCTAAATATGATTTGATTTGGAGGGAACCCTATTGAGAAGAATTGTGTTTCAGGATCTAGAACACTAGGGAAAATCTCACAATTAAAATTCTCACCTATTTCAGATGCCATTAGTGATTATTGTATCCCTTTGTTTCTAGATACTTGGGACTAACCATTTATTTACAGCTGAACTCTTTATGTTGCTGTGTAAATGTGACAATTTTTTTGTAAAAAAAAACTCTGACTTTTCTAAAGGAAACCAAAATCTGCAACAATCAGTGTCAGAGCATTACAAATAAATGCACTAGGAAAAAGAAGTAGGCAGTAGATTAAGAGATGCACATATTATTTCAAGTCTAGATTCTAGTAAGTGTTGGAGCTGCCCTTTGAGCAAGATGGTGGAAATGAATGTGTTAGTATGTTACTCTCTAAAAGTCTGGGTGAGAAGCTCTGTCTTGATAAATTGTGTGTGCTGGGATGCTGGAAATAATGCAAAATCATCTTTGATCAATTGGGGGAGAAACAGTGTAAGCATAATGGCAATACTATTTTATTTTGTGGTTTTGTCTTCTATACACAATGACACAAATGCTTTCTAATGTTCTACAAATGATCAGAGCAGGCAATTGAACCATTTCTGAAAATTTGTGCCAGTGTTCAAAAAAAGGACTTATGCAAATATTAGCAAAAAAAACACAGTTTATCAAAAAAACACTAAATTATAGATTGTAAAGGCTATTAAAAATGCAAAAATTGCCAATAGGAAGCTAATAGGTGGCTAAACATGTATCCACAGGGTACCTGTCTCTAAAGAAATCCTCTAATACTAAATGTCATTAATTCTTTATACGATAATTTGTATTTTAAATGTGAATTAAAAAAATTAGCACTGTATATATATATCAGATTCATCTTACGTACAAAGCACATATTTCTTCAGTGGCTTTCTGTAAGTTCTTCTGATTGCATTATGCATTCATTTGCATGTTTTTTGCTTTTTTTCTATAGTCAATATTCTGCACTTAATGCCATGTACAAAGAGTATGATTTCTCTCACCTAAGTTAATGTATTTCATCTTTAGGGTCCGTTTATATTAAATTGACAGAAAATTTATTGATTTGTTCCACCTAACATTGATATTTTTGGCAAAGGTCACCTTGAGAAAACCTTTTTCTGCTAGAATTCAACTCAAGGACTGAAATAATTGAGAAGACTAGTAGGTACTGGAGCATGAAGAGCCTTTCAGCCTCTGTGAATATCTACTACGGAATAAAATTATCAACCCTCTATTGACTGTACTGAACAGAACTCTGACTATAATCTGTTTCACGTGTAGAAACCTCCTTTAAAGACACATGGTAAGATGAATCCCACCTCCTATTCTGCAGATATTTGTATTTCTATGGACTATTTAGGATGGACTACCTAGATGACTTTCAGATGTCTAAAGTGAGGTGAGATGAAACTCATTCTCAACACCTAGGAAACCCACCCTATAAATTGCAAAGCCCACAGTGCAGAAGTTGTGTAAAATTTCCTAAATCAATGACTATAGCATTTACTGACATTGCAAGATACCTGCACACAGGTATTCTTCAAGATATTCACAGGATATTCTTCACATAGAAAGACACATCTTTCACCTCTTCAGTGAATAAAAAACCAAAATATATTACATTTTTTTATTTATTACTCTTTTCTGTTACAATTATTTAACTGTGGATCAAATCAGAGAAATATTTGTAAACCCAGATAGCAAAGAAAATTGGAAACTGGTTACTCAGAGTGTGAGTAGGAAGACAGGAAGAGATTTAAAAGAGTAAGGAAACTAAACAGAAGCAGTGACAATGAGAGACATCCTATGAATTTCCTGCTGGGATTATGTATTATTTAATCAGTGACAAAATTATAAGATCCTGCACATTTGGTGTCTCACCATGGGAACACAATAGCCATTATACATGCTCACCATTGCCAAAGCAACATGGCAAAGAGAAGGAAATACACAGAATTACAAAACTGAGTAATAATACTTTTTCAATAATTGAAATTCAGGTGGTGAATTATTCAAATAACCATTTTTATTTTGTAAAGCAACAGATATAAACAATTTGGTAAACTGCATATATATATCACTTGTACTCAGAAAATGATTTGTAGAAAGATACAGATTCTAGTTTTGATCAAAAGTGTCTGAATGTCAGATAAGGAAGTATAAAAATGCAAATCAGAACTTTTGGGTAAACTACCAGGATCTAGGAATCAAGAAATTTGTCAAGGCTGAAAATGCACAGCTGAATCCTCACAAGCTAAGACTACGCTAGCAAATTAACTACAAATCAGACTTTTGTCTATCATTGAGGGTAACTTAGTGGAAAAACCTGCATTCATACTATTAAACTCCCTTATGCTCTGGGACATCATGAATACACGCACAGTGTCTTTTGAGAGTCTACCATAGTTAACTTCAAAACTATCCCAAGAAATGTTTTAGAAGACTGTCACTGACAGAAGCTTTTCAGGGACCATTCTACAAGACTAACAGAATATGAAATACAGTGTCCAGGAACATTTCCAGAAACTGTTTTATTTACTAATATAGATGTAACCAAAGGCTACAGTATTGATGTTGTTTACCATTACATTTACTTTTTACTTCAAGCTTAGGCAGCTTGTACAACTGTGCATTCAATAAACCTCACTAGTTGGTCACCCTGTGATTTCTGAGTCTGATGCCCTTGAATATGTGCATCTTGCAGTCATTAATAACTCTCATTTTAGCATGCTGCTTCTCTGTACATTAGCGTATACTAATTGGAGACTACAGCCTATCTGTTGCACCAGTTCATAATCCCAGGCTTAGTAGTGAGTTGTGAAGAATAAGGTATGGCTCAAGAAGGCCTCATTAGAAATGCCTGATAGTCCAGCATATGATTTTCATTTTAAGTTGCTTAGCAACCTTTCTCTGGTATCAGTTGCTGCGTACAGATTGGCAAAAGGCTCTACAAAGCAAGAACAGATAATTAAGGGAAGGGTGAGATATCTGAAAGAAAAATCTGCATATAAAGGAATTAATTTATTAAGCTTATTTTTTTGTGAATCTGTGCATGCCTGTTAAGATGTTGCTGGGAATGAATAGATTTGGAAAAAAAAAAAGTGAAAGAAAAAAGGACTTGTGTTATGACAACTGTAGACTGAAGCATCTAAATGCAAAAATCCATCCACTCTTCCTTCAGACTTCCTGAAGGGCTGTTTAATTATTACTGCACGCTTTTTAAAAGGAAAATTTTTGAGACTTAATAATAGGCTAATTTCTAATATTGTCCAGGTTTTTTTCACACTAGTACAAGTTCCCTAAATGAAAAGCTGTGAAGTTCTGGAAACTGAAACTACTCTACAACATAGATTCAGGTATGTAGCATAGGCTTGAAATTAAAGACACTTTTAACTTGTTTTAATCTGAATAATTATATCAAAGACTGAGTATTGTGGAAAATCTTGAGTAATTTTGTGCAGTTATATTTATCTGGATATAGATACTGTACTGTGTCATAGAATATTATCAAAATTATCTCTTTATGGTGATGTCCACTTACATTTGGAGTCTAGCAACAGCACCAACAGAGGAAACATACCCAAGACAGCATAAAATTATCAGCTGCTTCCAAAGACCAAATGTCATACCTCTTTTTGCCTGCCTTTTGATAAAGGCCATGTGTAGTTCCCTTATGCATTCAACTCGAGTCTTAATGCTTTGAAGTACAGTTTTTTTACAGGGATCGGAACGGATCATTGAATAGCAGTCATAAGGCATGGAGAGCTGCCATCCAGCTTCAAACAATTCCCTCTCAGTATGTGACTCCTGTGGTTCTTATCTCAGGTGTCCATTCAGTGTACTCACTAGCAGTGTGAAGAAATTTAATTTAAAATTTTCTCCCCCTTTTTATATTATACAAGATGGAATTTGGTGACAGAGATCACAACAAGACACAATACTCTTCAACTATCAGACAACTAAAATTTAGACTAATGGTATGGAAAGGATTGTGAGCAAGAAGATAAAAGTTAAAGAAGTATTAAACCTCTCATAAATCCATTTTTGTCTTTATTCCTTAAGTATTACACATGTCAGAGGGACATAGACTCAATTACTAATGGCTACTGAAACAAAAGGCATAAATTAGGACATTTTGATTTCTAAGTCTGAGCCTCCGACTTCTCTGTCTTGATAAATAAAGCTATAGCTTTTGTTACTAAAAATTTTGACCGATTTTGCTTCAAAGCAAAGTGAACTCTTATAAATTTGGGCTGATGATGAAGGGCTCATTGTGCTGACCACCTGAGGCAAACACTTCCTGCTTAGGATAGATGATTCAGCCCTGGTTTCTGTGTCTTACGGGCAGCCATCCATAATGACATGCCTCTGGAAGCTTGGTCCGTATTACTCGTTAGCCACGGAACTTGAGCAGTTTACCTGGGTGGAAAGATGCTGGAACCACTACAGGAAAAGTCAGGCATTGCTGTGAGATCTGTGAAGAGACTGTGTCACTGTAGAAATCTGTCAGTATTGAAATCCTGCAGTAAGTGCTCTGAGTGAAGGCATTTACCGCAAGCGGTACTCCTGTCTTCTATATGCTTATCCTGTATAGAGTGTGATGACAATGAAGAAAGATAAAACTGTATATATCTTGTCTACATATAGTACTGTATATGTCTATATCTATATATCTTCCCAGGAACTCAGAACATGTTTGATATGTCCTTCTTCAACAATCCCATCTGCCCCTAGTTAGCCTCCCCTCCTCCAGTCTGTGTCTTATATTATAGGTCTTCTTCCACTTCACAGGGCAAAGTGAGAAAACACTACCATCCTACATGCCACTAAGTGAGAGAGCAATCTTCAGCTGCCAGTATCTGTATGCCCTTATAGAAGGAAGCTAAGCATGTCAGTCATCACCACACTACACTACAGGTAGCAACTGTAATATTTATTGGCTGAACATATGTGAGATCTGCGTGATCTACCTAATTGGTTTTGCTGTGACAGATGGGAACCGTGGTGTCCAGGTGCACTGGGTTTTGCAAACTTTTTGCTTCTGTAAGACTTGAAGCTGTGACTTCTTTCAGAACTGTCTTACAGAGGTTACAGATTTTTTTCCATGAAAACTGAATCTTCTAGTTTCCAGATACTTCATCTGGGGTAAGGGGAAAGAGGTCTTGCTAGTAGTGAAGGGAGAATAAACCTCCTAGGTTTGGGTATTTTGCAAAACAGAGTAATGATGGATTTGAAGAAGGAGCAAGACTGAGCAGAAATACGGAGGGAATCAGTGGGAGGAGGAGGTTTTAGTGTGATGCCCTGCAGCACTTTTCTGTCATGTTGTTCTGTAGTCATCTTGATAAAGCTGAGTCACCTGAATCACTCCAGCTGAAGGCTGTCTATCCATAATATCTTCCACTGTGTAAATAGGGAAATAGGATGTCTGCCTTTAGGCAGCTATCTTATGATTAAATGCAGTTTTGAAAAAGCACTAGCCTAACCTGAGAACTCTATTTTTAGGCAACTGAATCATATCCCAACAGAAACAAGTGTGGAAGTACAGTGAGTGGTCATTTTGAGCCAAAGGATCACCCTGCAGCCTCTCTCTCAAATTTCCTACAACGAATATAAGAATACTTTCCTACAGTGAGTATAAGAATACAAAGATATGGTATTGTTGATGTGCTGTTGAGCCTTCAAGATAAAGAATCATGGAGGAAAAAAACCAGAGAAAGTAATCATTATTACTGTAACAATTAGCAACTGAGAGAGGAACTACAAAGCCTCTGAGTCCTACCTAGGTATTGCATGTAAGAAATGTTAGAAGGCAATGTCAATTAATGCATTATAGATGCTGTACAGCCATCAAATCTCTTATTATCACATTTTCATTTGCTGCATTTGGCTAGAGTCTGGAACACTGACATTTAAAACTAATCTACTGGGAGAAGTGCTTCCAAGACTAAAATTAAAATTGCATGTATACCTTTCAGGAGTGCAGTTGGGAAGCAAGATATTTTCTAGCATCTAAATATATGATTAAACAAAGGCTCCTTAATTATACTACACTCATTAACTCATACCTATAATAAATACCCATCTTTGATTATTTATATGATTGAATTCATGTTGCTGAATAATGTGCTCCAAATGATTTCTTTTTAAAGCAAAACCATTACTGTGCATATTGCCATTGTAAATATGGATAGGTGGTAATAACTCAATGGATTGCAGGGCTGAGGGTATTTTTTTTTAAGATGGAAAACTACAGATTATATTAGTATAATTTCCTGCCAAGTTTTATATTAATGAAGATGACCAAAAATGCCCTGCAATAGGGAACCATGGAATTTATTTGAAGGGATTGTTCTCAATAAAATGTCATTTCAGCTTTTGCTCAATGCAAGACTTGTCTTGGCAGATCTGGAAACTTCTAGGCAGGCAGATGATTCTCCTATCTTATTTTTCAGTATATCCAGTCTTGTTTTCAGCTACAGTGAGGAGATATATTCAGAGATATATATGATATATTCAGAAGATAACAGTTAAGCTGTTATCATTCTGCTATTCTCATGTCCAGAGCATCATCAAAGGACTTCATTTGTTAGTTTCTCTCTTGTCTGTGAAAAGTTATGAAATATAATTTGCAAGTTAGACTCAAATTTTCCCTTTAGCTGTAACTGCTGTATAGCAGGGTAGGAGTTCTGAGCTTTTGCATTTAAGTCATTAATTCTTGGGGTGGTCCAAAAATTCCCTGTGAAGCTATCTGCATAGCTGAGATAATAGACTGACTGGAGAGAAGTTTATCGACTGAACTCAGACTATCACAGAATCACAGAATATGCTGAATTGGAAGGGACCCACAAGGATCATCGAGTACAACTCTTACCCCTGCACAGGACCATCCCCAACAGTCACACCATGTGCCTGAGAGTATCATCCAAATGCTTCTTGAACCCTTGTCAGGCTTGGTACTGTCACCACTGCCCTAGAGAGCCTGTTCCAGTGACCAATCACCCTCTGGGTAAAGAACCTTTTCCTAATATCCAACCTAAACCTCTCCTAATACAGGTCATTCCCTCAGGTCCTGTCACTGGTCACCACAGGGAAGAAATCTGTGCCTACTCCTCCTCTTCCCCTCACAATGAAGTTGTGATTGCAATGAGGTCTCCCCTCAGTCTCCCCTTCTCCAGGCTCAACAGACCAGCTGCTCTTCATACAGCTTCCTCTCAGGGAACTCTTAGTCATCCTTCCACAAAGCATTTGACCATTTTGCCAAGGACCTCTCTAGGTCAGAATTTCAAACTCTCCATAGGATTTTCCCAGGTGAAATATTTTGTCCAGACCAGTCTGCATGTTCAAAGTGTTGACTGACAGCCTGTGTGCAAAAAACTGACCTTTTCAGAAACCCAGAAAGGCTTCTGTGCAGAACTGACCAGCCTCTGTGTAAATAAGACTCTTGTAAACAATCACTATATAAAGTGTTCATGCAGATACAGAAATGGTCACATATGACAATCTCTTTTACATACTAGGTAAGCAGGAGATGTTTTGCATGAGGTTTAAGCAACAGATTGTACACATGCTGGAGTGGTCATGTCAAGGAGCAGCAAAGAGCTGCTCCCTGAGGCAAGGTGAGCTGGGAGCCTACGGTGATCCTAGCATAGGCCCTGGGCAATACAATCATGGGCAGGTGCAGTCACACAGCACATGATCTAGATAAGAAAAGAAAGGGTGGTGGTATGTTGGATGCACTGCTGGAGGGTGCAGGTGAGGCTGCTAGGGCTGCACTCAGAAGCCTGACAACATAGGAACATAGACCAACAGGATTATAAAATTTTTATCAGAAGAATGATCTGGAGACTCTCAGATGAAAACAGTGTTACAAGCACCCATCATCATCCAAACAGTGACTGACCATCCTGAGATTCCCCATGTGAGTGTTACTCCATGCAAAGATTCCAATAATCAGTCTTCCTTTCTTTTTCCTTTTTTCCAGCTTCCTTTTTTCCTTTTCTTCCTTTTCTTTTGTTTCTTTCTTTCTCCTTCTACCCCTTTTTTAATTCTTAAACTTTTTCTTTCCTGTGGAACACTTAATCACTGCTGAAAAAGGTCCTCTCTGATGAAGCGGATTATCAGAGACAGCAGTGGGTATTAAGGAAAGCTCACTGCAGAAAGACTGGCACGCAAGCAGGAAGATGTTAACTAGCTCTAGGTATATAAAACGGATTTCTCTTTTGAGATATGTATAGCTTTACAGGTCTTCTTCTAGGCCAAAAAAAGAAAAGTCTTTTGTGGGTACCTTAAAGTACTTGTGTGCTTTCTCTTGTTTAGGTTTATTTTTTTGTTAACAGGCATCATTATTACTTACATTTGTATTTGTTAGTTGCTTTCTATACCTTAGAGTGAACATTCAATGATTTTTTCCTTATTTTTGCCATTCTTTCTGAGAATTAAGGATTCATTCTTTCTGCTAGGTTTTTAGCCTTCTATCTTTTACTAGACAATTTTTTTCTACCATGATTTTAAAAATAAACTAATTTTTAGTGTAAATTTTGTGAAGATTAAGTTAGCAAACAAAGTAACCTATGAATGTATTACACACCAGAAAAAGCTGTTTCAACTTCTGAAACACAAATTGCTGATAATTAATAACATATACAATTCATATTCTGAAATAAGTACATGAGATGAGCTAATTACAGTCAATATTTTAGAGTAAGACTTCAATAATGTATAAATTATGTAAGATTACTGGTGTGCTGTATTACTAAGCTTATTACAAAGCTGTGCAAATAGAGTCCAAACAGAAGTAGAAAACTGAATAGTAATCATGTAGCACAACCAAATTTCCTCCCAAAATTATTCGCTGAAGTTGCATACAGGTATCAAAAAAACAGAATGTATATTGTCTTCCTAGTCTACTGGGAGTTTTTTATTCCCTTTTTTTAGTCTGTAGAGTAAGAGTAGAACTGAACTTCTGAAATAATAAACTAACACAGACTCTATCTTTGTTATGATGTAAGCCTATCCTCTTTCCTCTTTTGCCACTATGGTATGCTGATCTCTACTATTAGCAGTCTTGTGTCAACATTCAGGTAAAAAATAGAGGCAAAATGCAGACCTAAACTTCATTCTGTCTGTTTTGGTTTGTTTTGGTTTTTTGTTTGTGGTTTAGATTTCTGGAGTGTTTGGTGTTTTTTTTTTTGTTTTGTTTTTTTTTTAGTGTGTGTGTGTGTGTGTTTTTTTGTGTGGGTTTTTTTTTGTTTGTTTGTTTGGTTTTTTTTTGTCTCTTTCTGTCAGTGAAACAAAGCATAGAGCTTTTATCACTAACAAGCTGTTACTTATAGTAGGCTTTAGGTATCTAACTATACGTCTGTACTTAGAATCACAGAATTGTATAGGTTGGAAAAGATCTTTAAGGTCAGAGTACAACCACTTACAGCACTGCCAGGTCCACAACTAAACCATATCCCTAAGCACTCCAGTTACACATCTTTTAAATACCTCCAAGGTTGGTGACTCAGCCACTTCCCTGGGTATCCTGTTCCAAAGGTTGACAATATGTTCAGTGAAGAAATATTTCCTAATATCCAATCTGTATCTCCCCTGGTGCCCTTGAGGTCATTTCCTCTTCTTATCACATGCTATTTGAGAGAAAAGACCAATCCCTACCTCACTACAATCTCCTTTTAGATGTAGAGAGCAATAAAGTCTGCACCGAACCTCCTTTTCTCAAGGCCAAACAACCCCAGCTCCCTCAGATGTTCCTCATAAGACTTGTGCTCCAGCCCCTTCACCAGCTTCATTGGCCTTCTCTGGACATGCTTTGGCATCTCAATGGCTTTTTTTGTAGTGAGGAGCTCTCATAGAGGGAGTGATGTACTTCACTCATAAGAGTGAAGCAACAATATACTTTATTGATATAAAACGGTGAGTTGAACAACTTTAATGGTAAATGAGACAGAGGTTTAATGAGATTTGATGACAAGGTACATTTGATTATTTACTGCACAGAGGGCAGGGTCAGATGAAACTACCAGGGAGACCCTCCCATTAAGTCATGAGGTTCTGGAAGGAACCCCCTTGCTTGCTAAATTCCTTCTCAGAGAGGGGTCAAGCTGTAGCTGGATTCAACCCTTGTCCCAAACTTGGTCAACGATTTATGCCTAAAGGATTATTTGTGCACAATCAATCCTTCATATAACTTAGCTAAGATGTCAAAGTTTAGTATGCTATTAATCTGTTACAAAGGATCTGTTGCGGCAAGGAATCTCTCGGCCTCAAGGAGTAACCTTGAAAGGCATCCATACTCAAAGGGAGATCATGGCGTGCAACCCATGGCTGTGCAGGAGAGCTCAATGGGCCATGAGCTGTCTCCTATTTATAGAGTAATCATTGACTTATATTTGCACACCAACAGCATGGCTGGGTCACTCTCTCCAGACAGCCCCTGGCTACCATCTTGCCATCAGTCCCCAAAGACCAGACTAAACCAGATGCAGCCATCATGACCCCCACTGGTGGTTATACCTTAAGCTGGGGTGAGGGAAAGCATGTCCCAGGGGCCCAAAACCGTATGCAAGGTGTGGCCTCACCAGTGCTGAGTACAGGGGCATGATCAGTGCCCGGTCCAGCTGGCCACACTATTTCTGATACAAGTCAGGATGCCATTGGCATCCTTGGCCACCTGGGCACACTGATGGCTCATGTTCTGTCAGCCACCCCCCCAGGTCCTTTTCCAACGGTCAGCTTTCCAGCCACTCTTCCCCCAGCCTGTAGCACTGCAGGGGATTGTTGTAACCCAAGTACAGGACCCGGAACTTGGCCTTATTGAATCTAAAATAATTGGCCTTTGCCCATGGATCCAGCCTGTCCAGGTCCCTCTGTAGCCCTCCTACCCTTCAGCAGATAAACACTCCTGAAACAGCTTGGTGTGACCTGCAAACTTGACTGAGCATGCACTTGATCCCCTCATCAAGATATTGAACAGAACTGGTCCCAGCACTCAACCCTGGGAAACACCACTGGTGACCAGCCACCAGCTGGATTTAGTTCCATTCACCAGCACTCTCTGGGCTTAACCATACAGGCAGGTTTTTACCAGCAGAGTGTGTGCCTGTCCAAGACATGAGCATCCAGTTTCTCCAAGACAATGCTGTCTGAAAGTCCAGGTAGGCAACAATCACAACCTTTCCCTCACCTACTAAGTAGGTCAACTTGTCATAGAGATCAGCTTGGTCAAGCAGGACCCGCCTTTCCTAAACCCATGTTGGCTGGGCATGATCACCTGGTTGCCATGTATGTGCTACGTGATGGCACTCAAGGTGATCTTTTACATGAAGCAAAGACCAATATAAAATAGGCCATTTTTTATCTCAACGATTCTGCTATTAAATGAAAGTTTGAATTTAGATGTTAACTTCATTCATAGTCATTTTATGACCATTTGTTCTTGAACCAACATTTATCCTGTACCCTTAATAACTCTTATTTTTATGCTCTACCTTTTACTACTGTCTTTTCAAGCTTCATTTTATCTGGTTTAACAGTGCTAGTAGCTCTTGTATCTGCTTTTCCTAACATAACTTTTATAGTCTCCTAATCACTCAAGCCACCTTTCTCTGAATACCTTACAAATTTATTTTTCTTACACGGAAAACCAAAGTTATCAGTAGTACTCCAGACTATGACTCATAAACTGGGAGGTGCTGTCAACTCCCTCATGGGACAAGATGCCTTGTAGAGGGATCTGGATAGATTGTACCATTGGTCAGTGTTTAATGAGATGAAATTTTATAAATCCGAATGCTGGATTTTGCACCTAGGATCAAGTAATCCCGGGCACATAGGATGGAGTGATGCTGGGCACGAGTATACACTGGAAGAGGAGTGGCTGGAAGGCAGCCCTGCATAAAAGGATCTGGGGGGCCAATTGAGAGCAGGATCAACAGGAACCAGGAGTGTGTCGTGGCAGGCAAGATGGCAAAATGCATCCTGGGGTGCATCAGACAAAGCATAACCAACCAGTCAAAAGATTTGATTATCCTGTTGTATTCAGCATTGGTGTGGCCTCACCTGGAGTGCTGTATGCAGTTCTGGGCCACACAGTGCTAATGTAGTTGAATGCAACCAGAGGAGTTGGAAGGAATGTTCTGTGAGGAGTAGATGAGGACCTTGTGTTTGTTTGTTTGGAGAAAAGAAGGCTGAAAAGATGACCTTATTGCTCTGTACAGCATCCTGAAGAGGGGAAGTGGAGAGGGAGTTGCTGAGCTCTTCACCTTGGTGTCTAGTGATAGGAGGCATTTCTTTACCAATAGGGTGGTTAAACCCTAAAACAGGCAGTTGATGCCCCAAGCTTGTCAGTGTTTAAGAAGCATATGAACAATGCCCTTAATAACATGCTTTAACTTTTGTTCAGCCCTGTACTGGTCAGGCAATTGGACTAGATGACTGTCTTAGGTCCCTTTCAACTGAAATGGGGTATTCTATTCTATTTTATTCTGTTCTAAATGTTTGTATAATAATTCTAATACCTACTGGGTACATTTTACACTTTCCCTTCAATTTTTCCAATTCTATATTAATTTGGCAGAGTACAGTCATGGTCACTGAAGTAATAATCTACTGATTAGCTTTTAGTTAATCTAGTAGAAACTCACTCTCTAAGTTCCTATACACATGACCCCACTAAATTTTTTTCCATTTATATTACTGTATTCTGGAAGATAATGTCATTATTCCCTTATATGATATTCAGGTCTTGTATTAATGATGTCTCCCAAGAAATAAGGGTAGAAAGAATTCAGAAGAGAGAGGAGCATTGACTGATAGCTTTCTATTTCAATAACATGAAACAACAGAGAAATAAAAAATATAAAATATTTTATATTTCATATTTATAAAATATATACAAAAATCTAATGTTATTAGAAATAGTATCTTTCCTTAATTTAACCTTGTTTTCTTTTTAACTCCCACACTGTCTCTCTCTCACAGTGTTACATCTGTTATAGAGCATTTCTAAGAAGCATATGACTTCCATTCTTCATTTCAGTGCTCTGTCTGAGGATACAGAACAATGATCCTTAGTCACTTCCTCCACTACTTTTACAATTATGATCTACAGAGCATGAGTTGAAAAGTCACATTTGAAATAATCTCTGTTCTTACTAATGCAGACTTGGAAGTCTATGCAGAATAGATTCTGAGTAATCCTTCCTAATGGATTTGATAAATGCAAGATCAAGCAGAGAGTCCCTTAAATGAATAACCCTGCTAGTATAAAGAGACTACAGTGTGTTTAAAGTATACAGTATCTTGATTGCTGCCTTGACACCCTTTCCACTTTCCTTTTTATGGGGTAAAGCAGCAGTCCATGATAGTGTCTGATATGGAAGAGAGGAGACCTGGTGAATAAAATCTGTTTTGCAAGCAGACTCTTTTAACACATAACTGATAAAGAGAAGCAACCTTATGAACTGTTATTCAGCCTAGGGCCTGTGTTAAAAAACTATTTAAGAAAAGTTAAGATATTAAATGTTTAAAAATGGATGAGCAGGCATTCATTTGCTGCTGTTCATAATTTTTCTAATTTTCAAAACATTTTATAAGTGTTAGTCATGTCCCCAACACTGGCAAAGGGATTTACATTGTTTCAAATATTAATGCACAGAACCAAAGGGGTGGTTCTTCTACAATATATGATTAATTTTTCTATTATTGATAAATAATGCAGTTATCATGTTTTAATATGTAATTACATTTTTAAAAATTAAAATAATCTATTTTCTAAGAAAATATCTTAGGTGAGGGAGAGGTTTTAGGTAAGGTACCTTAGGTAAGGTAATGGTTTTACATCCTATTTTGTTACCACTGAAGTCAGATGAAAGTTCTGCAAAAGATTATGTAACACAAAAGGGCCCATAAAATCAAATATTTCAGATATATAGGACACCAGTAAATTAAAGAAGACATGTAATTTTTCCTTTTTTATGAGTTATGCTTGCATGCCTTTAGCTATGAAGTAATGTCAAAAGAAATGTTAATCAATTTCCCTCTAATGCCTCATATTAAAATACTGCAGTTGAATACGATATGTTAATTACTTTGTATTTTGTTATTCTAAACATATTTTTGAATGCTGCTTTGAGAGGTATTTTGTTCAATGTGCATATTGGAGTGAAAGAAATTTATGACTTGTTAATATGGTTTATCAGACTTTTTTGTTGTTGTTGTTTTACCCTCTACTTTCCAGACAGACTGTTCTTTGATTTCTAAAGCTGAAGGGACAGAATTGCATACTGAAAATAGGGCTGCTCAAAAAAATCCCTTTGCAAATAATAACAGAATTATGGAACCTGTACTCCTATATGTTTTAGTTTGCTTTGTTTTTTCCTCATTGTGGGAGTTAATACTGTTCTATATGACAGTGATGAAGGTGTTGATAATTCCATACTAGGTGGTGATAAAAAGCCATGGTGTCAGTAGAGCTTTGGAATCAAATCTCTGGAATGTCACCATTTGAGATGGCATTGGCAGATACAAAACACTTTAATCTCAGATACATGTGCACTTTTACAAATTACATGACGTTGCTGTCTCATGCGGTAGACCAGGAGGAAGGTCAGATGGGTCAACGCAGTGGTCACAGCAGTATGGTGTGTGATCAGGGAGCTGGGCTGTGGGCTTCTCTGGCTGTCACTTTAGTGCCTTCTTCTGCAGTCCTATCAGGGACTTGGGTCCTCTCCTTTTGTGATCTATCTCTCCTCCAGTGGTCTATCTGCATGTCTCCAACAGTGCCTTGCACAGCCTCTACATGTGTATCCACAAGTGCCCAGTCTCTCCTGTCTCCCCAAGAGTCTATCCCCATGTGTCTCCCCAGCTGCCTCTCCTTTACCTGTTTCTGTGTGTAGCTGTTCCCCTACATCTCCCAAAGTGTTTCTCCCTGATGTGTCTCCTGTGCCTTGTAGATGCCCCTTTTTTCCTAAATACATGTGAGACAGGGCACGTGGGGCTCCCCTGCCTGGTGCAGTTTGGGGTGAAATGGAATATTTATGGCAGTGCCAGAATCAAATTGATCCTCAGGATCTCCTCCACTCAGATCACCCTGCAGCTCCCAGCTACCCAAACGTGCCACTTAGGTCTGATATATTAACATTTAACATCAGAAGGTCTTCCTTTGTTTTTTCCTTCCCTCCTCTTTTATTCAGAGCTCACTCTCATACTTTGCTGGAAGGATTTAAGACTTTCTTAGTGGATGATCTTTTTCATTGTTTCTCCTATATGTGAAATACAGACTTTTTCCTCACTGTAGCCAGGTTTACTGTTTTTATTGACTTTTACACTAGTTACTTCCTGATCTGAAATGGAAGGATTTTTTTTTTCTTCATTTCCCTTCTTTTTCCAAACAAATAACTTTCCTTAAAGCACAAAACTCTTTGAGACAGTCTAAAAAAGTGCTTTAGAGCAAAGTATTAGCAGCCAGAGCTAAAGCCAAGACAGGAGGCTGTATATTGTTAAGGTTGCTAGTATCATCAACTATTTTGAAGATGCTTCAGAGGGATATCTTTGCTATTTTTCAGGCGTAAGATTGAGCTGGACAAATTCAGTGCTCAATGACTTTTTTTTTTAAGCGTATCATATGGTTTATATACAGGGGGAAATTCTTGTTAGGATTTGATTGGAGCATGATGTAACTACGCAATAGATTCTTGGTATAATGTTTCTATCTTAATATAAACAATCACCATATTTATGAATTTCTTGGTTATAATTTTATGAACAAAACAAGCAGGATGTGCATTTATCAAAAGTGTCCTTTCTTGCTCCTGATGGCTGATTTTGCTCTGTTTCTATCATGACATCTGTTTTTCTTTACTTCCTGATATTTGGCTTACAAAAGCTGTAAATGGCTGACAGTTTCATTTTACATTTTTTCAGATTCCAGCTGGGACTTTCTCTGTGAATTAGCTCGAGGCCATGATAGGGAACAAACCCATGAAAATATAAAGTGTTTTCTCACCATTGGAGGCCACCTTCTACAGAGATTATATATCAAGCAAATTAAACAGTCAATAAATGTTCTACACCTGTCAGAAAGTTTAAGAAAATGCTGCTGTTAGACGAGATGTCACCTTCATTGTATAAACATGTCTGAGTACCTCTATTAAAGCAATTCATTTATTCAATGTGAAGCAGTTTTGCAATGCTCTTCTCTCTGTTTTTCATCTTTCTGATTCACCTGTTTCCTAGAGAGTCTTAAGACACATGAGCACATGGACTTTCCTT
>JAYRBT010000001.1:64796624-64834658 GCA_036023395.1 Myiotriccus ornatus | reverse complement strand
TTATACATCTATCTATCTATCTATCTATCTATCTATCTATCTATCTATCTATCTATCTATCTATCTATCTATCTATCCATCCTGAGAATATTATTTCCAGTAGTGAGAAACAATATCTGCCCAATTTATAGGCCAGGCAATATGATTTTATACACAGAAAGGAAATAATTAAAAGTAATGACTTTTGTTTTCACTTAAATTTCAAATTTTTTTTGTCTTCTTCTGTTATTTCTCAGAAAGTTGTATCTTACATCCCCAGAAAAGAATATATAAGAAAATATTACCCTCACAGAAGGAGACATTCAATTATGAAAGAAAAAAAAATAAATCCCCAAAGAGGTAGAACTCAACAAGGTGTAATCAAAGTAATATCTTGAGCAGAAGCTGTTTCATACACTTGAAATGTACAGTAGAGTTTGAAAATGTGTGTCCTCCACACTGCTACTACTAGTTCTTTGGCTCTTTTGGGTTACTGATTTTCATTCAGCTACAACAACTTCCAGCAGAATTAGGTTTTATGAACCATGGCTGTGTTGCAACACTCAAATTGTTATATGCAGGCATATTGTACCCACTTAATTATAGACTAGCATACTGATAATAACTATGTAGTGAATCTTAATTTTAAAGTAGGTGCAAAACTTATGATTCACGAGTACTGTGAATAAATCATCTAAACTATGTGCCTCTTTAGCTCTGAATTTCTGTAGAAGTACTTTGATGTGATGTCCTTGGGAATCTATTGGTAAACCAGCAGGCACATTCCACAGACTTTATAAAAAAAGTATGGTTGCAGCATTATTTCCAAGCCATTGGCAAGACTTGGGACCTTTTGAATTTTAAAGAATTACTGGGAGACAAACCAGTATCTTGTTTCTATTTTACATGATCTCCTTACAGTCAGAAGACTGGTCCAGGATGCCAAAGACCTTCATTTACTTCACACTGTACACCGACAGGGTAAAAGTAACATCCTGGGCTTCCCAGAAAAAAGTCTTAAATGTTATGGTAAGAGATGTTGGGTTGGAGCAGATAAATTCTCTTGCAGTGCTATTATGCAATAACAAAAATAATATTTAATGTGTTAGGAGAGATACCACTAGTGTGAAAATAAATACTATATCCTCTGAATGTTTATATAAATTTGGTGTCTCTGAAATAGGAGGGATAAATAAATCCTAACTTTTCAATTTCTCTCAGCTTTTCAACTACTCAAGTAATAGTATGGATTATTTAACTAATACTGTACTGATAAGATTTTTGAGTGATTATTATTACAGTTTATGAGGGGCAAATATGGTGACAAAGTTTGTTCATTGTGGTCTAAAATGTCTTCATGGCCATTCAGTAGATGTCTGAGTCACTGGATTCAGTACTTAGCATCAAGGTTAAAGAGGTGGTTATGCAAACAGATCAGAATGAGACTCCCTGCAAGCGTGCACATAAACAAAGCACAGTGATACTAGTGATTTAAAAGTCAAAAAGGGATGGACTTAGAATATATTTGGCACCACATGCCGAATCCAAATTTTGGGTTTGGGCAAAGCCAAGTTTCCAAACCCACAGTTAAGACTGCAAAGTCTTCCATTGGGTCTTGCCTGTAATCACATTTCAGGGGTAGCATTTGCTCCAAGTCGGGTCTATCAGTTACTCATGAGGTTATTATTATATTGAAAAGACCTTCATAAAGCATAGGTACTTTCCAGCCTAGATACATGAATCTGTATATCAGCTTGGAATAGTAAAATCTGTATGCCAGCAAGACATCTAATGCTGCACACTGTAGCTAATTTCCACAGTATATTTCGAGAAACAGAATTGAAGTGTTTTCAGTATCACAAAATGTGAATGGGTGAGAACATAACAAGAGTCTTACCTCTGCCACTGCAATGCAGAGAAAATATATCTACTTAATAAAAATGATCTAACTATAATCTGATGCAGAAATTTGTTTATCAGGATTAACTAAAATACACAAATGCTGTTTTATAGCTACAAGTGCACAATTAAGCACAACACAGTGTAAAATTCAAATAACATATGGCATTTGCAGAACCAGCAGTGCCACCACAAAAAAAAATACCAGTTGTCATATTTTATTAATCCTATGATAAACTACTGCTGCATTGTAATTAAATGAGCAAGAGAGTCAGCCAACATCATTATCTGAACTTCTGTTTTCTGTGAACCTCTTGTAACTTAGAAGTTCAATTATTTATGAATACTACATTGTTTTATTGAATGTGAATTATTGTAGGGATAGCAGGTTGACTCACTCTCCAGTATTATTATTCCAATACAGCAATGATTTATGCTAGGTATTAATTTTGTAATGTTTCATACTGTATCTATTTATATATAGTTCTTGGCAAGAATAACTAGCCCAATATTCCTTAGGTAATGAGCTATTAAGTTCAACAAGTGAACTTACAGTGCCCTTAGAAACATAGCATTCACATTTAGCTCTCATTTGTGTCAGAGGTTAATAATTTCACAAGTTAATAACTTCCATCTAACAAAGGTAATCAATATTATTCTGTTTCATAAGTTTGAAGGAACATCATGGTAGCATGTAACAGTAGCATCCAAAATTTGAAAAAAAAGTATTCTTTTCCGTAACCAAGAAACAAGTAAGTTTGTAAGAATTAAAATACCACTGAAAAGGAAATGAAAAACTTACACATGGTAAAAAGATAGCCCTAATTATTTTCCCTACATAAAGCCTGGAAATACAATCCAACACCAGATCTTAATGAATCTTAAATGGACTTCATGTTGCAGTACTGACCACTATCTGGATAAATAATGATTAAAATTTATGTGTAATTCCTATATTACTGATTCTTCTCAGGAATAACAAAAAATCAAGAACTTTAAATCTGTCAGGGTCATGTATACACCTTGAAACTACTCATCTTGCATCAAGGGGCACCAGATAAAAGCCATTTTGCCTCAGAATGTCTTTGATATTACTATTTAGACACAGCTAAATAAACTATCAGCCTGTCTTGATTTTAAAAGTCAACAATAGTCAGGTAGCCGCTACAATTACTTTGCTAAGAAAAGAATCATATTACTTGAAATTTGTTGATCGCCTTAAACAGCAAACTTTTAACAGCTGCAGGAATTTCTAATAATTTCTAATAGAAGACCTTGAGGTAAAAAATCCTCAGACTAATTATAGGTGAAATACTGAACATATTACATCCAAGTAGAAGTTAAGCAGAATTTTAAGCTCATAGAATAGTCCTACATCTTCTTCTTATTCTCTGTCAGTATATAAATATGGGCCATAATTATATTAGATAAACCTCTCCATTCAAAATTACAATGTCCAATCTGCTGATTAAAGGCTAAGTATTTTCAAATTACTTAATTTTGTTTACTCAGATCTATTCAACTGACATAAGAGATCAGTTCTCACAGCAGAATCCTTTTTGTCTTAATATCAATTGGATATAGGATATCTGGATTGCAGGGTAAACCTTGCTAATTTTTAAATATGTCCTCATGAGTAGACAGAGAACTACATTTTTATAACTCTTACACCAAATAAATTAAGATGCTACAAAGGACTGAATTAATTGATATGTGGAAAGATAAGATTATTCAGTAGCTTATTCATGGTTTTCTCTTTTTATCAAGACAAATAAATACTTTTAATCTTGCTTTTCAAACTGCAGCTTTATTCCACAGTAATCTATAGACTGGAGGACAGAGCATATGCAAAAGAAACAAACAACACAAACAAACAACAACACAAACAAAACCAAGAAAACACAAAACCAACTCGGAAAGAAAAAGTAGGTTTAAATCTGCAAGAAGAGGAAGAAATCTGAATCTACATCAACTATATCCTAATAAACTTCTACCTCAAAGGGAAACATGCCATGTTTTGTATCTTGGGAAGAAGGAGTGTTAATCATGCGTGGAGAAAACAGCCTCCCTGGGGACTGGTGTTGTCTGAAGAGTAATGGCAATGAACAGATATTTCTCACTCCTGGCTAACTATTAGCTCATCATTCAGCACTCCAGTCTTCTAGTCAGTCTCAAATATATCAATTTGTTTAGGAAGCTAATAGTCTACCAAAAATGACTGGGATTTCAGTATACTTTGAACATATCAGAAAAATAAACTGAAAAATGAGGTACTGCAACAATAAACTGCAGGGCCTAAATCCCTTTCCCAATCTAATTTCATATTAATTTCACACAACACTTACACTGTTTCTATCTGTTAATGGAGTATGTTAATCATACTGGAAACATGTTTATTATAGCAATATGTTGTGAATAGTATTTTTTACTGTTTCAAAATGAGCTATTCATAAAAAAGGATATTGAAAGTAATTATGTGAAACAATAAATTTTGGATCTACAATAGAAGAGATTTTGCTTTTAACATAATTGAACTAATTTATGTCATGAAATTGGATTGACATATTTTGGAGTACACAACCATAATTGCTTCTGCAAAAGTAAACAAACAAACAAAAATCAAATCAAACAATCAAGCAAAAGTATTTCCTAATCTACCCAAGCAGTCCGGTGAAAGAAAGAAGAGAGACCTAACAAATATGACTTATCTGAATGAGAACAAGAAAAGGGATTTGAGCTCTTAGAAAACTCAGAAAACAGTCCTGAGTTCTCTAGACTATACAACTCTGGATCAATTATCTTTGAGAATCATAATGAGAAATGTTTGTGTGACAAAAAAATATTAATATTATATGTTATGTTATTTATTCAAATTTCTCTACAGGCAGAGTAAATATTCAGGCAGTTCACACAAGAATTTTTTTAAAAAATAGAATTGTGTGTTTTTTTATGATTGTGAGTCATGTTATTAAACACCAGGCAAACATATTGCAAACTATTATCCTCTGTTTTTAATGAAAAAGAAATCCTGTAAAATACTTCTGAAACCTCATGCCTAGATTTTTGTAACGTAGTTTAAACTGTACACTTCAAATGAAATTGAAATAGGAGGAAGTAACATTCTATAACTCTTCATCAGCAAACTCACACCCAACTCTGACAGAAGACATATAATTTGTGAAAAAGTTTCTTCTCTCTCTCATGTCTTTGGACTCCTTCATTTCTTCCACTTTCTTCCATCACGTTGCCAGAACACTATTCCCAGAAACTGCATGAAGTTCAAAAAGAACCTTTAGAAGAAGCGAAGGACATAACAATCGCTAAATTGTAGGTTTATTTTTGTTGCTGTTGTTTTGATTTTCTTTTAATTTACCTTCTTAACTATTTCCGTAGCATCACTCAATTTCTCTTGGCCAAAACTGGTCCATCCATGATGCTCTGTGGGGTACATTACCAAGTTAGATTTCTATCCACCTAGAGAGCTTTCTATCAAGGAGAAATAATATGACACGGAAGTCTAATGATATTAGTCTGTGCTTCAGTAATTTCTATTGGACACAAAATTCACTGAATTTGAAGTGTATCTGACTTATTTGACCAGTTTTTCATTCTATCATACATAAATCCAAATAGATAGATTGGCAAATTACATGTAAAGAAGCACTGACAAGGGAACGTAGTGCTTGCAGTACCATTCAACTTTCAAAGGCATGTGAGACTCAGACATCATATTTCTATTTGTCCATACAATACACTTAGTTCAGTTATGACTTAACACAACATTGAAGAATTTAGGTCGTGTAAACACACAAACAGAATGCATAGGTAAATCAGAGACCTCTATAGGATTTGAATACACTATAGCAAGAATAACTTAGTACATAAAAAAAAATTCCTAACAAATAGGCACTAGCTACTGAAATACGTCAAATATTTAAAATAAAAAAAGTATCAGTAGAAGACAGGCATCTTTAGGTATCTTATGCAGCTGTCACTTGAGAAGGACACAGGGACTGTTATATCCGTCATGCCTGCTGTATCACTTTGAATGGCAAAGCAAGTGTACGTGCCAAATCTTACCATTGGCTATAACGTAAAGCACAGATTTAGATTTCAAAACCACATGTAATATCTAAGTGCATTCAATTTTTAGTGTGTGCATTCTGGAGCTCATTCCCACTTTGCATGACCTACTCTATTGTGTGTTCTTACCAATTTCTTTCTTCTGGCCACAGAACTATCCTTTAAAATCTGCCTTAATACTAAATTACATTTGAAAAAGGTCCTGAAGACAGTACAGGAGAACTAGAGATTATATAGACTATGCATTTGCTCTGCTTGTTAGCAGCAAAACCAAAGAATTTAATGGTGAGAAAACTTTTAGAGGAGGGTCAAGTTCTGGACAACAGTGTGTACAGAAAACCAGATCCACTGAAGTGCCACTTCCACACTTTTAATATATACAAATATCTTTTGAAGTTTAGTGTACAAATTTATAGTAGTTAAATTAAGAAGTATGTTTCAGCTATGTTTTCCTTCATAAATAATAAAATGTACATAGCTAAAATATAACAATTTTAAATTCTCAAAGTAAAACTCCAGCAATTGGAGTTTTTCTTTATAGTTAAAATGAAGAGCACAGGAGGAATAATCAATACCTCTGAAAGCAGAATTGACTTTGAGTGCACTTTTTTAATTAACTTCTTAAATCGCAGTTTGCTCTTAATAACATTTTAACATAATGAAATCTTTTATTTTGTTTGCAGTGTTCACAAATGTAGACTTTTTTTTAATTAGCTAAAATCTTTCATTCTCCTACTTGATGACAAATCTGCATACAGAAATCATAAATACAATGGACTGCAAAATTGGCAGCCACAGCTTTGTAACAAACTTTTTTTCCTTACTCAAACTTTACAAGGGTCATTTAAATGAAATCTAGAAGTCTAACAAAATCTGAAAAGAGAACTGATTTTTTTTTCTAATAAGAGAGATGTTAAAGTATATTTTTAGAGTCTGGATAATTTTCAGTGAGAAGATAATGTCGAAGTTCATAAAGAAACAAGTAATACATGACATATAATGACAATTCCCTAAATACGACAACAGCATAGAAGTAAATTTTTATTTAGGGCTAGACTCTTTGAGAAAAGGAATCAAAACCAGAAGGTTCTAACAGTTATTTGACGTCTCTCAATGCCAAATACTATTAGTGGTGCTACTGGAAAAGTTAGCTGACTGCAGGCATGTTAGGAAGGGGTGCACAAGAGTGATGGGTACTTTTTGCTCTTTATCCTACAATCAACCTTTTATCATTGTCATTTTGGTCCCCTTAGTTACCTGTGTTAAAAGTATAATAAAAATCTGTACCTAAAGTTTTCCATAGACGTGGAAATTGGCTTTAAATAGCCGTGAACTTACATAAAAGGTGGAATCTTGTTAGGGCTGTGGCATGAGGCATGGTTCAGGGTGCAGAGGTGGTTAAGGCAGAGTTGTCCAAGAAATGACTGAACTTCACAGGTAATTGGAAGGATAACTGGGGACCTTCAGAATGGCAGTATCTCACAGGCAAGCAGTGACAAGGTAACCACATCAGCAATGACCTACAAGGCTGAGGCTACATAAGGAACAGTCAAAGAAATACTCAATTTGGATAAGGATGTAGCAAACCCAGGATCAATAGGGGAGAATTAACTGAGGTCATTTAAGAAGAGATTGGGACATAGAAAGGGAGGTGGCGAAAAGAGAGTCAAGATACATGAAAAGCAGTAATAAGACATGTTGGTGTTGAAATTTGTGCTGCCTGGGTATACTTTCTGGGCAGTCCTGCACTTGATCACTCTAGCCTAAATCAGGACTGCAGACAACGCCTGTAGCTCTGAGCATAACAAAGGAGTCAGCCCTGCAGGCAAGACACCTTAGATCAATTCTCTCCCTGGTTAACAGAAGCACACCGGGACATGTAAATTAACAGTATCTCCAGATGAGGTCTCGTTCTTGACAGCATCCACATCTGTCCATCACTTCTAACAAGTACAAAATTTTGATACAAGCATTTTCATGCAATTCATGCAACTCAGATTTCAGGTTTTTAGCTGCAGAAAAACTTCTAAATAAGAAAAAGGCATTCACTGGAAAACTAATATCAACATTTACTGATTTGGAGAGGTCAAAGCAAGACTTTTCTTATTTTTTAAAATTTCTACTATTCATTGTTTAGGTTTTCTCCAAGCACTTGAGTATATTCAATGAAAAAGTAAATTTATCAAAACATGGAACATGGAATATTTTGAATTTCATACAGTAGAGGACAGAGGACAAAAGGGCTATGTGACCAAAGGAAGGAAGATTTAATATGCAGGCAGATTTAAAAAAAAACAAAATACTGTATAATCTAGTATAGTTTCAGGATAATGAATAACAGTTTTAAACATGTAGGCAAAGAACTCAGCTTTTTTCCAGGTGGGCATGAGTCATATCCATTAAAATTGTCATATTTCAGCAACTTTGTCATTCAGAGATAGTTTTCAAAAGTACCTTTGAAATAGTCCCTTCTGTTGTCAAGATGCCATGAAAGTTACAGTCTAAACATCATTCTACAGTCGACTGCTGGAGAAGTGGATGAGTTCATGAATAGTGGCAGTGACTTTGGAACTCGTAAGCAGACAGTGCTTCACAAATTAATTCCTCGCCTTGCAGAAGTGCCTTGCTGCAACACTCTAGCCTACATTCCTTGGCAAAAAAAAAAAACAAACAAACAAACCAAACGTGGGAAACCCCAGAAATCAATAAAAAAAAAAAGACATGGACTTACATGTAGATAATGGTCTTTTTTTCGCCCCAGCATATTCCATCAAATTTTGAGCTTTGCATTTGTATTTTATCAAAAGAAACATCCTAAATAGTTTATGACCCATTAAAAAAAAAAAAAGTTATACTCTACTGTAATTTGGTCAAAACCTCATGATGGGGCTTTCAGCTCTGAAACTCTTTCATGAAGATGCCTAACTCATATCCATATTGATCTACCTCAAATTCTGTAGACAACACTTCCAGTTAAATACTTTTCTTAGCTGTGATTTATGTTTCTATTGTCTTTAGGCTTTCTGGCCCATCAGGATTCTTTATGCGGGTGTGAGTCCTTATTTTCAAGCATATGATATACTTATGTATACTGCAGATGGAAGTAAGATGCTAATTTCACCTTAAAACTTATTGAATCTGGATACCTAATATAGGTACAGTACTAAGGATTATAAAATTTATTTCTTCACTGCTTTGCTTATCAGTTGTGTTGAAATGGAAAACATGAGACAAATACAACATATTATTATTTTCCATACAATCAATGTTAATAAAAATGGATGCCTGGGATGTTTTCCAAGAATTTTATATTGTCAAATGCTAATGAATACTAATTTAAATTTAATCAGGACAGGACTTCAGGTAAATCCCACCTAAAAGGAATATATTTTTCTATTGCCAAGAGATAAGTGGTGTTCAACAAAGTTCAAAGTATATCTAAAATTCAAATATGATTTTGATCCACATTTCACTAAATAAATATTAAGAGGTATATGAGCCAGTTTATTCAAGAATGGCATACAGTCTACTTAGCAAGGAGACTTAATTAATGATTAAATGTTAGGTGCTTTGTGAGTCAGAACACCTGTAATTTCAAATTCCTTGATGGTAATATCAGGGGATGGCTATCTTTTGAGGTAAAAAGATAAATATTAACAAAGATAAAAAAGTATATTTAACATTGAGGAAGTTATTTCCATTTTAAGTTTTAGAAGATGAGTTATTTCTTTCAAAAATTAGAAATTATACTAATGTTAAGACTCTGAAGATAAATTTAAGATAAATATTGAACCTGAAATCCATACAGAATCATAGAATGGTTTGAGTTGGAAGGGACTTTATCTAGATCTTACCCCTCTGCCATGGGGTTGCTCAGAGCCCCCTCAAACCTGGCCTTGAACACTTCCAAGGATGGACCATCCACAACATCTCTGGGAAACCTGTTCCTGTGCCTCACCACCCTCACAGTAAAGAATTTTTTTTCTGATATTTAATAAAAACCTGCCCTATTTCACTTTGAAACCATTCCTTACTTGCCCTGTCACTGCATGTTCTTGTAAAAAGACCCTTTCCATCTTTCTTGTAAGCTCCCTTCCAGTACTGGAAGACCACAATTAGGTCACCTTGAATCCTTATCTTTTCCAGGCTGAACAAACCCAAATCTATCAGCCCTTCATTGTAGGAGAGATACTCCATCCCTCTAATCACCTTGGTGGCCTCCTGTGGACTCACTCCAAGGATTCAGTGTCTTTCCTATGCTGAGGGCCCCAGAGCTGGATGCAGTACTTGAGACGGGGTTTCAATAGAGCAGAGGGGCAGAATCACCTTCCTTGACCTGCTGGCCACACTGCTTTTCATGTAGCCCAGGATGCCTTTCTGCACTACAAGTGCTCATTGATGGGTCATGTCCTGCCTACTTTTCACCACCACCCCCAAGTCCTTCTCGGCAGGGCTGCTGTCGATCTATTCATCCCCTAGACTGGATTGATGCCAGGAGTTTGCCTCAACCCAGCAGCAGCACCTTTAACCTAACACTGGTCCCACTATGGACCCCTGAGGGACACCACTCATCACTAACAGTCCAATCAAATCCATTTAGAGAGAAGGGTGTTGTGGGGGACTATGTCAAAGGCTTTAAAGAAGTCCAGACAAATGACATGTGTAGCACTTTCCTTGTCCACTCCACTGTAGAATGCCACTAGCTTGATTAGGCAGGGCTTGCCCTTGGTGATGTCAAGGGCATGTTTTATTAGACTTGAATGTGTTCTCTCTAAAAGTTTTAATTACTTCAACCGGTAATTATTACAATTTTATTAAAATAAAAGTGATGCTCCCTGTGGAAATGTACACACAACAAACTACAGTTTAGTAGTGTAACCCTTGATCAACAGGTTCAACTGTTTGTAATACAGAGCTTAGTCTCCTGTAGCACAGCTGTGTGACTTGAGCACCATTTTGCTGAGAAATTTATTTAAAGTGTGAGACACTTAAAGTCACTAAATAGTGTGGGGGAGAAAGAGGTATTGCTGTTGAGACAGTGACAATCATCAGCAGGTCAGAGATTCAGTATGAAAAATCCTGACATTATTAGGTATAAAAAAATTCAACAAAAAAATTCAACAATAGCAAGAAGAACAAGGAGGCTTTTCCACATCTGACTACTAACCGACTCTTAACTCTTCAGAGATCAGTATTAGAGATGGTGAGCATATTACTGCTTTGCATGGTAGCTTCTTGGTTGCAACTATCTACCACATGTATAAGCCAACAAAAAATTGATTTCCACTCCTAATTTGTTTAAATCTTACTGACAGGATTTTCCTTTATAATAAAAGAAGCTCAAATGAAGTGACCCGGAAAAGGAGGGTTACCCTTGGTACAGTAAGGCCAACCAAGCCTTCACAATATTTATGCTAAGGACATCTGAAAGCAATCTACAAACAAAAATGAAAACTGGTTAAGAGATTCTATTTGTGATAATTGCAGTTTAAGATAATTTCAGCTATAGAAAACATTTTGATTGAAGCATTCTTACAATGTGATTTGTCACTGAAAAGAGTTTTAAGTTCTTGAATATAGGTTAGTGTCATGGTAACAAATTTTAACTTGGAGTAATTTTGAGTATGCTTCTGTTTTGTTTTAGGTCTGCAGTTTGTTTAGATGTATCCTAAAGAAATTTAAAATTAAATGATAATGGTATAATTGATTTTGTTTGAATTGTGGCTTTATGCCTCATTAAACTACATTTCATACACTTAATTGCTACTGTTATGAACAGAAGACAAAACAAATTTATTAAATACAACTCACTAGCTCTTTTCAAAGAATATCATGTGTCTTTCTGCAGCTTTCTTAATTGTAAGGGTCAAAAATGTTGGTTTTTATTTTTTAAATTACTCGGAATGTCTATAGTATTCTCACGTCAATCACAATACTGTTCAAATATGGATATCTGAGTGTAGTTACTTTTCATTCACTTTCCCTTTTTACATTCATATATGTCAGCATTATGTATTGACATCGAGGTATTGCAAAATACATACTGATAGCCTAGGCAAAGTTTGCGCAGTAACCCCCTTACCATTTTCCACTTCTTCACGTAAATTCATATGCTAACATGGTTTTGGTTTAAAAGAATACTGTCTCTTCAAATAGATAAAACAGAAATTTCTTTGCAGCCAAATCTATCCATTTTTGTCTGTCATTCATATGATTGTAGGCCACAGCTTTCTGTGGGACAATCAGTGGTAAAAGTAATACTGAGAAAAAGATAAAAAGAGCATCCAGATTTCCAGGATAAATAAATGAGTTATGAACTAGCGCAATATAACTTCAAAATCTTTTCTCCAAATTTAAAATTTTATTCAGATTTTGTACACTGTAAACATTAAACTTGGAATTCTACCTAAAATAACCATAACCTTGAACATTATCAGAGACTCATGTTTAGCATTAAACCTAAATGAGAAGAATAGGAACAAAATAATTAAGTTGATTTTCATATTTAGCAAAACAGCAGAGGAATGTAAATTTTAAAATTAAGAAAAAAAAACCCCTTGATTAAATTTAAAAATTGCAACTCTAAGAAAACAATGCCCCTGTTCACCTGAAAATTATTCTCTTGTTTTGAAATGAATGCAAACAAACCAAGCCCCAAACCAAACATGTTTTGTTCTAGCAAAGCTAGCAATACTGCTTAAGTAATCATATTTGTCTGTGCATTTTCAGAATTTTAACATCAACTAAAATGGACTAGAAATGCTTGTTATTTCTTCTACCTAATTACCTTCAATGTACAAATGAACAAAAGGATTATCATATGAAATGAAAAAAAATAAAATCATAGAGCTGAAACTTTGGACACAATTACTTTTCTTTACCTCTGACGTGCATTTTAGATGTTTAACTAACAGCTCCTCACCTTTGTCTCCTATCACAATTAACAGCGATAAAATTGGTTAATATCAACTCACACAGATGTTTGAGATAGCAACAACTGTTCCAACCTTTGGAGATGCCGTCTTCCTCCCACTCATCATGAAGAAAACTCATAGTGATCAGCACAGGTGCGATCAGAATGTAACCAGTTGCATAGCTAACAATAATATAGAAGAAAAGTCTTTCCTAAGGGAAAAGTTAGGGGGCTCAATTGCACTCATGGATAAAAGAAAACAAGGCAAAGATTTTTTACTCCTGGATGTTTGAAATGTTTAACTCCTAAATTACTACTGGCTCCTTTTTGCACAACTGTCACTAGTTATCCCCAAGACTAATCTGTCATTAAAACGGTTAAGCAGCTTTTTTTTTTCCATTTAGTCACTGGACTAGTATTCATTTCCTTCATTTATTGCCTTCAGTAAGTTAAAAGGATAGGCAAGAAAGAGCTGAGTCATTACTTAAGGGGCACCAAACACTACTGACTGGGAAGGATGAAGTGTTTACATTTCTCCTGCTTTAGTTTTCATTAAGGAGCCTATGGATTAATGGACATCACACCAAGACAGAATAAGTAAAAAAGTTACCTAGATACAGGTCTCATGAAATTTCATCAAGTTGATGAAATTTTCTGAAGAGGAGTTAGAAAAACAGCTGAGGAAATCTTATGTTAGCATTACATTGAAAACACAAGGAGAATAAATGAAGAATATGTTAGAACAAAGATATGGCAAATCAAAAGGTGTTTATTGTCAGCCAATAAATTACACCATAACAAATTTCATTCAACCAGGCACCCCATCTCATTAGTATGTTTGAATATTAAGGTATGTCAGATAGTGCCTGGTACTATTTTCTTAAATGACCTAGAAAATTACACCCAGGAAAAATCTGCTGCAAGGAGAGTATATAAATGGTTGTAAAACTGTACTCCACTGCTATTCATTGCACACAGTAGCACAAGAAAAAATGTTGAGATTGTTTACCTATGTATTTCTCTTCACTACTGTTCAATAAATTCATCATTTCATAACAGAAAATACAGTACACCGTTCAATTTGCAGATTACTTCAGACTGGACTAGGCTTTGGAGACCACATTAAAATTCAAACAGTCTCGAGAAACTGTAGTTGTTTATCTTCCAAAAAAACAGCAAACAGAATGGTTGCTGACAGTAATGCACTTTTAGCTTAAAAGAATGTGAAAGATTGCTGTTGCCTTCACTTGAAAACTACATCCTGGTAGTCGAATGAATATTTGGGGCAAATAAGAAAATTGTCCAAAAGTTTGCCATAATGATTCTATTAATCTGTATTTTCTTTAGTTCCCTCCTTCAGATCAGAAAAATTAATAAGCTTTCTCTTTCTAGATTTTGTAGGTAGAAGTACTTTGTACTGCTTATACAACTCCTACTGGACAAGTAACACGTCTTCTGGCCACCACAGCATCCTAATTACTGACCTTCTTTGTTAATTATGCCTCCTTATGAGTTATACGTTGTAGCAATCCAACTGCAACATTCAAGTTATTACAAAAAAAAAGAAAATTATTTCAGTCATTATTTAAACACTTCCAGCTACAAACGAAGTATTGTGTCTCAATTTTACTTCTAAATTAACTTATATGAAACCTTATGTAACTGCTAAAACATCCTGAAATAGACTGGGAAAAAACATAGACTTCCCATCACAAGCATTTTTTACAAAAGCAGAAAAATATGTCAGCTATAATTCATTCAATTTTGAGGAGAAAGGTTTGAATTAAATATTTTTTTTTAGACAATCTCTACTTTTTAGACTCTAACTATGTAGTGAAATTTATGTCTAGGCTTTTCTTGACAAAGTGACTATATCAAAACATGAAGTTAGAACATACTTGCCAGAAGTTATGGTTTTAGGACACTGAAATCTATGACATTCCACCAGTATAAAAAACTGTGGCCAAGGGATTAAAAATATAGTATAGTTTGTTATGTAAAATGAGAGAAAACACAGCAGGAAAACAATTCTGCAAACAAAAATAATCATAAATATCTGAAACCTCAGATATATAGTAATCTAAAACATTTTTACTGCTTAATAATTCTGTGTGAATAAGATGTAGAGAAATTTTTAGTTTATTTGATTTTATCTTGACTCAGCATAATTACAGAATTTTGCTCATACTTTTCAATGGCAAAGACAAAATACAGGTTCATTTTTAACATTAATAGAAGTTAATTGTTCTGTACTTCAAAATATTTTACGCTAATTGCAGGCTGCAGGAGGAAAATGTTCATTTAGAAATGCATATAACAATAATGATGTTGGATGGTAGTATTTTGCTCATTTTATTTCTGAAATAGCAAAAACTTTAATATAAAATTATATTATGATTACACTTGATATTACAAATGTTAATCTGAGCAACTACATTATCTTCATCTATGTATTCCTCAAATTAAAACTGTATATATTTATATATAATGTAGTGCAGTTGGTATTCACTAGTGTGCACTTATCTATTTTTCTACTCAGATTACAAAGACTGCAATTTAGATGGTAAGTAATATTATCAAAAAAAAATTCTTTAAAATCATCCAATATCCTGTTATTTATACAAAGCATTTTGATATTTAAAGTTAAATTTTACAGAGATATTAAGTTTTCCTATAAAATAAAACAATAAAGAAAATAATTTCAGATTTATAAAGAAAGGAAAAATTTCTTTTAAAACAACCTATCCACAGAGGGACACTACAAAGTATCTCCTACAAGTTTTTCAAGGGTGAAATCCTCAGGATTTTTTTTTTTTAAACTTCAAAAGAAACTATAAGATGAAATATAAGCATCATAAGGTCATGTCTAGAGCAGTAAACAAAATATCCCCGTGCCTGTTCTCTGCTCTGTTCAGCCTCTGGGACTGAGGCCAAATGGCATGGCACAATTTGCCTCCATATGGCTAAATGCTTCTATCCTCCAAAATGCTGACTATATCCAAAGTGCCTATTGAGCATGTTTCCTGACTTATGCTTACTCTGAATGCGTTTGTGACATGTTAGTCTGTGCAATCCAAAACCATTTTAAGACACCTTATCAGTATTGACCATCTTACGCCAGCTACATTGGCTTTGTTTAATTTAATTAAGTCTACTATAATTTACTACTACATGTGTAGTGGTAAAATCCTAGCAATTTCTTTTTTATATAGCCTGTTTTGCAAGCAATCAGTGTCTCTATTACTGTGATTTCCTAATATACAGTATTTGAAGGAAGTTTTTAATTCAGATTGAAAAACAAACATTGAATAAAATATCAGCAGGAAACTGCATATTTTTTGAACAGAACATGAAAGAAAATCAGTTCTAAGAAGATTCTGAGTCACAGAAAAATGACAGCAACCATTATTGAACCTAGCTAAGAAAAAACAACCTATTTTCTTTGCATCACCAGAATTTCCACAGAGATTGATGTCATTCATAGAAGCAGTGTTAAAAGTGTTGGTTTTAGATCAAAAGAAAACAACATAGTGATTTTAATAAGAAATTCTATTACTTAAAATAGAGAGTGACAGCATCTATGTGAATGAACAAGTGGTATAGATGAGTGGCTTTCAAATGCCAAGGTCTCAGGATATTATGTGGAGTACGGCATAGGAGAAGAAAGGTGTACACTCTGCCAAACCTGTATTAGATGGATTTCAGCTGTTTCTCTTGACCATAACATGGGAGAGAAGGCATGGCACTTTTTTCAAATAAGGCTGATCTATGACCAGCTTGGGAACTGCAGATAATAACTACATATATCTCAAGAGAACTGACAACTGTTACAAATAGGGAAACTTTTTGAAAAAATTATTTCTCTGGTGTCATAATTTCATGTTGCATAGAATCACAGAATATGCCAAGTTGGAAGGGACCCACAAGAATCGTCAAGATCAACTCCTAGCCCTGCACTGGACCATCCCCAAGAGTCACACCAGCTGCCTGAGAGTATCATCCAAACACGTCTTGAACTCTGTCAGGCTTGGCGCTGTGACTGCTTCTCTGGGGAGCCTGTTCCAGTACCCAACCACCCTCTTGGTATAGAACTTTTTTCTAACATCCAACCTAAAGCTCCTCTGACAAAACTTCAGGCCATTCCCTCAGGTCCTGTCGCTGGTCACCACAGAGAACAGATCAATGCCTGTCCCTCTTCTTCACCTCACAAAGAAGTTGTAGACTGCGATGAAGTCTCCTCTCAGTCTCTTCTTCTATAGGCTGAACAAAACAAATGACCTCGGCTACTTCTCCTATGGCTTCCTTCACCATCTTTATTGCCCTGCTTTGGATATTCTCTCTAAGAGCTTAATATTTTTCTCATATTGTGGTGCCCAAAACTGCACACAGTATTTAAGGTGAGGTCGCACCAGTGCAGAGCAGAGCAGGATAATCCCCTCCTTCGACTGGCTGGCGATGCTTTGCCTGATGCCCCCCAGGACATCGTTGTCCCTCCTGGCTGCCAGGGCACTGCTGACTCAGATTCAACTTGCCATCGACCAGAATCCCCAGGCCCCTTTCCGTGGCACTGCTTTCCAGCATCTCATTCCGCAGTCTGTACATCCAGGGTTGCTCCATCCCAGTTGCAGAATCCAGCACTTTCCCTTCTTGAACTTCATATGGTTGGTGATTGCTCAGTCCTCTAATTCACTGAGGTCTCTCTGCAGGGCCTCCCTGCCTTCGAGGAAGTCAACAGCTCCTCCCAGTTTTGTGTCATTTGCAGACTTGCTTAGTATCCCTTCTTGTGTTATTTATGAAGATGTTGAAGAGCACAGGCCCCAAGATGGAGCCCTGTGGAATCCCACGAGGGACAGGTCGCCAGTCTGATGTCCCCCCATTTACTATTATGCTCTGTGCTTGACCCATAAGCAAATTGTTCACCCACCACATGGTGTGTTTATCCAGCTGTGTGCTGGATAGACATGTTCTCTAACCTTAGTTTACTTGTGAATCTTTATTCATGACAAATCATGTACCATTTATATTTAAGTGAAATTCCCTTATAATTTAAAAACTCCTTTAGAATGTGTTTATACAACTGTTGTGATCATAATGAAATGGATTAAGAAATGACCGTCCCCCAGGCTAATATAAGTGACTGCGCTATTCTAGGCTCCTGTAATGCAGGGTAAAATGTTATATGTTCAAATCACCACTGGGGCAATTCATATATCATTACTTTACCCAGCACTACTAAGGTAGCATCCAACAACAACTATGGAGAAGTAATTTTTGTTACCACCTGAAATACATGTAGCTGGTTATGTCACATTTTCAGAAACCTAGCCTGTGCTGTGCTAGCTCATTTTTAAGAAATAACACCATTTAACCTTTTAACTTATTGAAGGCAAAATCATTCTCAAAAAGTTCAATTTCAGTTGAAAACTCACTATAAAAAACCATACATAAGCACTGACAGGTGAATCAGGTCCAATTTACTGTTTGCCTGGTTTTGTTATTCCTTTCTTGCCATTAGAAAACAGTCATAGGCAATAAGTGCAGGCATATCTATAGTATTTTAAATAAGTTATTATGGGAGGAAAATCAGTTTAAAAAGCTGAAACTCCCTGGCTCACAGCAATGCCACAGTATTATATGTATACATTATAAACAACATAACTGTTTAATTTCCCCCATACCATCTATTCCCAATGTTTCTCAGTTTATCAAAACAGATTTAGAATATATCTACATGTCATAAAGCTTGTTCAAAGGCTTTGTATATACCAAAAGTTTAAAGAATAATTCTAAAGCATTACTTGCTTATCATTTAGCACACTGACGCTTTCAGCACTAAGTTTTGAGGTCAATGGATGTCCAGTCCCAACAATTTCTTTCTCTACTTACTTCAGCTTAAGTATTCTATAGTTCTTTTTAACATCTTTTAAGCAACTTTTTAATACTCTCCGATTCTAGCTTCTGAATGTATAATTTATCACCCACAAAATAAGCATCTTTATAGCTGAAGTGCATGTTCATTCATTCATGTGAGAATTCTGACATTCAAGCAAGACTCATTTTAAAACCATTTTAAAATCATTCATTCTAGTACCATCCTTATCCAAAGCACAGTGCTGTCTCATTTTTTGTGCTTTTGCTCTCATCCAACTTTAGTGTCTTCTGGATTAAAAATATGTAACAGGACAAAATTCAGTAACAAAACCACCCCTTATCCTTTTAATTTGCTGAGAGGTATATCTCATCTCTGATTGGTAACTATCATTACACAGAAAGCATGAATTGCTGTATATCTTTTGACTTTTTTAATGTGTAGATTCACATAGACTAGAATTACTTGGGTTTCTCTGCATAATGGTTGTTTTATCAATCAATAACTGTAACTACAACTTAACCTTATTTCTTATCCACCAGTTCTCCCTAGGGTACAACATGTAAACAGCTTGATGTAAAACACTTGTCTAAAAATAAACAATACTCCAAGGTTTTGCAATGGAAAGGACGAAAAAAGAAGTATTTCCCTCTGACAACTTGAAAAACACATGTAATTTCATAGTTTCATTCACATGTTTATGTCAACCCCATATGAGTAGGCAACATATCCCACTAGTAAACTAATTATTTTATTTAATTCCTATGAATAAGGTCCCTGGAGTTCCAGTAGAGAACCACTTTTTCTTCTCCTCGTTGGAGAAGCAAGTCTAGACAATGTTCAGAGTAAAGTTAATCTTTTTATGAACACGAAGTTTCAACTAAAATGCAAAGACATTTTGTGTTCTTCTTATCATGCAATAATCTAGAATATGTTCTTTGCCTCAGTGACATATCAATAGCGCTCACAGGGAAACATGAAGATAAGAAACTGTGAAAGCCTAACTAAATCAAACTGTTTAATTCTTTTACTTAAAGCTCAGGAAACCAATTTACTAATTAACTATATGTACTGACAATGGCTACTTCTTCGGTGTAGCTTTTTTTTAGGGCTAACTCTTGTTTACTTTGCATTGAAAAAATAATTATGAATGTGTTATGAACTAAGATAAGGCAGTTTTTCAGATTTCATTTTATGATACTCAAGTGTTCATATATCTTCATGTAGGAAAAATAAGGTATACATACCAAATAAGTACATCTTACTGCAAAAAATATTTATATACTACAATATGGAAGAATCAAGTAATGTTAACAAGTACCTCTGACAATACATGATATATTGAAGGACTGAGATTTTAATTAGTAAAAAAAAATTCAAGACTTTATTTCAGTCACTGACATAACTGAAATAAAAACATATGAATAACAAATAACCTAAAGTATTCTTTACCTTTCTTCCCCATAATTGCTTGATAGCTTGCACTGGATGGAAGGGAGATAAAAAACCTGAATCACTTTTTGGGTGATACTGTTATATATATTTACTGAGTGACCTCTGAGGTTTTGTTGGAATGTACTGTCATTTATATTTATCTATGTAGCTGAGGCAAAGACAGAACATCTAACTTATCAACTGTTCACATCAAATGATCAATTTAAATATTAATGCAGATTTTAAAATTACTAATATTTATTATATGTCAAGGAAATGATGCAATTATGCTCAAGTCAGATTACATACCTGCATTGTTTTAATCAGCCAGGAGGTATTAAATGAAGAAGAGATAGCATACTATGTATTCATTGATTAAAATTATTTTATATGTACATATACACATCTTTTAGAACTTTTAACTAGACATTAAGTAGCCAGTATTCACTACTGATGATTTCATATATATCGCCATAGGAGATAAATTTCTATAGTCTCAGAAATGATGAAAGTTTCATCTGTCCTATTCTACATGAAGATTTTTAGGCTTTTCTTCCTGCTGCTCTTCTCAGCAGTACATACTCAGATCAGTTCCTGGATAAAAATGAGCTGTCTCTTCTGTTTGTTTTAGAATGGTTTTTGTCTTTTTTTATCACCGAATACTGAGAGCAAAGTTGAGGTACCAAAGAGTTTTCAGTCCAGCTGCTGTGGAATAAATCAATATTTAAAATGCACAGTAGCGATTTTTCTTCCTTTGAAAGTAGGACTTGGTGCCCTGAATTCTTGTAGTGTTAAATCCAGAACTTTATCAATGTTAAACACAAACCCTAACATTATACTCAGAAGCACTACTTCACAGAAAAACTAAACAGTAATATACTTCACTCTTAAAGTAAATACAACAGTAATAAAATTGTTAATTAATGTTTGAGTTTTGTGTTTCTCTGGAGAAATTTTCAAGCTACATTATTTTACGAATGAGGAGTTAAAACATTCCAGCTCGAGGGAAATGATTCCTACAATCTTGTTTCTTGATTTCACAGAGTTAGTATGCTGAACTTTTGACAGCTCATGAGTACATGGGTAAAGCTGGCTAATGCAAAGATTACTGGGGAAAATACCATCTTTTTTCTTTTTCATCATTTTCCTAGGGATAAATCTTTTTCTAAAATATTACTTTCTAAGGTACAGATGAATTGCAGGTATTGTTTACTGCCAACATTTCATGCATGGGGATTCATGAGCTAGCCGTGGTATGTAGTTTTTCCCCTATATCCCTTTCCCACGTTTCAGTATAAAGCTTTTAATTCTGTAATTATGTCCCAGATGCAATGTACTCCGTGACACCCCTCCCAAATGGGCAGATGTTCCTAAGCGAATCTCTTCTGTTGAGAAAGGAACCTCCCTTGGGTTTAGGACTGTCAGACTGCATTAAGAGCAAATATAAAAGGTAAGAAGCAGATGTGTAGTGCTATTTCTGTTTGACACATTGTCCCTCTAGCCAATGTTTTCTATTGGTACAGCAACACTAAGCCAACAGGCTAATGACTGGAACCTGCAGAATAAATCGTTAACCTGTAACCTCATCCAGTCTGCATGCGGTCTATTACACCTCTACTCCTACGATTCGCATTTTTGTGTTTGCTGCTGCTGATGCATTTGTCGTTTCACTTTATTTTGCTCCCAATAATATACAATAGTCTCAGAACCAAAATACCAAGGTGAGGAGACCTGCACTGGAGAGAGGAGGAGGCGGCTGTGAGGGACAGCTCGTGACCTGCCGACTTACTTGCACGAGGAAAGGATGAAGCATCATCTCTTTTCCTGTCTCTTCAGACTGATGGCCCCAGAGCACAACTGCGTCACATGCAGGGGAGGGGGCGGCTTGGTGAGAGGAGCCGAGATAGACAGAAAATTGTACATACTGAGGACCTTGACAGCCTCACGGGCGGGATTTTTTTTTTTTTTCTTCCCTCCTACGTACAGTATGTATAAAAGAGCCCTGATCTCTCTCCGTGCCAGCTCTCAGGCTTTGCCATCCCAGATAACGGCAGGCATGGGACTCCCCAGAGAAATGCGATGGGAAGGTGGGAGGTAGAGAGAGGCTTCCAAGTGACTTTTTCCTCTGTGGCTGTACTCGGTCACGGAGCTCTCCGAGGAAGTGCCACCTGCCTCCCGCTGTTGCTGCCGCCGCCGCCGCTCCTCTCCGGGCTGTAGCTCGCCCTCCCGTTAACCAGACTAGAGCGCTGTCGCAGCCTCCCTCACCCGCGCTTCCCTCGCAAGTGCCCGTCTCCCCTGAGAGGTGTCTCTCATTCCTGCCTCTCTCTCCTCCCCTTTCCACTGATCTCCGTGCAATTCTCGTCAGCTGTGGACAGCTCTCCCTCTCTCTCTTCCTCCCTTCCCTGCTGCGTGTCTCTACCTCCTCTCGGCTCCGTGCATCGCTCCATCCATCCATCCTCCCTCTCTCTCTGCACGGGTGTGTGCGCGCATCCCTCTCCTCCCGGCGGCTGCCACCCCGCGCCCTACAAGCGCAGCGCTGCCCGGAGGAGCCGCCGCCGCCGCTGCCGGGAGCGGGGCCGCCCCGCCACCGCCGCCGCCTGGCCCTGCCTGGCCGCCGTGAGTCCCGCCTCAGCCCGCGCCCGTCCCCCGCCCGCCGCGGCACCATGTCCGGCTCCGGCAGGAAAGACTTCGACGTGAAGCACATCCTGCGCCTCCGCTGGAAACTGTTCAGCCACCCCTCGCCGGCGGGCGGCCCGGCGGGGGGCGGCTGCCTGCCGCCCGACAGCAGCTTCGAGCACTGGGGACCGAGCCAGAGCCGCCTGCTGAAGAGCCAGGAGAGAGGCAACGGCGTCTTCTGGAAGAAATCCGCCTCCTCCTCCTCCTCCTCGGCGGCCACCACGGCCAGCCCGCCCAACGGGACGCTGCTGCCCGCCGGCGGCCGGCCGGCCACGGGGCACGGGCCGGGACCGCCGCCGCCTCGCACCGTCTTCTACGTGGAGTCCCTGGAGGAGGAGGAGGCGGAGGCGGTGCCCGGCGGGATGGAGGTGGCCTGCGAGCCCGAGAAGCCCCTGGCGCCGGCGGAGCGCGAGGAGGCACCGGGGGGCTGCGCGGATGGAGGCGGCCGGGCAACAGGTGACGGATGCGCACACAGGTAGGACCGCGGCGGCACCGGCGCCACCGGCACGGTCGGTCCGCGGGGGGTCATCGCCCCCCCGGCCCTGGGGGCGGGCCCGCGGTCGCGGGGGCATTGGCGGGCCGGGGGCGCGGTCGGGCGGGGGTGCCCACGTTGTGGCGGGAGGGTGCGAGGAGCTCGGGGGGCGGAAGGGCTTCCTCCGTTTGAACTGGCAGGGTTTAGGAGCGGAGGGGCGCCCCGCGGCGCGGGAAGGGCGGCTGGGGGGGCGGCCCGAGGGTCCCGGGAGAGACCGGCCAGCCTGATGGCCAAGGTGCCGCGGTCCAGGGATGCTGCCCCTGCCCCGGCCGGCGACTGCCCCTGACCTGCCCCTGTCCCTGCCTCCGCCCCGGCCCCTGGGCTGCTCCTGCCCGCGGGGTGGCCCGAGCGCCTCTCAAAGCCGGCGCCCCGCGCTGGGGATGGTCGCTACCCAACTTTTTCAGAAGTTCATTAAAACGCTAGCGGCGAGGTGATACTGTTCAGAGCATTGGGGGATGCCAGATGAAAGCTCAGAAATAAAACCGTTCACTTTCCTGGAACTCGGTGACCATGTTACAGCCTACATCAGAGAAAAATAAGAATTAGTTTTATGCATCATCAACAGAGTGACACCTGAAGAACAAGCAAGACACATCCAGATTCTTGTGTTTCATACGAATCTGTTAGTGTTGAATTGCTTTTCTTTGTCAATCCTGCCCTCCTCGCCCCCAGCTGAAAAAGAAATTAAAATCATTAGAAGAAGGAAATGTAGCTAACACAGAGCTTTCAGAAATACTCTGATTCAAATAGTCCTGAGGGTAAAATGATTCATTGCTTTAACTCTGCTTGCCCTAACCTCCCCATGGTTAAAATTGCTTCAATTTCATTTCCCTTTTTTTTTTTTTTTAAGCTATAGAAAAAAATGTACAGTTCTGTTTCTAACAGAAATGAAAAAAATAGTTTGTATTCATTATATTGAAAGTAAAGGACATAGGATTAAATATTTTATTAAATGGAGAGACAGCACTGTGCATATGTTTGGATTAATACGGTTGTAGATGAACATACACGTTCATGTAAATTTGAGTATTTTAAGCTTTTTGAGAGACCCCCTAAAGCATATCCTAGAATCTCTTTATTGTTTTATCAGTTAGCATAGTTTGTTTCATAGGTGCTACTTAATTTAAACGTGGAATAGCTGGTAAGTGACTTAGGGAACATTTTTAAAGGAAAAGCAATACTGAAGTTTTTATGAACATTGAAAATTATTCTGAGCAACAGGAAGTTGCTTATCCTAGGATTCAATACAAATTGTTATTGAGATATGCTATAAAGACATAAAAAAAACCCTAAAATTATCTCCTCAAGGTTTTTGAACTGAAGAGGTTAAAACCTAGTACAAATATAGTTTCATTCTGTGGACTTTATATCAGGTGTATCACTGATCTGAGAATCTGCAGAGATCTTCATACTGGCAGAAGCTCACTGGGTTTTGATGGCACTACTTGATTTGTCCATAACAGTTGACTTACTAGAATGTATGTAATCTGTGACAAGGTGTATCTGATTACTGCTCTTACTGCTTTTGATTTTAATAATCAATTTATTCCATCTTCTTCGTTCATTGCTATTGAAACAACACATCTAGTGATCAGTAGCTCGTAGTTCTTTTGAAGGGACATGCTAAAATTCGTTCAGATTTAGAATAACTAAGGAAGGAGAGACAATTTTATTGTTAATGAAATTGCCTCCTTTCGAGATACGGAAATGTTTAATACAGTTTTAGAGTCTAAGACTTTCTTTTCTGTTTCTCCATCAAACAACCTTTCGTTTACTTGTATGAACTTTGAATGTTGTGACAAGAAGCGGTCAAGTGCTGCAAAAGTGGCAGTGCTGTTCTTGAAAGTTCTGTGGTCCAACAGTTTTCTACTGCCCTGTCAGGTTATGTCTCACTCCTTCTAGAGATTAGTCTTTTTATCAATGGTGCCAACTTCTTTATTTCACTGTGACTACAGAATATGTAAACTAGTGTTCAGTCCTGAATGAAAGATATCACATACATAAACAGATGAATAGGCATATACCTGGATTTTTGGTAAAGAGAGTGTAAAATTGATAACTCCTGAATTTCCACAGTCTTTTGCCCTGCACATATTTAACAACTACTTTAATATTTTGGACTGTTTGGAAAACAATTATTTTGTTATGTGAAAATGTTGAGAATTCAACATTTATGTTCCAGTGTAGACCATGTCCACATTATTTCAAATGTTGTGAACAAGAGATCTTTGGGCAGTATTAGCTAGGTTCCCAGTAGTAGGTCAACCCGAGGAATAGGTTGACAAGTTGGCTTTCATTTTATGCTTACGATTAATAATTTTTTGTTATATCTACTGTTGATATGTACGTACAAGTGAAAATTACTTTTTTTTTGGTTTAGCATCTACTTGGGATCTTGATATCCTTTGTACCCCAAAAAGAATTTTGGTCGGTTTTTTGTTTGTCTGTTTTGGTTTTGGTTGTTTATTTTTTCTTTTGGTTTCTCTTTAATGTTTTGTTTGTTTGATTGGTTTTATTTTTTCACTGTTGCTCCCCTCAGCTTGAATTTTGTGCTGGAATCCTTTTTCCACTCATCTTATAGGCAGAATTCCTTCTTTTTTTTTTTTTTTTTCATTTTTAGTTATTGTTTTCACATTTAAGTTAAACACTAAGCTGAATGATCTTGAAATTTTAATTTTATTATTCTATTAGATATTGTGGGATTTATTTAATGAGAGATTACTGCTGTGTAATAATAAGTACATTGTACTTTATTGATCTGGGGTTTTTGGATGCTTCTGAAGAACATCCTGTCATGTCATTTGTGCAGATACATAAGGTTGTGTGGATAGTCCATTGGCATTAAGAAGACTGAAAGGTTAGACCATGCACATTAAAAATTACTTTCTTAATTGTTTTACATTCCATATTGTATCTATAAAAAGAAAAAAATGTTTTACAGTTAACAATTAGTGTTTAAACACTGTTTGATTGTTTGAAATTGCTTGAAAACATGCATATCAAATTCGTTAGAGGTGGCCTGACAAAATTGTCAATAGCTGCAGTGGATAATTAAACAGATTCTGTTTTGATCTTCATTTTCTAAGACAAAACTGTTAGGAAAAAAATCTATAAAATGAATTTATAATGAAGATTTATAAATCATCCACAAAATGCTTGGAAAACACCCGTTTGAAGATTTGCTATATAGCCATCAGCTCCTCTCAGTTTATAATGGAGACCTGACATGATCACAATAGCTCTTTTTATGTGACGTGTTAATCAGCCCTCAACATGAATGGTATTCACCTAATAAGCAAAGAGTCAGTATTTTAATCCCTTCCTCCTCTGTGAATGGTAGCATGTTTTGCTTGATTTACACTGTCCAAATCCTGTGAAGATGAAATTACTCACAAACCCTCACTACTGTTCACCACTACTCTCAGAATGTGCTCCACATATTAGTAACAGGTTTATCTTGACAGCAGCCCTATTTTACAATTGGGGGTAAACCTCAGAGACATAAAAGTAAGAAAGAGTTTATTGACTGGTTTCAGAGCATACAGCATTTTTCTTCTACTACTTTCTATGTTCTCTGTTGCACCCATACATTTTGAGCCCTTCTGCAAACCAGTCCCAGACTCCTCTGGTGGAGTGCAAGGAGAATGGGGAACATGGGATTCAATTAACATTTTCTTTAAGAGAGAGCTCCAAGAGGGATGTGCTAAGATATGCCTAACCCACATCAATCAAGTACTGACGATGCAGAAGTCTGTCATAAAACATACAAGAGTTTGAAAATACAGGTTCTGAAAGAAGATGGTAAATCCTTCCACCATTAGAGACTGCAAAGGAAGAAGTGAAAGGACCGAGTACTGTGACCTCCTCACACAGCAGAGTTTCACACTCAAATCTTGCTTCGCTAGAAAAAATCATAAGAAAAGAATTTTATGCTGTTTCTGTTGAGTTTGTCATTGGGAAGTAAAAAATTCAGTATTAGTGGGAATCCAGAAGGTGAATAAGTGAGAGCATGATTTTGTAATTCAAACATTAACTGAAAAATTTAGTTTACAAGTCTCTTATGATCAAAATTATTTATTTAAATTAAATCATTATTTGATAAGAAATTATAATGATATGGGTAAAATCAGGAACAGAAAAATGTGCATGTTTAAGATACAGTATCAAAGCTTTTTTATAAGCAGTTCTTTTGTATTTTTCTGTTCTGAGCCCACAAATCCTGCATTTTGACGCTTTTTGCCCATTAGTCTTTCCCACTTTCATGTCTTCCTTCTTTTCTCCTAGCAACTTACAACTTTGTGGTTAGCATACTGCTGTACAAAGTTACAAATTTGAAACCTGTAAGGACAAGCAACAATCTCAATGCAGCTTTCTAATTTAATGAGAAATATTTTGATCAATTCAGAAAATGTAGATAAAATTGTCATTAAAATTTGCAACTTAAGTACTTAATGTACTGTTGCATATGTATCTAGACTCAAGAGAGGATTTCGGTCTCTGGTTTCTAAGTAAATGGGGCTTCCCATTTACAGCTTTGAACTTGGTACCTTTTTCAACTTGATTATGAAACTTTTAACAATGGTTATATAACTTTTATGCTTTTATATTTCTATTTTATATTTCTAACTTTCACAGCAAAAGAGGCAGGGTTCCTACACAACACAGGCCACAGACCTGTCTCCTCCAAAGTTCTTATTCGTTCTCAGAGGATCTATGTTCCGTCCATGGGATGCAAAAGAATCTGGTGATAAAAATAGTGCAATATCACATAGCTAAAGACTGTGTATATATGTGGATGGCATTGAATAAGTTACAAGGAAAATCTAGAATTTCCTAGACTAGATTCCTAGAAGGTCTAGAATTTCCTAACTGTATAGTGTAGCTTTGCTGCTTCTAGAACAGTGTTTCTAAAGCTGGGTGTTTAGCGGCTTTGTCTGTTGGGCTTTTTGTTTTGTTATTTTTGTTCTGTTTTGTTTGTTTTTTAACAAAAGAAGCAGAAGATCACACAAGTAACTTTATGTGCTGTCATTTCTTTTGTCCACCACTTGGATGCAGGACTGAAACTTGAGGATTCACTCTGTACCCCATTGCCACTTACCTGATAGAATAGTTGATAGCAATTTTTATGTGGATAATTACAATGATGATTTCATACTCTCTCTGGTGAAAGACTGAGGAATTCAACAGGTGAAGGGATGGCAAGTCTCTGGAGTCTTCTTCTGCATTTGGGATTCTAGTGACAAGTAGTGACTCATATGTTTTCTTCTTGGTGTTACCAAACTTACTTTCTTTTGTTACATCCTCTTTACACTCTTTTTGTATTGAATTTGTGTCCTCCTTCTGGATCTTATTCTTTTTTCTCTCCTTTCCATAGTCTCGAAGGATTCCTGACTGCCTTATTCAAATCCTAAATACCTTACCCAGACAGTATTACTTGATTTTACTGACTTATCTTACCATCTGCCTTGTTGATTTACTCAGCAGGTTACTCACTGTCCATTCTTTCCTGTATCTTGTCCTAGATACTGCCAAAAATAAAGTCAAATTTCTCCTAGTTCATTTTCAGCTTCTTGGATTGCTCATTTTGCTTATCTCTATTTCCTAATCTTTGAATTTCAGTATCATTTGCACCTTCCTGTAGTTTCTTTGTTAGTTTTAATAAAATCACCTCACCTCCCAGTTTTACTTTGTTCTCTGACCTGTTTCATCATCTGCTGCCAAGCTGATGGTACTATTTGCTATATTTAATGGGTCAGCAAGACACTACTTTGAGTAATTTGTTCAATCCTTGATGGATTTATCTTATCCTCTTTCTTAGATGCACATTTTAGAATAAGGTGAATTATCTTTCAGACGTGCCTATTTCTCTTCATTGAGTGTAACAGTAGTCTAAAGTGGCTAGTTGAGGTTTAAATATTCAATTTAAATGTTTAATGTTCGATTAAATTTGAGAAAATGAACATCATTTGAAGTCTACGTTGCAAATTCAAACCGCTCTAAAAGGGTAGAATAAAAGAATAGAATTTATTGAATCTTCGTACATTTTCACAGTGTAGTAAAGATCATATCTATCTTATTAAAGATATCTATTGTCTCAATAAAAGTATGGATGTTGCTCCAAAACATGGGCCCATTAAATGCACTAGAAAGCAGGACTTGGCAGGTTTTTTTGGTTGTTGTTGTCCATGTACTTTAAACATTGACAAAAACAATGGTTTTTGTTTTTTGTTTTTTCTTCTGGACTTATTTTCAGAAATACTTGCACTGTTTTGCAGGAATATTTCCAAAAAATTCAACGTTAAGAAAAGATTTGGCAGTGGAGATAGCAGTTGCAGAGAGAGTGATTAGATCAGTAAAATACCTCTAAAACTATGGTTCTCTTAAGGATAACATCAAAGACCATTAGAAAAAGGAAATGCTGTTCGTCCTTTTCATAGTAAAAGTGAAAGCAAGTCGAGAGATGAATAGCTATCTTTGGAAAATCCAGTTGATATTGAATCTTTATAGATAAGCCTCCAAAAATACTGTTGGCTTGAATATATATTTTTTTTTCTCGATAAAACCAGTTCTGGAATAATAATATTAGGGGCACATATAAATCTATATGTGCACAAATAAATATGTATTATTTGCATATCTCTCCTTATATAAGCATAATATATAGAGAGATATATATAAAGTGCATATGTGTATTTTATTTACATATATGTGTATATAATTTATATATTTATACCCAGATACATACTCTTAATCTGTAGATTTCTACACAGTTATAATAAATCCGCTATAATATTTTTGTGAGCAGTGATGGTGGAGTCATGGTCCCTGGAGGTGTTTAAGGAAAGAACAGATGTGGCACTTGGTGCCATCGTCTAATTTACAAGGTGATGTTAGGTCATAGGTTGGACTCAGTGATCTCTGAGGTCTTTTCCAACCTGGTTGATTCTGTGAAATTCACCTAATATTATACATAGGAAAAAATTACAGCATATTGTTGGAATCTGTTAGATTCACAAGAATGGTGCTGATACATATAGGTTAACATATTCTTTGCACATGATCATTGCTTTCTAGCAGCTACTTCTTATCCTTGTGACACATTTTTTTATATGCTGTTGCAAGTGGTTTAAGAGTTTGCTCTTTCCTTTTATATCTCAAGCTTGCATTTTTTAGGTGAAAACTGCTCCTTAAATATTATTCTATGATGTTTTGGCAGAATTTTCTAGTAAAAAAATTTCCTTGTGTTGTTTGAACAATTTTTTTTAGAATACAGAATTAATGACCTAAAATAATGTATTTACACTAGGGAAATTACTAGGTGTTATTAAAAGTTTCAGAAAGGAAATTTATCCTGTAAAAAGTTAAGAACTGCTGCAACCTCCACAGAAAGATAAGTAATTGTGTGGTTGTCCCTAGTAATATGGAAAACAGATCCCCATAATCCCCAAAACTAAACTTTACCAAAAATATAATTTCAGCAGTACCTAAAATTTCTGATTTTTATTTAAAAAAATTATAACTTAATGATAATTTAAGACAAACACAGATCTAAAATATTATGTTTTTTTGGTAACAATTTTATTAAAGCTCATAATTTTGTTTAGATATTTTTCCATTGGTATTTTAAATCTTTTATTTCAAAATTTTTGAAAATGTTAGTTTTAACTGTAATAATAAGTTAAAAGACTATTATAATTTACACTTTGAAAATACTCTTTTAACTTATTACAAAATAATAAGTGAAAACATTTTGCTGCATAATAAACAAAACAAAGTAAGTTTCTGCAAAATTTGTGTTAAAATTTACTTGGAAGTTTCAGTACATTCTTTAGGTTTAGTTGTTCACTCCATATCTCCTATTTACGGCTGAAGTCTTGAAGTACTGGCAATGGTGAGGATTACTGTAAGTTTAAACCACTGTAATCATACCTCCTATTTCTTCACTCTTCAGTCCTTTACTGCATATCTCATTACCAGATTTTGGCTGTCATAAACACCTTTTCCAGCAGTTAGGATCCAGAATCCATCTTTCACTCACCTAGGCACATCTCATCTCTAGATTTCCATTTTGACTATTTCATGTGTAATTTCATCTGTTCTACTTGACCTATGAAAAATACTGATTTTAATTAATGAACTAAAATGGAAAATAAAGGATGAGCATGAGTATTTGATTCTCAGAAACAAACCAGCAGAAAAACAAAGAGAGAATTAAGACTTGGTTCAACGTGGTACGAATTCCAAAGTTTGGACTTATTTGCTTCCACTTGATATGTTAAAATTTAATGTTAGAAATGAAACATGTAAGATTAGATCTGGTTGAAAATAGGAGATTTTATATTTTGTCCCTTACTCTTAATAAACTTATTTCAAAATAAATTTGAAAGAAAAGTCTTTTTCAAAACTTAAAAATTATTTTTTAATCTAAGCTAACAGTCCTTATCAAACTGAATTGATCATCTGAGTTTAATAAGTCACTGATTTTCTTATTGTCTAATAAGGGCTTAATTCATGGAAGGCATCACCTGCCATTCAGCCTTTTTTTAACTATATCAGTCACGTTTTCTGGTTTACTATGTCTAATCAACATTAAAATATTCAAGCTTTTGTTACACTTGTATTTGCCTGTCATAGGTCTTTATCCTTCCTCCCACTCTAACCATATGGAAAAAGCATCATTGTTTTGACCTTGGTATCTTTTTTCTGCTTTTTAGTGTTGCTTTATGCAAAACTCATAGAGGAACAGAAAGCCGAATCAAATAAGGGATCACAAAACATCCTTTCATCTGAACGGGTATAATCATGCAAAACCTCTTTGCAGAATATAGTCTTAGCCCTATTTGGGCTCTTAATTCTTTCTAGTAATTCTTCAATGGTGTAAGTGATTCATCCTATAAATAGAGTGTAGAAATATGTAAAGAGACCTTCTGTTCTTAGGTAGACTTCTGACTGCCTATGGAGATCTAAGTTCTTTTTATGTTCTAGACCAGTCAGGTGCATCACTAATCAGCTTTCAGACTGATCTGGTTCACCACTTTTTCTCGTGTTCCTTGTTATTTCTCTTCTTAAAAATTGGGATCTGTAAAATTAGTATTAATCCATCCACTACTAATCTCCACATGCATTGCTATATTTTTATTCATGCAATCAAATTATGATAGTTTGTGAATGTCTGAAAGATTTTTTTTACAAAGTTATTTATATTGTAGAATCTTATAGTACTAACCATCATGCTAAATGTAAACCTCCTGTATGTAATGTCTGGTGGCTCTGTTTATTCATTACTCACTTATCCACAAAGATAACCTACTTCTTTATAAATTATCTGAAGTTCAGAACAAAAATACACCAAAACAAATACCACTTCTGCTCCAAAGTAGCAATAGTAAACACAACTCCAAAATATGAGAGATTGAAAATAAAGAGAGAGAGAGGAGAAAGAAGGGGAGAAAGAAAGTAAACAATATGAAATAAACAACTCAATATTTTCAGCTAGTGGGAACAATTTTTAAAAAAATATTTTTAGTCTTCTGTTGATAGACAACGAGGACTTCAAAGTACTGCCACAATTCAGAAGATTTTTTTTAATAGAAAAAGCTTCGATAAATTATTGTTTGGTAATCAACAATGCCTTCACCAACATATTTGATGGTAATTAATCCTCCTGAATTAAGTTTTTGTATATCTTGACTCTCTTATTTTAATTTGAAGATTAATGACTTTTTTTTGAAAATATAATAGTTTTTGAGAGGATTGAAATGTAGATGAAAGTGAATGCTTCTGTATGCTGTTCATCTGGTATGGAAATGGAATTTATGAAAACTGACATGAAAGGAATTGAAGAGGAAAGCCTCGTTTACATGCAAAATTAAGAACAGGAGTTGTATCAGTTGGAATTCTTCATGTTTCTTTTGCACCCAGTACTTCCATTCCAGTCAATAAGGACTAAATAATGAAATAAAGCATATGCTTCATAAAAATAAAGATGAAAAAAGTGTTAGATGATTCACCCATATGTTACAGGAGGTAATTAGAATGCACAATAATCTTGGGAAAAAAAATCCTCTGGAAAAATGAATATGGAATAGTGCAACTTGGTATCCTGTCACCAGAATAATCAACAGAGATGTCAAGTGGGATCAGATGTCTAGATAGCATTCTGCAGAATTGTTGAGCTCAGTACAAAGCAAGTAAAATATGAATGAACTATTCCATACTGCTACTAAAATTTAATCATAGTAGTAGATGAAGAGATACAGAGCCTGCAAAACAAGATTCCTATTCTCTGCTCAGTTTTGGTAAAGCCTCAGCTTCACTATATTGTCTAGGGCAATCAAGAAACATATGGATTGTTGCAAGAAATTCTGACTGAAAAAAATCACTATCGTTTTATGAAACCTCGTACCAAGAAAAGATTATCATAGGAAAGAAACTTTATTTTATTTTACAAATACTGATATACAGGAACAGATTTCCTGGGAGTGGCATGGACTATTTGATATCTGGGATTATGAAAATAAGCTAGACAAATATCTGTCAACCCTAACATGTTTAAGCATGACAGTCCTTTTGCCTTGAAGAAAGAAGCATATCAAATAATCTCTCACAAAGTGTCAGTCAGTATCTTTCTGTGAAAAAGTTGCCCATGCACATGCTGACAAAGATTAAAAAAAAAAAAATCTAACCTTTCATATGGGATGAAAAGTTTTTCATTATCATCCCATTTTTAAAACAATCTTTGAATATATCTGTTAGAATTTAAGTACCTCTTCTTTTTACATTCTGTGGTTTCATCTTCTGAATTGCTTTTTCACTGGGGTACTGTGGTGTGCCAGATCTCATGACTATCCATAAGCAAAATCAGTCCCCATCATGTTAGGCATTTAGCATAAAGCACATATTCTTATCTTGAAAAGCTTAGCATTTAAAGAAATTATGCTAATTGAAAATAAATGCCAGTACTATTACTTGTGAGGGTTTTTTTCTTGGTGGTTTTTTTTTGTTTGTTTGTTTGGTTGGTTTTTTAAATTTTTTTTTGTTTGTTTTTAAAGACAGAAGCAAAAATAACTGAATTACATGGGTAAATTTATAAACTGAAACAAAATATTTTGAGCCTGAGTCCTTAAAAGCATGACCCTATATCTTCATCAAATAAATGTTGAAGTATATTTATCCATAGTACTCATAAAAAAGGGAAGTTTAAATGCATAAGGAAAATTTGTGTGTTTAGTTCCTCATGTGCTTTCTAATTTTGTAAAATTTCGTGTCTTCCTTTTTGTGCATCAACTTCTTTTATCTCCCCAATTATCCCAGTCATTATCATATTTCTCATTACATTATCTTAAAAAGATTGTGGAAATACAATGAACTTTATTGCTTCCACATAGTGATATGGGATACAAAATAATGACTTCAAAGTAGTTGTGTATAGTTTCCTAATAGCACTAAATAATCTTTAGTGCCATCTCTCTCAGCACCATGTAAGTTGTTAGGTTGATTTCTCTTCAGAGTGACACTGTTCTCATGACAGGCTTCAAACATTACTAAAATTGAGAGTTAAAATAAGATCTTTTTAGGTACTGGGCCCTTAATCCTCTTGTAAGAAGAAAGCACACAGCTTTAAGAGTGTAACTCACAGAATCAAACCTTGTTGTCTAATCAAGGAAATTGCTGTCTGAAGTGTCCTGCTTCCTTTATAGTGGTGATTGGGAATTACGTAGCAAAAAGGAGGCAGACAGTAATTAAGAAAGGAGGGAATGTGTCTTGTTTTTTGAACTCTAACCCAAGAACTCTCCTTCATTCTCGGAAAGAGAAAATCATTGGAAGGTTTCTTTCCAAATTTCGGTGATTAAGAACTGATACAGATGTTTCTTAAATCTTTGGTTTGGTGTTGAAATTAATTCCTTTGTGCCTGACAAGAACATTTGGAAAAGATCAGTCAAAACAAAATCAAGATACAGAAAACTGAAAAATAGTGAGATTAATTACTCTCAAAATAGAACCTGGAAATAACTTTTTTTTTTTCTTCTGCAGTCTAAGTATTCTATTATAATGGAGATGTATCTAGGCATATGTTATTTTGCAAGGTGAAGTCAAAAACTTCTCTCTTCCCTTTTCCTGTAGTCTAAACAGAGCCACACATGATTACTGTACTGTAGGAAAAGCTCATTATACTTCAGGATTTTTATTTTGTTTTGCTTTTATGTTAGCATAGGAAAACAGCAGTTGAAAAAACAACCCCAGCCAACAGATGGTTTTGTGCATTCTGCTACAAGTGGGTGATAGATTCTCTGTGTAGTTTATGCAGATAACATTGTGTGCTAAAAGTTTTGAGGAAAGTATGATTATGGCAGCAAAATGTCAATATGTCTTTTCTCTTTTTCGTGTTAAATGATGCAGGAATCTTCATATTTCAACATATGCACAGTTGTATGTTTCTGTGTATATAAATCTATATAAACAAACATGAAACAATAGTAATTTCTGGAAGTGTTGCTGCCTCTCTTTTCAAATGTCATGTTTTGATTATATGTTGCAAACTTTGCTGCTGGGGCCACAACACTGTAATAAAACTTATGTATCTGGATGTTTGAGCATATTGAAATGGCAAGTAGATGGGTCTCACTTTCCTCTCTGATTTGTACATATTTTTTAAATAAATATTTTTCAATATTTATTGCATTTTTTTCCTGGAAAAATCCCACACATAATTATATTGCCTTTTTTATCTTTCAATAAAAACACTACATTGAAGGAGACTCTGGTGCAGCTCAGAAAAGTACACTTCCCCTTTGAGTGCAGGTGAAATTTAATTTTTCTAAGATTCTTTACTGTTACCATAACAGGCAATCTTTCTGTCAGAAATTGAATTCCAGCATCATATCAGAGTAAACAGCAGTTGTAATTACTCCTTTACCACTTTTGTAGAGATTTTTCTCTTCAGGAACAGACCACTGTCTGAAAACATGTTAAAAAATGCACCAAACTTCTTGTCATGTACAGTAGACAGGTTTCAGAACATCAAAACTCATTCTAAAATTGCTCTAACTTAAAGATTATTTCTCAAGAACAGGTGTTCCTGATAACTATTCCTGTAAATGTGTTGCATACCTTGTCTTTGCTGTACAGTCTTTCAGAAAATCTTGAAAGATTATGTCCATTTTTGCCATAACCTTTGTTTTCCAATCCTTGGTTTGCTTTATCTCATGCTAGTTCATATAATAATGTTTGATTTTTAAGCTTTTTTAATGGGTTCTTGCAGCAAATTTCTTTAGTCGTGTTTGAAAATTAATGAAAATCAAAATATGTTAAAACTACTAAAAAGTTATCCTTGTGTATACAATTTGATCATTCTGTTCTAATTCAATGCACTGTGAGTCAGTCAAAAAAGATCTGAAGTTTCTTTTCTGTACACAAAACAGAGATGAACATGAATTTTCCATGAAAATGTCTTTTGTAAGAAAATAATGTTTTATAAAAAAATTGTGTGAAGGAGTGATTCCATTGCTACCATTTACTGATTTGAAATTAATAATTAAGATTTTCAAAAATACTGAACATCCTCTATGGCATATGAACAAAAATTCTACAGTCTCATTTTTTAAAAAAGTTTGTTTCATAGGACATAATTAGATAGTTAAAAAACCTGGAGAGTGTTACAAAAACTAGTACTAAATGATTCAAATGCATGTGTTTAGTTGAGCTGAGTAGGTCTTTTTATTTAGTAATTGTAAACTGGTTCATGAAATCATCAAGGTTCTGACTACATTATTAGAACTTTGGAAAATTATTACAGACTCATAGAATATGCTGAGTTGGAAGGGACCCACAAGGATCATCATGTCCAACTTCTGGCCCTGCACTGGACCATTCCAAAGAGTCACACCATGTGCCTGAGAGTATCATCCAAACACTTCTTGAACTCTGTCAGGCTTGGTGCTGTGACTACTTGGGGAACCTGTTCCAGTGCCCAACCATCCTCTGCGTGAAGAACCTTTTTCTAACATCCAGCCTAAACCCCCTGACACAACTGCAGGCCATTCCATCAGGTTCTATCACTGGTCGCCTCAAAATCCCATCAAATGGTTCAAGAGATGGTTGCAACTTTAGTGGAACAGGGAAAATGTATTTTTTAATTAATTCTGAGATCACAGATCCTGTTTTGGGGAATTTGGCCACCACATGAATGTTTTCAGATTGTGTATTTTTGTTTTGAGCACATAAGTCCTTCCCTGTGTATAGTTATCTCACTTCAGTAATCTTTTGTTTTTTAAAGTCGCCTATGTTTAAGCATACTTGCTATATGATTGAAAACAGGCAAGGATTTCAATAGCAATAGTAAGTTTTATATGGATGGACTTTAGAGTGTTCCATGCCTTTTGAAGAAATAAGCTCAATTAATCTTATATTAAAGTTTATAATTTATTATTAACATAATATTTCAATCTTTTTTTCACTACTGCTGATAATTACTCAGTAAGACACTGTCAAAGGGGAATGAACTTTAACAGTCTTATATAAGAAATACTGTTTTTGTTAAATGTTTAATAGAGGCAAAAAAGTATTATTCTTCTGCTAAACTTTTTGTTACATGCTTTATATTGTTCCTGTTCTATGACATTTAAAATAGCATTTAATTTTAAATCTCTA
>JAYRBT010000001.1:64755368-64769363 GCA_036023395.1 Myiotriccus ornatus | reverse complement strand
CCTGACCAGGAATCGAACCCGGGTCTCGGCGGTGACAGCGCCGCGTCCTTAACCACTAGACCACCAGGGGCTCCCAAATTTTTATTTTTTTTTTTAATAATAGGTGAACAAAAAATCTCTTCTTGAAAATAGCTTAAAATAAAATCCAATCTAGATAATGCTACCATGAGTTCATTAGTTGAACTCTGCTGAACTGATGTACGGTGGATTACTGGTATCTTCTGAGAACAAATGTTTTAACTGTGCAATCCTTGAGACCCCTAGTAGCATCTTGAACTGTACCAGGAATTCAACAGGCAGATGATGCAGTTCGCAATGCAGTCAGGTCACAATGCATCCTTGGAAGTTTTTTCTTTCCTTTTAAAGCATTGTTAAGAATAACTAATTACAGCTATCCAGTATAGAGGAGGTCAAAAAGACATGCTTAGATTAGAGTCAAAGGAGAACCCAGAGGAGAAAACGTTCTGGCACGCCAAATACACCAAGTTCTGCTCTCTCTTCATTCGGTGTATTTCTCAAGTGTGGAAAATGAAAGGTAAAAGACTAGGTTTCTACTTTTCTCTTAAGAAAATGAAGCCTGTAGCTTTCATGTCTCAAGAGACCACCAAAGGACTGTAAGAACGGTCTTAATGCTGTATTTGTCAATCTTTTCCTCTACTGCTTGAGGAGCCTCATATGATGCTTTATATGAAGAAATCTGGCTTAGTCTGAGGATTACTCATTATTCCCTAAAGGAGAAGCACACTTTTGTGATCCTTTTTCCACTAATAGCTGTTGACATATTTTTTCAGTAACTTTTTGATGCATCTTACATTAAGACTCTTTGAACAGGTGAACAGAAACAAGTTTCTTTGTGTGTGAGAGAGAGGGGGGGTCTGTACCAGCAACTGGAGTGGCCTGTGACCTTGGTATATCCCTCTGCCAGCAACTGGGCAGATGGGTGTCTGAGCCCAGCTGCTGGAGACATCCACCTTGTCAGCCTAGTTGGTGCCTTGTCAGTGGTGGTGTTTTAAATAGGAAAGGTCTGTCCAGAAAGAATGACTGCTGCAATTGCATGCTATGATTGAGAGATTTCATATCATAAATGTTAAATGAATTGCTCCTTTTGACAGTGAGAGAAAAAGATTATGCCAAGCTCACAGGAAGAGCTTCAATGAAATATGAATCTTGGAAATCCGTGCCTGTCAGTAGCATAATGCATTGACAAATACATGTCAATAGCATAATGCATTGACAAATACATGTCAATAGCATAATGCATTGACAAAGATGACTAAATACAACGGATGAGAAACCCCAAAATTAGCATGTGTGCACATATCAACATTTTAAATTGAATCATACCAAAACTTGGCAGAAATCAATATCATTAGCAGGTTTAGTTTGTTAATAAAAATCACTCTCATACATAACTGTACCTAATTTCATGATATATGGTATGCAATGATTGCAGTCATCCAACAAACATTTATTGAAAACTGCTTTAATATGGTCACACACAGTCTACAGAGAAGACGTACATTTGTCACCCTGTTTACTAGTAACTCTTGTTTTAGTTTTCTCACTGCTGAAATGTAATGATCATTGATATTCAGATTTTCAGAATAATTTGGAAATAGAGACCTACTCCACTCTAACATAAAAAGTGCAGGTGCGCTGCTTTAGTCTTTCATTAGTGAGAAGTTAAAGATCTTCATCTACTAAAAAAATAATGGGTCTAGTTTGGAATTTACTGATGTGATGGGGTAATGTTTCTTGACGTTTCATTGAGAGTGCCAGTGTTTTATTCATAAGCCATGAAAGAAATGCAGAATCAAGTAATTATCATTAACATTGCTTCTTGTTGAAAGAAAATATTGCATAGTGTAATGTGGTAGACAATTTATCTTCCCTTTAGAATAAGATTGGCGGAAACCTTTCCATTTGTTTTACAGCACTCCTAATGAAAGCTGGGACTTGCTTATGGGGATTGATTTATCTCCTAAGTTTGTATATGTAAGTTGCTCAGGTAAAGAAAGAAAGCTGACAATACAACTCTCATAGCCTGGAGACATTGCTGGCCAAGAGACTCAGCTACAACATTGCCTAATTGTCACATTTTGCCCTTAAGCACGTGTAGGATAGTTTGATGTACTCCACTTATAAAACTGTTTTATAGAAGTTGGATTTTTAAGTGACAACTAAATGAAATTAATTCCAGTCAGGTCTCTGTAACTATACATTGTGTAAACTATTCATCTCAGGCAGCGATTTCAATAGTGAAAAATTGTTGCATCTATATAATTCTTAGAGATAGGCTAGTAATTACGGCATTAATGCCTTCTCTTTTACCTTACAGCTGCCAAAAATATGGAAACATTCAGTCATGACGGGGAATGGCTTTTCAGCAAAATAATCTCAACCAAATAAATGTATATGACAGCAGATAGTGCTTGCAAAAACTAATGAATATTGGCTGTTGAACTGAATAAATAATGAACATACCAGGGCAGTGCAAAGCACTAGAAAGGCATCTATACAAATCATAGACCTATTTAAACTGTTTCAGGTGAGAGCAGTTACCTATAGTTGGGGTTGGGTTTTTTAATCTTTTTTTCACCTTTTTTTTTTTTATTTTTATTTTATTTTTTTAGCTGATGGCAGGTTTTCCTTCTTTTACTTCTTCCCTCTCCCTCAAACTTCTGATACGGAGGAGTATTCTGGTAGCAAAAATGGTGACACATAGCAACAAACCCTGAGGAGAGAAACTCGCCATGTCACTTTTACTGAGATGAGATTGCCCTAGAGCTATTCAAATTTAAGACCAGAAGTGAACAGTCCCAATGACCTTACAGGGTAAAAGATTTCTCAGAGATACCCTATGCTAACACACTTATCTGGGCTCTATGTGAAACATGGTGAAGCCAGACATGCAATAGGACTGGTTGTGTTTCACCAATGTGAATTCATTGTTAAAAATACAGTTTTATAGTACTATTATTTCTGAAGCTTGTTGGTTGTAGATTGCTTAAGTCTGAGGCATAGAAGACTGCTCTTTACAGCAGGCAGGATTTTCTATACCTTTGATTCATGTGAAGTAAAAGCATTAAATATATTCTTAGAACTTTATTTGGCTAAGCAAGATTTTTTTATCAAAATAGGCCTTAAAATGTCATTTACTACTGAATTTGGGTAATGTCTACATTTTAATTTAAAAAATAATTTAACTTGCCTTTAATATTTATTTTATTTATTTATTTGTTTGTTTGTTTGTTTGTTTATTTATTAGGGCATTCAGATGTTTGCTGTCGTATTTGCATTTCATCTGAAGAATGACAAAGAAACCAATGAAAAATTTTCTTTCTTTTTTATCTGGGGTACAGATGTAAAGAGTGTTACAGATATTTTTTAAGTAGGTTGATGAAAAGTACATTTCTAGTCTCTATTTTTATACTAATCTTCCCATTTCCATTGAATATTGGATTGATCAAGAAAGACTAATAAGTTGTAATAATCATTAGGCCTTTTTCATATTGATCATAGGATGAAGAGCATAGCTTGGGTATGTACTGAGTTAATGAGTGGTAGCTGTTATTGAACATGTAGTCCTTAATTGCTTGCAAGTGAAGTTCCTAGGGTTTTAGTGATCCTGCAGTGTAGAACCTGAAACCATCAAATTTGTCTTAGACAAGATTCACCAAATTGTCAATCTTAATTGCTGGTTTTGGGATTAGCAAATGAATTGACACTTTAAAACAGCAGGGCAAAATAACCTACACTTTATTTCTTTATTCCAGACATATCTTTCCCACTGATTTGCAGATGCAGGCAGGCATGTCAGGGCTGTGAAATTCGTGAGCATCACCAAAAGATGTATGACACTCAATAGAGCTGTAACAAATAGCAGGAAGAGATTGTATGCTGCTTGCCACTGATTGCTGTGCAAGCTCTCTGAAAGCTTGTCTTGCAACAGGACATGGGTTGAATCATTCATACAGTTTACTGAAGGGCAGGTGTGCATGCATGTGTACTATGATCTCCCACCTCACCAAGTGTAGTATTTAACTGAACCAGAATTTTAAATCAGGAATTTTAAAGATTCAGCTTACTGTGGTCTTTGACATGATTTCCATTGCAGTCGTAATGTGTTTCCATGCTACCTATGCTGTGGAATATCAGCATGTAATACAATAGCACAGTGAAATTTTATTGAAATGAATACTAAACACAATTTTCATAAAATACTTGCTTGTCCTTTTTTTGAATGCCATTGCCATCACTCACATATATGATTTCTGTTTACATAAAGTCCCTATATCATAAAGTAAATTCTGGAAGAAAATGTCTCCTAATAAAATAGAGATCCGCATCCTTTTATGTATTTGTGCACACACTCTGAAGGAGTAACCGTGTCAGCAAATTTACTTAGTTTATCCATATAGATATGGCCATTTGTCATGACAAGATAGTTAACGCATGACACAGGCATCTCTCTTAGGCATAATTCAAGCCATCCATTCAGAAAATAGAGCACTGTTACAGAAGGAAGTGAAAACATCTGTGAAGTGATCAGCTGGTGCTGGGATGGAAAAGCCTGTGTACTGTCACACAATGGGAAACATGGACTATAGCTTTTCTCTTCCCTCTTTTTTTTTCTTTTTCTTTTTTTTTTTTTGTTTGGTTTGTTTTTTTGGTTTTTGGTTTGTTTGGTTGTTTTGTTTTTTTGGAGTTTTTTCTCCTTTTCTCTCTTAACCATCCCACTAGTAAATCCAGCAATATTTCATTTTCCTGGAGTAGTACAGGACTAAGGTAGAAGAGAGCTCCTATGTCAGTGGAACTGGGTAAATGGACTTTACAAAGTGGCATTTGTTGGAGAATTACATATTACTGATAGCAGCAGCTAAAAGAATTACAGCCAGAGCTGCCTGAAATATATGGGACTTTCCCCTCCATGGTATATTAGAACTTTCCTGTATGGTGTTGGCTTCATCACTTTCTGAAAGTACAAGCTTTAGTGTCTGTATTTGTAAAAATCTCATTTTGTGTGGAAGTAGGTGTATAAATGTATGGTGGGTGACAAAACCATAAGTTATTTTATGTGCATCACTTCTGAATTAAAATACTATGTGATCCCTATTGATAGATCTGTCAAGTCCTTATTGTACCTATGTCTGAAACCATTCTGTAACCATTGTTCTGCTTAAGTTAAAGTGAGTTCAGAATTCCACTGTTCTATGTTTTTATCATGTATCCATAGAGTATAAGAAGTAAAATATTTAACATTATTTTAACAATGGAGATCAGCAAATCAAGTCAATACATTTATCATAATAATTTTATAATTTGAAAAAAAAAAAAAACCACTGTCAGTGATTGTTACTTGTATGGCTGTTAAGTCCCTATTATGAAAGACAGTGTCCTTTAATTTTTAGCCCTTTTCCTTGATATTCTTTCATATTCTATCCACTTACTTGACTTACAGAATCACAGAATAGATATGGTTGGAAGGGACCTCTGGAGATCATCTAGTCCAGCCTTCCTGCCAAGGCAGGGTCACCTAGAGCTGGTGACACAGGTACACATCCAAGTGGGTTCTGAATGTCTCAAGAGAGCGAGACCCAATGACTTCCTGGGGCAGCCCGTTCCAGTGCTCTGCCACCCTCAATGTAGAGAAATTCCTTCTCATGCTGAGGTGAAACTTCTTGTGTTTTAGTTTATGGCCATTGGTCCTTGTCCTGTCACTGGGCACCACTGAAATGAGTCTGGCACCATTCTCTTGGTACTTGCCTTTGACATATTTATATGCACTGATGAAATCCCCTCTCAGTCTTCTCTTCTCTAGACTAAACAGGTCCTTCTCCCTCAGTCTCTCCTCATAAGAGAAATACTCCAGACCCCTAATCATCTTTGTGGCTCTCCACTGGACCCTCTCCAGTAGCCACTTGTCTTTCTTGTACTGAGGAGGCCAGAACTGGACACAGACTTCAAGTCATACTTAGTGAAACTCTGAATATTATCTATGACTGAGTGAATTTGAATAATAATAAAAAATCAGTGAATAAAGATTATATTATAAGAATCATTCTGAAATGCTCAGCAGAATTCTTCATTTATAAAAGCATCAAAGTAAGTCCATTCCCATTAATTTTAATACTGCTGTTTTTTTCACTGTGAAATAGTGTAAATCAACCATCAATTTAGCAGTTTCTAAAAATAAATACTTTAAGTTGTAACCAGACTCGCCAGAACCTTATTTTTATTTGTGAGGGGTACATCTGATGCCAGGCGCATGACCTGAGTCTCTTTGTAGTCCTGGAATGATAGTATTTCTGGCTGCTCACATTTTTTTCACCTCTACAAGGAGTACAAATACAAATTATGCATCACAATGTTCATTCACATTCATCTTCAGGTTCAAGCTCAGTCCATTTTTTTATAACTGAGTTCTAAGGTTCCAACATGATGTTTGCCACCTGATAAAAGGTGGCATTGGAGAATAAGGGAATTACTTAAATTATATAGGAGAACTATATTGTTTTCTTATGTTTGACCACTTAAGTAATTCACAAAGGCTCAGTGCAGTTCATCATCTGGAATAAGCTGTTTTAACAACTGGACATCAAGGAAACTAAAAGTCTATGCTTTGTGTGAGTGTGAAGTCTGTGTCTGCTGGCACCACTCAGTGCACAGTGGTATTCAATACATTGTCATAAATTTCTCCAGCTATTAAGAAAGGAAAAGGAATCACTTCTCTCTCATTTCCACTATGGCATCTACTTCTTGTTGTTCTTCCTATACCTGTCTGCTTGTGGCTGATCCTCAGCCAGAGGAATGAGTAGTCATTATGAACAATTTGCATCTGCAAGAAGACAGGAAATGCATCTCCAACCTGTTGCATTTAACTACTCAGGCCAGTAGTATTATCCTCCTGTACAACAGTCTTTGTCTCAGACTTCCCAGATGATAACTTCTACTGCCTTCACTAAAGTATGACTCAGCAGCTATGCTTTCCTTCCCTCATGTCATTAATAACAGTACTAGAAAAAATGGTGGAAGACTGAGGGAAAGGACAGCATTTGTCATGAATGTAACTGAACTCTATAAGTAGTTGCTTTCAGAAAATGAGTTTTTTTGGTAATTGTCCATTAATTGAATTAATTTTATTTAATCTTTTATTTTTACAACAAAAAAGTCAGAACCAAGACATTTTTAAAAGAACAGAAATCTAAAAAACACAAGTATTTTGGGAGGCTACGAAATCTTTATGTGTGCTGGTTTATCACACTGACAATAGAGAGGTCAATGCTTGGAGCTTAGGTTAGGCCATTATCTGGTGAAGGGTCATAGATAAGAAAAAATCCAACTGAGGGTATTTTGAACTGAACCAAAACACATGCCTTGATTTGTACGTTATTAGTAACTTGGAAAAATCATACTGCGAACAAACTCTTCCTTCGCTAACTGTACTGCCTTTTTGTTGAACTGCTTTGTTAAGCCTTTTTTTTCCCTGTCAGCTACTAAACGAGGCACATCTTTCTTCTCTATAGATGCAGTTTGGTGTAATGCAGTTGTCCCTTCTCGTTGTCCTTTCTGTGTTTCTGAAGGGCTGCTCAAACAATTTGTCTGAGATCACACAACAAACTGGTAGCTAATATTTTGTTTCTCAGGGCTGGTAATATTCTTAAGTTGTACAGAAACACAGAACAGCAGAGGATTCATGTGTATTTTTGCTAGGCACACAGATGGCCTAGCGACTGAATTTTGCCTTACGGTGTCCAAAGAATGAGTTACATTACAATTACCTTGATCCACAAATTGCCTTCAGGAGGAAACATCATTGTAATGGATACATAATGCAGATTTATCTATAGAACAAGAACAACGAGTTTATAATGTGCACTGGACTCCATTTATTTATTTTTACATAGAAAAAGAATCCCTGAGACAGCAGCAATGCATCTCCGAGCTAACCGGGTATAACTAAAAAGTCCTATCGGATATTCCGATTATATTTTTATCTGGCACTTCTCCCTGCTGAAATCCTGGGCAGAGCATGTAGCTGCAGATATCATTGCAGGTAGCAGAGTGAAAAGCATAGCTTTTGTTTACAAACAGAATTTTAGCCTTCCTGTTACTGTAAGAAAACTTTTTTTTTTTTTTTGCAAGTGATCGCTAATGGGAGCCATGACTTTTGACAGTTCATCTTGGCTTGGTAATTGCAATTCCGCAGGCTATTGATTTCTAAGCATTCAATAAGCAATTTTTAGAGAAAGAATTGTGTGGATTTTGTTCACTCATATATGGAATATTTCTTCTGGTTTTGCAAGTTATAAATAGCAAAGCAATTTTTTTTTCATTGAAGAACTGGATATGTTTTTTTTCTTGACTATGTGTTTTGGATATGTACCCAGTAATATACAATAAATTACATTGAACAGCTTTTGAATAAGTTTGTATGATCAATCTCGCATAAGTGAAAACTGAAAAAAAGAGATTTAAATATAGCAGGATTTGATATTCCAGTAACAATGAAATGATGTGATATTTTCTGATTAAAAAGTTCTTTATTTTTGGCCAGGATCTTTAGTAAAATGAAGGATGTGTTCCTATTCAGCATTTAAAATACCTGAGTACTCTGTAAAGTACTCTGCTATATACAGTGAAATGAATCTGTTGTTTTCTGCACCCTTATGAATATAATTTCCGGAATGCAAATATTTCTAAATCTAAGCCTCTGGTTACTCAGAGAAACGTGGTATAGTTTCAGATCATATTTCATACTACTTTTTTTCCTTTGAAATATTTTCAGGATATGGTTTAACTACTGGTATTTGTATTGCCGTTTTCAAATGTTTGCAGCTTAAGAGTGACAGTTTTACTAACTACTTAACAAGACCAATACAGGTAGCTAAATCTGTATGTGAGGTTCTCTTTTTTTCCTGGCATTTTCTCTTTACCTCCCTAGCAGCATTACTGTAAGATAAAGTTTTCATTTCTTTATTCTTGTTCAAATCAGTGTGCTTTTTCTAGTAAAAGAGGAGCACTGTGGAGTCAGATGTAGATTCTCTAAGTTTTTATTTCTATTTACACTATTTTAAGATCTGTAAAGCTCACAGACGGGATTTTCTCAACACCTTTGGGTTCTTTATTAAACATTTTTAAACAGATGTTTTTAAACATTTCTCTTTTGAGGGCAAATGTTGTCCTCTAACATTGAAAATTAGTCTGTACAAACTTGTTAAGATGAAATGTTTCCTTTTTTATTTAATTATGCAATATGTATGCATTTTGGTTTGCCATGGTTTTATGTGTTGTTATTTTTGTGATCCTTTTAGTTTTCTGATGTTTCAATATCCCCTTTCAGTATCGTCGTAATCTTGTGAAAGGTTTGGTTTCCTTATTTCTGTACTATTAACTGAGTCATTTAAAGATAAATTGTTCTAGTCTGAACAACCCCCAAATGTTTGAAATTCCCACACTAAATTCAGGCTTCGCAATTGACAATGAGAAATATTACGCAAAATGTCCATTTGGAGTCTGTCCTGTTCACCAGTTACACAAATGCTAAAAAGGGTTTTGAAAGAGTGGGGGAATTTTCAGTCAAATTTGTGTCAGGAGTTGCTGCTGAATGCAATCAACAAGCATCTCACTACATGTTTTTGCCTGCACCTAGACAAAAACAATACATGCAAAGAGAAAATGTGATTTTCATATCTCTAATTGGTACCTAAGTACCTATACATGCCTTTCACAAACAGGTAGAAAATAAATGGTATTTGCTTTAACTAATTCCTACTTGAACAAGGTTCTATCTAAATTTAAAGCATTGATTATCCAGACAGAGCTTTTGTAATAGACAGAGGTAGCTGCATAGGATAAGTAGCAGGCTTTTTATCTGGCTTTCTTGGAAAATAAATAAAATATTAACTTATTTTCTTCTACTGAGCTTATTGCTTGCTATTTTTCAGGATAATAATTTAAAATTTGCTGGGTCTTTGGAGCCTTGCTTTTGAGCAGTCATTTCCTGACTTGCTAAGTGACAGATATACTGAATTAGACCGTAGAAAGTCTTCTTTATAAATGCCAAACAGGAAAGAGGGCAAAATTTGTGGCAAACACTAACAATTCAAGAGCAAAATAGACTAAGCTCATTGCAGGCCAATTTCACTTCATAGGACTAGCGTAAATTCAGTCAGGGTACTGACTTTTTCTGACCTGGAAAAGACATATTTTGTATAGCCAAAAAGACTCAGGACTATCATCCTATCTATTCAAATGTAAACTGACTTAGACCTACTTTCTGAAATAAAAAAACAATATAAACCCATTAAATCTGCTCATTCCTTGTATTTTCTTTCTCAAAATTGCTGTTGTTGTCACTTCTGAATTCCCCAGGAGGGAGGAAGAAATGGATCTATTTAACCCTAGTAACCTCATTTATTAGGAACTGATTTATTTCTTGTAAGTTACTTGTCATTCTAATTTTTTGGCAAAAAAGAGAAATCAGAGTAGGACGGCAATCAAAGTAAAGAGAAAAAAGAAAGAGGGAAGGATGGAAAAGGAAGGATGGAAGGAAGGAAAAAAGAAAAGAAAACGAAGGAAGGGAGAAAAGAAAGAAAGAGAAAGAAAAGAAAGAAAGAGAAAGAAAAGAAAGAGAAAAGAAAGAAAGAGAAAGAAAAGAAAGAAAGAGAAAGAAAAGAAAGAAAGAGAAGAAGAAGCTGAAATATCTAGACATTACCCATTCTAATGAGTTTAGCTCTATCATTAGAGTTTTTTGGGAAAGCATTTGTTGATCAACCAAAGATATGAAAATAAATTTGGATTTCTGGTCAATGTGTGGCAGTCCAGATTAGATAGGAACACATAAACAGATTATGTCACTCACAGAATAAATATGTTTGTTTGATCTGTTAGGAGGAGATATCTGGCAAAAAACACTTAACAGTATAAGAAGATTAACAGAATTAAGGAAATGTTTCTTTCTAAATCACCAATTTTTAACTGTTTCTGTTGAGGAATTATGTTTAATAACATTTTTCCAGTTCAGTTTCCTATAGACAGGCTCACACATAACCTTTCCAGCATAAAAATTAATTTAAACCAGTTGATGACTTTTCAGGATCCAACCTAATGTTATGAAAGTGGATTTACTTCTTTTAAATGAATTTTAAAGAAAGTGAAATTACTTAATTTTAAATCATAACTTGTTATGTTGAATTAGTACCTGTATATGGGACATAATAGCTGGTGGGATGAGATAAAGTAACTGTGTTGGTTCCCTGTGAAATTATCTGCATGTCACCTTCAATTATGCAGGCTTCCAGCTACTTTAAAGGAATGCTGTGAAGCCTAGAAATTACTGTGACAGAAAGATGGAGTAGCCTTTTCTCCTTAAACCTGTTGAGCCTCATACAATGACTGTAGGAGACTATGTGGAACAATTCTGGACGAAAATAATTCAAAAGTAAATCACAAGCATATCTTAAAATTTTTTTTGAAGTTTTTTTAATAACTGCATTTAATTTTAATAGCTGATTTTTAAGAATTATTATCTTTGTGCACTTTTCAGTTTTTTTTCCAGAGTGAGGAATGTAGACAGCATTTTCTTATAGGTCTTTCAATATCATTTTGCAAATATAGTACTTACTGAATTCAAACTTTATGTAATGAAACTGTTGTATTATTGCTATAAATAATCAGCATTTCTTATGTGCTCCTTAATATTTATCTTTTTTTCCTAATATAGGCATCATTATCTTTGCAGGCTAAATTTACCTTGTATTAATGAGCCTTTCAATTGAAAAGTAGGTATGTAATTTATTGTTGTGGAAATAATCCCAATTGATTACAAATTAAGTCAATTAAAATTTTATTTTTCTTTCCCACAGGATGTAAAATGAATGTGAATTTGAGAAAGTAAACTAGAGTAGGCACTCTTAGAAACAGTGGAAAAACAGGATTACTTTTTCCATTTCTCTCCCAGTGCAGTAAGATTTTTGTACTTCTAGCGATGAGAACAGAGAAAAGGATGCACTGATTGCTGTTATCAGATTCTAGAAGCCTGTGATGAAGCCTGGTTACACCTTATCAACGTGGAGTTTCTCTTGTGGTTTACAGACTGTCAGGAGCCAGCCACTCCTTGCCACCCCACTGTGACATGGATTCGTGTAGCTCCGAGGAATTCTACCAGGCTGTTCACCATGCGGAGCAAACCTTCAGAAAGATGGAGAGCTACTTGAAGCAGCAGCAGCTCTGTGACGTTATCCTGATTGCTGGGGACCGCAAGATACCTGCACATAGGTAGGAAATAAGCATAAAATATGGAAGTTACAGAAGTAAATGTTTTGGGTACGTGTATTTCTTAGAACAGTGTTTTCTGTTGCCCCTTACACCTGCTTCCATCTTGCTTTAAACACAAATATAAGTGCTGCAAAAGGTGTATTTGAAGGTTGGGGTTTTGAAGGTGAGTTTTTTTTTTATATATATTTCAAATGTTCAAGTAGCACTCAACTAGCAGACTGATTGTGAGTGTGACAAACAATTCTCCCTGCTGGGATTCTGTTCATATGTGAGGAGAATGGAAATTTCTGAAATTAAATTCTGTATAGGTACACTGAACACAGTGTAATTTCTAGTTTAAGATCCTGATACTCTGATAAGTCTGTTGTGCAGAGTTTTTATAGAGGAATACTGAAGGCTTTCTTCCTATGACCTGTATCTTTCAATGAACTGAAAAATACTGTATTTACTCTTAATGATAATTATTGATATAAAAATATAATTACATTATTATTTATAAAATTCTACAAGATTACCTGGTATTTAAGCAAGCCAGTGTATATGAAACTATGCTTGGTTTTAGATAACAATTAGAGTTTGAAATGGTTACTCTTCACTGAGATTTTGGTCTTAGCAATAGGCTGTGATTTAACAAATGCACATAAAAATCAAATCCTAGAGTTTAGATTAAAATGCAGAGAATAATTCAGAATTTTCAGGTGAGCAAGTATTTTTGCATCTGAACTCTGTATAAGACCACAAACCAAGGCTGATTTATTTCCTGCTTGTGTCCTGATTTCTCTGCTGAGATACCAAATTCTGAGCAGGACTATTGTTTCCCAGCAGAAAATCAGAAAAAAAGCCAATGGATTTCTGAACTCATAAATTAACTTCCTGGTGTAGAGGAATACTATAAGATCATCCTGGCAACTTGGACCTTATGAAGTTGCTTTTGCCTTAAGTGAATATAGACACAGAGATTATTCCTGTTTAACAAAAGGTTTGGATATTCTATATTCCCATAAAAATAAGTAAAAAAAAAAAAGCAATATGCAAGACTGGAAAGCCAAAGTTATTGTCTAAATATTAAAAAGCAAAATGAGACAGAAACCTTCATTAAAATATTGAAATTTCCCCAATAATTATAATAAATGGTAACATAACTCCACTTAACAAGCAGTAACAGATTGATCTAGGTAGTTTGCAGCACACATAGAATGGAGCCCACTTCAAATTAGTAGTTGTAATAGATGCAGAGACATTTCTCTTCTTCTTTCAACCATTTTCATTCTTAAAACTTTGTTTCTAGTCATCTGTCTTCTAAGAGCTGCCATTTCTCCTGTTCCTCTCTTACCTGCAAATACTCAGGTTTTCCATTAGGTCCTTAGTAATTTCTACCCAGCGACCTGGCACCTGATCCAGCTTCTGTGTTCCAGGCTTTTTGCCACTGTTAAATGTATTATGCATCTAGCACCTTATGCACCCCTGGTATCTGTGGTCTGATGCTATTTTCATCTAAATAGCCAAGATCTTTCCTTTATGGGTATATCAAGTACAGATGTGGTAACATTAAACTTCAGTCCTTCTATCCATGTGCATTTGTATTGTTCCTACAAGAGCTACAACATTTACCTTAAGGTGCCTACCATCACAAAGAAAACTGTAGAGATAATAACCTAAGGCCTTCTAATTTGTGTCCAGTTTTACATTTCTATATATCACTGAAATAAATCCTTT
>JAYRBT010000001.1:64720952-64740651 GCA_036023395.1 Myiotriccus ornatus | reverse complement strand
TACATGTGTGTTACCCAGAAGTGTATATAAGTAGAGGCACTGTTGTAATAAAGGGTGCTGGTATCCCTGAACACCGTATCATCCTCCCGTCTCGACCGAACGACACTGTCCCACTACATTTGCTCTGATGATTGACTTTGCACTTTCAGAGAATAAGCCCTTAAATTTCCATTCATTTCAGATGGGAGATCATTCATTCCAGGAACTCTGGGATGAGTGATAAAAGGACAAATTAGGGTAAGTGAATTGATCTGAAAGACTTTGTAATGGAGAGTACAGAAAAATGGTCGTGAATCATGTTAGATGCTGGTAGACCTTGAATAAACTTAATTTCTGGATATGGAGGATCCCCTGTGAGGTTCTCTTCTAGAAGCAGATACTTGTTATAAACCCTTTTTCCGGAGTCAATAAATAGAGGCTTGCAAAGAGAGCTATCAAAAGAAGGCTTCTTTATCAGTGTTGCTCCAATTAGGGAAGTAGGAAGTGGTAGTAATCTCATGATTTTTGAGCTATCAATGAGATATATGTCCATGGATGTTCTGCATTGACTACTTCCAAGTTCATATGCACCTTTGCTCCAGTTGCATTTCTTACTAGTGCTAGAGCAGTTGACAAGATTGACGTTTTCAAATAGTTTCCCCATAAAATTCTTATTTATGCATCAGCAAAGCCTTATTGCAACACCAAGGATTATTCCTGAATTGATCTCTCATCTATACTGTCCGTGTATACAGTGCCAGAATCTTTCAAAGTTTCTCAACGTAACTGTAGGACTAGATTGTCATCTTCTTTTATAGGTGGATGTCAGCCTGCTTGGAATTAAATACCTTGCTTCACTGAATATCTTTCTTATCCTAAAACAAACTGTGGACTTTCATGTAATTCAGTTCTGTAGGAAAAGCTGCAGAAACTGATTGCCTCCTTAATTTGTTTGTTTGTTTGTTTGTGTTTTTTGTGGGTTTTTTGTGGGTTTTTTTTTTAGCAATCCCTGCTCTGAGGATCTTGTTTCCACCGGGAGCAGTTGTTTTCCGTCCCTGTCATTGAAACACCAAGTCCTTGCCCATTTCTGAAGTTATACACTAAAACAAATTGTTATTGTTCCTCTTTTTACCCAGGATACTTCATTAAGGGACAGAACTGGCAATTATACGTTAGGAACCAGCTGTTCTCTCATTCTTTTGGCAATGTATATGAGAATTGCTTGGAAAAGAGCTCTGAACTGGATATCCATAAATTTTGAGTATTCAGAGTGATCTATTATGGGGAGATAGCTAGTAACTGTGTCTCCTCTCACTGTGGTGCAATCTGCTACTCCTGAGAAGTCAGTAAGAGTAAATTCAGGGAAGGAGTGAATACGCAGGGGGAGGACAGTTAACCAAGTGCACACTGCAAGGTGCATTTTAAAGCTGTTGTCCCTTGCTAGGTTCAAAGATCTCAATCTCCAAAGAGAGATTAAACCAAGTACTGAATGTTAAATACAGGACATGAGTGTTGCTTTGAGTGGAGTGCCACCCTTCTGTATTGTCATCTGGCACATACTAGGCTGTTACCTAAATAGTATCACTGAAGTGATCAGACAGGCTGTTGTAGCACAGTGGGCCTCTTTAACATGCTTCTCTCTGGAGGTCCTGCAGTGGAGATGTGTACTCATATCCACTCTGTTGAGCTCAGCTGCCTAGCTGTGTATCCACAGTTCCAAAAGAAAGCAAAAGAATCTTGAAAATTACAATGGCTGTTAAAGAGGTCCTCACCTTTCAGGTGTTTTTCTACTCCTGTACCTGCATTATAAAACACCTTCACTCCCTTTCTGTTCCACGTCCATCTGACAGCACCTGTGCCAAAATGTACCCACAGAACAGGATGTGACTGTAGTACTCACTTCTTCCAGAAGTGCAATCCAGCCCAAAGCATTGGACTGTAAGGTGGACTAATAAGCAAAAATCTCTTCTTGGCAATTAGTGCCTTCACTTCTGTAACTTTTTGTTCTTTAAGTGTGGATTCAAACTACTCTGTGCTACCATAGCACAAGCTGCCAAATCATCACCTAAGAAGTTAAGAAGCTTATTCTGGCAGAGGTGAGTGTTCCTTCTTCTGAGCTGGCTTTGGCTCTGCAGAATAAAATACTGCTCCATCAAATCTGAAAGCTGAGCTTCTTTGTCCTTGAGACATTTTTTCCTTTTTTTTTAGGTTTTTTTTTTTCTTACCAGAAGTCAAGGCTTGATTGTGTTCAGTGTAATAGAACGACTGTATTTCTTTAAGATATACCTGGTATTTGGTACAATTCTTTTGGAATAAAACTTGCCCTACTTCTCAAGATGAAGTTTGCTTATGTTTACAAAACTCAGTTCCTGGAATGGTTTTCAGTGTGTGCTGCATGATGAGCAGGGCCTATAGTCTGGAAGCAAACACAGGTATTGAAGTCCATTGACTAAAAAAACTTAAAAGAAGCTAAGGCCTTATATATGAAATGAGCTTTTGGGAATACTTGTCATCTCCCAGTCTATTTTGTGTATGAGTGCAAGATTTGTGCTGTTTGAAATTTAGCAGTAAATGCTGTTTAGATTTGTGCATTTTTTTGAGATAACTCTTGGGTTTTTTTTCTTTGTTCATTTTAACCTGTGAGTTTGTATTCCTCTATTTATATATAAAATTAAGCTTAAAATTTCCAAATATGATGACTGTATAATACTTGAATTATTATATTACTAATATAAGGACCATCTATGCAAGTACAAACTAGTAATATTTAGCACCTAATCCCAACAATAATACTCATATTTTAACAAGTTTTCTATAACCAATGGAAAAACATATCTTCAGTGCTAATATATCTTGCTTCACAGTTGTCAAAAAGTTTTAATGAGCATTAGAGTCATAGCTAAAATGATTTATCATTTTTACTTCTGTTATTTGTATGTATATATTGCAGGTGACTAAGTTAAACTATAAAAAGTGAGATAAGGCAAGTGAATGGCAGTTGCTTCATAAGGAGAAAATAACATCTTAATGTCTCTTTCTAAAAAGCTGTTGTATATTAGTCAGTGGACGTTTCAGTTATACAACAGTGGTGTTTTGGTTTGTTGATTTTTGGTTGTTTGTTTTTGTTTCTTTTTTTTTTCCCCAGACCAGGGGTTAAAAAGGTAACACATCATGGATTTTTTTGGCTAATATACTTTCTTAATCTTTAGCCAGACATTCACAAGAAGTTTCCTGCTCAGGGTGGATTTTTATTTGTTAATAGCATTTCCTTATCACTCTGCAATGTTATAAATTTGCATGCCATTTAAATACAGTGGACTTTGGCAGTACTGTCAAATGATCATGTGATTAGGCCAGTTTAGTCTGCTTACTTAAAGATATAACATGATTAGAGTTTAAAGTGTTATACAGTATTTTAAGAGTGATTCTATTTAATGTATAATAATTCTGATATTACTGTGATGGAGGTTTTTTTAATTTTTGTCAGCCTGCGTATTTTCATAGCTCTGGAATAACTGATGGAATTATTTTATACGTAATAATGCTTAAATATAAATTTAAAATTCATTTTACATTACAAATTTTATAATTTTGAAGTCATGCTTGGTAGTGAGGGGACTACCAACTAACAATATAGCTGGAAATTGACCATTCAATCATTGTTGAAAGTCAAGTGAATGCTTTTCTGAGCATGGAGTGACAGGACAAACACTTCAAACTGAAGGAGTGTGGGTTTAGATCAGATAGTAGGAAGAAATTCTTTACTATGAGGTTGGTGAGGCAGTGGATTAGGTTGTCCTATCCCTGGCAGTGTTCAAGTCCAGGCTGGATGGGGCTCTGAACAACTTGGTCTAGTGAAAAGTGTCCCTGCCCATGGCAAGGGGGCTGGAACTAGATGATAACTTTCAACTCATACCATTCTATGATTTTAAATGAACACAATCAGCCAAGAGTGCCTCTCTTCCTCACTTGCAACTGATGAATGTGGTCCACAGCAAATAATTAATAGAAAATAAAAAAAAGTTTGATCAGGAGAAACCTCTGCAAAGTGAATATATTGTGTCCTGTTTTCTTTTCTGAAAACAACTTCACCTTTATGAAAAGTATGGAAGATGATACAATGCAGAATTTATCTTTTAAGGTATAGGTCAAAATCAAAACCTTAACATTGCCTTTAGAAATCACCTGGAGACTAAAAGATGTTCTGCTAAGGGAAAATACTTTTTGTTGCATTCTTCATTGACTGATATTCATGGATAGACATAAGAGGTGATTTTACAGACTATGTCATTACTGGGAGTTGACAGTAACAGAGAGAATTGATCAAACCAAAGAGCGTTTCATCACCTGAAACCTGATGATTTTGATGATTCAACTACTGTGTTTGGGAGCAGATGCACTGAATTCATATCAACAAATACAAATATCAGCAGTGTATCAGTAAGTGAAATGAAGGTGCTCTTTTTGTAGCTGAAAACAAGAGATAGCCCTTCAGAGAGTGATTCATCTCATTCAGAAGTACGTGACTAAAACAGGGCAGGTGAAAACTGCTCTAACACCTCATATTTCTCTCCATGGAGTGTAAAAGGAGTGATTAGCTCAGGAGGTTACCTGGCAAGTACCTAAGACTTGGAAAGATTAATGATAAGCAATGGCACAAAGGTCTATTATAGCAATATGAATATAGTACCTTTTTTTATAAGCTTTTTCAAGTCTTCTCTGGAATTTGATGCTTCTTCAAAAAAGCAATTTCTTGTAGTCATAATTGTAAGCAATTCATCTACCATGCAAAATCTAAATAAATATTATCTTGATACAATTTACTGCCTTTATTTTTTAAAAAATGACACCTAATAGAGAAGCTGCATTCCTACAACTGGTTAGCCTGTGGAAATAATTCCATTCAGCAGCGCTTCAGAACTGCGACACAATTGATCAAGACGCATGAAATATAAAGGTAAAATTTAAAATATCTGATTACAAAGAATTAGTTCTAGCCTTTGTTTCTAATTCCTTGACACTTCCAATGATTTCACTGTTACACCCTTACTCACAGCTATCTTAAGTATGTTGAAGAGTCTTTCTATGAATAGATGTGTGTAATTACAAAAGAGAAAAAAAAATTACTGTGCACATGAGGTAAAATGATATTATGATGTGTTACAAATCTGGATGAAAATTTGTTGCTTATGCACAGAGCAAATGAGCAATACCTATGGAGTGGTCCCACCACTGGTCCCATCTATTGGTCAATAGCTGTGAAACTCTGACATTATTAATATCATCCAAGGGTGCTCCGATATGCAGTGATACCCTAGAAATAAAAACGGGTTCTAAAGTGTAGTCAATTGTGTAGAAGATAGAATAAAAGTAAAGTAAAAATTAAAAAAAAAAATACCAAAACTGTCCCTGAACTTGGGAAAAGTTATAGCAAAAGAATAAGAATATCAGGGAATTTTTGTGTATTATCTCTGCTTCACATTGGTAATGAGGTAATAAAATTTATGCATTCGTTATGAGAATGCATGCTAAAGACAGGCATTTTAATTTCTGCATAAGGAATGCACATAAAATTTGTCACAAATAGAGCTATAATTTAGAATAACAATTAGAATACACAAAAGTTCTTTTAATTTTTTTTCCCCTCATATTTTTTTAATCTTAATTAATTTAATACAAAAGAAGATTTAAACCTCTGGTTAATTTGTTTTTCTCAGACTGAAGCACTTGTGCAAGCTACTTATTGCATATAAATATGAGGGGGAGGTGAATTGAAGAAGCAATAATATTAATGCCCCCTTGAATATCCTATTAAACATTTTTAAATAGATACTTGGATCTTCTAATTGCCAATATGAAACTGTCTGAAGATTGTATATATAGAGCCCTCTAACAGCTTTCTTTTTTCAAACTCTGACCATGCTAAACACTTGATATCCCAGAGCAATTTGCATAAAAATGTCATAGCAGTCTTCTGAAAAAGTGAATACAGCCCTTGTCAACATATTTATGAAGGTGTCTTGATGTTTAAAAAAGCAGATAAAAGACTTGGAAAATATTTAGATGGATTAAAACCTTATCTATAATTGAAGCCTAAAGAATGAAAAAAAAATAAACTCTTTAACTCATACTGAGTGTACTTTTCTAGCTCTTATCATAGTAAATAATAAGTAGTAAATTAGTATTTCTGCATTAATTTAAAAATAAGTCAAGCTATAATATATTCATATACCTAGGTACCCCAGAAGCCATTGTGTATTTACATCCTCTATTAATGTGTAAGACAAAATTGTGTTCACACTCTTTCATAAAAATGTGAAGGATCTTCTTCAAAAGAGCCATGTTGGTTGCATAAAGAAATGTAATTTATAGAAAAGATAATGATTTTTATTGACGTAAACTAACTTTGATCCTACTATTTCCCAACTAGTACCCTACCAAATAGACTGATGTGGCTTCAACTGATTTCTTTGGACTCTTCTCCTACGGATAGCTACATTCAGTGATAAAAAGCCGAACTATGGTAACTATACTGTTACCTTTCCTCAAAATGATGGTCATTCTTTCAATAGTTACGTCACTTTGCAAATGATATCTGGATCGGTTTTACAGGGCAAGGGACTTTTTTGAGCTCATTGTTGAAAAATAAATAACACATAAGAAAAGGAGACTGAGGACTCCCTTTTTTAAAAAATTTTGTTTCCATTTCTCAGTCCATCTCCTTTTTACGGGTGTTTTGCACATTTTTAATTTTCTTCCTTCTGGTACTGGGGTGATCATTTTTAACCTGAAAACAACTAGCTTCTGATATATTCCACTTGACACAGTGAGACCAACTTCAAGATAATAGATTGTATGTTGAGCTAGTCATTACCTGCAAGCATGTACCAAATGTGGGAGTGTCATTGATTAACTGATTGGAGGTCACCCAAGAATCTGCTGCTGAGTGTGCTTTCTGACCACATTGCATAAAGATGTGGTGGACAGAAATTCTGAGAAATTGTCAGATAACATGAAGAGAAATTCATATGACATTAATAGAAGCATAAAAATAAGCAGAGGAAAACCACTGAAATTAGGCTGTGCACTTGATCCAATGCAAAGGATTGCAAAAGGATGTATTATAACTGCATCTAGTAAAGTATAACTTCGGTTTCCATCATGTATTAAAAGCTCCAGAAACAGTGAAAGTAGAAGAGATCAGATTGTGGTGTTAATGTTACTGTATTTTGGGTTTGGTATTGCAGTATAAAGCAGCCTTTTAATGGCATACTGTTGTGAAGTTGACAGCTTTAGAACTCCTTAGTGCCTTGCAATAGAACTGTTAAGATCTGTAGGTGTTGGGTGGTTTTGTTTTTATGTGACAACACATACAAAGTTTGTGTGGAGAAAAAAGGGAGTTTATCCAAGTGTTGAACTATATCACTTTGAAGAGAAAGATCAATAAACACTTAATCCTCTTATAGTTGAGATATAGTAGAGATGATTTTTCCAAGTACAGCAAAATAAAATCAGAAGTGTTTTTTACAATTTATATTATATTTGTACTTTTTTATTCCTATACTTTTTTTTCCAGTTCCGCAAGACATCCTTGTAATCTTTAATTTATGGTTTCTTACCTTATTAATGCAAAAGATTTATGAGATACTAATGAAAAAAAACATTTGGTTGGGAGGGAGCATTATAACAAGATTTACATATTTCTTAATTAAAAAAAATTAAAAGTTTATTTTATTCTATTTTACCTTTTATTTGTTAAAGAGTGCATCAGTCTGCAAGATAAAGATACTGACTTGAGCCATTACAGAATTAAGTACAATATAAGTATGATTTAATGGAACATAAGTGTTAGGCATGCATATATGTACTTTTCACTGATATAAATTATTTTAGAAGAACAATATGCTATGAGAAGCCTGCCATATGTTTCTCAGATAAAATTAACCCCAAAGTCACATTACAAATAAGCAACAGCAAGTTGGAAAATTGTAAGCCTTATTTGAAGATATGTAGTCACAGCACCAAGCCTAACAGAGTTCAAGAAGCATTTGAATGATACTCTTGGGCACATGGTGGAAGTCCTGGGGATCATCCTGTGCAGGGCTAAGGGTGATGATGATGATCCTTGGGGGTCCCTTCAAAATCAGCAGATTCTGTGATTTATGGGTTTATTTCATACTATACTAGGAAGTTATTTCGTTCTTTTCAGGGAAGTAAATGATTTTGAGGTTTGCTCTGTGCCATTGAACATAATACAAGTTTTATCACCAACTTCAGTGAAAAAAAAATAAGAAACACAACAAAAAAACATCCACAACCTGGCTGATATTCTGAAGTCTTCTCTTCCATTCCATACTGTACAGTCTCTCTTTGTATGCCTATTATATAGTTGAATTAATAGTAATTTAAAAAGATATGTTTCTCGTACTGTAATGTTCAGGTATCTGAGGTGTTCAGTCAGGGAGACTAATCCTTCTTTTCTTCCCTTTTTCTGTAGCTTTATTTGTATAGAGTTATGTTTATTTTTAAAAATATCTTTTGATACTGCATGTTTTGTAAATATCAAGTAAATAAGTTTGCATGTGTTTTCAACCCTTTTTTTTAGGATGCCTGGAATTGAAAGAAGACACCATTGAAAATCTTCTAGCAGCTGCCTGCCTCCTCCAGCTCCCTCAAGTAGTAGAGGTTTGCTGCCATTTTCTAATGAAGCTTTTGCACCCATCCAACTGTTTGGGAATACGAGCATTTGCTGATGCACAAGGATGTACAGAGCTTATGAAGGTGGCTCACAACTACACCATGGTAAGACAGTTTTGGAATATCTAAATTATAATCATGTGAATCCTGTACATCCTCTATAAGTAAAAATACCTTGTTTGGTTTTGGCTTGAAATTATTCTGTACTTCCATGGAATTTTATTCTTAAGTGGTCCTTTTGAAGCCATAGAAATGGTGATTCCTATGAACTTCAGTGTATGAGAATTAATCTTCTGTGATGCATGCACTGTCTACTGGGTCAGAACAGTATATGTCTTACTTAGATGCATGTTCACATACAGGCAAGAATAGTAAGCGTGAATGTAAATCATTAGAATACTTTTTAATCCTTGTCTTTTAGTTTAGCTTTAGGGAAGCTTTGTAATTGTCATTGGCCTTTTTAGCCATCAGCGCCCTTGTAGCAAGCCTGGGTAGAACCCTTCTCAAATCTTCGTTCGTGAAGCCCAGCCATGATGATGCATGGGAACAATATCAAGGGAAGTTTTGTTGGGTCATGAGGTTTTTTCAGTCAAGGATTCTCCCTCCCTTTAGTCATCCGTGAAGTAGATTAAGATAAAGAGTTCTAGAAATAAGGAATTTTATCTGACGATAGTTAAAATTTTTCTAGTTTTATCTGACAGAACAGGTATAGTATTAATATTAAAAATTATTCAGAATCAGTGAAGCAAAATATGCTACTTATTCTGAAATTAAATCATACTGGTAGCCACTTGATTCTTCATACTGTGACAAAATTAAAAACGTCTCGCTCATGAAATTAAACTTGAATAAAGAGTAGATTATTTATCATTTCTGAGAAATAATGGTCCCTTAAGGTCTATACTGAAATTATTATTGAAGTAATAGAGCACATTTCATTGAATATGCTTCCCTTGTTCAGCAGTTATGCCCTTATTTTTTTTATTCTTTATAATAGCTAATAACATGTTGTATTTCACAGATTTAACTGTGTTTTTCTTATGACTACAGTTCAGGTAGCTATACCCATCTTACACTTCTTGAGCTAGTTCTGTGGTTTCTCTGTATTTAGGCATTTAAATTGTAGTTTTCCAGATCCAAAGAGATATAAGCTGTCAGAGCAGCATTCATCTGATCTAGTTTAGAATGAGACTGCATTAGAATTGAACAGATATGTTTTAAAGGAATTCAATCTTTTTATAATTTTTTTATATTTATAGATTAGTTTCATATTTTCAGTTTTATTTTGGGTTTTTTTTGTGAATGAAAAGCAGTATAACGAGCAATATAAAAACAGGCAAAAACATTGATTCTAAAGAAATCTTGTTATTCTTTAAAACTTACTGAAATATTTTTTGAGTGAATGAAATTACTCATTATAGTACATTTGAAGACTTGTGACTAATACATATCTGATATATCACAAGGTCCACAAGGATCTGTGCCCATTTCGAAGATATTAGGTGTATAATCTATTATTCTTTTTAATGCTGAGATCTAAAATCTGAATTATGTGTAATGGGGAAATCATCAGTAAAAGATGGCAGATCCAAAACATAGTCAGTTGTAATTAATAAGCAAGTTCTGATTTAACTGCAATGGCATTTGCAAGCATGCACAATAATCATATGTTCTCATTGCATGAAAAACAAATAAATCTAATCAGCAGTGAAATTACAATATTTTTTTCTGACCCAGTGAAAACATAACCCTAACAGATGAGCTTCATAGTGCATGATATTTTCATAGGCATCGTGTTACTTCATTGAGGTGTCAGTCAGGTCACATCTGTTTGACTTACTGTTTTGTGTTAGAGGATGTGGAAGACCAGTTGGGAGTGGGGGAAGAGTGCCTTACTGCCTGTCTTGAGTACAGCACTCTCAATCATCTGGAATCTACATAAGAGAAAAGAGGTTAATTCTTCTACAGGGTTGCATAGCCAGGAAAAACCTCAACAGTGCGGAGAAGATACCCTGGGGAGGCTGATAGAGGAACAGCACAGACTTTGGATGTGAAGAAAGGATAGGAAAATGATGAGCACAGGCAAACAGCAGATGCATCGTCTCTGAGGTGACAGAAAGCATTACTTTTTACTTCAAGCTCCAGGAAATTAGTATGGACTGGGATGAGACCAAACATTAAGTAGGGTAAGAGGGAGTTTGTTAACAAATTCCTTCTGTCTTAAGCAAAAGATTTGAGGGGAAACCCTCTTTAAAAACAGGATGGAAACGTCACGTTTCTTTTTTAAAAAGTTCCTGTTCTTTCAAAAGAATGTCAAGGCCCTTTCTTTAAAGCTTTTCAGGATGCTTTCTTTAAGAGTTGCAATTGATGTATCTCAAATTCTCGTTCTGTGAATCCTCTTCCAAAGTCTTGTTGCAGAAGCTTGTTGTGAATAGGAAGTTATAGTACTCCCTTAACTGGCATACTGTGAATTGTTTGATTGTAAAAATTTACCATTCTTTGAAAGCTGTAAAAAATAAATAGCTTAAGAAGTTTCTGATATTCAAGCACAATAACATGTTCACGAATGCAGCTTCCAAACTTTCAGGGTTTCAGCTTTCAAAAGAGAAAATAATTTTTGTCTTTGAAAATGGGAAACATGAAACAAGTGAATTGAATTTTCCTTAGCTTACTGTCTTAAATATTTACTTAAATTATGAATCATATTAATTGTGGAATTGTTAGGAAATTAACATCTCTGATGTATGAAAAGCACTTAGTGGGAGAAAACTTGAGTGGAGGGGAAGCTCTGACAGCATTTGAGAGAACTCTAATGGCTTTTGAACAGTGAAATAATACTATGATTATGAACGCAGTTTTCCAAATCATTAGAAAGACTGAGTTACTTTCAGGATATTTAGCACTGAATTGCCAAATTATTTTGATAATATATCAGTTCATTTAATAGGGATTTATAACTGACTGAATTGCCAGTTCTAGAATGGTAATCATCATAACTTTTTTAATAGAGTACAAATAACAAAGCTAAATGGATAAGTAGATATTAGGGTCCCCAAAGTAAAGAAAAATTAGGGTAATGGCTGAAATGATATGCTTTTCATCTTGCTCTTTGCATTTACTAATATGTCTACATTAAGCACAAGAAACTCATTTTGATCCCATTGTATGTCTCTTCAACATTATAGCCAAGAACTGTCAAAACCAAAAATAATACTCTTTATTCAACTAATCATAATATATTTCTATATAGATAGGCCTGACCAGAAATACAAGTGCTGTACCATAACATTTTTTGAGATAAAAATTACTCAAAGAAACAATAGTTCTACACTGGTGGGAAATGGAGAGCAAAACAAAGTTTTTTAAATCATCTTGCAAAAGTAGATTTATAGGTGTAGCTTATGCAATCGAATGTGTAATAATTTTAATATATGACTCAAGTTAAATCTCATCTTTGAATAATTTTGCTTCATAGTTAATTACATAGGTGAAAATAAATATTCATTGATTCATTAAAAAAAGAAGTAATAAAATTATAGGTCTTTTACTACATTATACCTGGCAAATGTCTTACAGCTTTTCTCCACCAATTACTTTTAAGTAGAAAGTCATTCACAGTTTTCTTCACAATAGGATTTTAATGAAAACAAATATATTTTCATGGAAATGGTTTGCTTCATTGAATCTCCATAAATGTTTTAATTTTCTTTTTTCAAAAGAAATTTCCTTGCCTACTGTCCAACTTGATATAAGTTCTAAATTACACTGTTGTTCATTAAACAGAAAAAAGAAATTATATACATACATATATATATGTGCTTTCACATAACGTGGTACAAGGGTAAAACATTTGAGCTTGGAAATTTCTTTATATTGAAGAAGAAATAGCTTCTAAAGAGCAGACCACTGAATTTAAGAAACCTGTTGACTTCAGGATATACATAGTTTCCAACACTCGTTTTCTGTTGTATTGAATAGCTTCTATTTCCTTTAACCATGAAATCTGTGGAAGCAATGAATACAAATTTTTGTTTTCATAGTTATCAGAGGTATGATGAGAACTAATTGAAATGTGACAAACTTTTTCAAAATGTAGTCACTGCTCAGCATGAAGAAAGTATCTAATGGAAGTAAAAATCATTCACTGTAGAGTTTTGTGTCCCTTTCCATAAGCAAATTATAATATCCATGGTATTTGCTGGGATATTGAGATTCAGTATCAAATATCCAATTATTATTTTGAAATTCAGAATCTAAGAGAGGAAGATAAGGATAGCAGTGAATGAAAATCAGATAATGTTTGAAAAACCTTTAGAAAATACACTTGCCATATAGAAAATTATGAGGTTGGTGGAAGAAAAGAGGAAGGTAGACCTCATAAAAAGTTAGTGAACAATGAAAGTTGGAGATTTCTATGTTTGCATTCCCTGTACTTTTTAGAAATGGAATTTAGATAACAATGTTTTAAATGAAAATATTAGGAGGAAGAGTTTAATAGTAAGACAAAAAATGTAAATTTTCATTGGTTTCTTTTTAGGCACGTCAGATTTAATGTGGTGTTTTATTTCTGAGGTATGAAATTGGCCTGCCAGTGTTTTATTGTGTGATTTTTAATTTTCTTTTTTTTTATTATTTTTAATGAACCTGCTAATTTAAATGGCAAGTCAAATATCCATGTCTCTTGATTCAAGACTTCTGTACTTATTAATTACAATCTGGGTTGTTACCAACTTGTCAGTTTCTGAAAACTTTCAATCTGCAGCTCCATATGTCTGATAAGTTTAATTTTCTAATTTGTTGCCAGTTACATGATATTAGAGTGAATTGCATGTGTGACTTTTTTTTTTTTTTTAAAGGCAGCAAAATGGAATATATCAGTTAGCTAAAGCAAATTATTTTTTTTCTGGAAAGCATTTTTAGTGACAGGTCTTTATTCTTCTAGTTAAAAAGCGTTTAATATATAAGTAAGCTAAGCTCTAAAGTCCGCAATTTATTAGCTTGGCATGCTTGTCAGAAATTATAGTCATATTGTATGGACTTATCTGTCTCTAGAAAACAGTAAAGTCTAATTTGAAATTGTTGTGCTCACCTCATTGGGGTGTAACTATTTTTAGAGTATATGATGTTTTAAAATAAACTCAATTTTGAACCACTGTATGTTTATTGGTGAAAGTTTGTAATAGACCATGCTAGATTAAAGGACTCTGTGGCCTTAATGTACCATTAGCCCTTCTCCTAACAACTGCTTTTCTACTTTGGTAAATATTGAGAGAGGAAAAGTAAGTCTTATTTTTCTTTAAAAAGATAATTGCAGTTTGGTTTTAAAGCAGGGAAAATTATAAAAAAAAATTATTCATATTTGGTATGGGTTTGAATACAAATGTAATTTGTTTTGTCTCCCCCAGTAATGACCATGGTTCTGCTTCTGTTACGATGTATAGATAATGCTTAGAAATTGAGAGTGTTACATTCCAAGATATGGTACCAGTTTCTTCATCTCATTATTATGCCATTTGATTGAAGCCTGATTGCTTCCAAGAGAAACTTGAGATACCTCATAGATATAACTATTTAATCTGTCAGCGCTTCACCTCTCAGGAAACTTCACTTAAACCTCAGTGATCATTTTGCATCTTGAAACTGTAGTTTGAGAGTTGAAATGATAGAGCTTGTTCTACATTTTCATCTCATCATATTTCAAGATGAATTGCTAAACATAAACTTGGAAAAATCTTCAAATTACTTCGATGCACTGAGCAGGAGAATGGCCATAAGTAAAATTTCCTTGACCCGAAGAACATAAATGAGTAAAGTGATTGATGTGTCTGTAACCCAGTCATAATGTTAGCAATATAAAGCACCCTAACATATGTTACATTTCCAAGCCTGGGAGATGCAGAATGTTTGCAAATGGTAGAAGGTGTTTAGCTTCTCACAGATGCAGTTTTGTGCTTCACACTGAAAGGGTCATTAGTCCTGGCACAGCAAAACATTATTCAAACCTAATTATAAGCATTTAAGTAATCTCAGTGACATGTACTGACTCTATATGGACTCTAACCTACTGAGAATCCTGATTATACTGCAGATGGAGCAACCATTTCATTTATTTGAAGTGTATGCCTTATGCAGATTTTGTAATGATCTTTTATGGTGAAGAGCTTCAGTGATCATGTTATTAGTTATATTTATTATCTAAGTTACAAAGTTTCACAGTTAAAGCTTGGTGGGGTGATTGGGTAAGGAGGGATATATAAAACCTTTACTATCCAGTTGCATTTACAACAGCTCATCCTGAAGTATATTGAAATATTGTAACGTCACTCCATATTCAAATTAAGGAAAGTATTATTGACATACAGATAGGTGGTGATAACAGTCATTGAGTTGTGGTTGTGCATTCAGGCATTGGGGTTTATTTCATTGTTAATATGAGTTTAACTAAGGTCAGATAGCAAGTGAAGCAAGAAAACTCCCTAGTACTGTAATTTAACAGTTGTTAAGTGTCGTGGTAAGAATGGTATTCTCCAGTTTTTTAGTATTCCCACTAAATCACTCCAAACCATGCACCATTCACTCACTTCCCTCTTCCCCTCCCCCTCCCTCTGTGGTGGGCTGGAGAGGAGAACTGGAAACAGAAAAGGTAAAGATCATGGGTTAAGAACAATTTACTGCAAACAGCAATGAAAGAAGACAATGAACAGTAACAGCAACAATACCAATGACAGTGTACAAGAAAGAGGTGAACGATTAATATGCTCACCACAGGGAAAAACACCAGCAATACCTGGTCACTCCCTCCATCATGCTACCCAATCCAGAAAGGAATTCTCATGAAGTCGCCAGGAAATGGCTTGAGGTGGTACAGAATAACCTCGGGGTCCTAGCCACATGCAAAAATTAACCCTGTCCTGGCCAGAACCAGGACATTTAGCCTATGCTGCTTAACTTTTTATGTACAGGTTCATCTACTATTTAATGTACCTAATCAGATGCTGCTCAATAGACACTGATCTGATAACAACTTTATTAGCTTCATATTGTACTTTGTTTTGGATACTTTGACCTCTTTATCATCACATTGGTAACATATGGATAAATAGATAATTAGATGGATGGAAGGCTGACTGGATAGACAGGCTCGGAGACTTGTGATCTGTAGTAAAAAGTCAAGCCAGTAAATAGTGATGTTCCTCACAAGTTATTTCTTGGTCCAGTACTGCCTAGCAAATTTAATAATTATCTAGATGATAGGATGGAGTTCTCAGCAAGTTCTCAGATGTCATGAAACTGGCAGGGAGAGATGATCAATATGTTTGAAGACAAGGTTGCTATTCAGAGAGCAAGCTGGAGCCATGGGCTGAAAGCATAAAATCATAGAATCATTAAAGTTGGAAATGACCTCCAAGATCAAGTCCAGGCTTTGACTGAATACCACCATACCCACTAAACCATATCACAAAGTGACACTGTACTCGTTTTCTTGAATGCTTCCAGGGATAGTGACTCCACCAGTTCACTGGGGAGCTTATTCCAGTGCTTAACTACTCTCAGTGAAGACATTTTTCCTAATATCCAACCTGAACCTTGAAGCTGTTTCCCTCCCCTTGTCCTATTTCTAGTTGCCTGGGAGAAGAAGCCACACCCCACTTCAACACAAGCTCCTTTCACGTAGTTGCAGAGAGCAATAAAGTCTCCCCTGAGCTTCCTTTTCACCAGGCTAAACCTCTCTCCAGAGCTTTCCTACCCTCCTGCCCAACTTTTTTTGGTGCTTGCAAACTGACTGAGGTTGCACTCGATCTCCTTGTCCGGATCATCAGTAAAGGTATTAAACAGGACTGGTCTCATAACTGAGAAACACTGTGAAGTTCACCAAAGGGAAATGCAAAGTCCTGCTATCTGGGGACAAGTAACCTGATGCACTGATACAGGCTGGGGACCAACTGTCTAAGCAGCAGCTCTGCAGAAAAGGACACCAGCAATGTACCATGGCAGCGAGAAGGCCATCAGCATCTTGGGGTGTGTTGGTGAGAACGAAAAAGTTGAGGAAGGTCATCCTTCCCTGTTTAGCAGCCATGAAACCAAATACATAGTGCTGTGTCTCTTTTGGTGCTCCTTAGTGCAGTAGAGACATGGATATATTGTAGCTAGTCCAGTGTAGGTCAGCATGCTGGTTGGATGCTGGAACACACAGCAGGGAAGGGAACTTTGAGGAAGCTGGGCCGATGAACCTGGTACACTGAGGGAGACCTCACTGCTCTCTGCATCTACATGATTGGGGGATACAGACAAGAAGGTGCCAGACTGCTGTTGGATGTGAAGACTGATAGGCAACAGACACAAATTAGGCTGTAGAAAATCCCAATTGGATTTTAAGATTTTTTAAAAAATAATTGCAGCTAGGAAAACAGCAACCAGTTGAATTTTTGGGATCTGTTCTTGACTGAAGATGTTGCTGAGTAACCTGATCTAGCTGAAGCATGTACTGAGCAGGGAGTGTGACTAGATGAGGTCACTTTGAACCAAAATTATTCTGTGAGGCTATTAAATATGTTTCCTGTACATTTTCAGTGGTCTTAGAAATTATCTGTATATCCACTGAAGCAAAAGTTCAGATATATTTTATTTTTTCAGTTTTAAATTTCAAGCACTGTGAAACAGATGGGTTTACCAGAGCTAGCATTTAATTGGCTTTTATTAGCAATAAGCTATTGGTAGCATGTTAGCAACAAGTTAACAGTAACACATTGAAATTTTAAAACATTCTGCAATTTTCTTATGCTTGTGGCAGTAGCTTGAAGCAAAAAGTTTAATTACATCTCTACTTAAAATGCCTCCTAGATCTACACAGAATGGTAATTAAAGAAAACCATTCCCTATTTAACTATTTAAATTCTGATTTTTTAAGTTGTTATTTTGACACTCCAACTACTTGTGGTTTTTTTTTGTTTTGGGGGTTTTTTTGTTTGTTTTTTGGGGGGTGTTTTTTTATTTTGGGGATTTTTTTTAATGATCCTTTCTCTCTCTAGCATGCCTTGGACAAGTAAAATTAGGTTGAAAATATTCCGAAGAAAACAGAATAATTGAAATAAATAGTGTTACCAGAGATTAAAAAGAAAAACGTTTTGGAACTGACTGTATTAGTTATGCCTGATCGGGAAGTATATTTTTTGAGGTTTATAATTTTCTTTTTTGCCATTTTAAAGCTACACTAGTGATACCCAAAAGTGAACATGAGTGCAACAGTGCAAACACTGACACAAGAGTCCTAAAATGCTTGCAGTTTTCAAACAAACCACGAAATTTTATCTTTACATACAAAACTAGACTAGCTTATTTCTCTCAATAGGATGGCTTTCTTAAAATATTTCAATGTTTTGTGTTTTTTTTTTAAATCACAACATTTAACTATTATGAGTGTTATTATGACCTTTATTCCCTATTTTTTCTTTTTTTTTCTTTTCTTCTTTGAGAAGAAATTGTTCTTCACAGATCACTTTTCTCATTCAGTATTTTTAAGATTCATGTTTGAAAGTAATAATCAGCATTTAGCACTTTAAGTTCTTCTTAGTACAGCTGTGCCACAGCACATTACAGTACCACTCCATCAAGACACAGTAGGAGAAGAAGAAGGTAAGAGCTTTTCAAGAATTAGCATATGGACAGCAAAATAATTAATAGAAAATAGAAAAGACAACTGCTGATAGTAAAATGATGTGAAATCTACAAGAAAATAGTTAAGCAAATAGTCTACAGTGAATTAATCACAATTTGATGGCTTCTTAATCATCAGGAATTTCAATTTGGTTGCCTAAATGCCACATTAAAAAGGGTAGTATGGGAGAATGTTGTAATAATCCTAGAGAGTGCTGCTCTGAAAAGTAGCACTCTCAGATGAACAGTCTTTTACATGATATGCAAGACTCAACTGTTCCTGTGGTTTTAATTTGTTTTTCAAGTTTTTTCTAGTTCCAGAAACCTAAATATTCACTAACAATGTTAATATCCCATCAACCTAATATTTTCTATGCTTCAGAGTGCTATCAGAAGTAGAATTGTGTTTTAAGGGTACTGATACATCTCTTCTTCTTCATATGGTGATTGCTTGTCTTTGAGGTCAGCTGATCTACATCTCAATCTCTCAGGTGAAGAATATATCAATTTATAAATTCTACTTCGTCTCACTGAGATGCAGTAGGCAACAATAAATTACTGCCTTTAAAGGTTGCTCAGGACAAGCAGACTCTTAACCTAGCAAACATTGGTGAGTACCTAAAAGCAGCATGAATCTGTCAGTATATACAGAACTTCAAATATCACACTGAAAAATCCTCCAAAGACAGGGAATTTTGGAGGATTTTCTTGGCATTCCTGGAAAACAATGAAAATGAGAATCAAGACAGCTGAATTTTGTAGCTGTAAATTCAAACCTTTGAGTCTGCATACTAGTGTAACATCAAATACCTGATTTTTTTTAAGTACCAATTCAGGGGAACCAAGAAAGCATGACATAACCTGTAAGCGTGTTTTCTGTCTGCTATTCCCAATACTTTAGGATTGAGAAGAGGTACTTTAGAGTAGAAAGAAGGTCACTAGTTATTTCTGTGGGCTTCTTCAATAACAGAGAATATAGCCTAACTGGAATATATATAGCTGGTGGGAGTGGAAAAAGAGATAATATTGGACAGGATGATTGAACTGATATTATCATGGGGAATTCTGTTAGGAAAAACAGGGGAAAGGAAGATAGAGGAATGAGACATGGTAGAAAAGTGAATCTTAGGCTGTGATTGAGAAAGAAAACAGAAGAGTATATGGCCAGCAGAAATCTTACTTTCTAGAAACTCCATCACCAAGATTCTTGTCCCTAGTCATTGCTCTGCTTTCTGAAGTCATCAGGGGCTCATATTCTTAAAATGGCTTAAGAATATTCAGTCTGGCAGTAATGGCAGTAATGTTTTCAGTATAATGCAGGGTAGGTAGCTCATTTCTCTGTTGACTAAGTCATAAAGAATTTGGTGTC
>JAYRBT010000001.1:64677610-64691193 GCA_036023395.1 Myiotriccus ornatus | reverse complement strand
TAGTATGATATCAAACAAATGTAATTCATAATTCAATAGCAAAACTTAGGAGAAGCTAAGCAGTATTAAAATGTTAAAAGGAAAGTATCTTGAAGATGAAAATGAAATAATAGAACATTCCATGTTGCCATAGAACTTTCTTGCTCCTTTGATTGGCCTGAAACCATCTGCTAAACTTAAAGCAGTTTATGTTTCTTCATTGAAGTCTAAATAAGAAAGATTGGTGGCTTGACCAATATAAGAAATTATTTCACATTTAATCACTTCCTTTCAATAGACATTGCAGATATTTTATGTTGGTCCATACAGAAAACACATCTTAATTTATGTTTATTTCACTTTCCTTGACTTACTGACAACAGTTTGTCTAATGGAGCTCAAGATGTCACCTGCCTTCTTTGAGACACAGGCACAGTGCTGGCTCCTGTTCTGACAAGCTATTTTCCAGCTGGGTGGCCCCCAGCCCATATTAGTGCGTGAATGTACATACATATACACATGGACAAAAACATATGTGTTTATTTCATTATTTTATAGCAGAATATTCTTATAAACCTTTTTTTTTCCTTAGGGGTGAAATTCCACAGTTGGGGAAAGGTGTATCCATTAAGGTCTGATTAGAATAGCTAAAGGTATTCCCATCTAGTTTCCTGATGACATGTGATACAGTGATTATCATCCCCACACCTCAGGGAGCAAAACAGTTCATTTAAACCCTCACTAATTCTACACAGACAAAAGTCTAACCTTGTCTTCAGTTGAAGCTAAAACATTAACTTCTGGCCATGAAGGCAAACAGTGTAGGAGAGTTTTTATCTATTACATTTTCCTTATATTTCTCTCTATTTTTTACAAAACGGAATAGTTTCTTCTGTGTTTGCATCTCCTGTTCCCTGACTTAAGTTGTATCTGGAAACATTCAGTGCAATTCATCATAGTGTTTGAGCCTCTGCCTGTTTTGATTACTAATGGTGTAATCACATTTACAAAGAAGAAAAGCTGTTTTCTGTTGTTTGTGCATACACTGTGTAATGTATCTGTTAATGCTGAGGCTACAGCACGAGCCAAAAATGTGTGCACCTTCTATTGGGCAAAACATTATTTCATGGTGTTTCTTAAGAGTGCGAGAAGTTGCTAATGACACTCGGGCTGCTGAAGGAATTTATAAGCAAGAGTTAGGAGTTAACATATGATACAGAGTACCTAGAATAGCATGACAGTAAAGAGCGAGGATGTTACACTTCAGGTTTCAGTGTTTCTTAGCAAAGATGTGCGTGATATAAAGAGCACAAATACTTTCTTGTAGAAATGGTTAAGTTAAAAACAAATTGTGCTCTACCAGTGTGCTATGTTTATAATGGCCGTTCTTTGCAACTGTTTTTAACAGTTGTAGATCAGTTTGTAACCAGTGTAGATCACTGTTTAGCTGGGAAACTTAAAAATAGCATAGGGGAAAGCATAGGTGTTACTGCCTTTTCCTCTGCAACACTTTTAATAATATCACTTTCAGAGGCTTTGCAAATCACATCAGTAGAATAATGCATAGTCTTTGAGTACTGTGACTGTGGCTCAGATCCAGTAAATCTAATATAGGCATCTAAATTAGATTTTTTTACCCAGGAGCGGAAACAATGTAGTCCTTATAAAATGAAGTACTTAAATACCCTGTAACTCACTGGAGAGAAAGTGAATGGATCCACATGGGTCCTGTGCTTATTTATACAGCGATACTGTAGGTAACCTGTAGGAAATGCTAAGCCTCTAAATCCTCTTGGAATGTACGCATTACATCTGACTGTACATGATTTTAAAAGTGTATATGAATTTGCATGTAGTAATGGTGTAGAAGCCCTTTAAATCCTAGCTTGGATAACTGACATTATGAGGCAAACTTAAAAATTCCTTCCCCAGCTCAGCTGGCATTTGGAAAAGGTGTATTTCTCTGTACTGCCAAAGAAAAGCAAATTAACCAGGCAGTTGTCAGACTTAGGTTCATCAAGTTCTGACCTTTTCAATATATATTGAGCTAGATGAAACAACTGAAGGTTCCTTTGCTTAGCAAAAATGGAGGGTATCATTCTATGTCAATCAATTTTTAAATTTCTTCTTCAGAGCAGTGTGATTGATAGTATGAAATGAGACGCTTTTTCAGTTCTCTAACCACCTCTAGCATCACTAAAGAAATGCAGCTTATAAAAATTCACACCTGACTAGAGTTCTAAGCTTTCTAGAGTGGTTCTTACCTACTCATCTGGGGTAAATGCAAAGTATGTGTGTATATTCAGTCATACTCTACAAGATTTTGTGAATTCTTTCAATCATTTGTAGATGAATTACATACCAGGAGATTATAGCTTGAATCTGAAAAGACTAAAGGTATGATACAGCTTCTTATTCACCTTTGTGTTTCCACATCAGCTAGATTCCTAACCTCCCACTAGAGACAATGAAGATCTAGTGCAATTTCCAACACATAGTAACAAACCTGTGTGCTGATTTGAGAGGTTCCATGATCATGTTTTCTGGCTCCCAGCAAATTGTCTGGAAGCATTCCTTCATAAATCCAGTGCCACATTTACTGGCCCTGTGTGGATTCTTAGACACCATGTGGCATCTCAAATGGTGCTAAATGCTTGGTTTTGTGCAAGTTGATTAAGCAATTACTCAATTTCAATGTCAAACTCTACCAAATAATATAAATTCGGGAGGAAGTATGACAATATTTTTAAAGTAATATATATGTTCATTTAAACTAAATAAAAATTAATTAATTAACTTAAGAATTAATAAATTCTCAGTCCATAAAAAATGAGATTTCAGAGAAGCTTCTAGGATGATTTCCATATTCCTCTATTAACTTATCATTGTAGGGGAAATTTGGACCCAAAATTTCAGTTGCCTGTGAAGTGGTGATTAGTTGTGTATAGTCAGTACAAACAAGCTAATCTGTTATTTCTCTGCTTTTCTTAGATAGATCATACAGTAAAGCTAACTTACTCGCTTTTTTTATAGCAGCTTCACTGCCTCTGGATGTAGCTTGTCAGCTGATACTTTACCTGAACGAAGATATGATAGTTCAGTGCAGTGTGCAGATACAATCCAAAGGGGTTTGTTTTGTTGTTTTTCTTTTTTATCTTCTAGCTAATTCTAAAATTCTTCTAGCTAATTCCAAGTCCTGTCAATACGGTTGGCATTTCTTGTGTAGATAAGTGACATGTGAGCATTTGTAAACAGTGAAAATGATAACCATTCAAGACACTTATGCGTGACATTCATTTCCAAATGCATTTATCTATCAGTAAAGTTTAGTGAATACCAGTAAATATCAGTAAAGTATCACTTAATGCTTTGAAGTTGTCATGGGGTGCTGTTCAAATAAAAAGTTGTGACAACATAATTCTATAATACTATTTATCTGACACACAGGCAACTTACCTGACTTTTTATTGAGTGTCTCATGATATACTAAGCATATGGTTTGCTGCTAAATATTTTTTGGGTATTTTTATGCAGTGGAAGAGTGTATTTTCACTTGTTAAATCACTTTTGCATGTGATCGTAAAATACTTGTGGAATGATAATGATGCATAAAAAAGAAACCTTGTCTCTCTTAAATTGTGCCTCCACAGGTCATGCAAACACAACTCATTGAATGTAGTGAAGGCAAAGATCAATCATTGCTCTCAACAATTGTTAACAATGGGTAGCTTTAAAACCATAAACTATTATTGTTGTTGACTTCATTGAAATCTGTTATTTTAAGTAAAGAAGGAAGGAAAAAGGGAGGTCTAAGACATGGCTGATGTTTTCTGTAGTCTTCCTTCTCCCTTAAATTGATTCAGCATAATAGGAAAGCACATAATAAGAAACATTTTCTTTTCTATTTCTAGTTGAGCCATCAACATTTTGGAGATTGTAACATTTAAACTTGAAATAAACTATCTTGAAAAGGTGCTTAAATAGACTGTTCCCCTTCTTTGTGAGTTTTTCTTATCCATCGTTTTGCCTACTTCTAGGACATGAAGATTATATTTGAATAAGGAAAACATCATTTATGGGGGAAAAAAAAAACTTCTTTTATGTTTTATTTCTTTGTATTTATCCTCTTATAAGAGTTTTATGAAAATGACATGAATTTTGTTAGATTACAGCTAGCTGCTGTTAACAGGTAATTGCAGTTAAAAATAAAAAGCTGGTAATTTCCAGTAATTTTTAATAGTCCTCAGAATTATGATCTCAATTTTTTATCTTGAGGAGTAGAGAAGAAAAAATTCCAAGTACTCTAAGAGATATTAATTTCACCTAACTTTATCTAAATAAATACTAAATAAGTAATAATGAAATAATAAATAAATAACTATTAAATAGTTGCTTTAAGAAGGGACTGTTTTCCTAAAATGAATAACATTTGAATCATTAGTACATCAGGGTGACAAGTAAACTGGTCAAATTAGTACCAGTTTCAAAGATAGTATCAGTAGTACTGCTAGTTCAACAAAAGTCAGTATGTGTGCCAAAAAAGTATGGACAAATAACTAAGTGCAAGTTTGAAGAGTGTCATAAAAGAAAACAAGAGTCCACTTATGAAAAATAATATGGAAGATTTTAATAAATGGTCTTCTTAAATCATAAACTTCGGGGAAGAGTTAATATGGAAGTGAATTCAACACCACAGTTTAATTACTTGCTACAGATGCTACCGATGAATATTCCAATTCCTTTGCTTAGTTTATTCAAGAGGAAGGGGGGAAAAGTCATTTTCTTCATTTCTGTATCAAATGTACAGCCCCAGAGAATGTGTGTGTAAATGGCTGATTGTTTCTCTAACATATTCATTAGGGTAATGTAATGACAGGTTAAGGAAAACAAATTTCAACTATGCTGTATTCTTTTTGGTTTGGGTTGCGTTTTGTACCCTGATGTGAGGGGGGAACAGGGAGGACTCAGGATTATAACTGAAGGGTAAAAAGCCAGTTTAAAATTTCTTCTGAATATGAAATTATGATGTGTGTGCGAAAAGGAGAAATTGCCAATCAGTTAAATCCTGACAAATTTCCTCTGACAGTGACTATGTTCACCAAAACTACAAGCTTAGTAGATGTCAGAATTCAGTTTTTAGACAGAAACCCAATTAATTTTTTTTTCAAAATCCCAGTCCAAGGCCATTCACTATTGCTGCAATGTGACTGATCTTTTTGCAATATATTATCACCTGCATGCATACACAGATCACAGACTTGCAGTCAGACTAACAGTCTGTGGTGTCTAGTCAGTAAATCCTAATGTAGATTATTCATAATAGAAATGATTAGCCATATGTTGCAAGGAAGAACTTGTCTAGAGTTTCTTAAAGATTCTTAAGTCTGATGCATCTTATTGCTCGGAAGAAACTAGTCTTTCTATGAGAATACAGAAATCTGAGGGATTTAATGTAGCCTTTCTTGTTGCATTAGTTGAGCAGCTGGCTTGACTAACACATCATGAATAATTTAGTCCATAAGCAACAAAAATGCTGAATTTCATGTACTGGATATTTGTGTTACTGCAGAAAAGTGCCTGGAAATCTCTGAGCTAAAACAACTGTACTGATACCACTAATTAAACATGAATAACAAAAAAAGAATTCCGAACAGATCCAGAATGTTCAGTGAGATGAAAGAAGATGGTAGAAAACAAAGCAAAATAAGACATGCTAAATTTGGGAAATTATTAATTGCAGATATTTTTCATTAGTTTATTCCTAAGAGAGTATATGGAAATCATTGTTTTAAAAGTAAGTAAAAACTCAAAATTATAAATTAGATGTAAGGTTTATTAAAAGTTTCAATTTAAGGCCCCTGATTGCAAGTGAAGGGAGTAAAGCAGATGATTATGTTGGATTTAGCTCAATACATTTAACTCCTAGCAAAACAGAAAGGTCGTAAAGTAAGATTGCTAAGGTTCATATGGATAAAATTAGTTTAGAAATGGAGTTTGAACTTTAGCTCTATACATGATTGATTTGAGACCTTGTGATCTCTATGCTTAAGGATGGCCAGAAAAGTTAACGACTTTTCTATTCATTGTTTAAAGTCAAAGGCAAGAGTGAAGGAATGTTTAAGTGTTTTCATTTGCTTTAGATAAGAATCTATTTTCAAATCCAGATTTGTATAAAGAATGACACTGTTGGTAATACCTTAATACATCCTCAAAGTGTAAAAATTGGTGGAAGTTAATTTTATGACTGCAATACATTATACTTTCAAAATATAGAAATTTAAAAGAAAACGTTAAAAGAAGTTGTAAAATATATTTGTAGTAAATTCATAATTTACTTGATGAATCATAATGATTCTTGAAATTGTACCTTCTGTTCATAAAAAGTAAGTTAATTTTATGTGTACAAAGCTGGCCCGATTTTCAAATTAATATATAGTTTCTGATGTATTTTTATGAGCACCAGAATTTTGAAGTTTTTTAGTTTATTCATATTCTCTGATTATAAATCTTAAACATGATAATAATTTATGCTTTATCAATAGCCCCAAATACTTTCTCACATAAGCAATGCAAACATGCTGTTGTTCTCATTCCTATTTTCTTATGATTTTTTCTACTTTATTTCATATGTATAAAATTAAAATTTGTTTTGTATTTTTCCTTATTTGAAAATATTATTGATGACTGCAATATCTTGCTGATTTTACTTCAGAATACTTAATAGTGTTACCAGTGGAAACTATTTAAATTTCTAATGCAGGAATGTAAGTGAATATCATGCATTGACAAGAAAGGCATAATGCTCTCTTACTTAAATCTGTTCTTTTCAAGACTAGATGTTAAGCAGAATATTTACTTAATGTTGCAAGAGCAAAAATTAAAGTGATGTTGAAAGAAGGCGTATTTTAATTCCATTCCCCAGTACCTTTCTGTAATTAATTTCATAATTATCTTTCATTTCTATCTTGAACAAAGGAAGAAAATTAATTTAGAGCTAACCCATAGTATTGAAGAATTCTGGATTCTGATATAATTTTATCCACTTTTACAAGCATGTAATCACCTTCACACAAAAGCTATGCAGTATGGATGTTTAAGTTTGGAAAAGTGGGTGTTGTGGTTTAACCCTAGCCAGCAACTCAGCCCCACACAGCTGCTTGCTCTCCCCCTGCTCCTGGTGGGATGAGGGAGAGAATCAGAAGACTAAAAGTGAGAAAACTCATGGGTTGAGATAAAGACAGTTTAATAAGTGAAGCAAAAGCTGTGTGCATAAGCAATACAAGTAATTGAACACCAAGCAGGTGTTCAGCCATCTGCAGGAAACAGTAACAGTGATTTGGAAAAACCAACACCATCACTCTGAATGTCCCCCCATTCTCCTTCTCTCCCCAGCTTTTTATGCTGAGTAAGACACCATATGGTGTGGAATATATATCTCTTTGGTCAGTTAGCGTCAGCTGTCCCAGCTGTGTCCTCTCCCAGCTTCTTGTGCACCCTCAGCCTCCTCACTGGTGGGGTGGAGTGAGAGGCAGAAAAGGCCTTGACTGTGTGTAAGCACTGCTCTGCAATAGCTGAAACAACCCTGTGTTATTAACCCTGTTTTCAGCACAAATCCAGTCCCATACCAGCTACTATAAAGAAATATACCTCTATCCCAGCCCAAAACAGCAAACTGGTCAGAAAATAGACTGCCAATTGTCAACTGAAATAAGAAAAGTAAGAAAAAGTATGAAGAAATGGGATATATTTTCTGCAGATAAAGAAAATATCTTTTAATTCAAAAGATACAATATTAAATGCCTAATCATTTTGAGCCCCACAGAGAGTGTTTGAATGTAAGCCTTTGTTCCTGTGTATATGTCAGGGAGTTAAACAGTTATACTAGATCTTCTTGTAATGCCTGGTAGGTAATCACCAAAAATGTGAAAAACTTATATGGCCTCTTGAAACGTTTGTGAAGACTAATTGGTAATTGATTACCTGAAAATGACTTGCTGTAGTGTACTTCCCAGTAATAAGTGCAAAGTCTGAGTTTTCTTTGTCCAGGTTTTATTACTTTTCAGAATTTTCAGTATGATTTTCCTACCGTACTTTGTGACACTATGTAGATAAAATGATTCAGGATATAGTCTTGATATAGTCAGCTTTGGGAATCAACTCAAATGTGTTAAATCTAGATTCAAAAGACTCTGCATCGAAAATAAAATTTACTTTAGCCCACCCTTTAATGTGTTCCAGAAAAAAAGGCAACACCTTTGGTATGCTGTTTAATTTCTCAACCTATTGGGACCCTCAATTAAGACAGAAAACCAAAACAAAACAAAAGAAAAAGAAAAACAAACAAACAAACTAAAGTAAGCTTTCATCCCTTCTAGGGAAAAAAGAAGTTAAAGTGCTTTATTATCTAGATAGTGAAAGGCAACATTCATTCTTTTCTAGCAAAGTTTTAACAAGATTTATAATAATATAAAATCACAGTTTAAGTGAAACCTATTATTCCCGACTTAAAGCTACTTAAGTGAGATTAGCATTTAAATTATCTGTCATCAATTTTATCTAAGTTTTTAGTAGTGGCTGATGCCTATTCAATTCCCGTAGACTAAACTAAAGATATTATTCGTGTCAACCATGATTTTAATCTCAGAGAAAACATAGATATATTCATTCAGGAAGAATCTTGAATTATTGATGCATGACCACATTTATTCATACAGAAGTTGATCTGCTTAGTATGCTATTGATAATATTAGCTCAGTATACTGTTGTTTGTACTTATAAGCCCTACATTAATTGGATTATTGTAAAGTTTATTTCCAAGCTGTTCTTGGGAAAAAAATCACAAAACTATTAACAATCACTACATAACTGCCCTGAAAAACATATGTCTCCAAGATCAATTTACTATGAAATATGTAAATGGCAGTTGTTGATCCATTACCAGTTGCAGAACAGTTCAGCTCTCTCAAGGAATTCTGGATGAATTTTAAAAAATCATAGAATCACAGAATGGTTTCAGTAGGATGTGACCTTAAATATCATCTACTTTCAAACCCCCTGCCATCGGCAGAGATGTCACCCGCTAGACCAGATTGTTCAAAGTCCCATCCAACATGTCCCTGAACACTGCCAGGGATGGGGCATCCACTTTCTGTGTGACCTGTTCCAGTGTCTCACAGTGCAACAAACAAACAAAAAAATAGTTTACTTAACTCACTTTTATCTTTATCCCATAAGTTCAAAACTTTGTAAGTAAGAAGCTTAAATATTATTAAACAATAGTTTTTATAACAAGAGGGTTTTAATCCAACAGAAGTAGCTTGGAGTTTATTTGTTTCATAAAAAAAGAATTAGCACTTTGTGGGGGACTATTTTTTATCCTTCATGTTTGCAGTGGAGCATAAATAACCTAACTGATATTTCTTAAAATGGGTGTATTTATATATAGTTCTAATCAGAATAATCTTCAGTTACAATAATATTAAAGGCATCTCTTGCAATTGTATTATAGAGAGAAAAGACAAAGTGTCAAAAACGTATTCCTTTCACCACCTTAGGCAACTGAAATACTTCCATTCATATGCCAATATTATGATATAGGAATAATGACCTCTACCAACTTTAGACAGATAAAATATTCTTCCAGTTGGAGCTTTGTCCATAGAAACACAGTTTCCTAACAGCTAGAGCAGCATAAGCATGGTAAGACTTTTAAAGTGTACTGAGAACTTATAGAAAGTTTCAAATTAGTATTTTTATACTTTCCAGAAATTCCTATGAACCCTTTATTTGCTTTTCATTTTAATCTGTACAAAGAGCAATCATGACCTTACCTTTCAGAAGTCTCTATTATTTCCTGGTAGCTGCATTACTGTGATCATCAACAATAACCAGCCGTAAAAAATCTGTACATGGAACAAGACTCATAAAAGGACAATGATAGCTAATCAAATATCTCTCTTGAAAACCATTCAGTGTGCAAACTTTCAGATTTTTCTTTCATATGGTAATGTGTTTCTCTGACTCAAGGTTGTCAAGTGACTTCAGATGTATTTTGGTTCAAGAAAGAGACTTGGCTTTGTTAAATGAAATGTGCCATAAAATCCACATTTCATTCATTCACAATTCATTTAAAGGACTTTAAACTTTTTGTTCTTCTGTTACAATTATTAATCCTATTAAGATAATTCTAATCCTCTGTTCCACGTGACATTGGCATGTAAGTTTCTAAGGGCACAGAACTCTTTAAGGTTTTTCACAGGAAGAATGCATCTACATACTGGGATAGTTTTAGAGAACTTCAAGTTGCTTTCTCTCTGTGATGAAATTAGTGATTGGGTGTGAAATGTAATACTAATCAGGGTATAGAATAATTATATGTTCTTAAGGACTATTCAAGACTGCAAATCATAATAGATAGACATGGGTAGATAGAGACCACATAAAGCATAATTTGCAGTGATGCTGTCTGTCTTTTGGCAGCAATTAACTGTTGGATTATGGATTAAAAATTTTTCATGTGCTTATTATTTAACTTCGGCATGCAGGGTGTACTTTCTCACATTACTGTCTTTTATAGCCCTGATATCTGTCCTGGAGGAAATACCCATGTTTTTCTTTTTAGTGGTAGGAATCCAATGGTGTTTCGTCATCTCCCCTTTTGGATAATTACTGTGTCTGAGGCACATACCAGGGTGGTGGAATTTGAGGTTTAGTTCATCCTGACTAAGTGAATATTGTCACACCTTGCACTTTTCACAAGGTGGAAAGCTCTGCCTGAATAACCAGGGATTGTTCAGTGTCTCTTCAGAAGTATGAGGTTATTATGAAAGTTTTGGTGAGGCAATTCTTTGCCTCTTCCATTGCCTTCTAATCTGTTACCAGAGTGGGGTGCAGGAAAGGAGAGGGTGGTTATTTTTTCCCAGAAAGATGGTATCCTCTTTTTCTCTAGTAGTGGCTAAATTTCATCCTAGATGACACATGTTCAACAGGGTAGAAAGAGACCCCTCCTATCTCTCAGATGATCAGTTATGTAGAATAAGTGAGATTTCATTTAATATCATTCGAATCAACTATTCAAATCACCTCAGTCATAGCTGCAAATCACTTTCATAACAGCAGGCCTGGGGGAGATCTGTCAGGATGCAGTAAATGCAGAGATGCTCCCTAAGAAAGGAAGGTGGGAGCTGAGGGTAACAGCAAGGCAGGCAGCAATCGGTGCAGTCTCGTGGTGCACCCGCTGTCAGTCAGTGTATCAAAACTCCTGCTTTTGTGCTCATTACACTTGACTTTCCTTTTGGCAGTACTTGAGTACTTTACACTCCAGATCTCCAACTGAATGTGCTTCACTGAGTTGAAGCATGCCTGCTGTCTGCAGCATGGAGTTGAAAGTAATTTGGAGGTGCAGCTGAGAAAGCACCTGTTCAGGGTTTTAGCTGGGAAAGACGAGAAACCTGACACAAAGTTACAAAAAATTCTCAGGATCTTGCTAGTCTGAGACGTTCTAGCAATGCTAAAATTAACTATGCTGGAGTAGCATTGATATGGATCTTCTGAGACGTGACAGCTCTGTGAATTTCCATGTTACAAAATCCAGCAATCTTCATTTAATGTTAGATACAATTCTCTTCTAATGAAGCATGTCATAGCCGTGGAAGAACTAGCTGAACATAATATAGTTTTCAGGGAAACATCCTTATTAACTGAATTTCCTGATCAAGCGCATCCTGATTTAATAAAAATATATTGATTATCCTGATATAATAAGGAAAGATAACTATGGAATGGAAAAAAATTGAAGCAGATTATTGAAATTTAGACAACATGACACAATTAGGTTTATATGACTTCTCGTTTCTAAGTAGTAGCTTCAATTTCAGTTTCTTCTTTTTTCCCCCTCACTCACAGGGTTTAGCCTTAAGGAGATTCAGAAATATGGTGTTTATCGAAAGTCAGCTCATGTGCTAAAAAAAGTGAATATGAGGGAGGAATGAATATTTTTTTTTAAATTATTGTTCCCATATCTTCATAGTTGGAAAAAGACATTGGAATAGTATGTTTTGCATTATATGATTTTTCTTTTACTGTTATTTTTATAGTAAGTTAGGGTAGGCGTTTTGACCAAAAAAATAAAGAAAAAGGTTTTTATTATTTGGACACTGAGTACTTTTTTTTTTTTTTAGGGAAATGAACACAGGTTTCTGTCTGCTTTATTTATTTTTTTTTCCATTTCTAAGGTGAATTTCTAATTGGAAAGAAAAAGATATGCAGCTTTTATTTGTGCTTGGTGCATGAAATCTCAGGATTTTGGGACAGAACAGTGTTCATGGATTATTACTTCTTTATTTGAAAAACCTGGCAACTCAGTTGAAAGATCTCAGACATAAATATTTGCTTTGTGAGCCTAGGCACAGACTGGAACCTCTGAATGAAGAAGTAGCAGCCTAACAAGAAATCAAGAACATTATTGTTGGACTTTGATCCTCACTGATATATTAAGCTTGCCATAAAGACCCTTGACATCAATTCCATTAATTCCATTAAGCATTAGAAAGTATATATAACTTAATATTACCTCAAATTTGTGCAGAGAAAACTGATAACTTGATTTCTTAGCTCTCTTGTGCCTGTATTCTGCTAAGTTAATGCTGACAGAGTATACTGTTCGATTCAGTAGTCCTAAATGTACATTAAATCATGTTGCAAGAGAAGGCATCATCCTGCCTAAACTCTGAATATAAATTGTCTTCAGGTCTTTGATTTTTTAGTCTACTGACAGTCTCTTGAACACTCTAAAGGGGAAAAAAAAATCACAAGAAGAATATGTAAAAAATGTTAACAGTATGAAATAAAAATTAACTTAGTGTTCTGAAAAATGCTCAACACCACTGCTTATTAGCGTACTTTAATGTTCTTATTTAGTAACATTAATTGCATCATAACCAGCACAGGCACAAACACACGGAAACCCTTATCGCACAATCACCGAATCATAAAATGGATTGGGTTGGAAGGGGACCTTGGAGATTATCTGCTTTCAACCCCTCTGCCCTGGGTAGGGACACCTTCCACTAGACTGGGTTGCACAGAGCCACATCTAACTTGGCCTTGAATATCTCCAGGGATGAGGCATCCAAAACTTCCCTGGGCAACCTGTTTGAGTGCCTTGTCATTCTCACAGTAAAGATTTTTTTTTCTAATACCTAATCTAAATCTACTCTCCTTCAATTTGAACCCTTGACCTGTCACTGCAGCGCTTGTAAATAGTCTTGCCCCATCTTTCCTGTAAGTTCCCTTCAGCTACTGGAAAGTCACAATTAGGTCACCCTGAAGCCTTCTCTTTTCCAGGCTGAACAGTCCCAGCTCTCTGCCATTCCTCATAGGAGAGGTGCTCCATCCCTCTGATCATCTTGGTGGTCCCTTCTGGACTCACACAGGTCCATGTTCTCCTGTACTGGGGACCCCAGAGCTGGATACAGTGCTCCGGGTGGGGTCTCTTCAGAGCAGAGTAGAGGGGCAGAATCACCTCCCATGACCTGCTGGCCACACTGCTTTTGATGCAGCCCAGGATATGACTGGCTTTCTGGGCTGCAAGTGCTCATTGCTGG
>JAYRBT010000001.1:64662207-64673209 GCA_036023395.1 Myiotriccus ornatus | reverse complement strand
GATGAGGCTGGATGTGGCACTGAGTGCCATGATCTAGTAATCACAGTGGGGTTGGATCAAGGGTTGGACTTGATGATGTCAAAGGTCTCTTCCAGTCCAGTTAATTCTATGATTCTATGATTCTCTGATAATAGTCTTTCAGATGCATGCACTGAGGATCTGTTTTGGTAACTATGGATTACATTTTTAAGCCAATTGTAAAAATAGTTACATTATCTGCCTTATTAGTCCTTTATTTTGATAATAGTACAGCAAAACAACAGATTCAAAACTTGCACAAGCAAGGTTATTGTTGATGTTTTGTTTTGTCATTTATAGGGGCAGTTGTTTTGGTTTGGTTTTAGAAATAAAAGATGTTCCTGCAAAGACATGTTTTCTAGGTCCTTTCAGTGTTACTTTGGAAACCATTAAGTAAGCCTACAAGAGAGCATCTTCAATGTAAGTAAGAGATTAGTAAGATTGTAGTCTTAAGGGCTGGTGAAACAGTGATCTTAAAGTCTTTTAAAAATCAGTTAACTGTTCCTACTTTTCTGCCCCTGCTGCAAAAAAAAACCCAGCCCTGCAAAACCGCATATTCTACAATGAAATGGTATACTTGCGACATCCATTCTATCTTCTCTCATTGCATGGTATTGCTTTTCTAGGAATTTCTAGCATTTTTTATTCACCTTCATGTCATTCACAGATATTGGCTGACCTGGAAAACCATGTGCTTTTTAAAGATGACCTAGAATGTCAGAAGCTTATTCTGGAAGCCATGAAATATCATCTTTTACCGGAGAGAAGAACTCTCATGCAAAGTCCAAGAACTAAGCCTAGAAAATCTACAGTTGGGACACTTTATGCTGTTGGAGGAATGGATAACAACAAAGGTATTAAAGGATATTTGTTGCTTTATAAAAGTTGTACTTTGCATTTTCTTTATCAGAAAATGGTGAAATAACCTTCTCTTCCAAGATTGGTGTGGGGATGTCTAAGTTGGTCAAGAAATGCTGCCAAGACTTTTGTTCTAATAAAAATCTACTGATATTTAAGGAAAAGCATAATACTGTTAGAAAAAAGAAACTGAGATTTTAATTCATTCTCTGTGCAAAATTATTATAATTTTCAGAAAAATATTTAACAAAAAAAACTTGAATGAAGTTAATTTACCTTAGTTTTAGATTTCTAGAAATTATGTTCTCTATAAGTAAGTCAAATGCTTCTTTCACTCTTTTTTAACCAATGAACAAAGGCAGTTTGATGTGCAGTGTATTCCATCCTTAAATAGTTGTCTAAAATATTATGGATGATTCATGGTCTTCTAATGAAGAAATTTGTCAGTCATTTAGAGAAAAAAAACCTAGATAACTAGCTTAAACTAGATTTCTACTTTGTCAAAAGATAATGGAAGATGAAATTATCCTAATTTTTCTGTGAAGTAAAGTAGAAGGCAGTGAAATTTAAATTAAAGTACTTTGTTGTTATTTGTTGGGATTTAGAATTACAGTTACATACTTTCATTTCTGATAAGAAGTCTAATCCACTGATTTCTTGAATGGAATTAAATAAAATATTTGAACTAAAAGTTAGCTGTGTTATAAGCCTACATACTCAAGAAAGGCTTTTATTATTTATTTGGTGATATTCACTGACAACTCCACAGCATCTTAAATTTTAATGTCCATATTAAGACTGAAGATCATGCCTTCAGAAACACTAGTTCTAATATAAAATAATCTGTACTTAAAAAAAGTATTAAATTATATCCTCAGGATTTTACAACTTTGTGTCTAGGGTGTAGTTATTGCAGTTGTTTCACTAAATAGCTGTGGCAACATCATCTTCAAAATCACATGTCATGCTTTTACCATGAAAGTTACACCAACGAGAAGGATGTATGACATTTGTGCATGTGTGAAAAATAAATGGGCAGCATCAAGAGAAGTGTGACAAGCAAGTCAAGGAAGATTCATGCTAACAGTTTTGCTTACATATCAGGAAAAGGTTTTTCATAGATGGTGGCTGGGCACTGGAACAGGCTCCCCAGGGAAGTGGTCACAGCACCAAGCTTGCTACAGTTCGAGAAGCATTTGGACAATGTTCTCTGGCAGCTGGTGTGACTCCTGGGGATGGTCCTGCACAGGGCCAGGAGTTGGACTTGATGATCCTGATGGGTCCCTTCCAACTCAGCATATTCTGTGACTGTAATTCTGTGATTTTTAAAAGTCCCTTCAAACCCAAATTGTTCTATGATTCTATGATAATAAGAAAGTGTTGATGAAAGACTCAATATAAATATATTCTTACTGTAGCTGCAGATTATTTTTGTCCATTTAGTATTTATAAACACTTGTATATATAGCTAAATGTGAGGTGTGGATATGCACAGAGCATTGTCTTTGGATCATAAAATACCTAAAATACAAATGTCCTCTTACTCAGAACAAATTATTTTGAACACAAGTATTCATTGTGGGTAGGAAATAAACCCAATTTGGGTGCAGCAGTATTTGTTCTCATTTGCTATAAATATCTGTTCCTCAATCAAAATGTAGAAATATTCAGGAAGAGAGCACAGAGTGTAGCACCATTGCAGCACAGACACACAACCTCTTTTGCAGTTTCAGATCAGGCAGAAGCTGTTTTTTTCTGTAGCAGCAGAAGAGGACACAGAGCAACAGAGCTTCAGCCCTCTGTTGGTGAAAACTCTGACTGAAGATAACCAGGACTTTTACATGCTTACAGCAGACAAAAACTGCTCTGAGAGGGGGCCTGTTATGGCAGAGCAGCATCTGCACAGTAGGAGCCTTTGTTACAGCTGATGTAATATGTATTCCCAGTAACTCAGGTTCTGCAGCTGTGCAGTCTCAGCTTGCATCTGTTCAACTCATACCTCTTGTGACCTTTGACTAGCTTTTATGCCCAATAAGTCTTGTTTCCACATGTCGGTTCAGGAGACCTGAGTACTGTTTGCTTGTTTTGAAGAGTCACTGAGTTCATAAAGCAAGCCTGAATATTTGGGCTGTGAGATGATGCTGATACTGTGTTATGTCTCCTCAATAATTAATAATTTATTTTTTCCCCCACAACTTTCTTCACTGAAATGCTGACTTGGATGGTTGCAACTCACAATGATGTATTTTTAATGCTTCCTGGTTGCTACCAAATATGAAACAGTTATGTATAAGATCTGGATGAGCTAAACAAATAAGCAATTTATTAACTAACATATAAAATAGTGGCTAAGTACAAATATTATGAAAGTATTTGAAAGTTATGTGGCTCATCACATAAAAAGCAACCTAGCATGCTAAGTTAAATTTATTGCTAACAAAATAAGAACTAAAGAGTAAAAGAAAAAAACAGTCTTAAAACACACCACCTTCTCTCCGCTCCCCCTGGGAAAGGGGGGAGGGGGGAAGTCACAGCCAGCGTCTGCTTCTGCGGCTGTTAAAATCTATCTCTTAGATAGGAACTCTTCCCAATTCACTGTCGTGGGGGGTCACTTTTCCATCAGGCAGAGAGGTCTCTGCACTTTGATGGTCTCCGTGGGCTGCAAGGGGGCAACTTGCTTCACCATTGGTCATCACCACAGTTACAGTGGGTAATAGTTTTGAGTCCTTCCCATGTTTTCTGTGGGGTCCCTTCCCACAGAAGACAGTCCTCGATAGACCTCTACTGTGTGGGTCTATCCCTAGGGACACAGTTCTTCCATAATCTGCTGTCCCTTGGGTCACGAATGAGCTGCATTAGTGTAGATGCCCCACAAGTCCTACCCGAGACAACTTGCTCCAGAGCAGGTTTCTCTCTCCATGGGCCACAGGTCTCCAGCAAGACTCTGTTTCATCTTCGGCCTCCTCACGCACTCCTCTGTTCTGGCATGGGCTCCTTCATGAGCTGCAGAGGTGGGTCTCTGTTCCTCAGCAGTTTTCTATAGGCAGCAGGGGTCTCAGCTTTCAGTCTTTCCCCTGCTGGAGGGGGAGAGGGAGGCCTCTGGCCTTGGAGTTTATATTGCTATCTCGCGTTCTCTTCTGCTCTCCTCTCCAGTTGAAATTTCTTCTGCACAACAAGCCTTCCCTTCCTGTGTTCTTAAATATGTTATCACAGAAGTGAATACCATTGGCTCGTAGTGGGAAGTTCATCCTAGAACTGGATATCATTGGCTTTTTCATAGAACAGCAAAAGCTTCTAGTAGTTTCTTATTGAAATTATTTCTATGGCCCCCTATAACTAAAGATTCAGCCACTTGAACCCATGACACCAGGGAAGGGGTTGAGTCCCCATCCCTGGAGGTATTTAAAAGATGTGTAGATGTGGCACAGAGAGATGTGGTTTAGTGGTGAACTCAGCAGTGCAGGGTTAAAAGTTGGACTCAATCGTAAGGGTCTTTTTCAACCAAAATGATTCTATGGTTCTGTGTTTACTCACTTCCACATAATATATTTCAGTATTCTTTCTTATGGTTTCTGGAGTTCATGATTTCCAAAAAAATTACATATTTAAGGGTTGTTTTTTTTAAACGTAAATGTATGTTGGTGTAATCCTTTTTTTTTCTCAGACATTTAATAGCTAGCAATGGTAAACAATTACAGCATAATTTACCTTAAATGTAAAATGAACTAATAAACAAGTAACATTCCATTAGCTTTAGCTCAACACTGTGTACCAATAACCAACTCTGTTTTCCTTTTTCACACTGTCTGGAAGACTAAATACGAAAAGAATAATGGGAGTATATAAGCAGGAACAGCAACACAGAGAAGTATCTCTCACTGGAGTCATTAAGACAGCATAGTAATGAGACTGTCATTGTGGTGAGTTTTCTTGAGAAAATTAGAATGCCAAAGAGGCAGGCAGGCTTTGCAGAATGGATAACAGAATTTTTCAGTTTCTGTATTGCAAATGTGCATCGAAACTTGTTTGTCCTTTTAGGTTTCTTTAATGAAACAGACTAAGTTACCTGTTTGAAAATAAAAAAATAGAAATCCACTGCTTTTTAAAACAGAAAATAAGACAATGGATTTTGGGAAAATTAGTTTTATCTACTGCAGAAATTCATATTTTCAGTCATTTTAATGTAGCCCAAGAGTTCATCATTGATATGTGCTTGATAAACTGCAAAGAGAGTATGATTTTTAGTTTGATTCATTGAAACCAAAATGAACCGTTTCAGGAAACATATACATATATTTAGCTAGCAACAAAACATTCTGGAGAGAGAAACTATAATGAAATAACAGGAATTAACCTCAGGAAGTACAACATGGGGAAGTACAAAGTCCTGCACCTCAAGAGGAACAACCCCTGGAACCAGTATAATCTGAGGGCCACCCAGCTGGAAAGCAGCTAGGCAGGAAACAACATGCCATTATTTTGCCCCTATACCAAACGTCTGCATAACCATTGCTTGGATAATATGGAAAAGCCAAAATTGCACATACAGATTTGATCCCTGGTAGCAGGTCTAGGGAGCAGAGGAAGCTGTACAGAGGACCAACCTTTCCATCTCAACCTTTCCTTTTTCTGTCTTAAATTCTGCTATCAAAGAGTCAAGCTAATGATCAAAATTGTCCTTTCTGGCTTGAAAACAAGAGACCCATGTGGACATTGTGGAGATAAGATCTTGTGGACATTGGAGATAAGATCACAGCATATTCTCTGTGCAAAGCTCTTAAAATCATTCTTCACCAGATTTTCTTTCTTTAGTTATGCATTTTTATTCCAATTCAGGTTTAAATACCCCTCTATTCCTTCTCTCATCAGTCATTAAATTCATATTAAATCATTACATTTTCCACACTCTGCTCAGATCTCATTGGAAATACTGGTGAGTCCTTTAATAGCATCTCAGATAGATGATGAAAAGACTGGAGCATCTCTCCTATGAAGAAAGGTGGAGAGATCTGGGACTGTTTAGCCCAGAGAAGAGAAGGTGAACCAGATGACCTCCAGAGGTCCCTTCAACCTCAGCTCTTCTGTGATTCTGTAACATGTTAGTGTAATTGTAGAGTGAAAGTAGAGCTTAGTTAATTACTTTAGGAGAGGAATATAAAATACACTGGCTAATCACTAATGAGATAATTAAATCTATAGATCATACTAAAATTCTCTCCGAATCCAGTTCTTGTAAGTATTAACATGATTATTTCCTTCTTTTCACTGGTGTGATTTTCAATATGTTCCAGAACATTCAGTCTCAGGCCAACTAGCAGTCAAAGCACTTCTGAATAGGAAAAAAAAAAAAGTCCAGATTTTAACACCATCTGGTAGTTTTTCACTACTTATTTTATATAATTTAATTTCTGGATTTTTTTTTTCATTGTAGTTATCTTCTGACACTGCTGATTCAGTTATGGTTTCAAATAAAGTGAAGATCCTGAAGTGATCTATTCTGAAGCCTACATGGCTTCAAATAGAAGAGCCAAAATTATCACACACAAGATAAATTTCACCTTGGCAATCTGGAATTCACTGCTGTTTGTTGGTACAAACTATGGGGTCAAGCAGACAGCGCAAGAGGCTGCTGCATCATGGGTGTATTTGGAGGATTATTCTCCCAAGAACACCCCTCTGTTCCTCTTCATTACTTCCCTGCTATTTACTCTTCTGTATGATATTTCCAGTGCAGATATTTTATCACTGATTAAAGTGCACAGAAAAAAAAAAACCACCAGAAAACCTTGTGAGCAGTATGGATAAGACACATGCCTGGCAGATGGATGATTTAGAGAATTTCTATACTGTCAGAAACATCATGTTTTTCTATACACTAGCCAATTTGTTTCCTGATCACCAGAGTTTAATTTCTGGTTGTTACTACTGGGATTTGCTGTAGAATAAACCAAAAAATTTCTTCCAGTGCAAATTCTGAATCTTGTTCTGGAGGCAATTCACTTCTGGAACCACCCTCAATAGCCAGTGTGGCTAAGTTCTAAAAAAACAGTGGCACCTTTCAGTGCAGTTCTCCAACTCTGTCTTGCATCTTCAACCACCTCATTAACCTCCATGACAAATTCTATGAAATGCTCAAAAAGTCTGTATTTTCAAGCACAAGAACATCCAAGTAATCTTCTACAGAGCTTTCACCTTGTTTTTAACACTCTGAATTGGAAAACAAACACAATTATCTCTTTGGACTTCAGATGGCACCATATAAAACCCAATGGGCATTATCTGGCTCCTATCTGTGCAAGTTAGGATAGCACCCTTTACAGCAGGTTTACCTTAGAGGGAAGTAATTGCAGCAAAACAGAATCTCCCAGGAACTGAGCTAACAGCTAAGCAGTGTGGATGAGCATCTGCACAGCTATAATGAAAAATAATAAAAGAAAGCTGGGGGTAATGGGAAATTGGTCCTGTTGCAGCTCCAAACTGCTCAGTTCATATTGCTTAAACCAAATCATGATCAAAGTAGCTTATTGATTTAGTATAATACATAATGAACTGAAACCAACCAGATGAACTATGTGTTTAGAATAAATATCAATCATACAGTAAATAAACTGCAATACTAGACACTTCCAAAATATTAATTAACATCTTTAAACTTCTCAGCATCCTTCTTGAGCAAATCCTCTGAAGTTCTAGTCACAGACACACATGTTCACACAGACACACACACAAATGCTGATACATGCACTCCCTCTCTCACAGTTTGTGTAGGTCACCATCACCCCCTCCCCATTGGTGGAAGCCCCACTGGGTGCACACCCCTCCTGCAGAATATGTAGTTCCCCTAGCATTTGCTTTTGTCCACATGTAGAACTTGCCTTTTATTATTAACACATTATTTGCACAGGTTACGGTGGGAAGAGGCCTGTTTTTAAGGAAGAGGCACACGTTTTGTTGTTTAGCAAAGGTAGACTAGCATAGGGCATGATATGAATCATTAATAAAAGTAACTTTTGTAGGTGTTAGATAAAAACATAAACCATGAATGTTTTATGTAATAAAATATAACACTATATTATAAAACAAAACACCCAACAATAAAGACATTGCCTAAAATCACTGTGGAAAAGCTGTCATTTCTGATACTCAAAAATATAAACATTAGTGGAAAAAACTTGTGTTGGTTTTAGAGAATTCTGATCATATAGAATAACTGAATATTCCCAAGGGTTTTCTTTTTTTTTTTTTTTCATATCACTTTATGGAAAATTTTTGTGACATTTTAATACAGTGTTTTCACTCAAAAAAATGTAAGATTCTTTTTGTCTACATGTTATAGTTTTTTTGAGAGTTTAAAGGAAATTCTTGCAGTCTGAGTACAGAGTAGTGAACTGCTACCCTTTGCTACCATTTTCTCTATAGCTTTTTCAATATGCCAAAAGATTCTTCTTGGTATCTACATCAGTAACCTGCTTAGGTCACATTCGTTCCACTTGAGTAACGCTCTTTTCAGTTCAAAATGTAATGTTGCAGATGACTAGATCAAGGTCATAATTTTGCACCTATTCACAGCAGCATCTCTAAATCTTGAACAAAATTATCAGAGCACCCGTCAGCAGCAGCTTTAGCAATAGCAAAATCAGCAGAAAGTCTTACAGGGGAAAAAAAAGTAGAAATGTTTTTTATTATAAATGTAGAATTCCTACGCTTCTTTATGGGTTTAAATGCTGAATCATTCTAACAATAAGGAAAAAAAAGGTGCCTTTATGGTGGAAATGTCTACATTGAATAAAAAGGTGGGGTTGAGGGCAAGGGGAGATATTTAGGATTTGCATCTGCTTATGAAGCGATTTTCACTTTTTTTTTAAACATGAAAATTCCTGCATTTATACCTAGCTAAAATAAATACACTGCATTCATAGTACCAGACAACCTTCATTACTTCACGTAGCCTACATCAGCTTCTTCAAAAATACTTCATAACATCTTTGAAAGACAGGTTCTAGATATTTCTGCATTTGACTTAAAATATTTGGTTGCAAACAATATTGCTATACATTTATTCTTTTTCATGCATTGACCTTGTTATATGACTGGTCTTCAAATATTAACTATGCAAAAAATATGAGAATGACAACCAGTTTTATACAAAATTCTTCATTTACAAATTATTAGCAAGGAAATGGAATATGCTTAATTTAGAAAAAGATGAAGTGTAATAGAAGATAACTAGAATATCACTTGAAAGGTTTCATGAAAAAGTCATAAATCATAAGCTTACAAATGGTAACTAAAGCAAAAAAAGAAAAAATTTATATTGTGCAATTGAGTACTGTTCTGTAGATAAAGGTAAAATTGTGAGATCTAGTACTTTATTGTTTCACAGAAATATGGGATGGTAGGATCACATTCACCCCTGCTGCCACACACAGAGGAGCTGTCAGCAGCAGTTGGACATTCATGCAAAACTACCCTGATCATCTACAGTATTTATTTTTTAAAGTTTTCTTTCTCTGTAGGTCTCTCATTACTTCATAGACCTTGATTAATCAAAGTTTATAATGCCCATGAAAGTATGCACAATACACAGAACTAATCTCATCCAGTACCCAGCTGGATCATAAACAGAATTTAAGTTATCAAAAAAAAATATGTTGAAATGTATCCAGAACACCAAGAAACATCCTTATCTTCTTTTTGGAAATCATTTGTGCTCCTATAGTCACGGTTTAGGTTTTAAATTTACTACACACTTTTTTTAATCATACCAATAGATATTAAATTAATTCTGTTTCACCTCTCTATGTTTTTTTCATGTACTCTGTCTTCAGTGCTGCACACTGAAATAAGGCTGTTTTGGAGCTCTGTCCATCTGAAAAATAAGGGGTTATGCATGTGTGTATGTAGAGAGGAATTGCCTGGGTGTGCAGCACTTTTACTGTAAAATCCTCAATATTCTGTGTATTTGTTTTTGTTTAATCTTTACAATTTCATATCCAATATCTTAAAGAGAGTCTAATAAGTCATGTATTTCCTTTTTTACCATTAGACAACTCAAAAACTAGTAGTGATACACAGGTGAAGAAACCTATAATAGAATACATTTTTTAATGTACTTTCATGTAAATTTTTATATAGCTAGCAGTATTTTTATCTGGGTCAATGTGTATTTTACTTATACTGTGGCATTCCATGTTTTGTTTTACAAGAAAATGTGCCTATCTCTGCATAATACACATGTATGCTGCAACTAAAAATGAATAATGAACTTTTACTTTATGTATTTTTTTTATATATATATATGTATTTTATTTGTATCTTCATATTGAAACTGTATCCCCAATTACCTTAGGAAAATATACTGTACTCTCTTCTCAACTGCTTTCTTCCATCCTCATGTTCTTGGGAAATTGGATTTTCTGGTTTTCTGAAACATATAATCAGAATTTTTTTTTTGAAAAGTGCTTGTCTACAGATTTCTAACATTGCTGAGACATCCTATCACAGCCTGTATAGACCAGGGTAGGCAGTATTAACCAACACTGTTCATTTCTTTGAGTCTGAACTGTTTGGAAGTTGCTTCAGCTAGGAGCTGGCTCTGCTGACTGCCAGTAAGGGCAGACAGGAGAGGACTTTCTTGTCATAGCTGGCATGTGATATAAACAGTTTTTGCTTGTCACTGGAACCAGCATCTGACTGACTGTTCCTGCACTGCACCACAAAATGGTGGTTTAAAAATTCTAGATACTTATCTCACCTTAGAAGTGGAGAAAGTGAATGAGGATAGGGTTCTGTCCTTCTCTCTGCTAGTTGCATATGTCCAGGGATACTCTATAGTCCCTCCAGATCTGGTGGCAAAGCGTGGCTCACTGTCCTGCAGTGTAATTATTGATTATATGTGCACTTTTTCAGAGTTAATGAAATAGTGTGAGGACTATGTCACAGACAACAAGAACGGTGTTTGCATTTCAGGGTATGGATGCTTAAAAAGTGTAAAGGTGCTTAAGCTTAGAAAACCTGTTGAAATCCTTTTCAGTACTGCAGGGTGGAAGAAATCAAATGTGCTGCATTCTCATCCAGTCTGCCATTGTGGATTGGACCCTGAAGTGAATGTTGCATACAAATGTGT
>JAYRBT010000001.1:64623418-64651245 GCA_036023395.1 Myiotriccus ornatus | reverse complement strand
ATAAGTCATACTACCTATACTGGAATACCCACCAGAATATAAATTTTATAAGGTGTGGAAAACTGAACCGTTCATTGCCTGTTCTACTAAAATCACTTGGTGTGATAGAATTATTACAACATCATGAAAAGTAAAAATGGAAAAGATGTGTTGGGAGGAAAGGGTAAAAAGAGGATGAATGGTGACAAAGATGGTAGATTCGCTCAGGTATCCTTGCAGCTGGGAATACTAAGGCCTCTAGAATAACAGTGTGGGAAACCCCATATATCATGCCTACTGCCGTTTATCCTCTGTTTTGAGAAGCAGAATGTATGTGTAGAGATAATGTAGGTGTTTGTAGAGACTTGGAGGCACTCTCATGGGCATACTTGAGCTCCCTTTTCTGGGAGAGAGATCAAAGCTCAGAAATCATAAAAAGCACAGGGGAGATCAGAAAACGGTGGTAAAACTTACATGTGTGCGTGCCCTTGATAAATGGGTGCCAACAGCAGGCCAGCCACCTACCAGGATAGACTGAGCCTGGTGGTGCCTGTGTTCCCACTTGCGTGTCTCTGCCTGGGTGTTACTTTGGGGTCATCTGGTTAGCAAGGAAATGAAATAGATTTACTCTTTGCATTTCAGCTGTGGTTTTGTGGTTATTCGGGCTGCCTGCCTCTGTCGACTTGCACAACAGGCTATGTTATCTTGTCCGTTCCCCTGAGTTACAACTAGCGGCAAGTCTTTTAATGTGCTGTTGGGTCAATATCTCACAAAATGGACATGCTTTCCTGCCCCTCTAGTCACAGCAGTGGACACTGCTAATGCATACATACTGCTGGTGTTAAACAAGTCTTAACATACAAAACAGTGATGGGAATCTATATCAGATGGCATCATAACACTAAATAGCGCTGTGATTTAGAATTGTTTCCTAAATTTAAATTTAATTATAAATTGGAAAATACATGAGAGAATACATAAATTACATGCAGAAATACATGTAATATCTCTTTTACCAGTGTTCCAAAATGTTGCAGAATCTGTTATTAGTTTCAGTACTGTTCCCAAGGGTATAAAAAATACAGTAATTTCAGCTATAACACAGGAAAACATTAAGAAAACATTATGGAATTCTTGATAGAGAAAAAACTTTTCCCAGTGACAAAAGAGAGGGATCCATGATCAAAAACCCTTGGTGATCAGTTAAAAGAATAATTTTGGACTGGTCATTTTACAGATGCTTTTGGTCAATAGATTTTTAAAATACCATTATAATTTAAGTTGAGGAGAGTTGAGGTTATGACTGGAGAAAAACTGGTACATTTTCGATAGGAAAAATAAAGGAACAGAGTAGGCATTTGACCACTTGAGTTTTTTGGGTTTTTTTTCTGTGGAATCACTTTTGAATTTTTCTATTGAAGAAATTCTGGCTTTTTGTAAACAATATGTAAAATGAGAAAAGAAACATAAACTGAGATGATTAAATGCAGTTGTTTAGAAAGTATTAGAGATGTGGTCATTATTTGGAATTGTGTAAGAATCATGATATATTCTTTACTGAGAAGCTTAGTTAACAGAACTTGGTTGCTTTTTTTTGTTGCAACTTTTTTCTAAGTATCCCATAAAGTCGTTATTTCAGTAACGCCCTTTGTAATGAGAAATTAGTCTGAAGTAATAAATCTTTTTTGTTTGTTTTCTAAACTCTGTGCTATGTTATGTCCATGTAGTGATAATTCTAGAGCAGTTTGCATTGGATTTTGAATACAGGATTAGAAATAAGCACCCATCCTTTTTGTGGATGTCTTTTTGTTGACATAGCAAAAAATTTTCAGATGTACCCCATTGTAACTAAAGTCACAACCAGGTAATACAATTCATTTTATTCTGTCTTCATGTAATCTTCAATAGCTCTGTGTATATATAAGTTGATATATGTAGAAATGAGGAAATAAAAACTGTCAGGTCTTGTAGTGAAAGTACATAGTGTAGGAAGTCATATGTTCGGCAATTTCCAAGCTGCCAATGAAAGATGAGGGAAAGCTCTGGTAATGGTAGTGTTTGCAATAAGTGCTGCTAAACTACCAAAGAGAAAGGGCAGACTGTGAGATGCAAAACTATTATTTAAAGTAATAGTGATTCTAATATCCCTGTTAAGTAATCCATAAAACAGAATAGAATATGAAAGAGTAATAAGACACAAGAAAGGAAGTGAAAGGCAGATTGTGGTTTATAAATTCAGCAGTTTTATGAAGCAATTCTGCATTCACTTTTCCAGTTTCTTTGCTGAACTTAATAGTCTGCACAGAGGAGAAGAGAGAAAGGAAACCAGTGATAGACTAATTAAAATTTTAGTTACCAAATCCAGTAAACCATGACTTTAAAAAAAAGAAAAAGAACCAAACAAAAGATTGGTACTGAGTTTGTCTTTCCAAAATAAACAATTCAGTGCCACAATGAGAAAATTAGGCTTCCAGTATAATTAAGGGAGAACAGCAGTTTTTTCAAGTAGGTGTTATAAATTGTCTTGTTCTTTCCCTGAACTATGTAAAGTGTCTAAGCTCTTATTTTAGGTTTTGGCTTTGTAAATATGCTGATCTCAATGTCCATAGCCAAGCATGTATTTGCAGGATAATCAGTGTGAGAAGGACGTTAACAGGTCATGGCGTTACCTAATAAAATCCTGTACAGCTTCAAGTGGAGGCAAGTTAAATATTTTTCCTCCTCCGCTCTTGGAAGAGAGAATTTTGCCAGTTGTAGTCATCTGAGAGAAAATGCTATAAACGCCTTAGATTTATTTATACAGGATATCGGCCTAGCGTAGATAGAATTCGCTCTACAAAAATGTAAGTATCTGCCTCTGAGTAAAATTTGTTTATGGTAACAAAGAATATGGTATATATATGGTAACAGGGCAAAAATTAAAGGATGAGCATAAAGAAGGACCCACACAAATCATATTGACACTTCAGCAGATAAGGCTTGCACTTCAGAGTAAGGCCCACTTAAAATTTGGCCGCTAGCATTCACTGAAGTATTGAACCACATAAGTTATATTCCTCTAGAGCCAAGCTAAAGTCTGAAAATAAGCTATAAATCTTTTGGTTCAGAAGCAGAATATTACTACCATATTATGTTTATAATCTAAAATGAAATTCCCGAATCAAATCATCATAAAAAGGATCATATTTGGATCTAGTTCCATTTAGATAGACAGAAGAGTCTAGATTCCTTCTTTATAAGAACATAGCAAACTAGAACCTTAGAGATAAAATTTGGGTACCACAGCTTAAATTCCTTTTTATCAGCTGTACTTAGTGGAAAGCTCTTTTCTTTTTTTTTTCATTTCAGGGAAAATTAAGACTAATAGCATAAGCTGGCTTTATGCAGTTATACTGACATTAAGACTCTGCATTTATACAGAAACAGACTCAAAACAGTGACAGTTTCCTATAGTTCAAATTTGGTCATTAAGGCCATTGACTTTCAAATGTCATTTTACACTTTTTGATTTAGAAGTGAGTTTTGCCTGGAACAGTGTGGATGAACAGAGCAAATACACCAAACATAGTTGCAGCATCTTAATGAATGCTTTTATCTTTTGCCCTAAAGAAAAACAATATATGTATTTGCAAAAGAATTAATAAGTCTTTCTTTCCAGTCAGTAATCCACTTCTAAGAAACAAAGCTGAGAAGCTTTTTTTCAAATAAGTGTAGAATTTTGCAATTGGACTTAATGTAAGGACATACAGAATCAGCCTATTCCTGCCCTTATGTTGCTCCTTATTCAGCCTGAAGTGCTAATTTGGACATACTGAATTTCAGCTTCAGATGAATAGAGGAGTTTTCCATCAAAAAGGAGTACAATAAAAGCTTCAGAGTTAAACTACAAAAGAAAGTGCTCTTAATTAAAAAAAAAAAAAAAGCATTGTCTTCTTAATAGGAACAATTTTAATGTTTTCTGTGATAGCCAAGTATAAGAAAAATCAGAAAATTGTAATTAAGCACAAATATAAATATTTTTCATTGTAGCTAAATTAGGTAGATTATATTTTCCACTTCTTAACTTCACAGGTGATTTAGCCAAGAATACTCTACTGAAAATATAATTTTAAAAGCCAGTTATATCTCTAGTAAAGCAAATATAACTTAGATTCCAGTTGAACTTGAATTTAGAAAACCAAAGAAGTTGTATTGAGTGTGCATGTATAATTTGAGAGATGTCAAAAATATATGATCTCGAAAAACTGTTTAAGATACAAAAATAAAACAAATTATTCCTTCATAAAGCAATAAATTGAAAAATATTATATATAATAAAGTTTCTATATATAAATACTGTCATAAAGCAAATATTTTTAATCCCTTTGCTTTCCATTGATGAAGTAAAGAAGGTAATTTTCAACAATAAATTTGGAACATTTTAAGAACTTTTTAAAATGAGCCTTCAGTGCAATATCAGAAAAAGTATCAGATACTAACCTTAATAGATCTATAATAGCAAAATAATACATGATCACATTGAAACAAGTAAAGGAGAAAACGAATCTAACACAAATTTATAATGAACAGGTCACTACAGTAAAAAATATGAGGATTAAATATGAAGTTTATGAAGTCAATACGGAAAGTGATCACACCTCTACTTTATTTTATGCCAGATAAACTTTGTTTGTAAACAAAGCCTTTAAAGAATAAGTATTACTAACAGATTTTTTAAAATACTTTGACCAGGAAAATATAGGCTACAGGATTTATGAGCACAGTTGATCAGATACACAGCAAAGTAGCAAAACCACTACCCGTACAGACTGTCTGAGTTTTACCTTTTTCATGAAATATTATAAAACATAGGTTATTACTTGTTGAACACTGAAATCTAATGATGAATGATACCGGTCTTTAGGCCTAGTTTGAAGGATAATTTTCAAGTCAGTGAGAGTTGAACTTTAATCTTCCATTTCAAAAACATTTGTTGTAGCAGTTAAGCAATGATGTTATTTTAGATAGCGCTAAAGCCTCAATAAATACATGCTTGTGTATGGCATTACAATCTATCTGAAAGGCATGGTAGGAACCATTAAAGTATACTGGGAATATAAATAAGAGCTTGGTGCAGCCTTAACACTCCCATCCATGATAACTGTAAAATAAACTATAAAAATGAAGAAGATAAAAAGGATCTTTGTTCTTCTCTACTAACTTGCAGGATAGATTTTTCCTTTTATGTACCACCATTGCTACCAAGGAGGCGAAAATGGCAAATTTACATTTTCCATCAGCATAGAAAAGAAAATAGGTAGGGGTTTTTTTCTGGGTTTGGATATATTTTTTCTTTTTGAATTTTACAGCAAAATAAATCCAAATTTTATGCATGTTGTGTGTATGTAAAAGAAACCAGCCTGTCCAGATTAAAAAGAACAGAGGTAAAGAGACAGATGCATGAGAATATGAGATTCCATTCTGGACATCAGGGCAGCTATGAACCTGCAGTGTCCTTATGGACTGGAGGCCGGAGACAAAAGGCAGGAAGAAAGAAATGTCAGTAAAATGAAGATAATTGAATTAGCATTGAAACCAACAGATTAGCTCATGCCCTATTGGTATGAAAAAACTGTAATTTTTTATGATTAATTAATTTCCCAGAAGTGCTGTAAGCAGAACAACTATTTATACATAAAAGAAGTCTTGAAATATGTAATCATATTTTTGCTGAATGTTTGTTACAGTGCCAAACAGCTAAAACACTGGAGAAAGGAAACTGTTTGTTAAAGCATATTGACAACTGGAAATATTATACCACTTCATACTACTGCACATGTAATACTGAACAAATTCTACTGCAGTGGGCAATGATATTCCACATTTCCAGATGAGTGCAGCAGTATTTAGATACTCAGAAAATGATCATGATGTCTGTTCAACTGAAGCTTAAATCAACAGAGCTGTGACTGATGCATTCTCTATATGTCAAATCTGCAGCATACTCTGCTAGTGCAGGAAATCTGAGGTGGTTTTGGACCTTGGTATACTGACAGTCATAAACAATACTTTCCATCATGAAGATCACATTCGTATATTGATTATGTGCTTCAAGAGTAGAAAGAACAATTTTCACTGCTTTGTTACTTATGCAACGTGAAGAAACAGTTTCCACATTGTTGTGGTTTAACCCCAGCCATCAATTTTGCCCCCCAGAGCTGCTGGCTCCCTGGCCTCTGGTGGGGTGGGGAGAGAAGCATAAGCACAAAAATTGAGGTAACGTGTGGTTTGGGATAAAGGTATTTAATAGGTAAAGCAAAAGCTGCACATGCAAGGAAAGCAAAACAAGGAATTCTTTCAGCACCCACATCACCTGAGCATTAGGTGGAATAGTTCTTCAACAGGCTAGCTTACCAGAGCACAGTGCTCTGACATAGCTATATTGTTTACCCTTTCAGAAGCAGCTGTTAGGAGATTAGTTTGAGAAGCTTTCTTTCATGCAATATTGACTAGTAAGGCACCTCTATGTAGTTAAATTATTGTTATTTTTTAATGTGAAATCTCAGGAGAAATATGTCATTCTAGCTGCTTTCATTATGTGTTGACATAAGGTCTGTGTTTTTTAAAGTATTTTCTCTGCAATATTTATTTGCATGTATATTAGATTTTTACTTTGGATTTTCCTCCTAATCATGGGGAGCATTACAGGGATTTTATTTTTTTTCTGATTTATTATTCGTATTGTACTTTACACCTTCAGTAAGTAGTAGATCATGAACCAATCCACTAAATAGTTACAAATCATAACAGCAACACTTATAATAATTTCTGAGTCATGTTCTCTGGATAATAGTGTGGCAATGTTAAGAATCTAGTGTCTTGTCTAAAAAACTGAATGTAAAGAAAGAGTACACAAGCAGATCTTTATTTCTATAAATTTGTATTATATTAATATGTTAATATAATAAATTTGGCCCAAGAGAGAAGTGATATTTCTATAATTCTTTAAATCAACCTCAGTACTGGCTTTTGAATAAACATAGGAATAGGTATTTTCAGCAATGAGTCACTGAATATTCACTAAGGAAGGTAGGTCAGGTCTAATTCTCCAGTTAATCACGCACTTAATTCCCAGCTTGGCCTATGGCAGTCTTATATGCAGCATCTGAAGAATGATAATTGTATTTCACACCCAGTTAATATTATGGTTGTGAGAACTAAATACGAGGTTTAATTCATTGATGCATAATTTAAAACAAATTAGACTTTACTTTCTCTGACACCACTATTGTGGAAGAAAAGTGGTTCAAGATTTAAAGAGAGCAAGAACACAGTAAGTAAAAGCAGCAATGTTAGTTACAATTAATACAGAATTGTCTAATTATGCTTCTGTGGATGTGGGTAAGAAAGGAGATTGTTAGAAATGTACTCCAACCTGTAAACTAAATAAATGCAGAGCTTAAAAGTGTGGGATAAAGTCTGTGTTATTCAATCAAGTTTAATATTTGGATAACAAATCACTGATTTGTCTTCTCACCTTCAATGTCATGTATAGTGTCTGTCTGGCCTCTTCTTAGAAGGTGATGTCCTTATTTAAAATATTAGTTGTTGGATGCAAGTTTGTCCTTCCCAGGTAAAATTTCATGTCTCTACAAATATCTAAATGCAGAGACTACTGTAAAGCTAGTGCCACATATAATTTTTTCTTTTCCATTTTGTAATTATATTTCCTGTTATTTTATTTAAAAAGGATGCTTTTTCAAATTTCTATCTGTGAAATTAGATCCATCAGGCACATAAGGAAATGCAGAGTTAAAAATATGATAGGTAGTGTTCCTTTGTTTTGTAACATCAGAGAAAAGCAATTTAAAAATCCCATTCCAATCTCCAAGAATAAATAATAGAAACTGTACAGATCTCAGCACCTAATTAGACATAATAGGGTTTTTGCTGAATAGCTTTGTGAAGGCAATCAAAAGGAAAATGCCTGCCATTGCAGAATGGACAATATTAATTTTTTAGATTTCAGTTTAAAAATTGCACTGTTTGCTTTCATAGACTCCTAAGTCTAAATACTTAGGGGAATTATTTTTCAGGTACTTTTGTTTGTTTATTTCTATTTCAGTTCAGGAATCTGCCAGTTTCAGATGGTGCTGACAAACTGCAATATATTGAGACATAATTTAGCTAGGACACTTTCTACTCAAGACTATACATATTCCTCCAAAAACATTTTTATAACAGGAAATAACGTTTAATAGATACTGAACTCTTACTGCGTAAGTACCAAACACTGAGTTATTAAGCTTTTCAGAATTTTCAGGGAAACATTAAGGTTTCTTTGCACTGTAATTACTGCACTTAACTACTGAATGTATTACTGAAAACCTATCTCCTCTTAAGAAAACAAGGTGTTTGCTTTCCTAAAAGAGATGTTCATAGTTGATTTTCTAGTCTCAGCTGCCCAGTAGCTGTATGAGGACTATCAAAGCCAAACTGTTTATAGTGTTGTGAAAATAAAAGTAATTTATCATAAGATGAGTAGAACAAATGAGTCCCTCAAAGCCAGAATTACTGTTTTCTACAAATTAGAAAAGATCGGATTCCACCAGTTTGCAGTTTCTTTGTTCAGGTTAATAATAACCTTGATTATTTTTAATTCTCTTACAATAAAATACTTCTTTTCTGAATGTATTATTGCTTTTCTCAGATAATAACAGCATATAACAGTGAAACATTAAATCCAAGAGGATTTCTTCTTTTCTTGTGCCTTAAACTAGGTCTGCCAAATTATTGAAGGTGAGGTACAGGAATGACAATAAGACTTCAAGTGTCAGCTGAAAATAATTATTTTCTCATTTAGGAAACAGGAAAAGCCTGTTCTATATATTGTAATAAAAACATTATGTACATTCTGAGTGTAAATCTAGACGAATGTTTACTATCTAGTGGGCATAGATGACAGAAAACAACAAAATTAGGTACTCTGATGTCAGTTTACTGTAGGACACATAACGAACATGAAAACCTGTTTCATGAAGTCGTAATGAACTCTGATCTTCTAACACACTGTTCAGTATCTTGACTGCAAAAAGGTAAAAAATCATGTCTCGAGACGACGCAGAAATTGGCTGCGCCATTTTAAAAAAAATAAAAGGTATATAGAGTTCAGTACCTTTGCTCTTTTAGGAGGAGGAATTCTACAGTGTGCTAATAGGATTGGAACTCTGACATTTCAACAGAGACTACTTTAAATAAATTTAATTTTTTTTCCATTAAAACAAATGACCTGGAACATTCAGAAAAGTGAATAGTCTTGTTTCACCAATTTTACTGGAAAATATTTTGCTTTGTGATCTTGGTAGAATGTATCCCTTAAGATTTTGATTGTGGTATTTCATTTGCAGTTATCATGGACTGTTCAGTAACTTCAGTACAGGTTGACACAGAGGTGAGACATACTGCAATCCATCCATTCTGTATGATAGGGAGGTTAAAAGCAACACCTTTGGGACTACCCTTTAATTCATACGCGGAGTATAGAAATCACATAGGAATTCTGGCATCTAAGCTTTAAATGAATTCAAATGCTTGAATTCAATGCTTGGATATATGACACAGTCTACTGTAATATAAAATGTGTATTTAATTATTTCTTTGGGGGAGTTGATTACATTATTATTACTACTCATTAGAATATTTTGAAACATATGGTGCAAGCACTGCCTAATGGTGAAAGAAAATACTTCATTGCTTAGAGCTTTTCAAACTTGGTTTCTTAGAAAACACAAGAATTAGACTGTGGGGCTTCATAGATAGGTGGCTTTGAGCACAGGTAATAGAAACAGGCAAGAGATGCAACAGTTTGTACATCAGCTTCCACAAAATGGAGCCAAAACTACTGAGGGCAGTATATTGGTTTCTGCAATAGTGGCTCTGGGAAATATGGTCCTGGAGAAAAGAGGGACCCAGAAGAGCTGATAAATTTTTCAAGGATCACTTGCTTTAATCTATCTTGATATGCAGGAGATCAATCAAGAAGGTAGGAGGATGGAATGACAGCTTCTGATTAAAGTCAAACTGAAATAGGAAGCATGCAAGTGGTGGAAAGTGCACAAGTGACCCAGGAGAAATATGGAGGTGCTGGAGGGATCAGCTTAGGAAAGGCAGAGCTGATTTTGAGTTGAATCTGGTGGGTGACTTGAAGGGCAACAAGAAAGGCTTTCTCAGGTCTTTAAACAGCAAAAGGAAGACTTAGAGCTTTTTTTCCTGATAGGAGCAGGGGGCCTGGTGAGAAAGACCACAAAAAAGACTGAAGTACTCAATGCCTTCTTTGCCTCAGTCTTTAAGACTGGCTTTGAGAGTCCTAGGTTCCCAAAACCAAAGAAGGAAATCTGGTACAAGGATGACTTACTCTCACTGGGGTAGGAAAAGTTTAAGGATTATTTGAGCAACCTGAGCATGTACAAGTCCGTGGAACCTGAAAACATGCACCCACAAGTGTAGAGCGAGCTGGCTGATGTAGTGGTGAGGCCAGTGACAATTATCTTTGAAAGGTCCTGGTGATCTGGTTCCTTAAGACTGGAAGAAAACAAATGCTATACACCTATCTTCAAAAAGGGCAAGAAGAGTCTGCAAAGTCTCAGGCCAGTCAGCCTCACCATGATCCCTGAGAAGGTGATGGGGCAAATAATACTGAAACAGTTTCAGTTCATATTAAGATGACTGGGAGTATAAATTAGTAGAAAAAAATAATTCCTGAACAACTTGTCTAGATGAACAGTCAGGGTTAAAGAGCTGTAATCAGCAGCACAAAGTCCAGATAGAAGCCAATAGTGAAGTTTCCCAATGCCCAGTGTGCTCATCATCTTCAGTGATGACCTGGATGATGGGAAAAAGTGCATGCTCAGCAAGTTAGCAGATGGCAAAACGAGTGAGGAGTGGCTGATGGTTCTGCCATCAGAGAGAACACAACAGGCTGGAAAATGAGCTGATAGAAATTGTCAAGCATCACAGAAACTAGTATATTCCTAAATTCATAATTTAAAAAAATCCTTGCCATCAGTGCTTAAACTACAAAATATTATTCCTGTGTTTAATTAACAGGTTACCGACTCCAATCACTAGCTTTTGTTATTCTTCTTACAGTTAGACTCTTAATCATACAATCTGTTCTTTATGTAGGTACTTATACACCATAATTAGATTGCCACTTGGAAAAAATTATCTTGGTATACCCTACATTTCTTACAGAATTTCTGACAGGTTTTCCTGATTTTCAATGCTACTTTTGCAATTCCCTCTGAAGTTGTTTCATACTCTTTACCTTCTTTACACCTACTACATCTACACCCACTAGTTCTTATGGATGTAACATGAGAGGAACTCCCTACCAGCTATGACTACCTGTCTCTCAATCTGTTCCATTTTGTATTTATGCTTCTCAGATATCTACAAATACCAAAATTAAAAAAAAAAAAAAGAGAGAGAGAAAGCACTTAAAATAGGTGTAATACTACTTTCATGGAATGCAGCATTGTGTGTTCCTTTTATTCACTCGTGAGAGAATTGGACTTGGACTATTGAATTTACATAGTCCAAAATTATGATTTTCCCTTACATATACAGCCATAACTATACCAAAACAAAATTAATTCAATAATGCAGAATGCATTTGTCCAGTATTTTAAACTTTAGTTGGCCAGAAGTGGCCCAGCTCTTAAGGAGCAAGTGTGAGGATGTCAATGCATTTGGTACTCTGTAAAGATACTTTATATGTGTGAATTCATAGCACATTAATATGTGCTATAGTCAACAGCATTGAAGATTAGTTTTGTACAAAAGGCTTTCTGTCTTTTTCATGTATGGAAAGAATTATTTTCCTATACCTTTACCAGTAAGTTTTTCCTGTTATAGAAGAAATGCAAACAGGCAACCTCAAACAGGCATTGTTGACTTGAACACCTTAAAATTCTCCAAGCAAGAGAAAAGTTCTCATCAGAAGAACTGAGAAGAACTGTTTTCTGTATAAAGCTCAGTTAAAGAGTTTGACCAGAAATGCAGAGAGAAAATGACATTATATTAATGCAGTGAGCTTATTAGTTTTCACTGTAATTTAAAAAAAAAAAAAAAGTGAGGGATTAAAATCCATAAAAATGCAGGAAGAATGGTATTTTGATCATGAGAAAGGCAAATTTCCTAAAAAACAAAATGACTTAAATAATTGTGATGCCTTAATTTACAGCAAGACAAACATGAGAATTAAACTCAAGTATGAGGTACTTGACAAAAAGTATGAAATAGTGAATGAGATAAAAAGAGTAAGTTGAAAACAACTCTTTGTATCATAATGGAAGTGCAAATAAACTTTTTGAGGAAGTGAAAGCTGGAAATTTCAAAATGACAAGATGGGTTTTAACATGCATCATAGTTTCCCTGTGAAATTCGCTGCATAATTATACAGCTCTGCTTGTGTTTGGGTGAGAGAGGTTTTGTGCATTTATCTAGACACCAATTATGTGTGTGAGTACGTGTATAGAAACATTCACACATCTAAACTTTCTTTGAATATGATTCATTTTTATCCCAACGAGAAATTTATTTTCTATTTAACTTTGCATTAAATGAGAAGTATGTAGATGAAAAGCTAAATAGTACAGTGTTGTTATCATAAACCATAAAAAATACTTTTTTGACAATGTAAACCTGTTTGTTTGGGATTTAAGAGTATTTTAAAATGTTAGATTTTAGAATAAGGAAAAAGCCCCACTCCCAAACTACATACATTATACAGCATAGTATCCCCTAATTTTTGCATGAACTCTGACACATCTTCCCACATGTTGTTACTGCTTGCATTCTGAGGTAAGTTATTGAGATCTATATGTCATGACTTCAATTTAATATCCCCTTTAATATTCTGGAAAAACTATAACTGGAACATCTAATTGAATAGAAAGCATTTATAAGCAAGACAATGACAAACACTGGAGAATGAGTTTGCAGAATGTTCTACAGAAAAAGATGTAGACTTCATAAGTGGAAAATTTTTGTAAGGGTTAGTAGGGCTTTCTAATTATTTTCTTTTTTAAGTTAAAAAATACCAACAAACCAAAACCAACACCCAAAGTGCAGGAACACTTTATGTGAACACAGAGAGGAAACATATTCAAACTCACTGATAAACATATTTTTAAAGTCAAATAATCTTTTAACGAGTGACTTTTCTGAAATAGAACAACACATTTCTACACAGAAAGTGGAAACTTGTGAAAACATTGTTTTAAATTAAAGACAGACTTTTCTGCAAGAAAAAGAATAAACCAGTTCTCTGAAACTTTAATGATCTACTGTTTTCTGACTTTCCGATGAGTTCAAATCCTGTGAAATGGAGTGGAGAAAAAAAAATACATTGACTTAGGAATAGAATTGTATTTAGCTTGAGATTTTTCAGAGCAATGCTCATTTGGGATGATGGATTCACAGAATGGAATTACTGAGCTCACTTTCTTGTAACAAATGGTACTTAGCTATAACTTATTTTCCCGAGCCTTCTAAGCCTGACTGAAGATACAGTGAGAGAATTGATCAATTCCTTTGACTAGGTTATTAAAACCCCTCATAGTTAAAAATTTCTTCCTTTTTTAAGTATTTCCTTTTTCAACTTTCATGTTTTACATTTTGTTTTACTTTTCTTCAGTAGATAAAAGAATCCTTATATATCCAATGTTATTTTCCTGTGGGCTATTTCTTCTTTTGATAGGGTAATGAAGAAGCTAAATTTCTCACTCTGTTACTTGCTCGAGCCTTTAAATGCATTTTTTTGATTCTGTATGGATCCATCAAGCTTGTTGCTAGTGAAAAGTTGTGTGTTTTCTTTTACATAATTGACAAAAATGCTGGGAAAAAAATCAGACTTCTTTCCCTTTCCTGTTGAACCCCCCAGTACCCCTTAGGTTGACAATAATGTGAGATCCATCGGGTATCCAGTCCGTACTTTCTTGTGCTTTACTGCTATTCTAAAGAGATAATTCATGATCAGAATGTTATCAGATACTAAAGTTTACAGAAATCTATGATTACATTATTGAGACGTTATTCTGTGAAGCAAACACTCTTCTCAAGGAATGAAATTAAATTTGTTTCACAAGACCTGTTTTTCATAGAAATGTGTGGAGTGACATTATTTTATTTTTGTTTGTTAATCTTTAATAAATCAAATCTCAAATTGGTGCTTCCATTTTTACTTTGAATATACAAATTCATTTGTTGGCTGTGTTTTGGAAAACTTTTTTGTTTTTTACTGCTGATAGAGAAAGCATACTTTTATGTTCTCTCACTCTCTCTTCCATTTTTAGGAGTTACAGTGCTTGAAGGACCTATTTATGCAGTGGGAGGACATGATGGTTGGAGTTATTTGAACACAGTTGAGAGGTGGGACCCTCAAAGTCAGCAGTGGACATTTGTGGCAAGTATGTCAATTGCCAGAAGCACTGTTGGAGTAGCAGCATTAAATGGCAAGTGAGTAGGGTATGCTTACACAATTGAATCACTTCTCATAGAGGGATGAATAACTGGCACACAATAGTAAATAACTTTTAGCATACTGAAATTCAGAGTGCCTTAAAAAAAATACAGTCACATTTGGGCACACCCTCCTATATCTAATGGCTTGTACGTTGATTTGAAATATTTTATATATATAGTCTGTATTATTTTTGTGTAATATTGTCATCAAATGCATCAGAATATAGACCTTAAATTTCAGTGTGTATGGTATAAAAAAATTGTAGGACAAATTGTAGTTGACTCGTCTGACTTTTATGTGTTGCATATGCCAATTCCAGTTAACTGAGTTTATCTAATTGTTCTGCTTCCAACCACGAGAGGGTTAATTTTTGCAGTAACCAGGAGGGGGCATGGCCAGGACCCAGAGGTTATTCTATACCACCTCACTCATTGCCAGGGGCAGGGAAAAGGGACTCATTTCTGGGGAGAAGGGGTTCTTTCCCTGTGTGATAGCAGAGCACTGGTCCTGAGCCGGAGGAAGTGGTTGGGGGTAGAGTGGCTGTGGTTGGGTATTGTCTATTGCTGGAGGTTTCCATGGTAAGCAGTAGTTTCTTTTTTTGTACCTTCTGCCACTGGTATTGTAGTTGTCACTGTTCCTTTTCTTATCTCATTGGTCTTTCCAGTAAATTGTTCTTATATCAAGCCATGATCTTCACCTTTTGCGCCTCCAAGTCTCCTCTCCAGCCACCCACAGTGGGGAGACGTAGGGGAGTGAGGGAAGCGAGCAAGCAGCAGTGTAGTTTGGAGTTTCAGTGGAAACACCAAGTTGGGGGGTACCATTCCTAAGCCATGACACTAATTATGTCATGTACAGAGTGATAAGATTTGTTGTAAATGCATTTTGTACCTTGCTTCAGCCAGACATTGACCCATGAAACCTTATTTGTCTGAAGGCAACTACATTCACCCAGCAAGTAAACAGAAATTTTGTTCTTGTCAAAACAGACTACCTTAAACCTATAATTCTAATAGTGTTCATATTCTAAGTTTCTCTTTTATAACTTTTACATATTAGGTTTTAATGTTGCTCTTATTAAAAATCATTTTGTAGTAACATGATATTATGTATTACTTGTTACTTACCACTTTAAAGTACTTACTTTTAGCTAAAAAATTATGGTGTGAACTGAAATAATTTAGAAGTGGGGAAGAATTCATCACACCTAACTTCATATATTTTTCTTTAGATATCTACGACTGTTCCAATCATCCTAAGCTTCCTTTATGGTCAGTGGAAGAAATAGGGACTTTTAGGATATTTTTTGTCTTACTTATTTTATACATCTGCTGTTCAGACAGCATGAACTGTGCTCTGTAAGTGCCCATTTTTCTCAAGTAAGTATACAGGAAACCTAAGGACTCCGTCTCAGATTCTGACTTCCAAGGTTTTGATTTTTAAGCAGGGAAGGTGCATCCCACTATAGAAAACTGAACATTATAAGGGGCAGTCAATAAAGAACACCTTGGAAATAGTGGAAGCAATGGAGTAAAACTTTTGGAATATTGTTTTCCTTACACTTCATTGCTACTGAACAGAAGGAAAAAAGGATGTGAAACAGCTGCAGCTGTGGAATAGAATAAAACAGTAAATACTGAGGACATTAAAAAAAATTAATAGAAGTTTGGATAAAAAGTATATAGGGATAAAAAAGGACTTATTAAGGCTATTGTGTTTCATGATAGACTGCCTAATTCAAGAACCCACTGAATTTTGCGTACCCCATTTATTCGAGCTGAAAATCACTCAGTTTTGATTATAAACTTGTAAAAATCTCTCTGAAATCCTTTTTATTAGATTTTGCTTATCACATCTAGCATACAGGCCTGAGATAAGTGGGCTGAATTGATTTCTGGGATTGTCAGACTCTTTCCACTGTCTGTAAGTCACTGAACATAATAAAATCAAACAAGAAGCTTAATTTACCCCACAAACCACTATTTTATTTTATTATTTTTATTATTTTTTTTATTGTGTACCTTTCTGTAACAGCAGCAGGAGACCTGACAGAGTACCCATAATCCCATCATTTTAACAATGTACAGGTTTGATTTTTTTAAAATTATTTCAAATTAATTAAAGCTACAGGCTTTAAAAGTCTTAATTCATTTGGTGAGTTTGTCATATTGCAGATATGTTCTCTTAACAGAATAACTTCATTTAAATAGGCTTTATTGGATGCATTCATTATTTATATTTTATTAATTAATTCATTGTATGAATTAATTATGATCTCTCAGATGATCCACTTCTCATCCATGACACTAGGAGTTAGTTTTGTGTTGTGAAATCATTTGAAAACCAGTGAAGCTTAATTATCATTGCTTTGTCTTGTTAAGTGAAAGTGGCATTGAAATGTTCCAGGGCAGATCAAATGGACAAAGCTGCTTTAATAACCCTGTTACCCTAAAAGAATCTGGTTTCCACAGTGCATGAGCTATGAAGCAAACTAACAGAAACAAGATCTAAACAAATAACCCCTCAAATATTGATCTAAAATCAGGAAGATCTGCATATAATGGTGTATATATATCCCAGGTATGTTTCTTTTGCACAACTGAACATAGATCTAATGCTTCCCTGTTAATAGATACTGAGTTGAATTTTATGTGACTTATATCACTGTTAAATGAAAAGGGATGTTACCTGTGTCCCAGAAAAGTAGAATGGACAACACTGAAAACTGAAAAGCAGTGGTCTCACTGAAACAAATGGAAATATATTATTCAATTTTTTAAAAAATCTGAATAACCATCTTTAAAAAATATTCTATATTCCAAGAACGGATACTTGAAAACATATGTAAGAAACAAGTCTTTCAGCTCCCTGGTGCTATTCTTACTACACTGCTGTTCCACACAACTGACGTATGCTGCATTCCTCAGGGTATTGGAAAGGGATATCTCAATGAGCAACAAGATGTTGGATTTATCATTCAGCAAAGAAGAAACTATTTTAGTATGGAAGTTCTGTAGAGGTTTTTTTCCATTCCTTATGTTTTCTTTCTTCTTCACTGAATTAAATAATTATGAAATGCATTAGACATTTTTAAATTTAAACTGAAAATGTTACATCAAAATCTTTCATAAAAATTGAAAAGGATTGTTCCAACATGTGCATCATAATCTAATCTGAAAAATATTTAATTATTGAAGCCATAAAATCCTGCTGAATTTCTCAGAAATTCAGAAAAATAAGTATCTGAAGTACTTTTTCTTAAACTTAGTTCATTTCACAGGGTACTTTTGTATAATCATGTTGCATTATTATGTTTTTAAGTTGCAGTACTGTTTCACTGTTATTCCAACTATTTGTGTGACACTGCAATAACTGAAATTTTTCTAGATTGTCCCATTATATGGCCATAAAAACTGTGTTACAAAAAATATTCCTCAATTTTTACTTCCGTGTTCTAAATTATCAACATTCATTTGAAGCAATTGTAGCTTTCATGGCAAGAAGTTTGGCCCTTTACCTTTGATCTCCTTAAAAAACATCAATACATCTGTGTTAAAAAAGGATGAAATACTCTGCTGTTGATCTGATCTGCAGGTTGACTGTAAACAGTAGAACATCACAGCAGTACCTTAAGTGTCAAAAATAATGACTGTGACACACACTGGCAAACAGTTCAATCTCATGGTAACATCTTGTGGAATCCAGGAGAAGGGGGTCCTGCCCTTTATTGATTGCCACATCCTCAAAGATGTGCTGTAGAAAACTTGATATTTCCACCTACTGCTGTTGTTTTTATTAGATACCACACACTATTGTTGTATGATAGATGACAAAAAGCAAGGAATTGTTTAATCTTAACTTTTAAAAATAAAACTGTTTGTAGTACTCTTTGAAATAATGTTTTATATGAGAAAAAGTTTTATAAGTATTCAGTGTGTCTGCAGAACAGTAAAAGACCAAGATGAAATGCTGCAAGAGAATATTATTCCTCATCAATATCTATCTGACTTATATCTGATCCCTTCAAGAAAGAGGAAGCAATGTATTTTTATTATTATCATTAGTATTAGTATTTCTATTACAGTTATTTTTACCGTCTCCTTCTGCATTGTACAATGAGAGAAGGAGAAAGGGGATGCTGTGAACTTGCTTTTGAATTATTATAGTGGGTTAGTCTTGGCTAACAGTCAAATGCCCACCCAGCTTCTCACACCTCTCCTTCTCTAGACAGGGGGAGAAAATAGACTGAGAAAACCCATGGGTTAAGATAAAGACAGCAAGATCAATTACCAGTTACTGTCACAGGCAAAACACACTTGTCATGGTGAAAATTAATGCAATTTATTTCTAATAAAAATAGGTTCTGGCTGGTGAGAAGCAAAAATTTTAAAACACCATCTTTTGTCACTGCTGTCCTAGACTCAACTTATGTCTCTTATATATCCCTATAGCCCCACCCCTGACTGGTGCAGGGGGATGGGGAATGGGGGTTGTGGTCAGCCCATAACTGCTTCTATCTGCCTTCCTCATGCATTTCCCTTGTTCCATCATGGGTTCTCCATGGGCTGCAGTTCTTTGGGAAATAACCTGCTACACCAGTGTGATGTCCTCCACTGGCTGCTCAGCCTGTGACTGGTGATTATTTTAAGCAGGGAAATTAAATGCAAATGCTATAGGAAGGATGCGTAAACTGACCCAGAGATATTTTATTTTATAAGAACAAAACCTTGGACATAGATCCTCTTAATCCAATCCAACATCTTTAAAACTAGAGTTGTTTGGAAAGCCTCATCTTTCCCCATCAATTATGTTTTCATCCTTTTTCCTGTTTACCTTAGTGATATATTTTCATATTCTTTTTTCATATTTTTGTTGAAAGACAGTCCAACATTAAAAAAAAGTGATTTTACGGTTATGTCCTTTATGAAATTATTTATTATCAACTGGTAGTGTCAAATTTTGTCTCTTGCTTAACTACAGTAGGTGGAATTTAGAATGGCTTCTACATTCTATTAATTCTATTTAAACATTCATAGAAATTGAATATACTAATGATATTTTTTATAAAAATGCATCTGTATATACATATTTACTATTTTTCCCTTCATACTCGTGGAAATTCATTTGTTACATTTTCAACTTCGCATGTGAGGTGGAGAGACTTTAATAACTATCTAGCTTTAGGCATTTTTTAAATATTTATTTATATTCTGTTACATTCATTCACTTCCACCGGTTTTGCAATAATTGGACTCCTTTAGTAATGAATTTTCATTAATTGGATTATTGTTTCAGCAGTGCTTTTCCAGCTATTTTCTGTTTCATTTTGAATGGGAAACTGAAAGCTGGCCAATAGAGATGTTGGCATATGTGAAGTGGAATGCTTTGTTTTCAGATCATTTAATGAGAAAAGCTGGAATGAAACTTGTGTTATTTAGATCAATATTGTGTCTATTGTAAATAGCAGTTGCTTTAGTTTAATATATCCCTTATGATTATTATGCACTCTTACGAAGTGACTATCAGAAAAATAGGTTGCTGAACCTTCATTTTAAGAGAAATGGCAAAATTCAAACCAAATTAGTGTGTGCACAAGAAAAGTTCTTGTAGCTAGTCACCCACCAAGAATATATTTGCTGTGTACTGACCTTGGAGAGGCAAAGGTTAATAATTCCACAAAGTCCTTAATAGCAGTTCAGTGTTTGGCACAAGAGAATTAGCAATGTATTACATTCATATAACCACCTACAAAACTTGATTGTGTGGCTGATTATAACCTCCTGCAGGAGTTCTGCTTCTTTGCCTTTCATGCATCATATAATAAACTATCTGTGGTATTTTCTCTTAGCAGAATCATTAAGGCTTATTACTAAATCAATGTGCTGGTCTGATATTTTGTACTTTTGCACACAAATTCCTGTTTTCTACATTGGGGTCCCATGCAGCTCAGTGAATGTACAGTTCAATTCAAAGTGCATCATATTCTCTCCTTTTCAAGCAAGATTTAACTTGGTATTTTACATCCAGCCTGTACAATAGGAAGTAACCTGCAGAGGTTTACTTCTTTCTATGTGGCTAGGCCAGCCCTAAAAAGATAAAAGTTAGATAAATACATGTGACTCATAAAAGAAGACAATAAAAAATCATGACACTTTACAGTAAACCCACTATTTTTTCGACAGTCCAAGGCAGACACTTGGCAGACACAAGGCAGGTGCTTCGATCACATTTCTGTTTTGAATGTTTACTGCACATCTACATCTTTTAGTGCATGTGCCCCCACTATGCACTTCTCTTCATCCATTATCCGTACAACAAAACTTTTGGACTAGCTGACTGTTCACCGTTATGCAGCTAGCATGACTGTCATTCAGTTTTTGTAATAAGAAACATTTTTTCTGTACTGCATAGTTCTTTTTTTTCTGTAAGTTTTGTAATGAACAACAAATTCCACATCGATAATGCATATGATATAGTATGTGTGCATTAATTTGGACATATATGGGTACTTCAGACCAAGCAAACATAGTGAGGTAACTTACTCAGTCCTCATACCTGGCAGGAAAAGACAGTAGAGTCACTCCATCTAACTTAAGCTTTTAAATGTAATGTACGCAGAAATCTAGATAGCAGAAGGCAATGTGGATAATGCCTAGGAGGATTCACAGCCTATTTTTTAATTGTGCAGCTTCCACAATTAAGCACAGACTTCTAAAAAGCTTTCAGCCATTACTGTTTTATCTCTTGTGGCCAAGACTGCAAAAGGTGTTAGCATCCTATATTCTGGATTATTCTGAAAGTCTGGCTTTTCATTATTATCTTTTGTTGGAGGTAAAGTATATACACATATGCATTCATGTGTATATTATCATTTGTATGCACATACTGCCTTATTTCCACATATGTTTAAATCTGAAAGTATATTTCAAAATATAAAACTTACTGAAATGAATTAAATATCTAATTTAATCCTCAGCTAAATATCTTTATGGGCAACTGTCCTTACAGCTATCAAATATCTACTGTACTCAGAAGAACAGAATACCATGCCAGCTCCACTCTTAACTTTCTATTTTTTTCCAGTTTGAAACTTGATTACCTTCTTAATAACAAATATTGGGGTAAGATGAAATTCCTTTTGACTCAGTAGACCAACTTCAGCTGAATCTTACCTTATTGGTTGAATTTACTGAGCTGAGAAGGATTTGTTCATTGTGAAGGTCACAGACTAAATGATCTAAGACTTTTTTGCAAGTCATCCATGTAATTGCAATGCATGGATAATTTTAATACTTCAGTAACGACTAGGGAACTGGATCAATATTATTAAATAAAAGAGATATTAATATGCTATAGTTGTGATTTTTAAAGCTGAAGTAACACTTCAAAATTTCATGCCAAACTACCAAGGTAAGAAAATACAACTGAAACCATTACATTTCCCATCTGTGCAGTTTTTTCTCATGGCTGTTGTTACGTGAGGTTTTCTTTGCTCTTGTGTCTTATTGATGATTCAGTTATTATTTTACTAATACATTTGAACTAAGAAAAATAACTTAATTGACATACTTAATTACTGTCATGTAAGGAGAAAAAAGCATGTTTCAAACAGTGAGCTTTCTGCCCACGGTATACTCACTAACTACAAGCAGATAGTTTTAAATCAATATTTTAGGATTGACATGGATATTTTGCCTGATGCTAAAATAGAGCAATGCTCTTCCCTGTCAGAAAGTTCATGTTGTCACATGTCTGCTTCCATAACAGACCCTACATCATGTACCTAACTATAGAGTATCTCAGTTTTGTCTTAGGAAGTAATTAGCTACTATTAATGAATTTTGTAAAACTCTTTTGCTATAGGAAGAATAACAAACATATTTCACAGACTGACCCACAAGTTATCAGCCTTAGAATTTTTTTGTTGAAAATTTTATAATCTTTTCTCTGTTCTTACTATGTTTTACTGTAAATGTCCTTTGACTTATAAATAAATTTATAACTTAATGTAAATCCTGAGAAGTTATTTCAGGTTCTTTTTTGACCATTTTGATGCTGATGATATTTTATAAATATGCTGTTAAGTAACTACTGCTTTTGATCAAACCATTTTTTCAGAAAGGCAATTATTCTGCATCCCACTATAGGGAAAATTAGACAAATGTTGAAGTTATTTTTCCTTAACTGTAGAAACTACAAAAAGGTGTAGATATTTTTTAATATTTTAGTCAAAATCATGCAATAGATGGATACTGAGACAGAACAAAATGCAACAACTCTATGGTCTAAGATTATTAAACTCACAAAGAAAATTAATATCATGAACACATCTCAGTCTAGAACAAAGTAATTCTGTGGATTCAATAAATCTTATTTAATGACTGCTTTGCTGCCTGTTTTTTAATAAACATGGGAGCAAATAAAGGGCCTTATACACAGGCTGCAATACATGATTAATTTACAAGGACTGTTTTGGCTCACCTATCTTGTAACCTGATAAAGTCAAGAATGTTTTTTAACTAGTGGACTCTGCATTCAGTCAATGGTCTTGAGGAGATTATGTAGCCCATATAACTCCAATTACAATTAAAAATTGCTTGGAAGAGGTTCTTTCTACTAGGAAACAACAATTTCTAGTGTAGGAAATCAAGCTTTGTCAAAACAATATTATCCATGGAAAGGGTGTTTTTCTCTCAATATTTTATATCATAGCATCATAGAGTGGCTTGGGTTCGAAGATCCTCAAGGATCATGTAGTTCCAACTCCCCTGCAGAGACACCAGCTACTAGATCAGGTTGCTCAGGACCCCCATCCAACGTGTCAGTAATTACTTTTCATTTCATTTCAGGCACTTGTTTTATGACTCTTTTTTTTTTTTTTTTGGTCCAACTCTATATATTTTCACTTCACTACTGCATTACAAGTATCTGAAATGCCCTTCCAAATTTACACACAAATATAAGACTTCATTAGTGCTTTCCTTTCAGAAAATTATTGTATTTTCAACTTTTGCAAGTGAACTACATTGTCTTAACCAAGGGAGCATGGATTCCTCTCCTACAGTCTGATATCTAGGTCAGGTAAGAACTGATTCAGCAATACAGTAGTCCAGCATTTGTGAAAAATGTAACTGTACCCTCACTTGTACAAGCAGATATCTTTTGTGGCACGGTAATTCTCTGGTGCTCTTTCAGAGACACTGAAAGGCCAGAAAAGGGTACATAAGGGCCTAAGCAAAAGATTACGCTGGGCCTTCGGTATCCACAGTGAAAGAATTTTGAAAAGCAAAACCTCATTAAGAAATGCAGCAAGGGTATGATTCAGCTGTTTTCACAAGCCATATCACCTCACATCAAAGGCAGTCTGGTCTTTTGAGGTTGGCTTGTCAAACTGAATTTAAAATTGGCTCTTCTGAGTAGTTATCAAAGGTTTGTAATGGCTGAACTGAGATAAATGCTTTAGATCCAGCTGGTCATGATTGCTCCTAGTGCTTCCTACTTTGAAACCTCTACTGCATTTTGCTAGCCAATTATACATATAGTTATATATATACAAATGTTCATGAATCTCTCTCCATCTTAGTACAAGAAGTGACAAAACCCTGAAAAGACAAATTTCCAGCTCAGAGGAGGCTGAGCTTGGTCTGATTTCATATCTGTGCACAGTGTCTGGATTAGCTGAAATGTAGGCCACTTGGGAATAGAAATCTATAACATCTCCACAGGCAGAACTTTTACTATGGAGATAAAATTGCTCAGTACTGAATGCTTTCTTTTCTATGTTCATCTTCCTCTCTTAACAGTTATATATCATTATCATTATTATTATTATTATTATTTCAACAGTTTTGATGGGATACACAATTAAAAGCAATTCAGCTAATTCAGAGAGTTACATTATACTTTTTCCTGTGGAAATTTTATTATAAACTGTTGATGAGCAAGACGAAGCTGAAAAAAATGGTTAATTTGAAGTCATCTGATAAAATAGGACTCTGAAGACCATGAATGGAAGTAAGACTACTAAATATCTTTGGTTATAAGTATTTAAAAAGTTTCAGTTAGCTGTACTTGAATATTCAGCTGTCCTGAATATTCAGCACTTGTTTCAGAGTTACTCTGCATCATTTTAGGCCTTTGTCAATATGGATTTGAAAATTTGGCTGAAGAATGAAAGGGATTCCTGACTGAAGTGTTCTGGCTCAGCCACAACTGGAGCTTTAAATCAATTGCTTAATTTCCACTGTTTTTGTCTGAACTAGACTCCTTTGTGACATAAAAAAAAAAATAAATTAATAAACTATTCCTTGCTGAGATAGAAACACAGTCAAACTCTAAAATGACAGTTCTAAAACCTGGTTTGGAAATTAATTTTGTTCTGAATAGCATAGAGCATTTTAAGAAAAGGTAGGTGGTCCCAGTCAGTGACTGAAACTTTTATCAGCTACTTAAGAACACCATTTGCTGTCTTTTTACCAGCAACTCTGCAATGCTTTCAACCATACTTTATTAGCAGTAGAGGAATGAGAAAGTGTACTTCACTATCAGCATGGAAATATCAGCTAATAGATTTATTTCAGTTGAAAGACAGTGGAATAAATGCGAACTTTTCTTGCCTGAAGAAATAAGTGAAGTGGCGGGTATTTAGACTAGGGAAACACACGATTATTTGCACTGAAGTCTCCAGAAGTGTTGCTACTTTACATTTTTTTAAAATTGTGTGCAGTTGTTTAGGTGTCCAAATATTTACTTAGAAATCTATTTGAAAATCTCAGGCTTGTTAACCAGGGTTTATATTTTTAGGTATCAGTGCACCTATCTACATGTAATTGTCTACTGCCATTTAAATTGCTTCAGGGTAGCCTACTTATCTCCAGTAGTCATGCAGGTTTCTCCTTTGTGCTATTTGCTATATCTCTCAGCTCACAGGGAATGTCACCATACTTTATATGTCACAAATAAAATTTTATCACTGTAGGTAGCTGAACCAAGTCAGACCTTTGAAGATAAAGATAACATCCTTGCAGACACATACATGTAAATGCTTATATTTACATTTATATGAGTGTAAATGTTTTTGATGACATGTTTAAAATTCTTTTTAGTGCTGTTCTGCATTTCTTATTCTCAGCCGAAGGACAAAAATATGGTTGTGGCTGGTGAACAAAAGTGTTCTTTAGGCTCAGCCACTCTGAGCACAATAGCAATTTAGGCACTGTAGACACCCACAGGTTAACACCTACATGTGGGTTCCTTAATATTGATTTCATCTGTAGATATCTGATAATTGTAAAGAAAGTCAAATGTATTAAGACTAGATCCAAAGAAATAGGTGCAAAAAAAGGTGTACTTGCTTTAGTATCTCTCATAGAGGAGTATGGATTCTCCTGGGTACTTCAGTCAGAGCTCAAGTATGTCTATCAGGAAGAGCTGACATGTTCTCATGCTTCAGTGGCATATTTAGTAATAGTATGGTACTTCCTTATTCATCAGCATCCATACCAATGAAATGTAATGGTAAATGCACATTTAAATAGCTCTGAATTCATGGAGTGCTTAGGACAGTAAAAGCTTCCAAATGAGTAATTGCTTCACACAGACAGCTTTCACATCCTAAATTGCTTAGTGGCTGGACTTTAAAATAGCCTGTGTTTTTATTAGTTAATCTCCAGGCACTGTAGGAAAGGCAACAGCCTACAACAGGATTCATATAAGAAATGAATGCAGCACAGTATTAGTGGGAAAGAACAATCAGAACTGTTTCCTCCTGGGAACCATTATAAAAAGTAGAATGGAACAAGTTTCTTGCCTGAAGATAGTTACAAACACAGCGTATTTTTTATTAAACCACATTTTTGTAATTTCAAGTTTAAAATACTTTTCAGAAGTTTTCCATGACTTTCCAACATATCCTCACAATACATTCTGATGAAGAAAATCTACAGTGCCTGGGGGTTATAATTTTCTTACTTCAAGGTAGATATGTTACTGTTAGTGTGGCCAATACTTTTCTTCAATGTAAGCAAGATTCTTGAAACTGAGGTAGTTCTCTTTTAAAAATCCATGTCTAAATCAAAACGTGATAAACACATTTATATTTGATATCTACTATATTGTATGTATAAATTCATTCTGAACATGAGCTTCCATTGATAGGTTCTTATGTGGAATTTGTCAAATATCTGTTTAAAGACCGAATACAATTTTCCATATCATCTGTACTTCAGCATACCAAGTGCCTCTTTTTTCTTTTTATTTTTTTATTTTATGTTAAGAAAGGCAGAGTAGAAGCTCGTTCTTCTAATCATTCTGATTCTGTTCTAACACTGAATGTATTCAGTACTGAAATACTATGTAAGATTAATTTTAAAATACAGGACAGCAGTTGTCAGGGTGTTTCCTACTAGTTTGATGCACAATAAAAACACAGAGAAACTATAATAAATGGATTGCATATTTTTTATTTTGTCTGGATTACCAACTGTAAGTTAGCACTTCCACTTCCATCTCACAGATGATTAGCTTAGGCAGCAACTCTGCTTATGTGATTTATAAATCTACAGAGACATATCTGCATGTCACTTCTGGCATTCTTGATTGTATATGCAGTAATGGAAGAATGAAAATATCCATTACAGAAAGAAATATCTTCCTTTCTGTTCAGGTGGGCAAAGAGCTAAGTAGCATGTGAGTTTTTAATAATATCAAAAACATCTGATTTCTCACTATATAAAAATCAAATTATTTAAAATGTTGTATTTTTTCTTATTTTCTGTTGGCTGATGTCAAATTAAAAAAACATACTCCTTGTTTTTATTTCTGCGGTTCTGAACACTTGTTTTATTAACATTTTTTACTTGTGTGGACTTTCTTAGGTTATATTCAGTTGGAGGCCGGGATGGAAGTTCATGTTTGAGTTCAATGGAATATTATGATCCTCACACAAATAAATGGAATATGTGTGCTCCTATGTGTAAGAGAAGAGGAGGTGTAGGAGTGGCTACATGTGATGGGTTTCTTTATGCAGTGGGAGGCCATGATGCTCCTGCTTCTAACCATTGCTCTCGACTGCTTGACTATGTAGAAAGGTATCGAATCATACATGCATTTTTTTAATAGAAAATGATGTCTGGTAGCATAATTTTCTTAGGTTTGTGATGGTAAAGTTAAACAGACTTGCTTGAAAAATTCTGTAAAGGTCTGTAAAAGACAGTTTCTTTTAAATTTACTGTCTTGTCTTTTTATTCACAGTACTATTATAAATTATCCTGAACACAAAAGTCCACTCTTTTCACATAGCATTTAAGTAATCTATTTTTTCGAGGCACTATATTACACACTGCAG
>JAYRBT010000001.1:64597108-64623318 GCA_036023395.1 Myiotriccus ornatus | reverse complement strand
CTGAACACAAAAGTCCACTCTTTTCACATAGCATTTAAGTAATCTATTTTTTCGAGGCACTATATTACACACTGCAGGGTTATAAACTAAACTTTGTAGAGATAAAATTTTTTCTTTGAAATAATTTTATTACACAAAATTGTATTTAGAAATACTTTGTAACTCTAAAAACATAGCTAAGCTAAGAAGAAATAAACAATTGCTTAAGTCATGGATATTCAGAGTACAGTATATTCCTTCCTTTAGCAACATTGACACTTTCTAATGAGTTGATATAAGCCTTATACACTGTACTTGCAGTAGCCTGAGTTTTGCAAGTAGATATTCTACAAAGATTATCTAGTAGGGCAGTACAGCACAGTTGAAGTAATTATAGCATTCCATTTAAAGGTATTCTTCAAATGTTTCATGAAGGTTTGCCTTTTTTCTTTTTCTGTATGCTATAAAATAGAATAAGGAAAATACACTCTCCAGATATGTACAGGTTGCAAAAGTTAAAGTAGATACATTTGAGTAGTTGGTTTATCTTAATGCACAAGATAGGTGCTGAGAGAGATTTATCTATTTATTTATTTTCTGAAGGGGTTAGATAAATGTCAGTTATGACATTTGGAAGTCATGCATCATTTTTCAAAAAATAAAAACATCTCAATAACTTAGGAAAACAAAGGTTAGTGATTACAGTAAGTTATTTTATCTCTCTGAAAGTTTTACTTTCTATAAATACCTGAGGCATGTTTTTTAACTAAGTCTCTTCTTCTTCAGGAACGAGTCTCTGCTTCAGTCATTTTGTCATTCTGATACAGCCCGATAGGATGTGCATTATTCAAATACCAATTTGCTCCTGGAACACTGTTTAACCAGACATAATATTTTAAAATTTGTCCTTGAGATTATGCAAATATAGTGACAACAGATATAAGTTTTTTAAATGCTATTAGTAAAATTCTGCTCAATAGTAATTAGGACTACTAGTTTAATCTCTTCTAAGGATGACACAATTTTAAAGGATTTCCTATGGATTCAAGCATTCTGAAATAAAATAATAGTTATGTTTATCTCCTCTTCACAAGCTGGTGAAGTGGAATGTTCTATTCCTTTTTAAAGGTAAAACAACTAATTCCTTTTTAAGAATTATACAATTTTTGATATATTTTGGCATATTTCATGAAGTAGCTTTCTTTTTCAAATGTTACTCAAAACTTGATGGATGCTAAAAACATAAACGTTTAATCTATAGTTTTTCTCCTTCATCTCACCTTGATTTCAAAATTGATTTCTTTCCACATTCAGGTGCTTTTATCATAACCCTTCTCAGCCTGGGACATACCTAGTTATTATAAAGATGACATATACAGTTGTTTTTAACAGAAGAAAGGATATAAGAAATCTCAGACATTTTCCTGGCAATTGCAACAAACAAAGAAACAAACAAACAAACAATAAAAACTAAAGAAAACAAAACAAAAAAAAAGTTCTTGCATAGTTCTATTTTGTTGACAGAAGAGAGTTATAAGGATTATATTTCGCCTTGCATACCTGTTTATTGGGAGAAAAAAAAGTCCAAAGATATCAATTACATTGTTTCCAAGCTTTTGTGCCTCCTCACCTTGGCCTTTGTAATTCAAGAGCGGTGTATCAAAGAGTCTATTAACATTTATTACTTTTAGGCAGGCGTAGATACAATGCACACTGGTGAATTTCAGTGGATGGGAAATGGTTTCAGCTAGAGGCATAGGATGGGGTTGTTGAAAAGCTCAGAGTCTTCAAAAAAAATCCATTGAAATTCTTTTTTTCTTTTGCTTGTTACATATTCAAGCAATGTTTGAAAATATTTTCCTCTGAAGTTGTAAAAGACATTTAAAATATATATAGATATTTAACTTAAAACTTAAGTAAGGCTAGAAAAATTGTCAATAATAAAAATAAGAAAAGTAAGAAAATGAGAAGAAACAAAAATGAAAATAACAGCACGATAAATTTTATACTATTTTAGACATGAAAAATATTAGCATCTTATTTTCTGACAAGTCCTCCCAAAGCCAGAAGGATTAGCAGCTAGTAGATGAGTAGATTTTTTTTTTCTCAAACAGTATTTAGCTGTCAAGTATAATATAATCAAGATTACAAACAATTCTTTTATTGTCCAGTTTAAAGGTCATATTTATGAACCAAAAGGCTGTTACAGGCAAAGCACTGTAACATTGCTGTTGCAGTACTTATAAAAAAAAAATAATTTTTCATTGTTCATATATGTGGAACTTCAAATAGTATCCCTTCCAGTTGCTTAATGAAAATATCAGAGACTGAAATAGTGACAGGTGCTAGAATTTTCCTTTTTTTTTTTTCTAAAGCATGTGTATTTACAGCTTTCTATTAGATTATCAACTCCTAGTTAATCAAGTCTAGACTGCAGGAAAATATATTGAAAGAACTTGACTCTTCCCCCAAAAAGCTAACTTACAGCTAATATTGTCTTATAAAGCTGAAGGAGAAAGTGGCTCGATACCTAATTTTATGTAACAATATTGTAGTTAGAGGGCCTGTAAATAAAGGGGAATGTTAGCCATTATAGAGCTACTTTATTATTATTTTAGAGAAATCATCATGCTTGAAGTGTGACCTACCTTACACTTTTAAGCAAGTTAATAAGGTTGGGCAAAGGATTTGTATTTTCTCCACTGATAATCAAGTGATTCTAGTACATAGTAGAGATGCTTAACATCAGATTAAATTAATTCTATCATACTGTGATACAGTATTCTATTTTAGTAATATTTGACATCTAAAAACGAGGTGTCTACTTTAACCTAATACTCCAGACATCCATAGGAACAAACTCTTGAAAGATATTTGATTTCTGCTTTATGGATGTCCAAAACAGATACAATGGATTGACTTCTGAAATTAAATAATTTTATATTGTTAATGAGTATCTAAATTAATAGCTAGGTTAAATGTCTAATTTTTAAATTACCATCGTTATACAAAAGGAATTTTGACCTCAATTTTAAAACTTCAGTGGTGATTACGCCTTAAAAACCATATTACTTTCCTTACTTGAGCAAATATCAGGAGGAAAATGTAACTCTTATGCAGTTAAGCTTATCCCCTGGATACCTGGGGAGTTTTTCTGGCTGTGAATATTGTACAGTATAATTTCATAAATTAAAATATACTGAAATTAATTTGAGAAATAATATTTTTAATATGGTACAAGAAATATCCTACTTAAAATGTATAAATACATAAAATATACATACATCCAGATACTGATCATACATCTTTCTCAATTCTCTTTATGACACACTATCCTACAAACACTTTATTTTATTCTAGAAGATTAGCTGAGAAAAAGTTTCTAATCAACATTTGGGAACACAATAAATCTGTATCTTTTTGCTGTTAGGAACAATATTTTGGATAGCATACTAAAGGATGTTTTTTCCCCAAGAAAAAAAGGACTACATTAAAGTAAGAATCAGCATGAATTCACACTTATATTCTCCCTGCACATCCAGTTTCCTTTCTCTCTTCTCAGGTATGATCCAAAAACTGATACATGGACAATGGTGGCTCCACTAAGTATGCCTCGAGATGCTGTTGGTGTCTGTCTTCTTGGTGACAAATTATATGCAGTAGGTGGCTATGATGGTCAAACATATCTGAACACTATGGAAGCATATGACCCTCAAACTAATGAGTGGACACAGGTAATTATAAACTCTATTTTTTAATATTATATTATATAAATATTTTATATTACATATTATATATTCTATAATAATATGTTGCTACCTTTCAGACAAAATTCTTGTTCTGATCTATTTCCATATTTTATTAATTTTTTCACCTTTGTTCATGCAGAAGTAATATCATAAAGAGTATCAAAATGGTTCTAGAATTTTAATTGATAACCAGCATGTCCTGAAGATCCTTCATATGAAAATATGTTTATTTCATGGAGAGAGCCAAGTTCTCATTTCATTCTTCTATTCCATTTTCTTATGTTTGACAGATATTTTGAAATGTTGAACTGTATGTATGTCTTTAATTTTGAACCATAAAATAATTAATAGGTATAACAGAAATAGTAGTATATGGAAGAAGTTGGGGACAAGTGATTTGGTTGTAGGATTATACTTTATGTCACAGTATTGCTTGGAAAGATTTTAATTATTTGTATAGACTTAAAAAGAAACAAAAATTATTTGAACACTTTTTGTTATTAGTTCTGTTGCAGACTTGCTGAAAAAGTAAATTTTTCCACCACTGTAGATGTTTATATATAAATTAGTTGCCCTAAGTTCTCTTTAAAGTTAGTGAAGAAAAGTACATACTTTTAAAGCATGATCTTACCCTATAATAAGCATTTAAAATAAGTGAGATGTATTATACTCAAGAATACTTATTTCTTTTTAAAGTTGAAAAGGGAAGCTTCTGTTGACAAGCTTAAATGTAGACATACATATAGAAATCCCTTGCATAACAATAGTTCACAAAATTAATGACAGCTCTGAAATTAATTCCTCTTTCTTCTGTTCTCTCACTTGTCAAAAGAAAGATATCAGGTAGGAGTAAGTAATTTTTAAAACTACAGTACTCGAGTTATGTGATTTGTATTTATTTTTAGTGATTTTGAGCATTTTTGAATAATGTTGACACAGCACTTGGGCAATTTTGGCATGGCTTGTTCCTGTTTGGCAATCTTTTGCATGGCTTGTTCCTGTTCAGTTAATTTCTATCTCTTTTTCTGCAGATGGCATCCTTAAATATTGGAAGAGCTGGTGCCTGTGTTGTAGTCATCAAACAACCATGACTTTGTCAGCACTGCTTAGGATTTTACTGACTGTGAAATTATTATTTTTCTATGAGACAAAGAGAATGATAACTTCACAAGAATAAGGATTTACACAGTGAATACTCTGTTGATCACAAACTTGAAGCAGTTTGAAAGTGAGAAAGATTAAGTATTTATGTCCTATAAAATCGTAAAAACTGTTCGCAGTCAGTGAACAAGAAAAAAACCCCAGAGTGTCGTAGGCGTAAATATGTGAATGTGAAGTAGTAAGATCAGGTTCTCATGAATGTGTCCTGGAGAACTGGATTACCAAGGTAAAGCTCTACACAAGAAGGAGAAAGGAACATGAAAACAGTTTTTTGTGGCTGCAAGAGAACTGCAGAAACACTGAAGTACATTTAATAAATTTTAAACTGTGTTTTTTGAAAAAGAAATGTGGATAGTAATATAATTTTTTTCTGTCCAGGTCTTGTCCTCAAATGAGTTGTGGCCTTCTCATTTAAATGGGCAGTTTGATTCTTACTGAAGGGAAGAGGTCAAATGGTCTGGATATTCATAATGGCTGAGCTGTCACTCTATAGTAGGAAGAAAAACAAAACTAAAAGTAACCTTCTTTTATAACTTCAGATTTTACCTCCTTGCCAGTTTTAACTCATCTGATAAGTGAATCTATTGAATGGGAAGACTGTGTATTTAATCAAACAATACCTAAAGCAATCCTGTGGCTGCACTTTGTTGCAAATATTGTAGTCAAAACAACAGTTTCCTAATTCTTTCTTAATCTTATATTCAATTTAAGCATGTGGGCTCTAATATCTTTGTTTAATGCATTCTACTGCATGTTGGAAGCTCATGAAAAGCTGGAAAATTGATGTTGTTCTTTCACTGCATCATATAACAGATGAACCTTGACCAGAATAGTCTATAGAACCTCTTCTAACATTTCAAGAGGGAGAAAAATCCTACATTTACATACAGCATTTCTAATGCTCGTAATTACACGATTTTGCCTACTTAGAGCTGGCAATTTACCACTTTCTGCTTATGACTGAGAATAAATGACTGAGAATAACTCCAAGTAGGCAATTCAGAATAAATGCAAGTGAAATAAGGAAAAATATACCATTTGATCTAATAAAGTTCATATGGTAAATATACTAGTGTCTTCTGTGCTTCCCTTTAGGGTTGATAATTTTTGCCAGTAATGACACTTTGCGCTTTTGCTTTGGGAGTAGATTTAACGCTGATGCTTTCTGTCTGCTCAGCTGAATCAGTTAGAACCTAAGGCCACTAATGGAATAGGAAATTCTGCCATTCAGGGAGGCACAGTTTCTGGGAACAATTCTACGAAGTATACTTCTTTTAAGCCCTGCTGATCCTTCAGGAAACATTCCTGGGTCCAAAAGCAGAAACCTGATAATCCTCTGTCAGTAGCAATTTTAAGTAATTCTGGTTGCACTAAAAGCAGTTTTCCAGTGGAAACCTTTGAAGCCATTTGAGATGAAAATTATACAACTCCCAGCTTGGGACATTTCATTTGAAGATATGTCTTTCTGTCTAACAGCATCAGCATGCATGGAGATCTTTGTTTACTGATGCAAACTGAACTTCAGTTCTGAAGCCTAAGTAGACTATATTAAATCTTTTAAATACCTCTCTGTACTAATTCGAAATCAACAAAAAATCTTCAGTATTAGTTTTCTACAGCTAGTTGGCTTTTGAATTGCAATTAGTCTTCCACAGACAAGCATGTCTCCAACCACAGGAAGCTGTTGAATAAAAGATGTTACCTCTCTAAAGATTTTGCTTCACATAAACACAAGCTTCTAAGATCAAATAAAGATGATTTAGCATTATAATTGTAATATTAGGTATAGACATTGGCATTTGGTTCTCCTACTCAGATACCTAATGACCTTAGAAACTGAATTTTAATTTTATTCCCAGGACTTTCTTTTGATTACATTATATTCATGCACAATAGAAATATGATTGTTCTACCTACATATTGATGTTCAAAATTGGATTATTTCTATTAATTGTATTCTGTGGCAGATTTGTTTTCTGTGCCTTGTTCATTCTTATGCTCAAATTATCTTCTCTTTCATTTTTGATTCTCAAATGCCTTTTACTCTTTTTCAATTTGCCTTTATTTTACCAAAATGGAACGTGATTCTCATGTGAAATTTTTCAGACTATTCCACTTCTCTTATGCTGAGAGAATGAAATTTTTGTTTTATTTAGATTATGTAAAATTTAGCCACATAAGAGCCAAAATTGGCTTTCATATTCTTTTTATACACCTATATCAATATGCTCTGGAGTTTCTTCTAGAGAGAATTTGCCAATAATTTCTTTATTATTTTTTTCTTACCATTATGTTTACTGTTATTAAAAATAATAATAATTTTACCTTTGTTTTCACAGGGAGTGCATTTAAATTGAAGTAGTCTATAATTGTAGTCTTGGTTTCTGTGACTCATTAAGACCAATTTTTTATTTATGAGAGTTAAAATCACTTCTGATACATTGAATTGTGCTAAACAATATTATATTTACAGGAAATGCTGTTGTTTTTTCAAAAAATGGATAATCTCTGTTAATGATCTTGCATGGTTTCTTTTCTCTCACATAATTTTGAAATCATACTTGAAAATTGATTTCAAAGTATTAAAATTGGAGTGGAATCAGAACTACAACAAATATTAGTTTCAGTGACATCAACAACTGAATTCCTCAAAATGCTTCTTTTAAATTTAGTAGTTTAATGGTCTCAAGTATGTTCTCAAATGTTAGCTTTTTCTCTATCTTTCCAACTTTTTTATTTCAAGAGCATCAACCAGCTTTATTAGAAAGTCCTTCCTCCCAGGTGGGGCTTTCAGTGTACTAGTGGCTGATAGCCATTCTGGGGCTGGACTAGAGGCTCCAGGTGGTGGAGTGTGGAGCAGTGTACTGTCCCACCTTGGCCAAACTTGTCCTGCTTCCCCCCTTTAGTCATTTTAAGCCAGTAATCATTTTCCCCAGTCGCTCACAGAAGGGACCTTAAAATCATCTAGTTCCAACCCCTCTGTCATAGGCAGGGACACCTTTTACTAGAACATGTTGCTCAAAGCCCCATCCAGCCTGACCTTGAACAGTTCCAAGTATGGGGCATCCACAACTTCTCTAGGCAACCTGTTCCAGTGCCTCACCACCCTCATAGTAAAGAATTTCTTCTAGTATTTAATCTAAACCTAATCTCTTTCATTTCAAAGCCATGACATGCCCTTGCACAACACCCCTTTCCAGTTTTGTTGTAGACCCCATTGAGGCACTAGAGGGCTGCTTTAATGTATCTCTGGAGCCATCTCCTGACTGAACAACTCCAACTCTCTAGCCAGTTTTCATAGCAGGGGTGCTCTACGTGGCCCTCCTCGAGATTTGGTTGAATGGATCCAGGTCCTTCTAATGCTGCCAGCCCCAGAGCTGTACACAGTACTCCAGGCAGGGTCTCACGAGAGCAGAGGGGAATAATCACCTCCTTAGATGTGCTGGCCCCTCTTCTGATGCAACCCAGGATACAGCTGGCTTTTTGGGTGGCAAGCACACATTGCCCGCTCATGTTGAGCTTCTCATCCAATAACACCCACAAATTCTTCTCCTTAGAGCTGCTCTCAATCCATTCTCTACCCAGCCTGTATTTGTGCTTGGGATTGCTCCAGCCCAGCTACGGGACTTTGCACTTGGCCTTGTTGAACTTCATGAGGTTCATATGGACCCGCCTCACAAACCTTACAAGATCCCTCTCCAGGCTCCAAGTCTCTCTTGCTGCCTCTGTCTTTGAACTGGTAGTAGTGGAATAGATTGAGATTTTGCCCCCTGCCCCCTGGAAACTTTAGTTTAAAGTTCTTTCATCAGCTTGGCAAGCTTATGACTAAATTTGCTTCTTGAAGTGCTTACAGAAGCAATACCTAAAAGACAAAATAAGTGCCTTCCCAGAAGAGGAAATTCTTATGACAGTGGCAATGCTTTTAATATTTTTAATAAAATTATTAAAGAAATCATAGAAGAAATTACATTTTTTCAGGGCTTTAATTGGTTATTTAACTAAACAAAATCAAGAAAAATACCATAGCACATTATGTCTCTGTTTTTCAAATTAGTTAATATTTCTGATTTAATTCCTTTCAAAATGCTAGATAGTTAAACTTCAAGAATAATTGTCTAGGCAATGTTTGAGGCTGTATAAATAGGGAATATGATTCAAGTTGAAATCAATAGAAAACCTAATCAAGAAAAATAAGTAAAATGTTTTACATTACACTTTTGATCCGTTTCTACAAATACTGTAGTTAAAAAATCCATTTTGCAAAATTACTAACGTTGCAATCCCCTGTTCCTTCTGGAACTGCTGATTACCTTGCAGTTTTGGACCTTTCCTTTTAGTTATTTTTTACATTTACAGTTTTTGGTTACTGACAGTGGTGGATGCTAGGAATATAACCTCTATTGGGAAATATCTACATAGAAAAAGTCATTTACTAGCTAGCACTAATGGAATAAATATCCATTGCATAATATAGAGTATTCTCAAATATAGGTATCTACTATGTAAATGTCCACATCGGAATTAAAAATCAGAAGCTTTTCCTTATCACTGGAGTAGCAAAATCAATATTTCCGGGACATTATTCATTTCATTCTAAAGGTGAAATAAATCACACTCTAAAAGTGTGTTTATTGACTGCAAAAGTCCCTAAAATCACTAGTTCAGACAGAAATAAGTTGGTTAAGATGAATCTCTAAACTCTGATGAATGCCTAGAAGGAATTGGCACCGAGACATTTATTTCCAATAACTATGATAGGAATTTAATTTAGAATATAACTGCAAGACTCAGCTATGCACAGAACAAAACCAATATCCCTGTTGTGAAATCCCTGTTATAATAATTTTGAGCTTCCAGAAGCTCTTTTGTATATAGCTCTTTGTTAACCTAAAAGGAGAAAAAGTGTTCAGAAAATCATAGCTACAGGTCCTGGCTACCTAAGGTTTAGATATCCTAGATGTCAGGATAAGGGAGCAATTTAATACGGTAAGCTGCAAAACATGTCTACATAATTAAACTTAAAAAAGCCTTCAGAACATAAAATAGGATTCTTTAAAAGCATAGGATTGCTGTAATCAAGGGGCATCAGTTGTTCCAGGCCCTTGTGTAGGAAGAATAAAACTGGAGAAAAGAAGACACCTCCCACCAGATGGGCCATCTCATCCAGTTACAGGCATACAAGTAGATCACCTGCTTGAAAGGCACGGTTTTCCTCTTTGATTTATAAACTTGCCTATGAGACTAACCCAGATTTAGGCACCTAAATTAGTAAAAATTCTAACAATGAATTGTAAAAAAATCTCAATAGTATGGTCTGTCCAAAACTGTAAATCTGCTTGTCTTTATTATAGATTCATCATGTTATCATTTTCCTCACGAATAGTTTACACCATACTACATATTGATTGACAGCTCTATAAACAATTAAAGAGATATATTTTTGTGATTAAATGCAACTTTTGATCTATTGTACAGCTATCACAGGTAAATTTCTTTGGTGGTTTTACGCAGCTTCATAATCTTTCTTAGTGCAGTTGTTCAGAACTGCAATGGATTAATTTTTCATTTCATTACAAATTGTGAATGTCTAGCACCTTTTAAAATCACAAACCATTTTCTTTGCTCCTTAAAATCAGATGTCTAATTTTTATTCCATTTTGAAAAATTGTGGCTATATTTTATGTAAGACATTTTTATGTAACACATGTTTATGTGTCTGGAACCTTGCAGAAAAATACATGTCAGCATTCTGCTGGAATGAGATTACAGAACACATAATATTTTAAAAATGGATTTTCTGTGTCAGGAAACTAACATATCTTTGGTTATATTTAGTTGATTTTAGGGAACTGACTCAGAGTCGTAAAAAAATATATAAAGACAATGAAACTAAACTTTTCACTGACTTTACTTGCTTCACTGCTGTCTTTCCCTTCTTCCTTCCTAAAAAGCAACCATACAAAAAAGCAACCAAATAAATATACAGATAAGTTCTCTGTCCTTCTAATTTCAGTGTCTATTTATTAATTTATATTGTCATAAATTAAAATTAATTGTAAAATTAGAATTAGACAGAGGAAAAGCTGCAACCAAAATGACACAGAAGTAACTGTTACACACAGTTTCTTAACTAGGGGGAAAAAAAAATAAAAAATTTCTTGAGTGGTCTAATCAGCGCACAGTGTCAGCAGATTTATGCTAATGGATGACTCATTCCTTAACTAAAAAGCTTCTGCCTTCACCTTGCATATCAAAAGAACTTGTATCAGATTATGGCTACTTGCTCTGCATAAGAAACTGGAAACTGAGGGCTGAGTCTTCACTGCAAGTGGGACATAGTTAAAGCAGTAATGATGTGGTTAGCAGCATGTCATAAATACAAACTTTCCAGTGCCATCATGTGAAAGTGCAGCTGTTTGTGTCAAATTGGTACGGTCAGAAGTTTTGAAGTTTTAGCTGAAAACAAAATTAGTATTTAAGAAGTATCTTGGGATGTTGAGGTATGAGTATTTTTAGTATGGAAAAGAACTACAGAGTAAAGTAAGTGTACAATTGTTTGGAATGTAAGATAATAAATACATTAGGAAAATGTATAAATATTATTGTAAATACATTCAATTAAGCTGTCCTAAGTTTTGCAATATTTGCAGAGCAGTTTACTGAATGTTATGCTTTTACCATGATTCTGTTATACCTTGGACATGTATGTATAGAATGCAATTGAAGACAATAGAGCACAATGTTAAATTCGTAACCTGACTTTGTTTGACACAATTTGTTTCAAAGAAGTTTGAATATTGAAAATATCACTGTGCAAAAATAAATCTGCCTGTTTTTATGTGTTGCAGAGGTGATTTTTTTATGTGGATATGGTGACACTATAAGGGGTTTAGCTTGCATATTTTAAACTTGCCCATACACAGTTTTTTCAAAAGGCAGGAATCTTAAGACTCTCATAGATATTAATATTTGTCATTTATTCTTTTCTTCATTCAGCCAATAAGGACTTATAATGGAATGACAAATAATATCATCAACAATTTAGACTTTCGAGGTTTTTCATCTCCTATTATAGGAAACATAATGAAAGAACTTCTTTCCCTCAAAAATTAAAAATGTCTACATAGAGAAATATCTGGTTCAGGATTTAACTAGAGTAAGAGACATGAACTGCAAGTGAGTCTGGGTGCTGTTTAATATGATGATCAATAAGGAAATAAATTTCTAGTGAAAAAAATATACCTCTTCAGGCAAAACAACTATCTTGAATCACACACATTTGGAATGGTTTAGTACCTAAAATGTTAACCTGGGATATAAAATAAATCTGAATTATAAGATGTATGAGTAATTCATATTTCTTGAGCCCACCTGTACATTCCAGATTTATTCTGAATTCATCTTACAGTGAGATCCAGCTGCACTCTATCGTATGGGTAGACAGTCAGATTGACTGAGATTCAACCTATTTGTTGCCCCAGTTTTTTTGTATGACCTGTGAGAATCTTGTATTCCCTGTTCTTAAAATCCATTCCCTTACTCTGTGAGTATGTATGGATCATGCTGTGTACTTAACATGCACAGCATTTATGAGAAGATACACTAAAATATGTTGAGGAAGATATGACAGGCATGCATGACAGGTTAGAAGTTCTTCCAAAATCAAATTTGAATAGAGACTCTTGAAGCATAAAGAATGCATGTACTAGAGTTTTCATTAATTTCAAACTCCTTAGAGAGACAAATATTTTAGACATGAGTGCTTCCATAAGCACGAATTCTGAATAACTGATATCAGACTTTCTACACTGGACAGATTAAACACAGATACTTTGCTGAGAACATACTTCTCTTTACATTTATCTAAGGTATTTTGGATGAGGGCTGAAGTGTCAAAATTCTCTTTTATAACATATATTAGAAAATATTTTAGCAAGAAATTCTCTTTGTGTTCAGCTGAGTTTAACTTTTGATACAACGGACCTTCTGCCATATAAATTATTTTTCTCACGGTAACAACATTTCTCTTGAGTAATATACAGTCGAATAGTGGGTAATTGTTTCTAATTCGAAGTAATGAAAAGGAAGTTGTCAAAAGTGGCCATAAGTTACATTCTACATAGTGTTAATTCATGTAATTTTTTGATCTTCCAGTAAAGTATAAGGTCAAACCTGTCCAACATGGTAACATGACTTTCTAAAAAAAATACAGTGGAGTTGAGCCCTGATCGATGTGTTTCAGATCATAAGTAAAATCATATAACAAGGGCCTTAGAATCAAAAAATATGCTCTTATAGGAGAAGAGGTTTTATTTATTAAACAGACATATTGAATTATTTAATACTTAATTGTGCAGGATTCAGTTTTGAATCCTCAGATGAAAATGTAAGACCTGGAAAGAAACTACATCTGTGCCTTTTTACTACTTACTCTTTTATGCTTCTTCCCCAACTTTTTTTACCCGTGTTTTATCCTACTTTCACCTACAGCTTTCTGTTCCAATCTTATGATCATTTTCTTCCTTCTAATAAGTGATACTTGTTTCTATTTCCCTTGTTGCAAGGGAATGGGCAGGAGGATACAGAATCCATAAAGGATCATTGTTAAGCACAGTGAAATTAAGAATGAGGCAGATTATGACCACTAGCTGAAAAGAGAAGTCAGGAAAAATTGGTAAACAACAAAGATAAAATAATTATTTACACGATCATATTGGTCAAGTAAAAAATACATTTTTAGCACTTAAAAAAAAAATGTAGACAGCAAATAAGACATTTCGGTAGGAGAAGGCTAAATTATGGAACTATTTTTTAACTAGAATGCTTAGAAGCTAACTGAAAATTTGAGTAATAGACTCCAAAGGATATAAAACATACATTATTCCTGTCTCAGATCATCTTACTCATACTACCACATTTTGACCAGGCCCTCAACTGTCCTGAGAGGACTCTTAGCACTTTGCAACTTTGAAAAATAAATTATGGAAATAGGAGGCACCTAAAGCTGGTGTCATTCTTCACAAATTACAAATGTAAACAAAGAATTTCAATATAATAGCGCCTTTTCTAGTAACCTTCACAAAGTTCTCTGTTGTCCTGTTTTCACAACAACATATTATTTCTGCTTGAAAAAAAAGCCAAAATTTTGTGGTAACATTGATATTTTGTTCCACAATTTCCTTTGGCCTAAGGACTGAAAAGTGTTGCTTTGTAAATTCATGATCGTCTCTGTAACCTCACATTTAAGTTTTACATTTGCTATACTCATTAGCCTTGCACCTGGTGCCCAAACTATGATGAGGCCATTTCACAGAACACAATTTCCACATTGCTGCAAATGTGTCATTAAGCATCAAAGAATGAAAGGTCCATTGAGCCAGAGAAAGAGAGCATGAGCACCAGTGTGAGAAGGAATATGACTTTTTAATCTAGTAATCTGAGCATTCATTATACAAAATTTCTGGGGTTTGGCTCTGCATAAGATGTTTTATAGATTATATTTTGTAGTTTATGATCCTTTAAAAAGATATTAGGCAAAATAACCATCAATGAAATGTGGTTCTGGATCTTTCCATTTTCAACATTTCCTCTAATTTAGGTAGTCCTAATCACTTGCATACTGATTGGCTTTGTACCCTGCATTTGTAGCTTAGTTTCCTCATCGTGGGCAGTTGTAGGTACATGAGCTTATATTTACATCTGTCTGGACAGTTATATTCTTGCTCTACCTACTCTACAGAGTACTTAAAGCAAACTGATGAGCATAAATACAAAAAATTTAACTTTTAGGAGATTTATTAATAGAAGTTCTAAGGCATTCTAACATGGTCCCACAAACCTGCACTTGACCAGAGGAACTTGATATATTACCAGTACATATGGCAAAAATCTATTCTTAGCAAATAACATAAAAATAAATCCCTATGTCCTTCACTATAGTTGTGAAGTTTAAAGTTTATATAGTATTAAGTAGCCTGACAATTTCATAAATGGATTAATACAGTGTAAAAATGGCAACTTAACAACAAGCAGTCCCACTGGGAATGTAAAGAAATTTAATTGTCTCTTCTGTTTTACTGCATTCTATCGTATCTTTTACCAAGTGAAGATTTCTTTTACTTTAGACACACATTTTACTCTTCTGTTTCACTAGTTTAGATTTTTTGAGTCGGTTTTGATGGGTGCCAAACATTTCCATTGAGATGCAGTGCAGTATCTTTAATAATATGTTTCACATGACTTTGATTAAAAGTGGACATATAACAGAACTCTTTCTCACTAATAATATGTTACTAGGTCATTAAAAAGACTTTTATGGAAATATTACTTTTTTAACATTCTGCCACAAAGGGCTGATGAATACTAAAACTAATGGACGTTCCTTCATATGACCTATGAGATACTTTATAAAGGTCAACAGAAAAAGAATAGAAAGGTGATTTGTATATTAATTTCATCAGCATGGTGTAAATTGTGAAGTCATACAATATTTACATCCATGTTACTGGTTTTCCCCTTTTTTTGCAGTTGTGCGAAATTCTCCAGTAGCACTAAGAGAATACTGCTCGTTATGATACACATTTGAAAATCTTGTATAGCTTCAATTATGTCATCTTTTACTCTAGTGCATTACTTTAAAAAATGCTGTAAAACTGTACTAATTTAATGACAATAATGCTTGCAGTAATAATGACCATTTCACAGGAAAAAACAAATTTTCAGTAGTTGGTCAAGTGCATATTGATTTCAAATGACAGAACGCAGTAATACTCACAATGGTTTCATGAGGCAGAAAGAATTTTGTTTAATTTAAGCAGAAATTATTAAAAATATGCCAACAATGTAACATAAGCAGCTAAAGTCTTTTAAACCCTAATACAAGGCAAATATTTTGGTATGACAACCTTTGCTATCAAAGTTAATAATGAATATTGAACAGGATTCTGATCCATATGGAATTTTCATCTTATTTCAGTTAGTTGCCTTGAACTAAGAAAATAAAGAAGTAAATTGTCTAAGACGAGCTCACTACTTTTTCCGTATGTGAAAATGAGCTGGATATGATAGGTCTGATCATAATCTTTTCAATAAATATGCTTACATAAAAAATCATAAGACCATAAGGATGAGCTTGTATTTTCAGAATTTCAAGACCAGTTTCTTAAACTGAATAGTAAAATGTCAGATCGGGATATATGGTGGTACTACAATACAGTAAAGCATCTCATATTTTTGGCCTGAGAGTGGGTCTGATGGATCAAACAGAAGTATTGGTATTAGCACAGTTACTAGATACTTTTGTGGAAACTGTAGGTTATCTCAGGAAACCAAAATTCTATCTGTATGACATTTTCTTAAGACTGTCTGAGTCTTCCTTGAAACACTGTGTTGAGTACAGACATTAAAGGAATCATTATAGGAGTAACAGTGAGCTATCAGGAAATGTGGTGATTTAAAATATATTTTAAATAAATTAATTCTTTTTTTTAGACCATTTAGAAATGTTGGCCATGGGGTACTGCTTTTTACAGACTAAAGAAATGTTAAAGGAATAACTATAACAAGTACTCAAAAATGTAAATTAAAATTCGCTTGGTATGTGTGCTTGCCATTTATAAAGTTCTATTTTTTTTTTATATATATAAATGGCCATTCTATTGCCATTTATAAACTTCTCCTATTGAAGAAGAAAAAGAAAAATGAATATACCAAAAAATTAACTCCTATTGTTTTATTCAATTACTTTCTTTCCACTCCTTAAACAACCCTCAGTAGATCACCCCTTTTCACAGCCCTTCTCAGTCCTTCTTAGTTCATTATCTGTCTTTCTCTCTCTTACGTTTTCAGTCTTCCATTCTTTCGTCCCTCCTTACCACTAAAGGGAAAGTTACTGTATTCAAATTCCTTCAGCTAATATTATTCTCTGAAAATCCATGTCCGAGAATAACCCTCCCTTCTTCTGCTGTTCTTTTCTCTTGTGTTTCACTTTAATTCTCTTCAGCCATATTTTAGTTCATTAATATTAAAGCATGGATGGAAACTATTCTTCAAAGCAAACTACATTTTTAGGCCGAAAAGCAAGAAAGAGTACTAATATTTCATAGGATCTAGCCATGTCTGAAGGCTGTCTGAGGGTGATGTTTTGCATTAGGTGAACTAATTCAAATAATTAGGGAAAGAGGAATAGTGGTAGAATTCTTTCTTTCTCTTTACTGTTCATAAAGGGAGTCTAATTAAATAGCTCAGAAGCACAGGTGTGATGAAGACAACTAAATTTTAGTGAGATGACTACTGCGTAAATGTCAACTTTTATCCTAAGGTTCAAATTTAAAAAAAACATAGTGACTATCTTTAATAATTAAATCTGTTAAATTTGACAGCAGATCTCTTGACTCAGAGCAGCTTCTGATTTCAGCCATTTACAGTAATGAAAACTGACAGTCATAAAATTAGTCTCCAGAAATGTTCGTACAGTAAGATAATGACAACTGGCAATTTACGTGCAATGATTTGTAAACTCATCCTTCTATGACTTATATCCACTGTTGCTCTGTCCTTGATATTACTTCCTCTTCCAAGCAATGAATGGCTCAGCTGCTCCACTTGGAGGGCAAATGTTCCTGATGAAAAATTTGTTGTAACAACAAAGTTTATTACATGAGAATGGAGTATTTTAAATAGTAGACATATACCTTAAAAAAAGAAAACTAAAATATAGTATTATTACATTTCCCCAACAGGGACTTTGTCTTTTATCTTTTTGTTACAGAAGGGATGAAAAAAGTTCCTTTTTCTTGTTGTAAGAGAGACATAAAAAGTGGGACTTCTTTATGATGAAAATCTGCATTGGCAGAGACAGTCATGCAAGGAATAAAACTGAATCTCATTGGGAAGAGGAAGGAAATTATGTCTAGGACTTGCAAGTGAAACCTTAGAAGATGTATGAGATCCACATAGGTTCTGAAGAATCCAGGATACTATTGTTTTATTCGAGGAAGAAGTCAATGATAATAAACTAAAAGTTTTCAGTTTAAAACCTTTTAAATTCCCTCTTTGGAATTTCAGACTATGTTTATCACAGTTTAAGTTTTCACAGGGAGAATTAAGATGACAACCAGCAGGGGAGAAAGTAAAGCATGGCTACTCATCCATAATAGACAGATGAGAAATTTGTTATATGAAGGTGTCTGAAAAGCAGACATGGTGCTGTAATAGCCTCGGGCATTCTCTCCACTGCTGTAATATTATGGAGGCTCACAGGACCAGAACACCAAAAATTCTGTGCAACACACTCCAGGAGCCACTCCTGACTATTTCTTCAGTAAGACCTTGAAATACTGGTCAGATGAACACTCTGAAAAGGCTAAGAGGTCAGAACAGGTGTTACTTGGGATTATTTTTGGTTTGCTAACATCCCCTAAACTAAGCCTAACAGCAAAATGTTAAAATAAAAATAAGTAAGGAAGTAATTTGCAGAATTCAAATGCAGATCATATAAATAATTTTCTAAGATGAATGTAAGGCTATATGAGAAAAAGAACATGCTTAAATTTACCTATACTTTGGATTAATGCCAAGTATTTCAGATTTCATAAATATTTTTCTATAGTTAAATCCCAGTGAGAGAAGATCCACTTTTATAGTCAAGATTTAGGAAATATTTAAATGCAATTTTTGTAGGTGTTTTGTATAGAACTACTATTTATACACATAGATAAATAAGAATATGGATGATACTCATTTCATGTTGCTGGCTGAAACTTGAATAGCTGTAGATGTACATCCAAGGTAGTCTCATATGACTACTTATGTCACTTTTGAGGGTTACCATGCACTAACATACACCACGTGATAAGTATGAACAAAAAACTGTCCTGATTCACTTGTTATGATGCTTAATAGGCAACTTTATGAGATCTAGCACAGAGAGTCTTTTAAAAAGGATTCACTGTGTCTATTTCTTACACTAATTTCTTACACAAATTTCACCAAATCGCAATCTATGTTTTTGTCATAAGAATTTTTTTAAGACAAATCTTCAATTTTGTTGTCTTTATTCACAGAAACAACACAGTTAAGTGAAAGAAATTCTGAGACCATCCACAAGCACCAATTCTTGCTTTTCTGGAAAAATAATTTATTTCAATTCTATGATACCGGGCTACATCTAAAGATGTTTATTTTCCTTGATCTCTTTTTTTTTTTTTTTATGGTAAATAGACTGGCACATTAACCTCTACTATGAAAAAGACCATGTACTCACAGTTTTTTATTAATTTGAAGTGTCTTGGAAACCCTTTAAGTCAAATATATCATGTAACCAAAATACCTTTTTCAGCACGTACTTAATAACTGGCAATATTTTCATAATACCACATATTCAATCTTTTGGGCTCACACATACCTACATACCTACAATAATTTGACTAAACTGACAACAGCTGTCCAAATTTCAGAGTCTCCGAAATCACAATTAAGAAGAACAAATCATATTTGTAATCATTTGTGGGGTTTTTTGTTGTTCTTCTTCTTCTCTAACATCCTGAGATAGGATGTTGTATCCGTATCAAACATTACCTGATGATTAATGAACTCAGGAACAGCATAATCAAAGAATTAAAAACTTTCTAATGTCAGATAGGAATACTACAGTTCTGTGTAACTCAGAGAGAAGCATATTGCGATAATTACACTGAAGAGTGCTTACATGCCTTTCAAAAGTTGTACTGGAATACGACAACTTACAGAGTAATATACTTATCAACATGAATACTTGATCTTCAGTTATGATTTTTATTTTGTGAATTTCTCTGTCCCTTCTGTATGTAATTATTCTTAGTAAATGCTTGGAAAGAACTACACTCCATGGGAGAATAGCGCACAAATAGATCATATTTTCAAAGTAAAAAACAGTGAAACCAGTGCAACTTGAGTGGAAGACTGCCTTGCAGATCTGTCCTCATTTCCCTTCCTTTGCTACCACATAAATTTTCTTAATTTTACATTTTATTACCTTTGTCCTTCATAACCTTTACTTCTGTAAAGAAGCACATTCTCTGCTAATAAGGAGTAAAAATTGAATACAGTCCCTGTGAGTTCCTGATCATCCTGGGCATAGCCCTCCATATAAATATGGATTTAATATTGCTGCAGTTCACTGAACATTTGAAAAGATAAATGTTCCCTACATAGACTACTGCGATGACTTTGACATTGCTGGACATACATTTCCCCAGTAGTGACATTCACTAAGGAGACAAAAGAAGGATTAAACATTATAATTGTACTTTGACAAGAACATATGACTTCTGGGATTGATTAATACTCCTGCACTGGATTTTACTACTGTGTCTGACAATAGTGCCTCATGAACTTTGATTCTAGGTACCTTTTTCTTTTGCAGTAAAATGATGCATGATGTGCTCTGAACAAACATTTATCTCTATTCCAAGGAAAATATACTGCAAGTTCATGAAAGATTATCCAGAGTTTTACACTGCTCAGCAGAATTTGGTCATCTCATCTGACCTTACAGCAGGTCATAGATTCTTACCTTTTACCATGGGTGATATCTTCTTCTGCCTATAATCTAGGATAACTGATATTTAGGAGTTGGGTTTTTTCCCTGCTGTGTAAGTCTGAATTGCAGAAATACATTATAGACTCCATTTAGATGGTTTGCCAATCGACAGGTACGCCAAGTTTTTCTGGGCATAATAATCATCTTTTTTCTGAACCTTTCCAGGTGGCCATATTCATATCTTCCAGAATAGCAACACTGCCTTCAGTGATCTGCCTTGAGTGATTTCAGTTGGATCCTTATTTACCTTTGAAACAGAACTGTTTCGATTCTTAAAGAAATGAGCCAAGATTACAAAAAATGCTTTAAAACAACTTGAACAAAACCCAAACAAACAGCAAAACAAAATACTACAAAACCAAATAAAAACTCTCCAAACCTCCCTCCCTCCCCCTCGCAAAAAAACAACCCCCAGCAGGAAGTCCGAAAAATATTCTCTTTTTCATATTGCGGGACAGCAAATCACTGTTTCCAGACTAGCTTTGTGGTTAAGGTTCGTCTCTCAGCAGCTCCCTCAATGAAAACTGACTACACAATTCCTCTTGGTTCCTTTGAAACTATCTCCTGTTTGTTGCGACTTGTTTTCCATAAGTTGTCTCGCTTCCTTTTCACCAGTGTCTTAACCTGTGTACAATGGGCAAACTCTTTGTTCCCTGCTACAGTATCACCATTTCTTCTTTCACTGTGCCAGGAAATACCTTTTCCCCAGCGTCTTAAAACAGCTGTAGAAGTTCATCAGGTTCCCTTGGACACTCAGGAGTTCCACCTGACCTTCTCATTCTTTCCTTAAGGGAATACAATACAAGGGGAGTACATAAACTGTCATGTTGATACCGCAACAGTTCTGCTCTTTCCAAAAAAGGTGCATATAGGAGCAGCACTAAAAATCCTGATTGATAACTTTTGAATTTCATGGAAGTAACTAATACATATTATACCTCACTAAAAAGTATTATCAGTAATTTGTGTATCTTCATATATTAAATGGCAGACACAGGTAATAGCGCAGATCCTGAAAGCTGCATCTCTGTCTCTAAGTTCAGATTGACCTCGCCCACTTTGCATAAAGGAGGATTTTCTTATTTCTATCTTGTTTTGAATTTCACCTGAATTTGTTGGAAATCTGGTTGTATTATTTAAGTACTGAATTAAATTTGGATAAATTTGTGGTTTATTTTATCAATTCAACACTTTCTTTTGTAACCATACAACTGTGTCCCACTGGAAAAATGACACTACAGTATTTCATAAACTTTGCTGTAGATTGAATAGTGTGCCAGGATAAAAGAAAAAATAATAAAATTGTCCAATGAGATTAGTACACTGTTTAAATTGCTAGATATTAAGCCTTAAAAATAAAAAAGCACCAGAAAAGAACCCTACAGTGTTTACTGATTACTGCTTATGATTTTTGTCTTCTGCATATATATGCAGTATTACATTTTAAATGCCACTTCAAAAACTTCCTTTAGCAATATGAGGATTTCAAACTATTGCAAATTGGGGTATTCTTAAAACATCAGCACTTATCTGATATTTCCTAATAAAACCCACTGACTTTATATGAGCAGTTCTAAGTAAATCCCTGGATAAACCTTACCCGCCACTCTAAAACACCACATGAAATGGTATTCAGCATTGGCGTGGCATCACCTGCAGTACTGTGTGCTGCTCCAGGCCCTACAGTTTAGAAGGATGTAAAAGTCCTTGAATGCATCTAGAGGGCAACAAAGTTTGTGAAAGTCATGTCCTGTGAGAAGCGGTTGAGGACTTATCTAGAACAGGAGGCTGAGGGGCAACTTCACTACTCTGCAGTTTCCTGAGGAGTGAAAGTGGAGAGGGAGGTGCTGACCCTCCTCGCTGGTATCAAGTGATAATATGCGGGGAATGGGTCAAAGCTGAACCATGGAAGGCTTAGATGGGACATTAGGAAGCATTTCTTTACTGAAAGCGTGGTCAAACACAAACACGGTTTCTAGAGATGTGGTCAGTGTCCCAAGACTCAGTGTTTAAGACATTTGGACATGCCCTTATGTTGTGCTTTAACCCGTCAGGCAGCTAAACAGGTGTTAAATCCTCTACCCCAGTGGTACGGGGAAGACAATTGGAAAAAAAAAAAGTCAAAACTTACAGGCTGAGACAAGGACAGTTTAATGGGACAGAAAAGAAAGGAAAAAAAATAATGATAAAAGAGTACACAAAACCAGGTGATGCACAATTCAACTGCTCACCATGTGGTGACTGAAGCCAGCCAGGCCCTGGGCAGCAGGCTTCTAGTCTTCGCCTAACTCTCCCGCAAAATTTTTATGCTGGACATACTTCATATGATATGGAATATTTCTCTGGCCAATTTGGGTTGAGCTTCTTATGTAGCCTCCTCACTTACAGGGCAGCATATGAGAAGTTCTTGACTTGGTTATAAACACCTATCAGCAAATAAAACATCAGTGTGTTATCAACATTATTCTCATCCTCAATACAAACCACAGCTACTAAGAAGAAAATTAACTCTATCTCAGCTGTAAGTATAGAAAAACCTCCTGGAAGATATATTAAGAGGAGATGAGGGCTTGGAATTTTTTTGGTTAGGAGAGCTTTTCTGTCTGGAAAGAGCCACCTTTCCCAGAGATAATTTTAGGTGTTTTCTCCTCCTGCATTCCAGTGGAGATGACTTCTGGATACCACAGAAGATAAGTGTTTGAAGGCCCCACAGCAGGGGGCTGGGGATGATAAAAGGCCTGAGAAGAACAGTGAGGTGTGTCTTTCCTAGGCCAGGTGCAGCTTATGCCAAAATACTGTGTTCTTGGCTTGGCTTTGGAAATAAATTCTCCTAAATCCTTCCACTGCCGAGTATTTTGGGGGTACCTGTGCATAATCTTCCTTTATACCAGCTGAAACAAGGACACGTTAATAACATGCTTTAATTTGATCAGCCCTGAATTGTTCAGGCAGTTGTACTAAATTATCATTACAGGTCACTTTCAACTGAAATTTCTATTCTATTCTATTCTATTCTATTCTATTCTATTCTATTCTATTCTATTCTATTCTATTCTATTCTATTCTGTTCTAAATACGGCACTAGATTTCTCAACTACTTTTTCTGAGTCATCAGTGGACTGGACAGGTGTGTGGGGTTCTTTTCTTGAAGGTTGTCTTTGAGGAGTAAACGAGGATGTTGACAATGGAATTCTGATGTTAATTTTTACCCGGGCCTGAAGTTATAAAGACAAGGGGCAGTGTTTTTAAATTAAGAGAGGGTAGATTTAGATTGGATATAAGGAAGAATCTGTTTATTATAATGTTGATGAGTCACTGAAACAGATCACTCAGAGAAATGTGGATGCCACATCCCTGGCAGTGTTTAAAATCAGGTTGGATGAGGCCTTGGGAAACTTGATTTAGTGAAAGATGTCCCCGACTGTGGCAGGGGGTTTAGGACTAGATGATCTTTGAGGCCCCTTCTGACCCAAGCCATTCTGTGATTCCACAGTTCCACAGTTCAATGATTCCATGATCACTTGTCTCTGATGCATGCTGGAAATGAACCATTTATGCGTATGTACAAAGGGAATTACAAATCAATGTTTGCAAATAATTTTCTCTTTCTATGTTTCCATAATTTTCTGGTTGATATTTATTAAGAAAAAGATATTTTGATGGATTTTTGAATGTTTTTTGGGTTTCCTCTTCTTTGTAGCATTATAAGTATTACAAAATCTTTTTAAACGATCCTGAAAATTTTTAAAAAATTAATTAATAATTTCTTAATTATATTTCTGAAAATATCACTTTTCTGTCACTTTAACTGTTTGAAGTTATTCAAATTCCCATTAATCAAACACACACACACACAAAAATCATCATTACAGAATACAATTTGATTAGGATTTCCCAGTAGATGGTGAATCAAAGTTTTCAGACATAATAGCTGGAAAAGAAATCTCTGATCACAGAGGAATACACCCACACCCATGCCTCAGGTCTGTTTGAAGGAGATACTTTGAGAGACATAGACTAAAAGAAAAAAAAAATTTCAGCTGTGCAACTTCAAAGCTTCTCTAACATGAATCAGGTCTTCACAAATACTGAAGACCCAAAAGGCAGAAAATGCCTTTTGTCAGGGAAAATTTATCTCCACCTTGACAGATGGAACTAAAAATAATAAAGTTTTACTTGTTAAGCAGTGATATTATGGTGGTACCCCCATAGACAGACTGATACTATAGTAAAAATAAATTATTTATATTAAAGCAGTATTTACGGCAGATGGTTTTTTGCATGTGTGGGGCTTTTTTGTTCTTTTTTCTTTTTTTAATGTGAAAATTTGACTAAATGACAGATGTTTATGTGTAAGCACTCACCATATATACATCACTCAGGCCACAGTTAGCTCTTACGAGCTACTTACATCGGTATGTGATTATGTACATCAATGATACACATTGTTATTTAGCAATCCAATATTGTTAAAACTCAAGATCATTTATAACATGTTCTAAGTCGATCTAAAACATTGAAAAATTGCTACATAATTCAATTTATTATGAATAATTTATATTTAAACACTTTATTTCTCCATCTGTGGGGACTGGAGGAAATGGGAAACCCAGCAAGAAGCTAAGCCTTTTTTTTTTGAAGCAAAGATGAGTGTGGTTGAGAAAGGGAACAACTGAATTGAAAGGAAGTCAGATATTTTCTTAAGGTGATACCAGGACATAAGTCTTCAGCAATGCCCCAGCAACACACAAGCCCGACAGCATCTTGGACTGCATAAGGACAAGCATTACACACAGAAGATGAGTGAGGTGATCCTTTTGCCTTGGTGAGACACATCTGGCGTGCTGTGTCCAGCTCTGTGTGCCCCAGTGCAAGGGAGACATGGACATACTGGAGCAGATCCGATGGAGGGACACTAAGATCATTAAGAACTAGAGAATTTGTCACCTGAAGAGAGGCCAAGCAAGCTGAAACTGTTTCTCCCAGAGCGGAGAGGGTTCAGGGGGTTTTATCAATATGTATGTGGAAGGGTCTAAAGAAGGCAGAGCAAAGCTGTCCTCAATGATGCCCAGCAACAGGACAAAAGAACAAAGGAAATACGATGAAATATAAAAGATTCCACATAAAGATTCCACTCAAACATAAGAAAAATTTTTTCAATTAAAGGATGGTCAAACATTGGAAAAGGTTGCCCAGAGTGGTTGTGTATGTCGCTAACTTGCCAGAGGTAATATTTTGCTGCTTTACTGATTTGGATTCTCTCTTCCTTTGCCCACATAAGCAGCAAGCTGCTCCAGGCATTTCTTAATCAATTTTCCCCAGCATAGTGATCTTTCTTTTCTGTAAGAGACATTCAGATCTGAATTCCTACCAATCCCTACTATAACTGCTGAAAGCCACAGTACTGGTGCATTCACTACTAATCACAAATGCGCTGAAAAAAAATATTCTTCTTCTATCAAATCTCACCCAAACTGAGTGAAAACACCTGAATTAAATCTTTCTGCAGCTTCTGACTTCTAAAGAACCAGTGAATGTTACTGAGAAAGGAAAGCCTGTCAGAGGCAGGCTAAATTCTACAAGGTCTGAATTGCCACTGGTTTTGGGGTTTTTTTTTTGGCTTTTTTTTTGGTTGTTGTTTGTCTGTTTGTTTTTTTAATGGATTTGTAAAATAAGATTACCTTAATGTGAAGAATTTGGCATATTTTCAATATGTATGGTCCCTCCAGATATTTTTTCAT
>JAYRBT010000001.1:64542686-64590277 GCA_036023395.1 Myiotriccus ornatus | reverse complement strand
CCCTTTGTTCTAGCAGAAAGACCCGTAGCCATCTTGGCACTTATAACCTATAGTACCTACAAAACTATATAAAAGTTCATAAAAGTTTATAAAAGTACCACACACAATATAAATTGCTCACACATACATCATGTTCTCCCACAATTAGAAGGAAAAGATATCTTTGACTACAGAAAAATTAGGTGGGGTTTATTATTTGAGGGTTTTTTGGTTTTTGTTGTGTTTTGTTAGATTGTTCATTACATGAATATGAGGTTAATGTAGTCACATGCCTTCTAAAGCAGAAGATTTTAGTGAAACAATACGTATAATTGCATTACAGGAAAAGGCTCTAGTATAGCAATACAACCCTTTGATTTGCCACATTTTTATTTACTGTTCTATGACCACACTACATGACTACTGCAGAAAATAGAGCAATTTATGTTTTTTAAACTATGAATTTGCAAACATCTGGCGCTTTGAAGATAGAAAACTGGTAGACTTCATTTTGCACATGGAAGAAAAAAAATCCACACATGAATGCCTAAACCTAAAGTGCTAAGAATCTGTATTTTTCAATTATTTCTGCATTTTTATTTGTTATTTTTCATGCCTTGAAATTAAGGGGAAGCACTTAGAAGATGCAGGCCCTCTTCTAAGCAGGGTTGGCAAGATTATTGCAAATGACACAGAAAAGTCTGAGGTATCCAGTGTCTTCTACACCCTAGTTTTCATTCGTAAGTATCCAGTCCCTAAGTATCCATCTGAATAAGGAATGACAAAACAAATGCCAAAATGCTTTCTAGGGTGAAAAAAAAAATAAATCTGAGTGAACAATTGCTTATTTGGCAGGATTTCACACAGTCTTTGTGGACAAGCTGGTAAAATAGGACTGGAGAGATGTACCATGATACGAGTGGAAAGCTGGATGAACCACCAAGCTCAAACCAACCTTCAGGGAAGATGGTTAGTGGTTAAAAGTTGAACTGTCAGCTGGAGTTCCTTAGGGATTGATACTGAGTCTCTGTATTTTTAAAATTATGGGGGAAGCAAGGATGAATGAATCCTCTCTATGTCTGGGCAAAACGCTAAACTGAAAAGGAGACAGACCAGAAGAAGAGGCACCGTAGAGAGAGACCTCAACATTGAGTCAACATGAATGTCATGAGGTGTGAAAAATGTAATGTCCTGCACCTTTGACAGAATAATCTCAAACAGCAATACAGAGCAGGGTCCAATTGACTAGGGTGTCGCTCTACCAAAAAAAAACTTCAGGGTCCTGGTAGACAGCAATTAGGAAAAGAATCATCAGTGTGTGTCCTCAGTGGTATTAGTAAGAACATAGCATAAGCACTTAAGGGTGCCTGTTGTGGTTTAACCCCAGTCAGCAATTAAGTACTCAGCATGGTGGGAGATCAGCAGTCAGTGGTGGTGTGACTTCATTCAGGCCACAATAGTCTACAGTTAGTCTCTGTTCTCTGTTAGACTTTTTCACTGGTCATATGGGACTCTTCTAGGGTGAATGGGTCCTTCTGGTCAGTACTCGGCTCTCCAGTTGATAAATCAGCTTATGGATCAGAATCAGGGAGTAAAGAACACTTACTCTTGATAGCTGACATGCAAGTCTGTACAGGTGGGGAATGGGACATATCCTCTTTTGATTTACTGGAACACCCGGGATAGTTTTCACCACTTTTTGGACAGTTTTTCCACAGCCAAGATGCAAATCTGTAGCAAGAAGAGAGGTTTTATTTGTACTGCCAGATTTGGCAAGCCAGTTCATCTACTGATGGTGACTCTGTCTCTCCAGGTCCTTACTGCCAAGGAGTTGACATATGGCAATTGTGTACTCCGTCCAAATTTCTACCGCATGGGTTATCTGCACTGGACTTCTTGACCTGTGGGGGACTGCATGTTGTTCAGATCATGGGCCAATTCCCTCAGGTGCTAGATATCTGTCTCCATTGTGGTCCATTTACCTGCAGGACATACATCTTCCTTGAAAGAGATATCTTTCCTTCAGGCTTTAGAGGAGTTGCCTCCAGAGACGGAAGACTTGTGTCTCTTTTTCAATTGCCTTGTCAATGTCCCTTTCTGTGGAAAGTGATGCCATCTGCTTGGCTTCCCTGTCCTCTAATTCCAGGCTACTAGCCCTGTTATCACAGCATTGGAGAAGCTGGTGATAACATGTTGAAATTTTTTCACATATCCCACGGCTCACTCAGAGATAGGAATTTGGTGCTTATCTCTTGTTCCGCCTCTTCCTGCTGTTCTTGTAGCGACCCTGCTTCATTCTCCTTTAGTAAATGAGCTGACTTTCATGTTAATTTCTTCTTATGTATAGAGGCGACTGATACTGGCATGGATTGGTTCTCTGGTTCAGCTGCATCACACATTGCCAGGGTCTGAGTAGCTGCACTGTTTGCCCCAAGGGTAAGAGTAGCCACAGTGATTGTCACCGGGCTTTGGGCAGCTGCAGTGCTTGTCATGGGGGTTGAAGTAGGCACAGTGCTTGTCACAGGGATCAGAGTACTCACAAATAGTTGCTTAACTATAAACAAGATCTGAACCACATTCGTTCACGGTTCCTCGCAATACTACCATGCTGGTTTCAACATCCCAAGGATATTCAGAATTTTCAGAATTCTTAAACACTACTGTAATTGTCCCGAAGGAGAAGGGAGAGACATGAGAAGATGTCCCCTCCATAGACTGTCTCTCCTAATGGGTAAAAGATGTAATTATTAGTGGCTTCCGATAGATGGCTCCCGAAGTACAGAGCTGACCGCAATGCCGAGTACAAACACCAGATTACTTTCAGGGCCAGCAATTCCATCGTATCATAAGGCAGTATTACAAAGTTCAGCAACATGATAACCTTAGCCGAGCCCCCAGAGGTGATATATAGCACAACGGAACACATGCTGCAAGTAAAGTAAAACGCAACTCTGAGAACAAGCACAAAAACTCTGAGAGCAAATAAATGGACATTGTAAACAGTGACTATTAAAGTTATATAATGAATGCTTATAACAGATTTATTTTAACATGCTTTTGTCAGATCTGATGTTCTCTCAACACTTGATGCCCTATCTTGAGTGTCCAAAAGGGCTCTCATGGTTTAATATCAGCCGAGAACTAAGCACCAAGCAACTGCTGGCTCTGCAGAGATTGGGACATTGCATGAATGGCTTCCCTGCACCAAGCGGATTCCACATATAGGTACAGTAGAAGAACTATAGATCGGGGCCAGAGGGCTGAGTCTGAGAGGATTGTTCTGTAGTGCAGTAAATTTGGTCATGCTGTTGATAGTACCAGGCCATGGGCTTTATACTGACTTCACATAGCCTTGGGACTGAGAGACTGAGAGACTGAGAAAGTAAGACTGTCAGTCTTCCTTTTCTAATGTTTTAAATCCCTAAACATATAGCTTCTGTCATCAGTCAAACTACTCATTCAAATAAAGCTATTGAAATTTTGTTATTATTCATTGTCAAATGACAGTGCTTTTTAAGAATTGTGACGTTAATTTTATTTGCTTTGCATGCAACTTTATTTATATTAGGAAACTCAATAACAGCTGGGTTTAACTCCATTTGTCTTTTTCTCTCCAATTTTGATAAAGGAATTGTTTTAAGACAAGAATGTAATGACGTGTTTTTTCAAACTAGTTTGATAAAGCTTTCATGGTTACAGAAACTATTTAAATCACATCATAAATTCCTTCCACTCTTTGCTGACCTCAGCCTTTACACAATATCAAGAGCAATCACTTTGTAGACTACATCTATGTTAGTAACAAACAGAACCAGGCAGTCAATGCTCCCAGGTCTGAAATGCAATTGTCTGTCTTTTTAAGCTCTTAGACCGTTCTCTGGAACAGTTTCGACCTGAGCCAACTAGCAAGTTCTTAACTAATTCATGGATGAGTTTTAGGAATTTGAGTATTCCAACTACTGTGTCTAAATGCCAGCTGGCAGTTTTCATGTAGCTGCTCTCTTTTTGTGGCTGGAAGCACAACAGTCATTCTGTTTAACCCCTTGCCGAGCAAGGTTTTTGAGTTCTGTTTAATCTGACATAGCTATTGACATAGCTTTACTTCTGAGCTTGAAGAATTTTATCTATCATGTTCTTCTGGTGATATTTGAAGTACGGATTTGTGTACTTTGAAAAGATCTTGACTAATTTGAAAGAAGAGCTTTGTAATGTAAATTTTTGCCCTTTTTAGAAGGTGTATTAGCTATATGGAAACTTATAAGCACTAAATCTAATTGTAAACACTAAAATCACAGATATTTTAAACTTAATTTTTTCAGACACCTTTCATCAGACACTCACCTGCTTTGATTATAGCATCTTCCATCTGAGGATTTCAAAGTATTGCTAAAACATTAATAAGTGAGTCAGTGAAACCTTGTAGCATATCAGTGAGCTGGGGAAGATTGAAAGCTGGATTTATCATTTATTATTAGTGCAACTACATGGCTCTGGGAAGCAGAAAAGCCATGTCAGACAAAAATCCCATAGCCTTCCTAAAGAGATATCATCATCATATGATGAGAATAGATTAGTAAAGAGTAATTAATCTACTTGCCAAACACTGATGAGTGTAACTCCCACTAGTACTAAACTCCAGACTGCTATTTTCTCCCTCGTCCAGAGTTTTAGCTCCCATTATTCATATGTCCAAGTTCTGCATTAAACAAAAAGTGTCTATTCCTTGATAGTAATCACAGTTCCTTTGTGCCACCGTTTTTCAAAGCTGTTTTGCTCTGTGCTCTCTCCTAATGAGCAGACTGTACTATTGAAAATCCTCTAATTCCAACCAGAAAAGGGAGATACCCCAGACATCTAGGCCAGTAAGGAATTCCCAGAAGACCCCTTTTGTAGGAATGAACCAGTTGTCACTGTAGTGCAGGTAAAAGGTTTGGGCCAGACATGAATGCAGTCAGTAGATGATGTGCACCAGGTCCTCAGCACAGTTCACTTCAATAAGTACCTGCTATAAGATGACCAATATCAAGCACATCACTGAACAGCTTGGCTCAAACCCCTTTCTTTTCACCATTTTTAAAGAATTATTCAGTGTTACGTGACTATAGAACAGCTCTCCTGACCATACGTTAAATTTATTTTGATTATCCTATCTTTGCTTTTTTACATTTATTTTGATTATTCTATCTTTGCTTTTGCAGCATAGTGAGTGTTTTGACTATATATGGTTCTTGCCATCTTTTGTAGGCTGGCTATTGTTTAAAGCCTTCCCATTAGAATAAAATATAGGAAACTAGTTTCCACAGTCTTTATGCCTTGGTGAATTAATAGATTTCTAGATAATTTATACAGATTTGTAGATATATTATCTGCATGTCTGGACAGAGTTATGTCATTGTTTTTCCTACTACCTTAAATTGCAGTATAAAATTCTTTTTAAAAAGGTCCTCAAAATATCTGAGCTAGTTACAATGCAGAAACAGTTATAACCACAAGAGAGAGCTCTTGTAAAAGCTTAAGGCTATTTGAGAAATAAGTACATTTTGCACTTCAACAATGAAAAATAGTTTTAGTAATTAGTGTTTACTTTAATTATTATATTTCAGGAAATTAAATACTTATGCAAATTAGCACAGTATTCCCAATTCCATTTATATTCACCTTTTTATTTGTTTTTAATTAAAACCAAGAACCAGTAAATAACATATATAGCTACATTTTTTTTTTAAAATAAGAAACTATGTTATGCAATTATATTTTTGCTAAGATTTGATCCTTTGCCCTTTGATTACACAGTGCAATGACCCTTAGAGGTAAAATAGATCAGTTCAATATGAAAATGCAGCACCACTCCTGATAATGTTTGCTTTACATAAAAAACTTTATGTCAGATAAAATCTTTGTCATGCCCTTTGTGGGTTAAATTAAGCCTTTTTAGGCATTTAAATACAAGCTTATGTCTTTGAGACCTTAGAAGGACATACCTCTCCATATCCTAGAAGAGGATGCTTTGTAAATGCAGAATAGAACATGATTCACATAGTCACGTAACCCAATGGAAGTCTGCAATTTAGCAGCACTTATATCTTGGTGACAGATACCCTACCTTGTTCAAAAACAAACTGAACTTTGTAGAGAGTACACAGGATCACAGGGGAGCTAGATCTTCCTTCTTGATTTGAGCTACCTAGATGTGTTGAAGATCAAAGTACAATGCTGCCCTAGTTTATGTCAGTGACTGAACCAGTACAAATGAGTATCTGTCTCTGTCACACATTGCCCTCTAAAAAATCATTTAAATCCAAAGGAATGAAGTTACTTTTGCTAACTGTTTCCCAGAAAACTGTTCCCCTGACTAGAGGACTTGGGCAGTAGTTATGTTTAGCCCCTTTCAGTTCAATTTGTGTTTACAAAGCAGAAAACCGCATCAATTGGAAAATGTGGTCTTTTATGTGTACAACCTTTTCTCAGCACTTCTGATGACATACTTTATTCTACTTCCATTAAAATCAATGGCAAAGCTCTGTTTATTCCAGTGACTGCAAGATCTGGCCATTAATATGTTAATTTCTAATCTTCCCTTAGAAATTCTACCATCTGTTTTTTTTTTTTTTTTCCTGTTCTGAATTAAAAAAATGTGTTTTACAGACATATTTTCAGTTACTAATGTTATTTCTTTCCTTATGCCTGGTTCTCTTCAGCTGAACTTTCCAGATGGTATCCAAGATCCAAGCATCTTTACTTTAGGTTCTTCATTTTAAAGTTGCTACCGCACGATAAATATTGAATTAGAATAACAACCTTTCTCAGGTATGAAAATAGCTCACCCTTCTGATCTCATTATTTTCTTCCATTCTTTCTCTAAATCTAATAGCTTTCTGTCCTCAAATTGCAGTGCTTAAAATATCTATGACTCATTAATTGTAAAAAAATTGTCTTTTTATTCATTAGTAGTAGAGCTTTTCATGGAACGTCCCAGCAGTGGCCCAAGACAATTTAGATAAAAACCATTATTTCTTCTGTCTAGACAGGAATTAATTTGTAGTTTTGCCCTTTTGCACGGGAACGATGGAGAATTGTTGTCATTTGATGCAATATGGAAAAGACTTTTGCACCTTTAAACTGCAGATCAGATATTGTCAATATTCCGTTTATGACCAAGGTGGCCACAATTCAGACAAGTACTTAAACAGATTTTTTTTTGTTAATTATGTAATTTTACAGTAATTATGAATGCATTTAAAGTTACACTTGTGTTCAGTACATTGGCTTCGAGGGCTTTATTATTTGAATGGAAAGAAAAGAAATTATTTTTCTTTCTTTTAAACAAAACATCACCAGGCTTTACTTTCCTTAGTAGGGACTTTGCACGAAATACAGATGACTACATTCTAAGCCTAGAAATAAACTTCATAACTAATACTGACTAGCAGATAGAATCACTGAACAAGAAGAGACTGCATGACTTCTGATATTCAGTAACTACAGACATCAATAAGATACGTATTTAATAAGAAGTATGATGAACATAGATTGTTTATATGTTATATATGTTCCATAAGTATATAGAACATATTAGTGGTTTCCTTTCTCTTCACAAAAAACTTTATAATACGTCCTTATACTCAATGCAAAAAAAACCCCAAAACAAAAACCAGTTAATTTGTGTTTCAGTTAAGGAAACAACCTCTCTTTTTCAGAAACGGGATTGCACATTTACTTAAAGTCTCTTTACAGGAGCATAAGCCTTTAAGAGATCTCATAACGAGTCTTAAAAATCTTCGAAGCTAGTTAGTCTAAACCATGGCAACTGCTAAAATTTATGCTGTAAATGTTCAGTTACAGAATGTCTAGGTTATTTTTCCAGTCACTTCTTTTGTGCCTGGTTTCAAGGTACTTTTTCAGCTACAGCAGAAGCTGTTTACAGAACACTGTGTCAGTCAGGCAAGCTCCTGCATGTGTGCAAACATGCTTGTAGTAATTCTAAATAACATCAGTGCATTTTGTCTTCATTAATTTCTAGCTGTGGCCAGGATCAGATATTTGCACGTGTGGTAGGTTGTTTTCAGGTGTAAATATGCCTCGCACCTATTATCTGTAGTCCTACAGTAGGTGTTTGAGCAAAGCAGTGTTGCACCCAAGTGATTTTCTTCCTGGTTGAATCATGACCAAAGTAATTTGTGGAATACATCTATGGCATACCATCAGCAATGCATATGCAAGGTCGTCCAGAGTCTGGCTCTTTGGAATGTATCCGTCATTCCTGGGAATGATACAACTGACACAGACTACATCCCTGGTAAACTGCCATGAGTATTCAGTCCAAGAACAAAAATTTGTGATGTTAAATCAAGTGCTGGTCCTTCCCTCTTGCTACTGTAGCTGCTGGTTATGTAAGTGCAATGAAAAAGAAGACAAGCTATGCTATAAGAGGTAAGCAGTAGAAAATATCTTAATCCTGTTCAGCAACAAGAAGTACTGCCAAAATACTAGATATTAAGAGCAACTTTAATAACAAATAAGGGCATTTACAGGAAATTCATCAAAGGACATGTGAGGCAGTGAGTTTCTTGCATCTATCATGTCTGACAGGTCACTGAGTAATTTTAGTTGTTTTACAGTGAAAAGCACTTTTGTAATAATTGCTAATAATTTGTTTATGAGCAATGTTTGTCCACAGATTAAGTACTTAAATATATCTTCCTCCACTGTATATTCCACTTAGATGAACCATATTTTTCAACACTTATTTTACTGAACTAAGTTAACCATAGGTTTTTACTCTTATATTTTAAAATTAATTTTCCATTAATCTTCACTTCTTCCAGTTCAAACTGATCACACATGACCAGAACTGGATGCAATCATAGGTAGACTAACATTGCCTTCTGCAAAAATTTTACTAAGATTTCCAGGCTATTTATTTATTTATTTTAGCTGGACTTCCAGAACGTCACTGTGAAAACAGTACTACATGGGAAGCTCATTGTCATCACAGTTTCTCTTCATCTGTCAAGGCCTCTAGAAAATTTTCCCCTAGTTTAAAGAGATGTTATGAACTTCATATTACAACACAGTTTCTGTGATATCAATTTTCAGCATAATTTGTTTCTTCCAGAGTAGAAGAAACAGAACCTGCTCTCTATAGTCTTGACCAAACTTTTCAAACTTGTGTTTTACATGAATTTCGTGACCTATGCCTGAAAACAGCTAATTAGGAAACTATTAAATATTTATTGCAAGATTAAACCTAAGAAACACTGCTATCTCTCTTTCATTTCAGTAACCTGCATTTAATAATCACCAAAAAGTCTCTCCATCCATTTTATATTTTTTTAATTAACCAATGGAAGATCTCCAGCTTGAATATTTTTTTTAAATACTACCATACTCTTTAGATATCAAGTCTTTTCAATTAACTTTATCTTAGAAATGATCCTATTAGGAAAGATATTTAATAACTCTAATGTGATATATCTTCAATAAGCCCATTTATGTTTTATGTCATTGTCCATTCCTTCTATCTCTGATAATACTGATGTCCTTGATAAAAACTATATAAAAAAAAAATCATGATCCTTATAATAAAGTAACAGACTTTTACTTGTCTCATTCTGCTTAATTTTTATCTTTTTTTGTCTAATTTTTTTTCTCCTACTACATTGATGAGGTATGTTAATGTGTTATTTAATATGTTAATTCTTTTAGTAGTCTGAATATAGATTTTTCAGATACTCAATATTATCACTACAAGAAGACCCAACTTGACTCACGGCTCATATATGATTTTCTAGTAAGTTTTTCTCATTGACTTTATATTACATTTCCATTGGTGTTACATACATCATCATCTTTATTGAAACAAAAGCAAAACACGTATTTAGTATGTTGGCAACATTTGTATCATTCCTGATCTCTATCTTTTCCTCCACAGACTCTGGTCCTTTTATCTTTTCATCCTCTTTCCATGTATGTCTGTGGATAGTCTTTTTACCTTTAATTTTATTTTCTTTAATTCTTTGAATTTTACTTTTTGAAGGTCTGAGTTACAACTGTTCTGATCACAGACCCACAGAATCACAGAGTGGTTGAAGGTGACTTTGGGAGGTGACCTGGTCTAACCTTCCTGCTCAAGCCAGGGCTTCTTGAGCCAGTTGCCCAGGACAGTGTCCAGGTGGCTTTTGAATATCTCCACAGATGAGACTCTACAAATTTGCTGGGCAAACTGCACCAATGCTCAGTTACTCTGACCTTGTCTTCTCTACACCCTCTCTTCAAATATTTATATACACTGATAAGATCCTCTTAAGGCGAACCTTGCAGGGCCAGAGGACGTGGCCTCAGGTTGAACCAGGGGACGTTTAGATTGGATATTAGGAAAAATTTCTTTTGTGAAAGTGTGATCAGGCGTCCCAGCACAGTGGGCCATCCTCAGATAGTTTATTATATATGTAGTCTGGATGTCCTGGGTGTGCTAGATAGCTTTCAGCTTTCTCATCAGTCTACCTCTCATTGGACAAGAGAACTGCACTTATTAAATTATTTGCTCTTGCATGAGAATTGTAAGAAAAACAGTTTCACCCTATGGGCAGCTTTAGACTAAAGCACTTTTCTTTTTTTCCTCTTTGCCAAGAAATGTGAACTGTATGAGACTAACCATTTTAATTTATTATTTTATTTTATTTCCTATTTTTGGTCTTATTTTAGCTTGCTTCTAAACAGCTTTCCTCACACAAAGATGTTGTTAATATTATGCCCCAGGTAACATAACCAGCAAGTGGAACTTCAGTAAAAGCTATACCATTCTATTTTCCATTTTCCTAAAATTCATCCTGAATTATAGGGGCATGCTCTTAATTTATTCCTATGTCTACTGACTTCTGGCTACATTGAGCTGACGCAAATCCAATGTTTGTAGGGGAGAAACAAAAAAGTATGTATCTGGCACAGAGCATTTTTGAAGCTGTACTACTACGCCAACCAAGAGATGTGTATTCTCTAGTACAAGGAGTTAGTACAATAGATTTATACATCAATTGTCTTAATTTTATCATCTTTGAATATTTTGACCTTTTTAATAAGCATCAAAACATTGTTTTAACAGATAGTTCTGCCTCCTAGATGCCTGTTGATTTTATATTTTATTTTACATTATATTTAATATTCCAAAATAATGTCATGAGGATGTTTGAATGAGATACCTATTTTAAAAAAATGTCCTGGAGCAACTCAAAATGTAATATTTTCAAAGGTGAGAAATATTTTTTTCCACACAATTAACACAAAACCATACTTTCATATATATGCCTTTAGCTAGCACCAACTTTATTAAGTCTCCTTTGTAAGAGCTAAATGTAGAGTTAAACACAGTTCTGGTAAGGTAACTTCAACTTTCCCTAACATCTGACAAGAATAGAGGATCTCTTCTGCAGTGCAATGAAAAGCATATAATTTTTATGCAGAAGAAAGTGTTCCTGCTTACCAGCTGTTAATATATTCCAGACTCTTCTAGCAATTATTTTTCTCTTTTGGAAGATTCTGACTTTTATTAGATACTACTGCACGGCAAACACCTGACAGAGCTAAGTTCATTCATAGTGGGTACCATGCTGAGGATTTTGTTTGTTCTTCTGCTGTTGGAACCAAGAGCCTGAAACTCACTAATGTGCAGAGATATGGCTTTTAGGTAACGCCCTACTGAAGATTTCTTCCCTACAACCTCATCCTCTGCATCATTTTAATGATGTACTTTTTCGGTAAACTTCTTGCAAAGCTCCTGCAGGTCCTCTTCAGCATTGTCCTTTCATCTTCATTGGCATATTTGCTTCTTCTGTAAAGTTACTGGGATGTGCATTCATCTCTCTGCATCTTTGCTGTGATTCTGTCAGCACCAGGAGTCTGGGACCCTAGAGCCCTCTTTCTTTCCAATTATGTCTTAAAGGGTTCTGGATAGTCACATAATTTTTGAGCTCCAAAGACTGCTTCAGAACTTATAACATTTTGTTGATATTTGAAATTTGGACTATCCTGCTGCGATGATTTTGTTCACAATACAATCCTCAAATCTGACGTTTTTGGTGCAATAGAAATGCCCCTCATCTGGAAGCATTGTCTGAAGATGTATTTCATTGGAAAATGAATCCAAAGTACAAACACATCTGTTTGAATGATCATAAATAAGATTTTCAGCTTACAGTTCACCTTTATCTCCAGTGTTAGCATTTGGTACTGAGCCTCTTTTGTCCTATACTCACAGCATATCTATCTTTTTTTGTGTGCCTGCAGTCTCTACAGCTAACATCATCCTTTAAGTAGGTCATGTAATGTGTAACAAAAAAAGTCCCTCCTGTATGTTAAAAGTATCAATGCAGGTAGCTTCAAATGTTCATCAGTTATTTACATGCACATTCAAAACTTAGAGAGACTGGGGGAAGGAAACTGAGCAGGACTTTGAATTTACCTTCCTGATAAGTGAAATTGCAACACTATTTTCATGCAGTTACTTTCCCTTTAACTCCTTTTTCTATCATTGTGGCAGTGGAAATATGTAATCTATGTTGTTTACCTTCAGGTTTTGAGATTTTCCAAATTTTGAAAGTATCTATTATAAGGCAGATTCAATTTATGCTAGTTACCCCTGTCTTACACTCTTAACCGTGGTAGAAAACTATAACAGGGATAGAAGGAAAAGGGATAAAATATGACAGAATAATATGAAAAATGGTAATGTTAAAGGTCTTGTATTTTTTAAAGATATTGAGACTGAACACCTTAGATATTATAATTGCATTTAAAGACCTTTAATAGCATTTATCTCTTTTCTACATTTTTTTAAGGCTTGAAATTTAGTCAGATCCCATTCAAGTTTTGAATATCTCCAAAGATGGAGACTCCACAGTCTCACTGGACATTATGTTCCCAAGTTTGGTAATGCTCACAATAAAAAGTGTGGGGTTTTAATCACATGTTTAACTGGATTTCCTTTATCTTAATTCCTATCTGTTGTCTCTTGTCTTTTTCATGGATAACACAGAGAACAGTCTAGCTCCTAATTCTTTACTGCCCTCCTCGCCTGCCCAAATCAGGTATCTATACATATGCATAAGATTCCTCTGAACCTTCTCTTCTCCAGGCTGAACAGTCCCACGTCTCTCAGTGTCTCCTCAGTGACTTAAACTGAGAGTGACGCTTTGCTAGTGTCTCTCCAATAAATCCATACCTTTCTTGTACTGGGGTGTCGAGAGCTGGATTCACACTTTAATTGTGGCCTCATCCACAGTAAGGGGCAGGATGACCTCCCTCAACCTGCTGGCAACACTTTTCCTAATGCAGCCCAAGATACCATTAGCCTTCTATGCTGCAAGGGCACACTGCTATCTCCTTTTCAGCTTGGTGTCTGGCCAATGTCACAGGTCCTTTTTTACAAAACTGATTTCCAGATGGTCAGCAGCAAGCATTACTGGTACAGGAGCTTGTTTCTCCACAGGAATTTCCCTGGGGAAATGTGCATTTGATTTTACTGAACTTCATTAGATTCCTATTTATTCAAATCTCCAGCCTGTTCATCTGAATGTCAGCACACCCACTGGGTATATCAGTCACTCCTCCCGGTTTTATGTCATCTGCAAACTTACTAAGGGTGCATGCCATCCAATTATCTGGGTCATTAATGAAGGTGTTAAACAGCATGGACCCTAATATCAATCCCTGACACGCACTGCTGGTGACTGGGTTTGGGGGTTTTTTTCAAGTATCGGGTTTATGTGGCCAGGTTTTGGTAGTGGGTATTGGGCTAGAGGGATGGCTTCTCTCAGAAGCTGCCAGAAGCTTCCCCCAGGTCCAACAGAGCCAAATGCCAACCAGCTCCAAGATGGACCTGCCAAGGGTCAAGGCCAAGCCAGTCGGCAATGATGGAAGCACCTCTCTGATAGCATATTTAAGAAGGAAAAAAAAGGGTATTGTGCCTATGTAATTGTGCTGAGAGAAGAGAGGAGTGAGAATATGTGAGACAAATCTGCAGACACCAAGGTAAGTGAAAAGAAGGGGAGGAGGTGCTCCCGGTACCAGAGCTGAGATTGCCCTGCAGCCTGTGGTACAGACCACGGTGAAGCATGCTGGCCTCCTGGAGGTGCCTGCAGACCTGTGGAGAGAGGAGCCCATGCTGGCAGGTTTGCTGGTGGGACTTGTGACCCTGTGGGGTACCCCCGCTGGAGCAGCCTGTTCTTGAAGGACAACACACCACAGGAAAGGGACTCATGTTGGAGCAGTTTGTGATGAACTGTAGCCCATGGGAAGGACTTCCATTGTAGAAGCTCATTGAGAACTGTCTCCCGTGGGAGTGACCCCACACTGAAACAGGGGAAGGACTTTCTCCCTTAGCAGCGACAGAATCAACGTGAGACGAACTTGACTGTAACTTCTGTTTCCCATCTACCTGCGCTGCTGGGGGGAGGAGGTAGAGCTCAGGAAGGAGGGATGGGGTGGGGGAAGGTGCTTTTAAGATTCTACTTCTCATTATCCTACTCTTTGATGAGTAATAAATTCATTTAATATTCCCCAGCTGAGTTTGTTTACCTATGATGTTGATCAGTGAGTGCTCTCTCCCTGTCCTTATCTCAACTCATGAACCTTTTGTTATATTTTCTCTCCCCTCTCCAGTTCTGGAAGGGAGTGATACGGTGGCTTTTGTGGGCACCTGGCATCCAGTCAGGGTAAACCCACCACACCTCCAACAGGACTTCATTTTGCAATCCAAGACCTCAGCATCACACAAAAGTCAGAGCATGGCTGCTTATACAGATTTAGCTGAAGCTTTATCGTCACTCCTAATGCCACAGCGGTGTTCAGTTTTTCACAAGAAATAAACAGCCAATTTAGAATACTTTGAAACACTGTTAATCACATGAAGTTTTTAATTACACACAATAATTTTGTAATGTTTTAAACATAATGTATTTATGGAATAATTAATTTATTTGCATGCAAGTAAATGTAATCATATTAATGCTGTAAAGACAAATTAAAGCACCATATTTCTTCATTATATAAATATCCAACCCCAGAATTGAAATACCCTCTAATGTAATTAGAAATAAATGCAGCATTTTCCAAAAGGCACATTATCATCACTAGCACATAATCTTGCCAAGTTATTATCATAGTCCCTAATTCTGAGTAAATGCCTCATAAAATTCCAAGGGGATCAACTGAAGAAAGAGATTAGAGAAAATAGTTCTAGAAGAGCAGCCTCCTATACTTCAACACAAGTTGGAATATATTTGGACATGAGACTATCAGAATATGTGAACAAGTCCTTTCTCTTCACAGACATTGGAGCCATGAGTTTAGGTGCAAGGTCTGTGCGAGTGTCTCATAAGGCAGACAGCAAGATGTAACAAGTTACCATGTGGAAAGTGGTAGTTCTCCATCAGCTGGTCACTACACAGGTAGTAAAGAACTGAGGTGAGACTTTCTGCTGCACAACAGCAAATTCTGTCTTATGTCTGTGTACGGGTTTTCTCCTTACCTGTCCTGACTGACAAATAAAGCATAAGCTATCAATTAAATTATATGTGATCCAAGGCTGTCTAACTTTCATGAGTCTGAAATTTGATTCAAAATACATGTCTTAACTACACCAACTTACTGCCCAAATTCCTTGTCCAAAAGCCATTTTTTGTCTCTGCCTTAAAATTTTAAAAATTCTATCCGCTGCGATCACAAGCTGCTCCATCTACTGTATGAATCACTCCTTATGATTTCTTACCAGACAAAACTGTGAATTGTTAGGCTTTGCAAATCATGATTAGAAGTGTTATTCAAGAACCTTGCTGCAATTCAACTCTGAGTAGGCAGAATAGGAGGAAAGGGGAGGTGGAAAATGGGAGTTGAAAAGCACAGAAACTGTAATTGCATATCCAGTATAGAAAAAACCATAATTGAAATGCTCCCACATATCCATTTTATATCTAGTTGAGTGAGTTACCTGACACAAGGTCCAGGCTCAGGGACAGAACCGTTCTCTTACTGGTCAGATATAATAAAGCAGCTGCAAGAACACTGTACCGGGTGCAACAGGTAGGCTGGCTGAGTCTCTGGTGACTGCAGGATGCATTCTATGGAGGAGGCTCTGAGCTACTCTGAGCCAGTCACAGCTGACTTTGGCAAGCTCTGACACTGCTGTAAACAGCTTGTCTTGCACAAAACTGCAACAAGGCAGGGGAGCCCCCAGCGCCCTGACTCATACCTGTTCAGGAAAAAACAGCAGTTACTGGAGACATGAGAAAATGGAGAAAACATCTCCAGAGAAGTGGAGGGGACACATGGAAGGAGACATTGTTGGGGACACAGCTGCACTGTTGAAAAGAACCACTCCATGCCAGAGGACGCATTTCTGAGGGACTGTAGACTGCAGGCAATATAGGTCAAGAAAGAGACACCTCCAAGGGAGCTACAATTCTAAGTGACCATACATAAAAATGGGGAAGCAGCAAGGACCAGCAGAAAGAAACATTGCTCATTGACCCTACACTCACACATGGACTGAAGGATCAGAGAGAGACGAGTATAATGTAAACTGAAAACAAGGGAGTTTGAGATGTGGAGGGGAACCAGTCAAGATAAGCACAGGTATGAAAAGTATTTCTTTGTTAGTTTACGCTTCTTTTTCCCCCCTCTTTTTTCAATACCCAGATCAATAATTAATTTAAGTAAAATTCTCTGAGTTGAGACTTTTGCCCACAACAGGTGCCACACCATGCTTGAGGTGTCTTGGCCTATCATGGGCACTGCAGAAGAGGAGACAAATCTGGAAAAAGCTACAAGATTGTTGTTGAAAAGACACCTAGATTGGTAGAAAGATAAACTGTTTTGTTCAGTAGCAGGAAAATTTTCAGTTTGTTTTAGGTATTCAGTACTTTTTACCAGTGAGGCAAGACCAGTCATAGGTGGAACCAGAAATAGTAATATGAATCATCGGGTGGAAGAATATTTAGAAAGGCATGGAGGGACATGTAACTGTAGAAAATAAGACATTATCAACCAACCGTAGCTCTATGGTTATGCAGGTTTTGTTTGGGGTTTTTTAGCTTACATGATATTCAACAATTATATGACATTTACATAAGCAGTCATGTGATTTAGCCTGTGTTCAGATAAAGGTTCAAATACTGAACTGTAGTCCACTGTTCATCTCTCCTTAGCTCTCTCTTCTATGGTCACTCAGACCATAGAACAAGATCTCTATGATAGACATCCGCTGATAATGCTTCTAACATACAAAGTAACTGAATACAAAGGAAGGGTCTGAATCCAAAATCTCTGAACTGAAATCAGGGTAGTCTGGCCAGAGTTCTCACTGGGAAACCATTTGTACAAGAAAAAACCTAATGTTTCTCCAGTACAGTATTTCCAAATTGTTTCAGTTTTCTCAGGCATGATGTCGACTAGTACACCACTGTTCCAAGTTTACAAAGCCTATCTGGTCTGTAAGGCCAGAGATATAAATATTAAGAGTTTAACATTTAGCAAAGGAAAGAAAATGTGAATTTGTTTCTCTCAGGTGCTAGTTACACAAGTCCTTGCTCCCCTGCCTGAAATAACCCTTCTCTTTGAGATTTTGGAGCCATGACTGGAAAACTTTCTCTTCTAGCACTATCATTTCTACACTAACAATATTCTGTATTTTAATACATTTTGTTGCTAACTCAATTTCTGGGTGAACAGGATATATCTTCCAGAAACCTGGGCCCAAGGTCAAGTGTCAAATACTCACTTGTTTCAGTCTCGTTATGGCTACATGCAATAAAGGTGGACTGGCCACATCCACACAACGAGTTCTTGTCTCTGGTTTCCTATGGATACGATGTGGTCTCAGTGGGCAGGGTTTATTCTGGTGTGGTTTTCCGGTTTCAGGCTTTTGAAATAATATCTTTGCACACCACAGGGGCAATGTTTTTTTCATATGATAGTGGAGGATTTTTTGTGAGTACTCAAATATGGTACAAATACCTGTGCAGGTGTCGAAGAGTACAAAACCTACAAGGCTGACACTGGAGGAATATAAAGACAGACCCTGGCTCATCTAACTATTGCTTTTGGAAGTAATCATGCCTACCTGTTGCCTTGGAAATTGCACAAAGCAGAAGCAGATAATTAGCATTGTGGATGGTCCAGAAAGATAGTGTTCAAGGTTGTTTCATAATATTTTTCTTCAGTAGCACTGATAAACTGAATGATTTTCCTCAAAACTCATGCTAAAAGTGGATCTTTGAAGGAAAATCTGTGAGACAAAGAATTTGTTAACATATTCTGAAAGTGTTTCATACTAATTATTTTCAGAAACATTATTTTACTGGTTGAGTCTAGATGTAAAAATTGAAAGTCTGACACAGTCTCACCTCTACACGACTATAATGTTCATTACGTCAGAATCCGTTTTCTATGAATATCTTCCAGTATTCTATAGTAAAAAAAAAAAAAAGTCTTTCTAAACTCTAAAATACTATAATAAGAAACCTGTTTTCTGTGATATTCAGTATCTCAAAGCAGATATCTACAGGTATGCATTATGTATTGCCCCACTAATTTATTAGGCTTCAGGGATCTAAGGTACCAAGACTCATGCCTCAGCACTTCTGTTAGATGTGTGCACTAAGTCTAACAGGCTGCTTTATCCATAGTTTCATCTATTAGTTGCTGATGATTTTCTTTGATGAAGACTAGACCACAATATCTGGCTAACAATGAAATTATTGTTTTTGTAAGCCCTTAACTCCTTCTGCTAAATCTCCCTAAGCATCTGATTCTTTACTTATATTACTTTTTTCCTTCTCTTGAAGCATCTTATTCCATTCATGGAGGACTTTGTGCTCTTCTTGGAGAGCTCTCTCCTGACTTCCTAGGGCCTTTTTCTCATTTGAAGAGCCATGTTCCCCTCACTGAGGGGAAATTTCTCCTCACTGAGGGATTTTTTTTCCTAACAAAGAGCTTTCTTCTCTGCCTGAATGATTTTGTTGTCCTCTTGAAGAGCTTTAAGCTGGTCCTTGAAGGCTTTGTATTTCTTCCATAAAGCTAAAGAGCTTTTTCCTTCAACTCAAATGTTCATTGTTATCCTTTGAGAGTCCTAATCTTTTCTCTGAGGGCTTTATTTTAATCAGAGGGCCTTTTGCTGTTGTTTCTTGAGGTGTTTTGTTTCCTCTGAACTGTCGCTGTTCCTCTCTTGAAGGATTTTATTCTGTTTCCAAAGGGTTTTGTTCTGTCTTTCAACACTTTGATTCTCCTGATAATAGGCTTTGTTCTCCATATGAAAAGCTTTGCTTTTTTTGCTGAACGTTTTGATTCTCTTCTTGAAGGTCCAGATTCTCCTTCCAATTTGGTTATATTGTGCCATGCCAGAGGAGATGGCAAATGGGAGCAGCAGAGATAAATTGCTGATTTTCCTTAAAGAATATTTACCTATTGAGTCAGACACTTTGTCACCTACCTGCTCCGCTCAGGGGCCATGCTATGGTCCAGGCTGGTTATTCTACCTTTCATATGCAGTAGTCATGGAACTAAGAATAGAGATCAAGTGTCCATGAATAACATAGTAAATAAATAGTAAGTAAATACATAAATATAGTACTAAATCTGAAACAAAAATTATGGTAAATCAATACTGACACTTGACAAGCACTGTCTATTTTTACATGTGCTGTAGTATAAACAGCAAATTAAATTTCACAAGGCTAAATTAATTATACTGAAGAAAATAAGAAAGGTTATTTCCCTTTAGAGACTAAAAACTTTGATAATCTTTCTCACTATAGAACTTGATTATTTAACTGAGATAAGGTGCCACAAAACACTTTTATAGTTGTTTATTCCTTATTCTGCCCTGCTGGGACAATATTATACTGCTTAGATTGGAGTAAAAGTACAGGCTAAGTAGGATTTTTATAAGTTTAATTTCAATATAGAGGACAACATTGTAAAATCAAGCATGTTTTGGATACATGCCTAATGTTTGCTAGGAAATACTAAACAATTAGGTACTATGACAATCATATAATTTATATATACAGCCAAATACATACACATGTATATATATATACATAATGAAGAAATTTCCAGATGTTCAGAGAAGCTATATCTGTGGAGTATCCATCAGGAAAATTATGATAAATTAAGGAATTCATACAGTAGTTACTGTTGTGTTATCCTTGAATCAGTTTGCCATCTGGCAGATCTGTCAGGTGAGGTTATCATCAGTTATGTCATTTCAAAAGGCATAGCAGCAGTGACACAGCAATGAATGGCAATGGTGATCAAAAAAGTTGTGTTCATCCAGAGGGAATTATAAGGATTGGTTGGGTTATGATTTTCTAGCAAGTCAATCTTTGTTTTTATCAATACATTTTTCATGTTTCTCCATCCATTTGTTCATTCAAAACATTGTTGTCTAGCTGGTTAAATGCTGTTTTTTCTTGGTGATTGGTATTGATGGCTGCCATGAAATTTTTTTTCACAGACTTTGAGAGTGATCTTTTACTCTTAGCTACCTCACCGCAAATTTGGAGTAACTATTTAGAGCTATTTCTAAATTATAGGAATTCCACAGATGAAACAATATGTGGTCTTTATATCATACAAATAACACCAGGTTTATTAGTGTTTGGAATTACAAATGTTCAAGTAAATTTAGCAAAGGCACATGAAGAGTGAGAATTAAATAATAAAAGAACATGATGGTAGGGTGCCCGCAATCTTCATTACCTCCCAAGCAACATTATTTTTTTCCAACTGAAACAAGATTCATGCATTTTATGACAACCACTCTGCTTGGTTTGAAAAAGACTATAAACTACTTCAGATGTGTGAACGTTTTAAATTAGACAGGTAATTTATCCAATCTTTATGAATTTTTTGGGGCAGAGGAATACTGTATTCCAGCTAAAGTATAAACCTGTTTTGTTTATATTTGTTATCCGATTGAAGCAACTAATACATGAGGTTTTTTTAATCATACACTCTGTGTTCAGGATATTAAAAAGTCCAGTGAGCTACAATGAGATTTGGCAATTCTGTTTAAATCACTGCACACATCACATCATCCCTTTGTACTGTCTCTCAGCTCTGTTCTGTATGTTAATTAGGTAGGGGACTGAAATATGACATGTAAAATGCTCAATAATCCCAAGAGATGAATATACACAATTCCCACTGAAAAATTTACAGGATGATCAGCCTTCTGAATCCTTTTTTTCAGGATATGTGATTCCCCTGCCTGCTCATGCAAATTAAAAAGGCAATGCAGATGAGTAATACTGAAATCTATAATATCAAACAAGATTAGTATCTTGGGCTCGTGTATCTTTCCCTGTCTTTTTACCTCACTTTAACTCCTCAAGAACAATTTAAATCTTATTTATTTCATGGTTATCACTGATATATGTCTGAACATTATAGCTTAGTTAATTTTTTCTTCTGCTCCCTTAAAAACTTCATAGTGGTTAAAAAAAGTAGTTTACATATGTCAGTACCTGTTGCAGTTATTTTCATCTTAAAATGTAAAGTTTAAAGTAACACTGGTTATTTTGACATGTAGGCCACTTTCTTTTATGGTTTTGGAATGTAAGCAGTAGTAAAAAGCTGTCAGTTTCCACAACTGACAAAGAACAAGGCCATATTTCCTCCTCAACCTACATAGAGAAAGAAGGGATAATCTGAGCTTGGAAAAGAACACATTTGATGAACCCAGTCTAGAGCTGGACTAAAAGCAATGTGGCTATATTTATACCAGTAATTATTTACTTCACTAGAAATTATTAACATTATTTTCCCATTAATGAAATTAAATGAAATATTTATTAAATAATAAAATTACTAAAATAGTAATGTACCTGAGAGCATTGTTCAAATGCTTCTTGAACTCAGACAGGGTTAGTGGTGTGACCACTTTCCTAGGGAGCCTATTCTAGTGCTCAGCCACTCCTGGGTGAAAAACTTTTCCTTCTATCCAACCTAAATCTCCCCTTTCCATGAGTCCTGTCACTGGTCATGAGAATGAAGAGATCTGTACCTGTCCCTCTTCTACTCGTTGTGAGGATGTTGAAGACTGCAATGAGGTCTCCCCTCAGTCTCTTCCAAGAGAACAGACCAAGTGACCTCAGCTGCTTCTCATATGGCTTCCCCTTAAGGCCCTTCACCATCTTCATTATGCTCCTTTGGACACTCTCTAAGAGCTTAATATCTTTCTTATGTTGTGACACCCAAAACTGCACACAGTATTCACGGTGAGGCCACACAAGTGCAGAGTAGAGAGGGACAATCACCTCCCTCAGCCGGCTGGTGATGCTTTGCCTGATGCCCCCCAGGACATGGTTGGCCCTCCTGACTGCCAGGGCACTGCTGACTCAGATTCAACTTTCCATTGACCAAGACCCCCAGGTCCCTTTTCCTGGCATTGCTTTCCAGAGTCTCATCACCTGTATGAATGTCTGGGTTTGCCCCATCCCAGCTGCAGAGTCTGGCACTTGCCCTTGATAAACTTCATACAGTTGGTGATTGCCCACTTCTCTAATTTTTTAAGGTCTCTCTGCAGGGCCCCCTGCCCTTGAGGCAGTCATCACACTGCTGTTTGTTTATCATAGGATATGTGAAATATAGTGGAGTTCTAAGATAACTCAAATAAATAGAAATTAAAAGCCATTTTTATAATATTTCAACATTTTACTATTGTATGTAACTTTTGTAGTGAGCTCTGTAAGTGAAGAGAATGGGAGTATATCATTGCAATGCACACTGCAGATGATTCTTTCAAGAGCACAGTATATGTTATACCTAATATAGTAGTGAAAATAATGGCCTAGGCAAAATACGATTTCAGTTTACCAGCTCTTAATTCTAGTTGTTCTGATCTGAAAGTAAAAATTATGTTTTTTGAAATGAAGGCTTTGTCTAGAAATTTTACATTACAGTGAAGTGCAACAATCCAGGCTTGTTTTGACACCCACTCTGAGAGGGTGTATAACACCATGGCATATATGGCATTTATGAAAGATGCAGAAGAAAATTTGAGTTCCTTCTGTAAGTCAAGCATAAACTCATCTGTAAACCAGTTTCATTTACAAGCATTTTGACTGTCCCTACTACCCACACTTAGCTCTACTGCTCAGTAGAAATGAGTAGCACAGCAGGGATATTCTTAACCTTTCAGGTGACCCTAGTTAACAACTCTGATCAAACTCTGACCTCAAAATAGCTAAGCCTACAAAAGAAAGAGTCAAGTACATGCAAAGAAAACCAGTATAGTTCAAAAAATATGCTTCTAAAATAGAAATCACACACATTTTATAGCTTCTACTGCATATGCCAGTTGCTGCTGAATAAACCTAAAAACTCAGACTGGAACCTAAAAACCTAACTGCCATATTTGGCCCATCTGGCACTTTTACTATTCTGACAATTTTATGCTGATGTGGCTTCTTTTTTAGGTCATTCAAACTCATGATTTTCACTCCCAAGTGGATATAATATTTATCTTGTTGCTTCCAGGAGACTGAAAACCTGGACTAAGACAGATCTTTGTTCTACCTGCTGGAGATTAGCAGAGTACCGCAGAGAGCAAAAGCTGATGGTGCTGTACATCTGTGCATTCAACATTCAGTGGCACTAAGCCACTAGTCTCTTTTCTGCATGACCAACTGACTAATTACTTTACTTGGCCTTTTTGAGTCCCTTCAATTAATGCAATGTGCAGTTGCACACAGTAATGGAGTCACCCATACAGAACAGAATCTGGGCCAGAATAAGGCTCTAAGTCCCAGAAGCACCTGTTACAAATACAAAGTGTCCAGATGGTCTGGTCTTTGTGGGAAAGTGTCAAGAATTGACTTATCTGTCTTTCTTACTTTTGGTTTAAGGTCATAAACATGATTCTTCTGAAGAAGAAAGCTGATTCACTCTTAGGAAAAAAAAAGAAAAAGAAAATTAAAAAATGAAACGAAGAAAAAAAGGAAGGAAAGAGAGAGAGAGAAGGAAAGAGAGAGAGAGAAGGAAAGAGAGAAAGAGAGAAAAAAGAAAGAGAGAGAGAAAGAAAGAAAAGAAAGAAAGAAGGAAAGAAAGAAAGAAAGAAAGAAGGAAAGAAAGAAAGAAAGAAAACCATTTTGTAAATCTTAGTCACCCAAAGGAGCTCACTGTTATCATGTTCTGGGCAGGCAAATGGGATTAGCCTGTGATTACAGTATAGCCTTCAGTATCATTAGATAGATTCATTTAAACACAACTGCAAACCATAAAAATGTGAAATATTTAGTGAATGCAAATGCCACAGTTTGTAAATTCAATCTTAAATCTCCAATCAGCTACTTTACTTTGGTTTTGCTTAGAAATACTAAAAAATACTGGGTTTTTTCCTTTTTTTTTTTTTTTTTTTTTTTAAATGAAGATCACTTATTTGAGTTTATAGCAGTGAGGAGTGTTCCTGAATGTTAATTCACTTCCTAAGAGTGCATAGCTTCATTCATGACTGTTTTTGCTCCACTGGCAATAACCAGAGAGTTTGCATTCCACGCCTTCTCAGCTGCATGAGATGAAGAAATACAAAGTTTTATGTCAGATCCCAAAAGCAGTTAGGATATCTCAAGGAATAACCAGAACAATGGAAGTCATGGCTCCCTAATAAGATTGTTTTAATGAAACAAACCATATTAACAGCAATATAGGTAATGATCTGGTTTATGCATTGTTGAAAGCTCTCTTATTTTCCTACTTTACATGTGTCCTTCCTTCCTTCCTTCCTTCCTTCCTTCAGTCCTCTTTCTGCCTTTATATAGCTACTCAGTGTGAGAGTAGTAAGAGAAAGAGCGAGTTGATGTGGGAAGATGGCGGGGGTTAAAAACTGGAGGAAACCAAGAAGTTACATTCACATCCTAACAGAAGTTATGACGGTGTGAAAATTATAGAGTAAAATGCACTGCTGCATTCCCTGGATGGAATGCAGTTGCCGTGCTCCAGGATGATTATCCCATACAAGAGTAATGACCTACTAAGGAGGATGGAGTGGAGGATGGAGCGGAGTGGAGACACTGCAGCCAGGCTCTGTAGAAAGCCTTGCAGGGAGGGCAACTCAATGGTACTCTGCAACTGATAAACCACATAGCATCTGTCAACCAAGGGAAATAGGAGAAGATGTCCTGCTGAGTCAAAAACTTTAATCAAATCTCTATTCTCAAATGAACTTGATTCATTAAAGCCTAATTGTAGTACTAACACACATCTCCATCCAAAAGTTACCACTCCCCACTGGGCATGCACTCTATATTTTTTTGACTTTATTTTTTGTCTCTTTAGAAGTGAAGCAAGAGAAAATCACAGCAATCAGCAACAAAAAATGGGGGAAAAGTTAGAGAAGACTCCATCCTAACTGCTGGGATCAGTTGACAGGCTGAACCTGTCTTCTCTCTCATAGGAATGCCTGTTGGGTAAGAACCATACCCTAGACATGCTGAATACTTTATTGGGGATTAAAATTGGTCTATATATTGCTTTAAATATGTTTTTGAAGTCAGATACTATTACTGGCAATCTTCAAACCTTAACCTGTCACAATTTTATCTTAATAAAGACTATTATTCCTCCAACTGTTAGTGGTGGCCCTTCCTGGGCACTGGCAGTTGCTGACATCAGGTAAGAAACTCGAATAAAAAGGGAAGACCTGCTGAGGGGTCTCCCTTGTGCTGTTGGTATAGTTCCCTGCAAAGGGCAGTCCAGTCGCCCTCCAATCCAGCAGGACTGTTCAGTGGTGGGTCATCATAACAGGACACTGATAGACTGGGTCAGACACTAAGGATTGAGGAAATCTCCCTCTTTCATGTGACATCTGAGGAAGGGAAAGAGGATGCTCTTTTTCAGTTGAAGGAAAAATTGAATAAAACCTATTTTCTGCCCACCAATTATTTCACTTGTATCACATATTTGTTCTTCTACTTAATGCCTGTAAAATTTAAAAGCCTAAAGACTTGACTACGTTACCCCTACAAATTCACTTAATACAAAAAGATAAATCATAATTAGCTTTCTGAGTTCCACACTCAAATTTGAACAACAGTAGTAATGAATTCATGCCAGTCACATTGGAATCATGCCTATTTTTATTATTCATAAACACTGAAGTAATATTGAGTACTATAAATATGTAGGAGACATCCAGTATTTTTAATCATAAAGTACAGTAACAGCTACCAGCAATAATTATGGAATTATGTATAGTTGATGCATTATTTTCCTTAGATTTTTGAGAAGTGTTAATGTATACTGAACAAAATTTCTGTATTTTCAATGGCTCAAGAGACATATGGTACTTGAAATAAATCTAAGTGAATTGATTCACATGATGTTTTAAAATATCCTCAGTAATCAATATTTCACTGGATTTTTGGAAGACTCTTATCCCTAGCAGAAGTAGCCAAATTGACTTTCTTGCAGTTTCCCTTCACATACTGAAAGCCCACAATTAGATCACCCCAAAGCCTTTTTTTCTAGGCTGAATATACATATGTATATATATATATGACTGAACAGAACAAGACAGACACATTCATCACTCATGCAAACACAGTCACCATCAGTAGTAGGCTTATCCACTTCCATCCTTGGCTGAGCAGGATGGTTTGCTAGTGTGAGTGTATATATCTGTACACATATGCACAAGGTTGTTCCCTTCAGCAGCTGGACTCAGATGCAGTAAGCTCAGTAGCTGCCCCTAGATTATAGTTTCCTTGGTTGCAGGCAATTGGATATATGGACCCTTGAGGCTTTATCCCTACTCATGTTTCAAGTACAGACCACCCTTTCTCCCCTCCCCACCTCCTCCCCTGTCGCTTACACACAGACACACATCTGGTCAGTATGTGAGTCAGTCTCCTATCATCTTGCTTTTGGAGATGCACTGCCCCACCTGTCTCCCGGGGCACCTCACCTACTCACTAACTAGTCCAGTATGATGTATCACTTAAAGAAATACATAAGGAAAAGAAAGAAAGAGAAAGAAAGACTAAGAATAGATAGTGGAGAGAAAAGATATCACTACCCATAGATCAGTGACGAGACTTGATTGTTGCAATTTTGGTGCCTATTGTTCAAAGTGATGGTCACAGTCTTGATCCACTGGGGGCTGGGGAAGCCCAAGAAAGAAAAAAAATTGGGATAATGTATGTTCAGGTTCAAATGGGAATGCCCAGGTACCTCTGCTGGGGAAGGGAAGTTTTATGCTGTCTGTTGCAACTGTGGATCATGTGCAGTCCTCTGGTGGAAGGCCCCATAATGAGTCTGCGGGTGCTTCAGGGGTCTTTGGTGATTTATGGTCCCCTCTAACACATGACAGATGTTTGGCCCTGCTTCTCACATTTGTGTAGTTGAGCCAGTTGCACCTTATCAGAGGAAACTAGTATGAAAGAAGCCATCAAGATCTGCTTCTTATTGGCTTTTTTCCACTGTTTGGCCAGAAAACAGCTTGTTTAAAACATCAGTCACAGGTTATCAGGGATACAATAAGTTGCAGGGTTCAACCAGTTTATCTAAACAAAGGTTGGTTTGTTATGGTCATCCTCTGGTGGTGGGTGTGCACCCCCCTTGTCTTATGGGAGTGAGAGATTTGGCTACCACACACACAAAACTCTCCTCCTCTCCTTCAGTTGCAGGGTGCAAATCTGGACTCAGCAAAGCACCCAATTGTTTGAGTCATTAACCATTAACATTTCAGTCTCTACTAGACCCACAACCTCAGCCAACAACCCACTTCAGTTCAAAATGAGGTCAAACGTGAACATGGGGTCTGAGGCTCTCCAGGGCCAGCCCTGGGACAGGGACAGACAAGGTGTGCCTTCCACTGTGTATTTAAATCAGGTTACTGCTTGCCTCGGTGCCCCTGCACTCTGTTGAGGTGGGGCTTTGATGGGCTGATGACTCCTGCAACAGACTAGAAAGTAACGAGGGCATAGTATTTGGACTCCCCCTCCTGCTATTGTCTTTCTGTGCTCTGTTGTGGATGTGGAGGTAATCTCTTACGACATCACTTAACAGGTGTATCTGCTAGCACACAGTCTGCTCAGTAGAGTCTGTTTCTAGAAGCCAGCTTTCTCCACTGAAAAATGTGAACTGACTGAAAGCAACTGTGAGTAATCACAAGTGTGAAAAATATGCATTTTAAACCCACCAGTTTTTTTGAACCTGTGTCATGCTGGTGGAAACTCCTCTGCACATCATCACCCATACAATCGTTTTAGAGTAAGGAATATTTTAAGAATTTATCTGTACTTTAACATGAATAATTATGCAAAAGAAATCTATTTATCTTCCTAAATAATAACAGTTAATAAATGTTAACTGCAAACTATATATATATAATATAAACATACTTATATGTTTATATGTACAATATTTTATATACATACACACAATATGATATGTATGATTATAAATGGCAAATTAGGTGGTTTCATGTATTTTTTTGGTTTTGTTTTTGTTTTTTTTCATCTCACACAGAGTGAAATTCATCCCACCAAAATTCTAACATCTAATAGCTAAGCACTTAAAACCAAATAAGTCTATTTAGACTTTTTTCATAGTCACTTCAGAGAAATACATATTTCCAGAGGGAGATATATCCATTAACACAGGAATCTAAGAGAAGTAAAATGAATCAGTAGTATCCTCTATATGGGCTTACTTTTGTTCATTAATTCAAGCTGACTAGCAAAGCTTAGATATCTGTATTTCAGTTAAATAAGGGAGTTGGAATCCAGCATCCTGTAGCAAAGGTAGAAAGCAGCTGTCAGAGAACATCTCCTCATCCATCCCAAATGTGAAATTTTTCTTTTATTACATCCTTTTTATAGGACAAAATGCAATAAATGATAAAGAAATTAAATGTTGACAGTATTTTCCATTTCCTTTGAAAATGACTTTGTGAAATTCATGTTCATGGGCACACAGGTCATTTAAGAGAATAAGACCTAATTTATTGGAACATATGAAATCAGTATCTGTCAGACAAAAGACATTTTTGGAGTATCTTCCTAACTTGATTTGACATAAATATGAAGGAAGAATTAACATCCTGAAGCCTGTCATGCCTCCACTTCTACCTGTTCAATCAGTGATAGGCTGAAACCGTAACTCTTGTCATCATTCTTAATAATAGCAGAAGATCCTTTGCTCAAAGATGCACCTGAAATCAAAATCTTCATTTAGTTATGCTTCCTTATAAAGACACATAACTTTTCTAGGAATCATTAACAGTTTGCTATACTCAGATCTCTTAATTTAATTCTGCCTTTTCAAATAAACACCATGACAGAACTTGAAGACAGATGAATACCCTACATTTGGATTAATTGCATAGAATCCCTTCACTATAAAATGGATACTTACAAGATGTAATTCATCTCATCTGAAATTTGGCATCTAAAATAGACTCCATCTTTCTCGTTGTAGAAGACTGGGGGAATGGATGACTGGCTCGAAACTACCAGGTGGGAATTAGTGGTATGGGTTGACAGCCAGCTGAATATGAGCCAGCAGTGTGCCCAGATGGCCAAGAAGGCCAATGGCATCCTGTCTTGCATCAGAAACAATGTGGCCAGCAGGATCAGGAAAGAGACTGTCACATTGTACTTGGCACTGGTGTGGCCGCGCCTCGAGTACTGTGTTCTGTTTTGGGCCCCCTACTTCAAAATGGATATAGAGCTGCTGGAGCATCTCCAGAGAAGGCACAGAGCTGGTGAAGGTTTTGGAGCACAAGTCTTACAAAGACAAGTTGAGGGAGCGGAAGTTGTTTAGTCTGGGGAAAAGGAGGATGAGGGGGGGATCATATAACTACCTGAAAGGAGGAAGCAAGGTGGGATTCAGGCTTCTCCCCCAAGCAAGAAGTGATAGGACAAGAGGAATTGGCCTCAAGAAGGAATATGAAGCTGATGAAGGGTCTATAAAACAGGATTTATGAGAAGCGGCCAAGGGAACTGGGATTGTTCAGTCTGGAGAGTGGGAGGCTCAGGGGGAACCTCACTGTTCTCTACAGCTCCTTGAAGGGAGGATGTAGGGAGGTCGGGGTTGGTCTCTTCTGCCTTGTCTCAAGTGAAAGGAGGAGAAGAAATGACCAGAAGTTGCACCTCGGAAGATTAGGATTAGACCTTAGAAAAAAAAGTCACTGAAAGAGTGGTTAGGCATTGGATATGGTTTAGGGGTGATTGTGGTGGCGCTAGGTTGATGGTTGGACTAGATGATCTTGAAGGTCTCTTTCAATCTTGATCATTCTGTGATTCTGTGAATTCCTCAATAGAGTAGGCTTTTATATTAAAAACAGTCTCAGTTTCTGAGCTGTCAGTATTTGACAAAATCTCTTAATACCACTAACTATGGCTTCAAGAGGGGAAAATCCTGCTTGTCAGAAAATTTGAACTTACAACAAGGTAACCCACTTACTCAACCAAGGGAATCCAGTTGATGTAATTGGTTTGGATTTCAGTGAAGTTTTTGATACTGTCTCTCACAGTATTCTTCTGGACAAAATGTCCAGTATACATCTAGATAAATCAAGACAAGTGCCAAATTCTGTACCTGGAACTGGAAAAACCTGTATGTATATTCAGATGGGGGAATCAGAACCTGGAAAGCAGCACCGCAGAAAGGAACCTGAGGGTCCTGGTCAACAGTAAGCTGAATATGAGTCAGCAGTGCCCTGGCAGCCAGGAGGGCCAACTGCATCCTGGGGGGCATCAGTCAAAGCATCTCCAGCTGGTCGAGGGAGGGGATTGTCCCTCTCTGCTTTGTGCTGGGGCAGCCTCACCTTGAATATTGTGTGCAGGTCTGGGCACCACAATATAAGAAAGATATTAAGCTGTTAGAGAGTGTCTGAAGGGGGATAATGAAGATGGTGAAGGGTCTTGAGGGGAAGCCATATGAGGAATGGATGAGGTAATTTGGTCTGTTCAACCTGGAGAAGAGGAGATTGAGGGGAGACCTCATTGTAGTCTACAACTTCCTCATGAGGGAGAAGCAGAGGGGCAGACACTGATCTTTTTTCTGTGGTGACCAGTGACAAAACTGAAGGGAATGGCATGAAGCTGAATCAGGGGAGGTTTGGGTTATGTGTTAGGAAAAGATTCTCCTTGGACACTGGAACTGGTTTCCCAGGGTAGTGGTCACAGCACCAAGCCTGACAGAGTTCAAGAAGTGTTCAGAAAATGCTCTCAGTCACATGGTGTGATTCTTGGGGCTGTCCTGTGCAGGGCCAGAAGCTGGACTTTTGGGTCCCTTCCAACTCAGATTATTCTGTCATTCTATGATTCACTGACTTTCTTAGACTGAAATTCTTAAATTGCCAAAAAAACCTACTGAAGTGTGAGGACATTATTAAAGAATCTTGGTTTCCAGAAGAATTGATTGGTTTTTAAAGGTTCAGAACAAGTATTTGTGTATGTGTTTAGAAGCCTGACACCAGTCATTTATGTTTGGCTGGGGATGTGATTTGTCTCTAGGAGGAAGCATAATGCAATAATTACAAAGGTGAAAAGGAAAAGACAGTGAAAACTCTCCTTCTGCTCCCACTTCTGTGTGAGGCCCAGAATCTGTGGGAGATGGTTCCCTCCTTATTCAGTGAGATATTTCTGAGGATATTTCCAGCCCCTCATTATGTCTTACTGGACAGAAAATAAAACAAATAATATGAAACCTTGGAATTCTTTTCTTAACTTTTTTTTTTTGTTTTGTTTGTTTGTTTGTTTTGTTTTGTTTGTTTTTTGTTTTGTTTTGTTTTGTTTTAATATACTGGAAAACACAACTACAGGTAAAACGTTCCCATGTATTTCCTCAGTCCACTCCTGAAAGCTTTGTATGTTTGTAGTTCTTTCCTACGAAGAACTAGGTGGCCTCTCATGGAACATCCCAAGTGCCACATCCACCGGTGAATTGCTGTGTGTACCGCAGCTGAGGGAAATGATCTTTTCTGGTCAAGGTTTTCTGCATTAGGGTAGGGCTGCAGTGTGAGAAAGAGATAGTGTAAGGCTCTTCCTGGACCTCAGAATGAGGTTGGGAAAAGCCCATAACCAAATGACATAATAAAGCAGACAGATAAGGCAGACTAAAAAGAGGAATGTAAATAGTGGGCAAATCTTACCCAGAGAGTGAGTAAATCTTATGTCCCTTCAGATGCTGGGAACCCTGCATTCTCAGACAGACCCCAGATGGATTCACTCACGGCAAGCTGAGCAGATCCCACCCCTGGAGTGAAACTTTTTTTTGTATTTTGACCTTTTTTAAGATTGTCTCAAGATAAAACAACTCTGTGTATCATTCCTGCTGTTATATAGAAAGAGAGTTACATGATAACTTCTTGCTGGACTTTCAGACAAAGACACAGCCTTGCTAATAGTGTCATGGTTGGCATAGCACAGCACAGTGCAGCACAGACCCGGACTCACTCAGTTCAGCTGCTATGTGGATCACTAACTGCTCAATACACAATTGACTTGTGAACAGGATCACTAACCTGGTATCTATGCTCATGCACGCTGAATGTTAGGTAAAGTGAGATCAATCATTCCAATATTAGAATGGACTGAAAAAGTCATGTCATCTAATTTCAGAATGGGCTTCACAGTTAGAAGAGTTCAGACTCTGCTCACAATTATCTGGTATTGAAATAAAAAACACTAAAACTTAGTATTTTAGTAACTAAGATATTTCTGTACTCATGAATAAAATAGTGGCAGGGAATCTTCTCAGGCTGAAATTTGATAATTTATCCTTCTGCGCTCTTATAAAGGCCTTTTACATGGGTTTTGATCATAGGCATAATTCAAAACTAGGCATGGGCCATGGAGAAACTTCAGGATTAGTTGTTGTTTTGGAAATTCAGAGAGTTTAAGACTGTCAGCACAGGCTGTTCTATGCTACTTTGTCTTGGTGCTATCTTAATTTTTTAGCACAGATGCAACCCAGTTGCGTAGTTTCTCTGAGTATTGGCTTATGTCAGTTTGAGAACAGGTGTTTAAAATATTCTTTTGTGTTTTATTCTGGTTTCAAACTCATCAAGACAGATTTTGTGTTTCACAATAACAGATATCAAAATTTTTCCTTGTATTTTACAGTAATCCAAAGCAAATGATCCAGGTTTATAAAATCAATTCTGTGCACAAATTTCTTTGTGAATAGGAGACACAGACAGCTAAGCAAAAGCCAATTTATGACAAAAAATAGGATAATTATCTAGTGAGGAACTGTTTCCTTTACTCTTTCAGACTGAATTCCTGCTGTTAAAGATTTTTCATATGATTTACTAAATGGGGACCAAGTGAAAATTTTGAGATTTTTCCTGGTTTAGGTTAGAGCAAGTAACACATCTCCAGAAGGATGTTGATATCATTAACTTATCTAGGATAGTGTGGTGGGCTGACCTTGGCTGGATGCCAGGTGCCCACCCAGCTGCTCTATCATTCCTCTTCCCAGCCGGACAGGGGAGAGAGTAAGATGGAAAACAACTCATGGGTTGGGATAAGGCAGTTTATTAAAGCAAAAGCAAAGCAAAAGGTTGTGTGCGCAAAAGTGAAGTGAGAGATAACGTGGTTTATTCTCTACTTCCCGTCCGCAGCGATGGTCGGCCACCTCTGAGCAGCAGGGCTTCAGCACACATAATTGTTCCTCAGCAGGCAGCCATTGGAGAAAATGAGTGCCTCCCTTCCTGCTCCTTGCCCTAGCTTTTATATCTGAGCTGACATCATATGGTATGGAATATCCCCTTGGACAGTTTGGGTCAGCTGGTCTACTTGGGTCCCCTCTCAGGGTCTTGCCCTTGATTGAGGAAGGAATGTTACAGTGCTGGTGCTGTGCTCAGCAGTAGCCAAAACACTGGTGTGTTACCAACACCCTTCTAGCTACCAATACAAAGCGCAGCACTGTGAGGGCTACTATGGGGAAATGAACACCATCTCAGCCAGACTCAATACATACAGCTAGAAAACACCTTGGCGAACTTCTATGATTTTCTTTGTGTTCTTTTTGTTACTCTAAACTCTTCAGTCAAATTCAGTCTTAAAAGGCATTACTCTAATTCTCTTGGGAAAACTAGTGTTTTAAAAAGGAGATATCAAGTTGACGACATTAGTAGCTGGGGCAGAATAGACTGCACCTGATTATCAAGATTCAATGACAACGTTATCTAAACACAAAATGCTTGCAACAAAAAAACAGATCTATTGCCTGATGAAAGTGTTATACATTTTGTTGATATGCTATTACTTTTTTTCAGGAAGAATATTTGTCATCAGATATAATGAATTAGTTATTTTGAGGTGGTATTTTTCCTTATTATAAATAACCTGCTCAATATAGTTCTGAACATAGAAAACAGTTTGTTAGTAATAAATTCTTTACCTCATCTACCAAAGGGAGTACATGGGAATGCATGCAGAATCTTGCTGAAATTTTGAAGCATGTGCTATTTGTTGAGAAATATGTAACTTGGAAAACATAGGAACAGCAATTGCAGCAGAAACGCTGCTTTTACATAATCCATTAGGCTTCCTTATTTTTTCTTCTCCTGTTGGCTTGGATGTGTGTGACCTTAATAACTTCAGTGATATTGCCTCTAAATTACAGTGCAATGCGATAAGTCATGCCACCAGATGTACATTGTGCCTGCCTGAAAGGTTGCCTTAGAGACTTGAGAGCTGAAGTCCAAACAGCTTTCTAAGGAGACAGTTTTTTCCTATGAGATTCTTGGAGACAGAAAGCAAACACCCTGCTTGGAGATAACTTACAGTCTTAGTACTATACTTCAGCATGCTTATCTTCTGGTCCTGCTTGTGCACACAAAACACAAACACAGAGCTATCTTTGCATAGTCACTATTTCCATGGATAGAAAATCTAATCTTGAGGGAGATTTTGGGAAGTAACTGGGGAGAACATCTGGTACCTACATAGTTCTTACTAAAAGTGAAGGAAGGTGTGTAATTCTAGTGCCTGAACATGGTGACATTTTAAATACTATATATTTACACATGGTTGATACCTGCCACCCACAGATTTCCTGCGGGTCTATGTAATATATGCCAGCACCATGGGTATGTTGAGTGCATTTTAGTCATTTAAATGGTGTTATGTGACTACATGACATCACCGAAATTGTTCCCTTGATGTGTCATGAGAACTAATCTTGAGTTGCAGACATGGAATCAACATAAAGAAGTTTAAAATTCTACAGGAAGAAGAGTACTCAAGCAGTGACAGGTAATATTCTAAAGTTTCACAAGCTCCTTTTGGTTTGTAAATGCCTGCCAAAGTTTGAATATTTTAACAAATGTTATCTCAGCCCTGTAAGGCAGAAGAGCAAGTTGGAAACCTCAGTGGCAGTCTCCTCTAAAATGTCTTAACATATCAAACTTAGTCTGACTGCTGCCAGCATGGTTGTATTTATTTATTTATTTACTGAAAATGCTGTACTGACAGTCTCACTTTCTGCTGCTATCAGAAGCAGAAACAGTGAATGCCTTTATCTTCCTCTATTCCCCTTTAGTCTTCCCAAAGGGCCAGAATTTGTCTTTTATGAGCCATTTCCTTTACAGCATGTTCTCTCTCCTTTGGCTTCTGATTTTTTTCTTTGACCTATTGAAGCCTTTACCTGCAGGCCTTGTCAGCTATCACTCATTTTAGCAGCTAAAATTTGTCTCACAATATTGTCCTCGTTGTGTCAGTTGTCTCCTCCTCAATCCTACAAAAATGTGTAATGGAAGCACAGGATTTTGCCTGTTAATGATGCTGAACAAAGGAGTGGTGTTTAAATTGGTACTGCAGTAGAAGAGACAAGTATGTACAAAATAGTGGATTTCATACTCTGAATCCATACAGTTGCAAATGAAACAATATAAAGTAATGTGAATCTGCTTTCCTCTTCAAATTGTTATTGTACTCATCTCATGGCATTTTATAGGTTCTTAAGAATAAAAATGTATTAAATATCAATGCACGCACAGTAAAAATAAATGCTTTTTTGGTTTTTTTTTTGTATTTAATGCTTTTAAAATTCTGCTATAACACAAAAAACATAAGGGTCAATTTGTCTCTGGACAGTGATCTTAAAGGAAATAGTTATACAACAAACTCCCTAAAATCTTCTAGCTCAACAGGATCTGGCTTGACTTCATTTGCTGTCTGTCCTGGACATGGATTCTGGGCTGGTAGTGCCCCAACACCCAAGCACAGCTCATGTGGCTGTAATTAGGACTGAAATACACACAGACATAGGGATAAGTTATGAATATCTAAACACTTGATGCAAGACTAAATGTTTAACAAACATTTTAATGAAGAGTTTGAGATTATTTCTTCATAATAACCTTGAGTGTGCTACATATATTTTAAAATGCAATTATTATACAATTTAAATGGAACAATTAAGAGATTTTATTGCATTTTGATATTGAATTAGGAAGGATTTAAATCTTTCAGAATGCCTCGTTATATTTTCAAGGTATAAAAAATGTGGTTTATGACAGTTTCTGATAAAAAAAATATTTCACAGAAATCATTCCTTTCTGCTCATCAACTGCTGTATAATAGCACAAGGGTATAATATTGTGCAGCTCTGTGAATGCAGTGAATTCATTGCTAATAGATAGATGTGCACAACAAAATTCTTTTGTTCAAGTGATAGATATTTATTCAGCTGCAGGTTTTTTTTCATTTTACAAAGGACAGGAATTGCAAATAACATACATAGCATACATTTTTATATTTTTTTTAGAAAATCTTTATATTCCTTCCAAGCCATGTAAAATAGTTTTGAATGCCAGTGCGCTGAAAGGCAGAATCACTAACTGACAAGAAATCATTTGTCTCCAGAATTTCAAAATATCCAACTGTAATGTTTAGAACAGATATAAAATCTTTTTGCAGAAGTAGGAATAACTGATAAAATAGCTTTCATATAATGCAAGAAATGTAAAGATCTATTGCTACAGATTACATAATGCATTTATTCTTGTTATTTCTCAGTGAATAAACAAGACATGACATTTACTCAGCATTTTTGACAAGTACTTATTTTTCTGATATGCTTCTTTTAGTTCCTCAACATACTATTTTGGAGAACTGAGAAAAACTGATTTTTTTTCCCTGAAAGCTAAGATATTTATAAAATATTTTACATTGAGAACTCCTTTACTTATAAATAGAAAATCCCAATAATCAAAAACTATTAATCAAAATATTAAGTTTTGCTTTGTTTTCTTAAATTCAGTCCAGACATTTATTTACTTCTGTCAATATTAATGTTAAAAGTGGATCAAAACTATAAGATTTCATTTAACTATCCAATCTCCAAAATGTCAGCCTGCCACATCCTAAGGAGTTTGGATGGATTTTCATCATTTGGGAATGCCATAGAGATCCCCTTGTCTCTGGATATCAGAACAGCTTATACATTAGCAACTAGTGCAACACTTATTTACCATGTAAGTACCACATAGTAGACTTAAATCAAGAAAAGTTTGTATGTGAAATGCAAAATGCAAGGGTCAGATAATGATTCGATGTACTGTACCATTCTTTTTCTAGCTATCAGCTTTTGTTGCTAATCTGTACATCTGGCTTCTTGCCTAACAGAGTTGCAATTATGCACAAAACATCAGTGAGTTAGAGGAGAATGATGTAATCTCAGCCAATAGGAAAAGCAATAATCCAGAAGACAAGTAGATTGGAAATGCACGTTTTTCTGGAACTTCTTATACACAAGTAAGTCACCAAAAATGTGGTCAGTACAGTGTCAAATATATGAAAGACTAAGACCTAAGTGTTAGAATTTAGAGAGAGGAAAGTGACATCCAAGTGCAGGATATCTCAGAATATCCTGCACTAAATAACTACTAAATAACTATATGGCACTAAATAACTACTAAATAGCTACAAATAGGTAAATGAATTGTGTTCACTATATCAGTACATGCCAGGGGTTCTATGATGAAATTGGAATCACCTTCAAAAGATCAAGTGGAGAAACATTTTGATGGTTACAGGAGAAATGCTAAATACTGCAAGTATCGTAAAATCACAGAATGACAGAATATGCTAATTTGGAAGGCACCTATCAGGATCATCGAGTCCAACTTCTGACCCTGAAAAGGACCATCCCCAAGAGTCACACCATGCACCTGAGAGTATTGTCCAAATGCCCCTTGAACTCTGTCAGGCTTTGTGCTGTGACCACTTCCCTGGGGAGCCTGCTCCAGTGCCCAGTCACTCTCTGTGTGAAGAACCTTTTTCTAATATCTAACCTCAACACCCCCAACACAATTTCAGACCATTCCCTTAGGTTCTATCAGTGCCTGCCCCTCCTCTTCCTCACTAAGAGCTTAGTATCTTTCTTACATTGCAGTGCCCAAAACTGCACACAATATTCAAGGTGAGGCAGCCCCAGTGCAGAGCAGAGCAGGACAGGACAATCCCCTCCCTCGACCAGTTGGTGATGCTTTGCCTGATGCCCCCCAGGACACAGGTGGCCCTCCTGGTTGCCAGGGCACTGCTGAGTCACATTCAACTTGCCATCGATCAGGACCCCCAGGTTCCTTTCCATGGCACTGCTTTCCAGCATCCCATTCCCCAGTCTGTACGAACATCCAGGGTTGCCCCATCCCAGGTGCCGATTCTGGTCCTTTCCCTTGCTGAAGTTTAGAGCACAATATTTATATTATGGTCTAAATAAACATAAGCAGAGGTTTCCTACATAATTAGAGGACTTGTGGGTTAAATGGAAAGATGCATTACTCAAGAATTACTGAAATTTCAAACCTTGAACTACATGCTTCACTTGTACATAAGCCGATTTTTAGTAACTTACAGTTCTTCAGGTTGCATAAACATTAATGTCCAGTGCCATTCAAAGTTCTCTACAGCTAACCAGACACACTGACATGGAAGTGGGGGAGAGAACAAGAAGAGATCCTGGCCTTACTGGTGCAACATGCTGAAGGTCATGCGATGTCTACTGGGAAACTTCAAATAACACTAGATGTAAGTGCATGGGCAGTTGAATTGGGATGCTATTAGCTGCTCAGCTCTTCAGCTGAAAGGCTAGCTAGCTTCCTCTGGGGATGTTAGCAGAAGTGTCTCAGGATTCAAGTACAGAACAGATGTCTAGTGGTGTCTGAAAAGATAGCAGTATCCTGCATGACGTCCAGAAGCTTTTCCAACTTAATTTGTGGTTACAACAGAAAATGCTAATAAAATGTTATATTTATGCCATAGATAAATAACAAAATCTGTGCCTATATTTGAAACCTGCATTTTCAATAAAACTTGCGTTAATCAAATGACAATAGAAGCCTTTAAAGTGCACTTATTAAATCTCATATAAGGCCTGGCCAAAATATAATAAATATAGCAGAGTTAAAATATTTTAAACAGGGAGTGGTGAGAATGGTGATTTGAGGTGGTCCAGTCACACCACATTAAGCCTTCCTACTTAATAAGTTAATTCAACCTACATGAGGAGTAGATATAAACCACCAAATACCACAGTTACTGTGTTTATTCAGAGCATGTATCTGACTTCAAAAAGGTGCAAGGAAATGGAAAACTAGAATTTGAAGGTCAAATTATTCCACAGAATAACTCCACTGATGCCAGCAGAATTATTATGAGCATGCATTTGCTTTCCTGTCATAAGTCGTATGAGGAAAAGAGAAACAGTGTTACAGGCCTTCTAAATTAGCTCCATCTCATCTCTCCCGTCTATTCTGTCCCAAATTAATTCACCCTGTCTTTCTCTGCTGCAAAGACCAAGAAATGAAAACCAACCCAAACTACCATCACACTTCCTTAAACACATTTGTCAGTGGCAATTTTGAATGGAACATTTCCCACCTAAACAGGTACTTGATTAATTTGTTCATGTTTATACAAGAACTCAAGAGGCAAAACCAAAAAACATCTTTGTTTTTCAGATTACACAACCTGGAAGAGACACTGGAAAGGCTAAATATACATGCACCCTCACCTGCACGCAGCCTAAGAGACATGGGGGTGAGAAAGTGAGGTGAAGAACTCCCAGTTGTTGTTTTCCACTGTACTGCCTTATGCAGATTAGGTGAGCTAGATCTGCAGGATCTGAGATCTCTGTACTCAAATTAAAAGATCAAAATAGAATAATTTAAAGCAATCATTAGTAGCAGTAAAAAGCAAGCGTAGATGATGGAGAATTTCCACTGGAGATCAACTCTGAAGACCTAAGTCTAGTCTACCAGCTTGGTGAATGTTAACACATGGTGATTAGGCATCAGACATGGCAAAATAGAAAGTTTGGTATAGGTTGGTGCATTCCTCTTTCTAAGCTGGTTTGTCTCGGTACTGATACAAAAAATCAGTTTTTGAAACTGCTTTCTCCAGCTTACTCAGTGCTTTTGAACTAAAAGTGGTCCAGAAAAGCCCACACTGCTCCAATGATGATACCTCTATTTTTTTCCAAATGATTTGATATGAAATGTCTTCTAGTTTCCTTTACTCTCATGGCTGTGCATATGTGTTCTGATAGAAGCAAAATATCTATTCTGACAAAAAAAAAAGAGCATTTTTTTTTTAGTTTTGTTTGTTTGTTTGTTTTTGTTTTTGTTTATGTTTAAAAGATATTTGCTAGACTTTTACATGTGAAGAAAATTACTTTCATATTGGAACTGAAAAGAAAGAAATCATAAATCCAAATACACAGAAACAAATAAAATCTGAAATAATTTTTTTCAGAGAAAAACAGTGCCATAAGAAGTGAGCTATTATTTAAAAAGAAATGATTGAGGCACGATGCAAGACAAAGCCAAATTGTATATGCAATTATTTCATATGTGCAATAAGACTAGTTTTAAAGCTTTATTGGCAATTGTCTGTTTAATTAGGCTTGCAGTACTGCCCATCCAAATACCCTGTGTTTAATCCTCATTCAGACTAATAGTTGAAATTGCTCCTGAGGTAGTATTTCCATGTGTTTGCATTCATGCAATTGCACATTAGTGGGGCTCGAAATGCATGCTTTAATGGACATAGCCACAAGACAGTGCTCAGTTAAGAGGACAAAATAGTTAGCTTGCTTGCTGTTAAGGAAGTGTAAAGCTAATCTAGAAGATTAATTGTGATTGGCACAACCACTGAGAGGTTTTTTATTATTTTCATTGGGAAATTTTAGAATTTTAAAAAATATTTCATTATTGCAGAATTTTGATTGAAATGTCAATATATTCATCCTGGAATAAATGAAGTCAAGATGTCCCGCAGGTGCTTCCTTCAGATATTTTATGTTCACATTCTCTACTAATTTTGAGCTTTTGTTAGAATATGTCCTTTTTCATGGCAAAAAGTAATGATAAGGGATCACAGAAACAATGAGTTAGTGAATGTGACACATGAAGGAAAGTATAGAAAAAGACAAGAAATTCCAATATGCATTGTATTTTTGGAAATTACTGATGGAAGATATAGATTTTCAATGACCGGCAACCTCTGAAGTTTTAAAAAAATCTCAGTAACAGAAATGTACCCTTAAATAGTTATTTGAAAGAAAATACATAATTTGTCTATTTTATCACATTTAAGAAATGTATTTTAAACAGACATGAGGTTTCATTTTGCGCTAAGGACTTTCAGTTGAAGAAAAATAAATCAAAAAACCAGGTGAAGGTAATTTCTATATTGTGAAAAATACCACTTCTAGTTAACTTCATGGCAAATGAGAGAATCAATAAAAGTGAAAACATGAGCAACACAGATCTCATTTCACACTACTTACTTTCTATATTTTCAGAATGATTAAAGTCACAGGAAGCTTAGCTGCTAAGTATCCATATGATTGACCTATATTAACTACTACGAAAAAGCCAGTTAAGTTAGCAAGGAAAAGAAAGAATCATTCTGAAGAGTGGCTAACTTTGTGCAGGTGAATTCTTCCCTAATCATCAATCGATTACAGTAACAGAATACTTGACTGTCTTCCAAACAGACAACTGCATTTGAGAACTAAATTTGTTTCTGATTTGGAGCTGAAACACATTTAAAATTCCTAGGGTTTAAATTTTAGAATTTAGTTGAGTTGGCTTCTAATGAGTATGTACTTCTTATCTGATGATACTAAAACAATTAAAGTACAAGCATCCATCTGTGAAGGCTGTCTGTATGAAAAAGAGTTCTTGTTTGGTTATAGCTGAAATGGGTACTTTGATTTTCTTTATTTAGAAGACAAATTTAATGACTACTATTAAGCATAAATGCCACAGTAGTTAATCCCATACTCAAACTATAAGTATGTCCAGCATTTGTGGGTGTTCAGTGAGTAATATTCTTCTACTTAGCCCCCAGGCTATATATAAAGGAATTTTTGATAGAAGGCAAATGTGTACGTCTGTAGTTTATCAGTTAAATAAGTACGTATACATATTCAACATTTTATCAGTGATATAAATAAACACTGTCTACACACACACACACTTTGTGTGTACACACACTGACACATATATTTACACTGTATCTAAATAGTTACTTTCCACTAGATGCTTTATAGGGCTCAATAAAGTAATATGTTACCTTAAGTGTTACCTTAAATTTTTACAAGTAGTCTTTTGACAGGCCCAATTTTTAATTTATAAGCTAAAGGAAAATCAAGACTAATTTAGGTTGTAATTATTCAGTACATACCTGAAATAGATATTAACTTCCCCAAAGGTTTTATTTTTAGTAACCTCTTCTTAATCTGTTTAACAAAAGTAGCAGATACACTTTGAACTGTGCTATCCAGTAGAAGGTGATACCAGAAATATTATAAATAGTATGGAGTTTATCAAAAGTAACATAATAAGCAGAAAGACTGTGGATAAAAGGACACTGGTCTGATGTTTAGTAGCTTTTCTGCTTAATGTCTACTTTTCTTGGTGCAACGAGATATAAAAGACCCCTAAACATTAATACTTCTAATGAGAAAAAGCTACTTATCTATCTAAGAAAAATAAGAAAATTGTAGGTGTGAAGTAAAGATGGGGTATTAACTTTTTTCTCCAGGTGTTTCAACTCTAATTTCAGCAGAAGTTTCTTAGGGTTTCTTGCTTTCAGAATTTTTTGCAGGTTTTCCTTACAGAGAGATAATTATAACAGCAAATCCCATTTTAGATTTCAGAATGTAAACATATCTAACTGATATCAGCCTATCTAAAGAAGGTGGTTCTCACTGTTAGTACTAAACACACGAATTATAATTATTTTTAGATATGGTGTGAGGTAATTTCCATGAAACCTATCCAGAACATTGCTCTTCTTGTGCTCAGAAGAAATATTTCTCTTCCTAATTTCAGTTTAAAAGAAAATAAAATATCTTTTTTTTTTTTTTTTTTTTTTTTTTTTAATAGCATAAAGGAAACCTAACCACCTGCATCTTCTTTTACTCAGTTTAAGATGCATCCTCATGGAAATTCTTATCTATCTGCTGGAGAATATGTCATTTTTGTCCAAATTTCAGAAGTCATAATGAGATTGGTGTTCAATGAAAAAACACTTTATAAAACCTCTCACTCACAGTAATGTTTTACTCTCCTTAGTAGTGTCCCTGCTGAATAAATCATAATTCTAAGCTGATTTTACCGATTATTAGTGCTTATAAAATGAAAGCATTGATAGATGACAGTGTTATTCAATATTCCCATGATCATTTCAGGAAATGTTTTGGCTAGACAAGGATCATACAACAGAGGAAATAGATACCGCATCCTTTACCAGGCCTGATGATGGCTACATGTTCCTTCTGAAATGATAGCAATGGTAACATATTAAGTGTTTATTAACTAAGGCAGTTATATTATTATTTTAGGTTTTATTTTTCCATTTTTCTTTTGTATACATTTAAGAAAAGAGTTGAGATTATTGTCGTCTGATCCTTTTGTTGAAAGTGTCAATTATACCACAGTTCTAGATGTATTTCCACTACAATAGGGCCTGCAACCTGTTAGGTGATACCCAAACAAGTTAGAAAAAAACCATTTTAAACATTTCTGTCACTGGCCACTTTAATTTATTTGGTTAGTTAGTTGAAAAATAAGGCAAAATAAAGAACTTTATGTATATAGAAGTGCAAAAAAATATCTTTGTAGAATGAAGAACCCTCATTTTACTGAGCAGTGTGCTTAGCTCTGATATTGTGCTATAAATATCAATTAGAGTCCTGTGAAGCTTTGACTTCCCAGTTTAGTAAGAATTTTATCTATATAGCAAACCTAAATGAAAATACATAAAAGAAAGGAAAGCAGTGTAGTATTCCCTTTCTTTTAATATCTCAAAACATACATATTTCCATTTTCATCCCTTGATATCTTATAGCCTAACTCCATTTTAGCAGAGATGAATTTTTCATTCTTCTACTTCATGTAGTTCATGGCCTCAACAAAGCACCAACTTAACATTGTAGTAGAAGTAGGTTTAGACACATACCCTGTAGAGAGGTCATTTTTATTCTCAACCTCAGAGTTTACTCCTACAATAGCTTTGCTTATGCTATTTGAGCAAGCAAAAGAGAAAGCATATCAAGTGCCTGGCAGCAGCCATTGCAACACAGTCTGGAAGAAGGTAGCTAATCTAATACCAGCTTGCAAATTGAATAGTGTCAGCACCATAACACGTTTATCAAGGAATGTGAGAATAAAATCTATGGAATTAACACAGATAATTTTCACAGAGTTCATAGAATAATAGCAGTATAATTTACAATGAATATCAAAAACCTGTCTCCATGGAAACATCAGTTATAATAAACTACCTGAAATTAATAATGCAACATTTCAGGTTAAGTATTCCTGTAACCTGAAACTGTTCAATTCACAGACATGGTAGGCACATTTAAAGGACTGCCTTAAGGCACAGCCCCATCTAAATCTGGGCTAAGAGAACACTTTATAATTTCACTTATAGAGTAGCCACAGTTATGCCTTCAATTACTGTTTCCAGTATGTATTAGAACAATAAACAAACCAAAATTCTTTTTTTTTATAGATTTGCACCTATTAGTTATGTCACCATTCAGAAACCAAAAATGGGGTTCATTTAGCAGGGCAGCTACTGCTCCAGAAGTACACAAATATCCTTTAACTGAGGCACTAAATTTACTAGTCTCATGCCAATGGCTTCGGGGACTCTTAGATGGCGACATGCACAATGCCTCGGTATTTGAACCAATCACTTAAGGCTGCAGGAGGTAGCTGCCCTCTCTTAGAACTTCTGATACCACATCATCCTGGAAAATTTTGCCTCAGATTGCTGGATCTGTAGAGAAGAGGATAGCTTAGTCATGAGAATGATCTGGTATGTAACTCTAACAGACACACAATGAAGGATATTTGTTACAGGCTGCTTGAAGTTATCTCACAAATTTAAAGCGATGACCTGTGGACCAGTATCATTTTGTTGATGGAATAAATGAAAGGTGGTGTAGTTTTGGTGTAACCAGGAATCATGCTACTTGGTGAGACAGTTCATCCTGAGGACAAGATCTACGCAGATGAGCACAGCAGTATTATCTGTCCTTCATCATAGCTTCCCTAATTCAAAGACAGGTCAGATAGGTATTCTTGTGTTTTGAGAGAAATAAATTTAAAGTGCTAATGACAGTCTCCTAATGGTGTCAGAAACAATCCTTCTATTGTGATTTTATTTGTTTAAATTTGGGGACTGCTAGCAGGGTAATTTTTTGGGGAGGCTATTATATTTAAATGGTTTATTTGTTGGTTTGCTTGTTTCGGGGGGTTATTTTAGAGCAGTCATGCTATATTCTTCTTTTTCCTGTCCCATACACTCTTCTATCTATTTTGTTCTTTTTCTACTCAGGGTGACATACACTGCATCATCTGCTAGTATGAAAATTGTAACAAATAGCCTTTGATGGCAGAGCCACAGCAAAAGTGAAAGTTTTTTGTAATCTTTTAGACTATTCTTCACATTTTACATTTCTGTCATGACAGCTTCATTTAAACCTTATGCAATCTTCGGGGAAAATGGAAATAGGATACCTTTATTTTTAAACGATGTGACAAGGACTAAAATCAAGGAAATGCCTTCCCTGGCTACAAAATAATATTTTCAAGAAAACTTTTTTATTACAGCAATATCAGCTGTATGTAGAAAGTTTGAGATGTCATTTCAATTAGATAAATGAAAAATTAAATATAAGACATTCTTTAGCTGTCAGTATTTACTTGAAATTCAAGCTTTCTGTACAATCTGTCTGTACATTCAACTTTCTGTTATAAAATGTACATAATGCTTCCAATATTTTTTATTCCTCTGAATGAATAAAGATATTGGTATAATTATAGCATTATACCAATGGGAATGGTAGAAAATATAATAAGATGAATTCTCACACCCCCTCCATATTAATGAGTTTCATGGTGTGTGTTGGAATATATAATGTGCTATGCTTGGGGTCATATACAAAGAACATAATTTCTTACTAACATGTTTCCAAGGGAAAAAAATAGTGTAGGTGGATTTCATCTAATTTAAATTTCATGGTACTCTAGGAAATTAGTCTAAATTCAGTGTGGAATATTGCTGACAAATTAAAATTTGGAATTTAAATAAGTTTGTGGCTATTTGGTGTAAGATATTGCATCTGTGATATTTCATTAGTCAGTGGAAATGTTGTAATATCTGGTAAGGGAGGACTGTGAATGTCTTCTGCATTATGAATCACATATCTGCCTACATGGTAGAATTTCAGCTTGATTAAAAGATAAGGCTTGTTTTAAGCTGTTTACATGTAGTAACATTTATGAGGCAACATATTTATAGAAAAGCAGCAAACTCATCAGGAAATAACATGGTTTGTCCTATATTTTTTTTTCCTCTCAAATGTCAAAGAGAAGTTACCACCCCAACTTCTTACTGTTTGGACAGTATATTTTGTGACAGTTTAGTCTCTGAAATTATGAGTGAGAAGGAGGAAATAAAATTATACATTTTAAAGGAAAAATCCTACCAAAATATAAATAACAATTAGTTCTGATTAGATACTATTACAGCAAAGAAAAAAAAAATCATGTTCTTTCAACTCTGAGTAATCCATTCAATCCTCCCTCGAAACTAAAAACTCCAAAACTGTCAATGAAATTCGACTTTAAATCTGGCTGTCTCCAATGAAGGCAACTGCATTATTCCAGATTTACCGTCTTGCAAGGAGAAAAGACATTACAGACTTCACAGGCAAGATGCTAATTTGTCAATACAATGTGTAAGAAGAAAAACCAATTGCAAAATAAAAGCCCTGCATTCCAAATAATGCATTTTCCCACTTATTTTAATCTTTCGCTCTGATTTAGACAGTGTTAAACGACTTCTGTACAAAATGTCATGGATGAGGCTGGTGAAGGGACTTGAGCACAAGTCCTGTGAGGAGAGGCTGAGGGAGCTGGGGCTGTTTAGGCTGGAGAAGAGGAGGCTCAGGGGAGACTTCATCCTTCTCTACAACTACCTGAGAGGAGGTTGTAGCCAGATGGGGTCGGTCTCTTCTCCCAGGCAATCAGCAGTAGGACAAGAGGGCACAGGCTTAAGCTCTGCCAGGGGAGG